>OZ021694.1:7769420-8452052 GCA_963978525.1 Ornithomya fringillina
ATGCGGCAACACAGCAGCTGCTGCTACGAGTTCAGCTGAAGAAGGTGCAACAGAAACAATATGTATTCAGTAACTCATCCGCCGACCAGTAATAAACCAGAAACCACCGTAACACCGTGTATTGTAACTGGTAATGGTGAAGAGCCAACTACAAATCAATCAACAACAACGGAATGTGTTCCAGCAAAATCATCTGAGGAGACGGAAGGTGAAAATTGTGGTATTGCAGAGTCCACCTCTCAAGTATCTTCAGAAGCATCAACCGAAAGTACGACAGAATCTGAATCTACAACAGAATGTGTGCCGCAATCAGATGCACCAACGACAGAATCTCAAACAACTGAATCTGAAACAACAACCGAATCTACAACGGAATGCTCTACAGAGTTAATGACTGAATCATCTTCAGAACTGATTCCTTCAACATCAACAGAGAGCAGTGGTCTGGAAAGTGATGATGAAGTTAAACTGAATATAACCATTAATGCCAATGTTATGGGAAGTCCTAAAAATAAAAATTTTTATGGTAACGGCACGATAAACGTTATACCCGGTTACTCTGAAGATCGTAGCCGTCGAGATATCTTTTATACTCCTTTTGAAGAGCTCAAAAAACGTAAATGT
The DNA here is from genome assembly GCA_963978525.1 of Ornithomya fringillina. NCBI lineage: Eukaryota > Metazoa > Arthropoda > Insecta > Diptera > Hippoboscidae > Ornithomya > Ornithomya fringillina. The sequence continues at coordinate 7,770,045 of OZ021694.1, forward strand.
CATCCAAATAAGGAGAAACAAGAATAGTAAGTTTACTTAACCGAAATGACTTGGAAAACAAATTTAAATACAGTCTCTATAATATTTCTTAATTTTTAAGCAATGACGAAGAAAATGGAAGTGATGATTTGGAGGATTTGGCTACGGGTAAATTGTCGTCACAAGTTGTGACTTCGGTATTTTCTATGGTAAAAAATGATCCCAAATTGAAAGTGCTCTGGCCAAGTTTAAAACGTCAACAAATGTGTGAAAAACCGTCAAATCAAGATCTTTATGCTCTTAAAAATCAGGTATTGTGTATATTCTAACAACAATTATATAAAAACATTCATAATTGTGTTAAAATATTTAAGAATAATGAAGAACAAGTCAAAAATACTGAAAATTTATTAAGGAAGGCTATGGATGCTATTAACAATATTATAGACGAACAAGTACGCTCACGAACTTGTGTACCATTAAGACCCGATCTTCAAGAATTTTACGACATGATATTGCGCACTATGCATGAGCAGGATAATTGTGAAAAGCGAGAGAAACGTGATTATGAAATAGCAAATATAGCTGACGATTTTAGTAAAGATTTACGTTCCTTGGATCCAATTAAAATTGAGGAAAAATCACGTACTATTAAAAAGCTTTTGCGGCAATATGAGGAGTTGCCAATTGAAGATCAAAAACGAGTTGTCGATATACGGGAAGGTCTATTAAAGGATTTAATATTTCTAAGGCAAATAAAAGAAAACCAAGAACGCCGTCGACGAGAAATATATGAGAAAAAAGAACTCGGTCTGGAGGTGGCCGATAATGAGGCCATTAAACATTTGTCATCACTGTATACAGCACAATTTTTGAAATTATTGAAAACCTCGGACCTCTATCGTGAAGTGGCGAATGAACAAGATACAATGACATAGATAAACATATATTTATTTATACCTACTTATACTTTATATTAAATTGCTTTTTAACAAAGCCCTATTCTTACAGAGTTGAGCAATTCCCTTTAACGTTTATTTACATACAATACATTGTAACCTTGTTGATATAAGGAGCATGCTAATATATTTGATAATTTCTATTTATTACAACAATATCGATGATAATCTTTGCCATATTGTTTTGTTTGCATTTGCACTTAAAATAATAGCAGCTAAAAGACATTAACGGCATCATATTTTAGAAAGCTCTCTTCTAACTCTTGTTGATGTTTGTTGCGCATTTTACAGGTGTTTGCTATTGACGTTTCCTTTCAATGGCATTCACAGATTCAAGATAAGAAGCGATTCACGTTCAACAGTAATGTGTAGTGTCAAGCATTTGAGGATATTTATATGAAAGTAGAAAAACGCTGCCTGCTTTTAGGCTAGGCATTAGACATTAAATCGACTTGACTAGAATAGAAACCTTATACTTTTTACAAAAAATAAATAAAAATGCTTTAAATGTCGTTTTGCAGTGAGAGGACTTACTGCTGAGTTTTGTTTTAGGAAAGTTTTCAATTTTATAAATAACTTTTCTATTAAATTTTTAATAAAACTGGAATATATTATAATAAATTTAATATTTTATTATACCGCCAGGTTCTAAATATAAGGTGTACACTGTAAAATATTTCTATGAACTTTTATTGAGGAAGTTTTGTTAATGTACGTAATGTTTGGCATGAATTGAGTAAACACAATGAAATTATGATTTCATAAATATTTCATAAGCACACACATGTCATATACACACACATATACCTTAACTCAAATAATGCGTTTACCATTTATGTTTAGGCTAAGTTTCAGGTTCCCTTCAGTTCATATCCATTGAGTTGATGTGAACGAACTCATTAAAAGTACACACTTGTACTGTTCATTTCTCGAAAAGTTAAAACATATCCAAAATGACTAAAATATTTACAATTAACAAGGATTTCTATACACATGTATAATTATACAAACTAACAGGACATATAGAAAATATAGACTTGGCTTTGAACAATCCTCCATTTTAAAATTAATAGTGAAAATAAATTTATGGCCGATAGAGGTACGTTTACAATGGGCGTGTTTTTAATACAATTCTCGTTTTTCCAATAACAATAAGATATGCTATATGCTCTATATAGTTTATATACTAAGTATCAACTAACAAGTTGGATTCTTCGCCAAATAAAGAATTTTGTAGGCGTGTTTATTAATTAACCACGCCCATTTTTGGAACTTGAATGATTATACATTAAATATAATGGCTCTCAACCAACTATTGTGAATAGAAATCTGCATGGAGAAACGAGTAATGTTTGTACAGTGTCTGTACAGAGGTAGAAAGTTTTGCACACGCGGTTAAAAGGATGGACAATCAGAGAGATTATATAATAAATATTTTGTTGGCTTTATGGGTCCTCCATTTTGTTTGAGGGTGAGCAAAACGTTTTGACAAATTAATGCAACCAACTTGGGTGGAAGAGGATAAAAACATTTAATGATAAAACCTATCAACTCCACTGAAACGAGGGCTGGGTGGAAATGTTAATGTGAACAAGTTGGTCTCACACTCTCTTTGCTAAATACACTTAAATTATGTGTATGCGTTAATTTGTAGAGAAAATATTCATGACTTTTTTTTTTCCCATAATTTTTTACCCTTTTTCAAATAACACGAAGAATGGCGGCAATCATAATTTCCATTCACATATTTGAGTTATAAAATGAGAGGGAGTTTTTGAATGTTATAGAAATTTTTAAATTATGTGTATGTGTTAACAAATTACTATAACTGTAATGTACTTGACTAGTGTTGGGAAAAAAATCTTGTAATTATTTACAATAATATAAATCTTTATAATATTTAATGTTGTTGTTATTGTTATTTAGGCTATAAAATTTAATTATAATTTTTAGATAAAAAAAAAAAAGTTTTTGTCTATTTGAAGAAGACATCAATATTAAGTACATGGCAAAGTACTTCCCAATAATAAACGTATAAGATATAAATATGTTATAAAGTGCAAGTGATTGTTGGTATGTTTGTGTTCAAGGGTTGGCATTGTTGGTAAAGTTGTAATTGGAATTAATTATGCAATTGCACTTTGGTAAAGTAAAGTGAGCCAGCCAGCCGATATCTGAGCTTTACTACAGTTTAAGTGCTTTACAAGTTAGTGTTGGTTAAATGTAATCAAAGCTTATCTATGTATATAGTATGCGTGCATGTATTGTTCATACGTAAAGCTTTGACTTTGGTTGATTGTTTGTTGGGTCCTATCTACTGTAGTCATATTCCTTCTTTCGGTTCTGTTCTTTAACTAATGATTGCATATATCCCTCAAACAACTTAAGTGTTGTCATTGAAGATTTAGTTTTTTAAGTAGAAAATCTACACACAATTTACAACAATTTAAGTAAGTAGTGATTTCCGTTTTTTTACTATAACTTCCTTTATCTCTTTCTATTGTTTTTGTTTTTGTTCATGAATGCCGAAGTATATTGAAACTGTGTGTTATGTTGGAAGTATAATTCTCCTTATATATATATTATATGCTGAGAAAGTATAAATGCTCAACAATGCTTAAGTGCAATTCGCACTAATCGTATATAATTTTGTGTGTAACGAGTTGTTGTTGTTGTTGCTGTTGTTGCTGTTTTGGCTTTTGGTGTCTAATAGTTTTGTAAAAAGCATCGGTTGCTAAAGGGAAAATGATTATAAAATTTTGTATACCCCGATAATTTTTTGTGTATTCCTGTTCAAAACTAAAGAGAGAAACCTTTTGTGGCTAGCTGCTTATAATGTTCGTTTATTTTGTATGCAGGTAATTGTTATTGTTACTACTTATTCTACTCAGCCTTTTATTTTTTGTAATTTTAAGCTATTATGCTTTTTTCTGCAGCACCTGAGTCTAATAATCACTTAAACATATTGTTCTGGTTAATTTTTTTTTTTTTTTTTTATGGTACATAATATTGTATGTAAAGTAACATTACTGGTGTACCGCTTCATCGTTATGTGGTACAAAAGTGGACCCTACACCGTTTTCCCTTAGCTTCACAAATTATGCTACAATTAGCTATATTTGTCTCTGTATGCTCAAGGCACCGCCATATACATATATCTCTTCGTGAAATATTATTATATGGGAAAGGATTCTACAAGTAATCTAATGGAGTCTAAGTTTAGCACAACCACCGATTGTAAAGTCATAAGTTCGACTATTAAAGAAAGGCATTCAAAATATAACAGGTTTGGGCTGTGTGAATGGCTTAAATATTGGATTCGTATTCAAAAACCAACGAACGTACCTACCGCGTTATAGAAGATATATGTAGAATTTACAGTTTATTAGCCAAACAAACGAAAGTATTACTTATTGTTTCAACAGAATACACATACACACGGACACGGAGAGAATCTATTCTCTGATCAAGAAAACATATATCTCGTCTAGTCCATGGAAAGTGGATGGTATACCTTAAATAGTAAACAAAAGCAAATTGTTGATATTAAATATTTTATTAATATGTAGTCTTTGTACCACAATTAGTCCGTTGTTGTTCTATTGTTAGTTAAAATCATGTTTCAGTATTAGCCTACATGATGTATTTTATTTTTTATTTTTTGGCAACTGCCATAATAGGTTTCATTAAAAATAATCAAACAAACTTTTTCAACAACAACATTAAACAGTAATAAGACATAATGTTGTATAAGAGAGTGACTGTGTAAGTGAACATGTTCGTGTACACGTATGTTATGTATTCATGCCATGTGCGTTAATTGACTTGTAAGAACATGCTTAAGTTTAAAAGTTGTGTCACTTATGTCATACATGTGACAACAAATTATTTTCACACATCCATTATAATAATCAAACATATGTATAAGTGTGTGTATTAAGAGAAGGAAAAATATGTCCCTTATTCGAAAAACAACGACAAAAAAGTCAAAGTTTATGACACATGTGAACAGTTATAAAGCTAGTAAGAGTGCAGTGAATTGAACGTAATTATTTCTAAAATTTTGTAAATAAACAAATTATCATAAGATGGAGAGAAATTCTTTTACTCATCGACGAGGAAAGCACATGCGGTACATTTAAAAAAAAAAGGAAGAAAATTAAATTGGTTTCAGCTGAATGTTCTTCACTTAATATACAATTTATGGGCGTGGCAGATTCCAAATTTCATATTAACGTGTAAGTTGGATTAAATGTCGAATGAAATTTTTTGGAAATCGAGCTCAATTCTTTTATCTGACCACGCCCATTTTACGCTAACAGTTTTAGGCAGTAATTATAAGCATACGCAACAAATTTCAATAACATAGCTCACTGTTTGTACTAAAATTATCGATTTTTGTGGGTGGGTGTGGCCCTCAAACGATTTTGTTCAATTTGAATGGCATTCTGCGTTCAGATATTAAAAGAGTCTGTACAAAATTTCACTTCAATATCACGGAATCAAAAACTTAGTATACCCTCATCACTGTAAGAGGAAGAATATAAAAAAATTTACCTAAAAACTTACTCATATACATATAGGGAGATATGTATGCAAGAATGTGCAAACATACTAAAGGTGATTGTAAAGAAAAAAAGAAAAAAGACAGATGCATGATTCATTTGTCACACAAAAGGCACACGCTTAACGCTAATTAGCCTCACGGGCCGTAATAGAGTATACAAACCAACAGCCAAGCAACCAACCGACCAAATCTACAACCAAAGTTAAATTTAATTTAACAATCAACCACCGCAACTAAAGTAGCAAAAAAAGCCAAATCATTTTATTTAAATTGTGGAGCGACGCTGGGCTTTCGCTACAGGCCACAAGTATTTCTGGTGATAGACTTTATATATGTATATTGGTATGTATGTAAATAATCGCATCTAAACGCATAATTAGGCAGGCACCAGTAAATAGCAACAGCTCAAGTGCCAGCCAACTGGCATTAACCGGAATCCAATTCAGTACCAGTTCACTTGTATAAATATTCACTCATATTGTTGTTGTTGTTGTTGTTATGGTTGTTGCAGTTGTAGTTGGTGTTGTCGTTGTTTCTTTTTTCTTGGTGGAGACACACTGCACTTCCGGTACTTTACCGCAGCTTTAGCTTTCCTTTGCATTCTCTGCCACCATCTCCATCTCATTCTAAAGGATTTAGTATCTATTGTGTATATATGTGAATAATTTTACCTCAAGGATATGCAAAAAGAAAAAAAAACATAATAAAATGAAGCAAATCCTTAAAATTTATTTACATTTTGTTTTGTTATTGTACAGTTGGTCACATACACACAAACACCACTAACGGAATAAGATTCGTACAGGAAAAAAGCCGTGTTGGCCCTAAGCACAGCTGAGATTTCATTTAAATTTTTAAGAGACGATTGGGCCAAAGTATATTTTCTAGACAAATTAAATAAATAATACAACATATTGAAGTGGAAATTTGTAAAGAATTTAAGAACAAATTAGGTTTTTTTTACAACACCTGCAACTGTAAAAGAAGCAAATGCGAGTAGTACCTGGTCAAGTAGCAGCGGTTAGCTAATTGGCAAAATCATATTATACAATAATTAAACTCAATTTCTATTTAGTAGAATACAATTTTGTGGCGAAACTAAGTGAAAGAAAGAACTAAACTATTGTAATATATACACTACTACCACTACAACTATGCTTTTTTTCGTTTATTTATATGTATTGCAATCAAATATGCTTTGATTTTATTCGTGCAATTAGTAAACTGTAGTGTATGTTTTTATATCTTTCAAATAAAAATGGGGAAGTTTACTAAGTTTGTTATTTCCTTTGCAACACCCAAAAAATAAGGCGTCAGAGGCCCTATGAAGTATATATATTCATGACCAGCATCAAAAACTGAAACGATTTAGATATGTGTGTGCATCTGTTGTCAATTTCAGTTTTAGTTTGAGGTTTTGCACGCAAATCGCTATCTAAAATGGGCAAAATTGGTCAAGAGACTCGCCCACAATTGAAAAAAATTTAATATATCAACCCCGAAAATTTCCCTCTGAATAAAAAATTAAGTATGAATATCTATAACTATCCTATTCATCGATGTGCCAAAAATGGACGGATAACATTCACGCCCACAATTTACAACGAAACCATTTTCATCGCAAAACCCGACTTGCAAGCTGAGACGTAATACATACACTATTTGAAAGCGAAATCATATACTAGCCACGCCCATTATTTCTATGTAGATGTGGAGGGTATTTAAGATTTGGTCTAAGCCACATTCTCTCTTATTCAAATATAGAAAAATATTTTAGAAAAAGTGTCCAATCTAATAATAATAATAATAATCTAATTTAACACCCTACTTAAAAGATGGCGGTACGCTAGGTTCGTCATTCCGTTTGCAACATCTAAAAAAAGTGTCAGACTACTTGTTTATAAAGTTTTTCATCACTTTTTGATATTTTTGGAAAATTTGACTTAGACCACTTTAATTATGTATCCATTGTCATTTACATTTCAGGTCATAATTGAAGAATAAAATCTTTTTAAATATAAAATAACGATTAAAGCGAATCAGAAAAGATTAGGTTAGCGAAACTAAATGTAATAAATATTTAATGGATGTGATATTAGAATTATTTTACTGTATGCCTTACAGTACAACGGAAAATTTTTTGTACATACGTCTGTCAATTGAAAATGTAGCTAGAGGCTGAAACATTGTAATGAACTTTCCATGGATGTGTATTAAGTTGATTGATAAGTATTATCTGCCACTTCTTGTACTCGCTCGTAACTCTTAATTATTTCATAGGTCTATATATGTTTAAATCCATTGCGTAAATGCTTAGTAGGAGAAATTTGGAATGTGATGTATGATAATCAACAATTTGATGACAACGACATTTTTTTTTTTTTTTTAATATTTAGTGTAAATATTTACACGGGCTTGCATGGCTCCATAGTACAAAAGAGGAATTGTGATTTATGAATTCTTTTTTAAACAAAAAACCACCCTCGCATAGAGAGTGCATAAAATTTAAAACAAATCAGCATAATACGATTTCTTTTACTTACATTCTTTAAAATCTAACTGATGAGGAAGTAGCCGCAGAAGGGGTGTGCTGTGAATGTAAAATGAAAAATACAACTGCAGTTGCAATATCAATAACAGTTCAGTTGCATGCCGCAGTCACCGAATGTGAACATTAAAGTAGGAAATGCATTTTCAAGTGATTTCAAGCAATGCTCTCTGGGAGGTAAACGAACATATACGTGCATACGTGTATATGAAATAAATTTATGCTTATGCTGGGTTATTCGGCATGTAAACGGTGCCGGCAAGTGAGCCCTTAGAAGGGATATGTTCTGCAGCATGCTCTATGTTTGTGTACATGGTGGTTAGCCAAAATGAAAAGTACATGTAACCCAAGGACTGACTGCTTATATGTTGTCTGCCTGCCTGTCAGCCTGCCTCCCTGCCTGCTTACGTGGTGTATTATAATATTCAAGTACTTTAATGGATTTTTTTTTTTCCTTTAAAAGTACATGTAGGCAGTTTTTCGCTTTTATTTGCCATGATATTACATAATGTGACATGTGAGTAATATCTTTGCAGATGCGTTTATACATGGTAATGAACTTTAGCTCGTTTGATGACTATAAGCTTCTCTCTGTGACATACTTCAAATGCACACAATACCGATATCAATCACATGATATACTTATTCCCTGACATTATTATTATTATTATTATTATTTTAAATCACCTTTTTTTTTTCTTCTAATAACAATAATTTGTTTTGCTTTAAAAACATACACATTCTATTATAAAAAGTGACAGACTCAATTTATGCATAATATTTATAACATTGATTATGTTTGCGGGGAAGAGAAAAAGTTAAGAAAAGAAAAGAAAAGAAAACCACATAACAATAATAACAGCTTACACCTAATACCCGTTACGTTACCCGTCACTTATTGCAAGTGTTTAAATAAACTCCAACTCTACACCCAACACAAGCGTGATAATGTAGCAAGAAAAGTACAAAGTAGGTACAGACTCTATAAATATTTAGATTATTTACATATTAATAAACTTGGTTCAGGCAAACAAATGTTGCTGCTGCTCCTATTGTTGTACAAAAACAAATTGTTTCAAAACATATAACATAAATAACAGTAACAATAACAATGGCAACAACAAAAAAAAAAATGCAAAAGAAGAAACTAATGTAAATCATATTTTTATGAACTTGCTCAAAAGAAAAAAAAAACAACAAAAAAAAAAAATTCGTAAGAAAGCAAATTTGTTTCTTAAGAAGCGTACCCGTTAATAAAAGGGATTTTTGTATTAATTTACAAATTTTTATAATAATTCCTATAAAAAAATATAAAAGATTAAATAAAATTAATTCATTAAACATTTTTGATCCTTTAAATAATCCTCATAACCAGTAAAACCTATCGATTACAAATATCGTAAAAAAAAGTAAAAAAATGCGCCAAAAATACAACAACAACAACAACAACAACAACAACACTCCCTCTATCCTCCCCCCTCTAATCAATTCTAACCGGCTTTCCTGCTTGCACGTATAGGGATCATCCCCCAAGTAAAAAAAAAAAAACTTAAACAATTCTAAAAAACGTAATATTTTAACAAATTTAAATGTTAATTAAGAACTAAAATGAAATTTTCAATTACAACTGTCCAGTTCACAAAGTTTGTGTAAAGATCAAGTCTGAACTCAGATGATTGGAGAGATGCACAACGTTTCAATACAATAAAAATTTTGACAATACATTCTCTCAAAATCTCTAACGTTTACTTCTGAGTTTTATAACATTACTCCCGGTATTGTCTGGGCAATGCTTATCCGTTCAATTCAACCTCATGTACTCGTACTGTGCATGCTATGTAAACCCTTGAACAACGTTTTTTTTTATGTCTATACTGATAAAGTGTGTGTGTATGTGTGCGTGTATTAATATAAGAGAACAATACAATATAAAGCCGTAAAACACTAAATTAATATTATTTCAGTCCAACAGCTGTGTCATATTTTCATACATCTTTATAGACTAAGACCCGTTCTTAGATTTAGTCGTTAGCTAAGCTATAATGACGAAGACGGAACAAAACGGCGGCAACAGCGGCAGCAATGCGAACAAAACAAAACGAACTGTAAGCTGTGTTTATTTATACGCTATTCACTGTCTTTGGCATGCAAATGAGCTTTAAAAAAAAAGGAATGAAATGACACAAACACACCCACACCCACACGTTTATGGGACATAATCAAAAGAAAATATTGTTCATTAAATAATTAAGTTACGCCCGGAATTACTAATATAATAACAGGACTTAATGACAATTATCACTAAATGGAGAGTGAAAATAATTGGGAGGAAAGCCTAACAACTCACTTCCTCATACAATTCCTTTCTTTTTGAACTTTCCTTTTTAGTTTTTTTTTTGTGTTTTTTTTTATTTAGAATAAAAAAGAGGAATAATATGAAAAAAATTACTGAACAAAACATAAGAGATCGCTAAGAAAAGTAATTAACATGTTTATTTGCTTTGTGTCGTAATAAAACTGGAAAACATTATCGTAAACATTTATTTTCAAGGCAAACAAGTTGGCGCACTCTTCCACTACTATGTAACATAGTTGACTTACGTGCCTGGCCTCTTCGCCTGTTGGTTGTTGGCTGCTTGGCTGCTTGGCTGTTTGCCTGGTTGGCATTTGTACGTGTGTATATATGATGTCTACTCATATGCTATAAAAATTCATCTTTTTCACTCTACTTACACTTTTCTTTTTCACAAACGTACCATGTTTGTACTATATTATGCGATGTGTTTAACATAAAAGAAAAAAAACTATCAATTTCTGTTTGCTTTTGCTGCTTTTTTTTTTTCGCAATCTCCTATACATGCATTTACATGGTGTGTGTAGGCGCACATTTCTTTTCATTCTTTTTCTTGCTTATTTCTTTAGGAGAAACATAAGAACCCAAGTTAGCCATAAAACATTTTGTTAAGTGCTAAATAAATTCATATAATGAGTTTGAAAGCGTACAGAGCGCTCGCAAAAGGAGAAATATTCCTCTTCTGCCTATTTCTTGTTCTTCATCTTTTTACACAGACATTCTACACATTTTTTTTAATACCCTTCCTTTTGATATTTTTTTACTTTTTTGAATATTTACATACAACCTTTACGAGCTTAAGGGAATAGTGCTTTAATAGTGAATGGTTTCGGGGAGATTTGTGCGTGTTGGCAAAGAGTTTTGTGCCTACATCGCGTGAATGATTACGAATTACGAGAAACAAAGTATTAAGCTTGAGTTTGTAGGTCCAAAATTCGCACAAGCGTTCTTTAGAGGTTAGGTTAAATGCCTTTTCGTGATTGGCTAATTATGATGTGTTGGGAGAGGTCATGAAGGTAAGAGCCTCTTGCATTGAAAAATTTATAATAACTTTGACTTCTCAAAAAGTAAAGGGTTTACACATGCATGCTACTAATCTTTATGTCAAATTTATATTCAACCTATAAGTTGTAGTTTTTGATAACATTTGATACAACAAGTAAAAATGGTATAGTCGGTAAAGCCTAATCATTTAATACCTCACACCATCTTGTATATGAATACCCAAGGCCCTGCCATTTAAGTTACTTTGTTCTAAAATTGATCTGATCGGGTCCAAATTTGGCACAGCCCAATATGAAGCTAATTAATTATTCTTCAATTATTCTTCTGGTCCTCTTTTGGGCCAATAAATGTCGTTATACTAAATTTCATCAAAATATCTCAATATTTACAGCTTGCGCACATTTTACACGGACATACGGACCGACAGACGGGCATAGCTAAAACGATTCAAATTTTGATGATGAATGATAACAAGAATTAGCACCACCTAGGTATTTTGTATAATATGTAGTTTACTTTACTAAAGTGTGGTCCGTTTGAATTGTTTACAGAACCCTTATTTGCGTAGGGCTACAATAAGTTTTATGTTTCCTTGGCAGGAACTAGGTTTGTTCGGTACTTTCACATTTGTGAATTTCGGGTTGTTAAGCTTAAGTTAAGTTTAGAAGCTAAATACTTCAATACTCTATTAGTGGGCGTAATCAAGTATTTCCCACGCTCACATATTTGTAGAAGTAGGGATAATATGTAAGATTTGCTTCAACGCTTTTTTACGGTTCTTCTTTTAATCTAAACCATTTCAATCACATCAGACTATTTTGTTGAACTCCCCTAGTTGGGTGTGATGAACTATAAAATTTTCCTTTGATTATATTTATAAAAATCTCATCATTGCAAAAAAAAAAGAAAAAAAATTCAAATATTAGCCAATAATCAATCATGCAGTTATCTTTGATAACTTATGAAAACCGTTTTCGTCGTGCTTTGTTGCCACGGTAATGTTTTATTATTTCCTTAAATGCTTTTTTCTTGTTAACAAATATTTACTCGCCCTCTCGTCACACAGAGAACACACATCCGCGTTTCTGCTCATTTTTTTCCGTTAAATAATAAAAAAAAAAAAAAATTCTTGAAATTTAATATTCTTCCATTTCATTTAAATGTCTAGCTGTCAGCCAATTTGTTTGTTTGTCTCTACGTCCCTAATGTCCATGCATTCGTCCATTATCTCCCCAAGCATAACAAAATAATTCTCAATTGTGCGGTAAAACGCTTCAACATTCATGTAAATTTGTTTTTTTTTTCACATTTGACAGTTTACACTGTTGTTCTTCTTCTTCTTTTTCTATTACTAAAGTAATACTCGAAACAAAAATTTATACTGTATTGTGTGTGTGTGTGTGTGTATGTGTTGGTCCTTGTTTGTAAGCATGATTGTTCGGGTAGTTTTGACTTTATTATCTCACTTGTGATATGTGTTCACTCAATTTCACTCCATATTTTTCACTCTATTGCTTTGGGATGGTGGTGGTGCTGGGGGAGGTGCTTAATTGTTTTTTTTTTTGCTTTTCTATTTTGTACGCATTTGTTTGGTTGCTTGTGGTCATTTAAGTAGGATTTTAATTCTGTATATGGCTTTGCCGTTAAATAATTGCTCCTCATAAGTCATTTGTTGATTAAATTTGCATTTTTTGTTTGTGTTTCATACCATAAGTTAATGTTTAAGATAATATAGTATATTTTGTACAAATCAAATTTTTAGTTATTTTATTTAATTTGAAGCGGAAGAATAGAGAGTGTAATAGAAGGCGTATGAGTGATTTTTTAAAGGCAAAAAAAAATTTAATTTTCAATTTATTTTAAAGACACACCATTAAAATTTATATACAATAACATGAAAATTATAAGAAAATATTTGTTGTTGTTGCCAAAAACATAAAAATTAATGAAAATGTTTTTCATAAGTCTGCTTCTCTGGATTACGGTTCATGAAAATTTTAAAGATAATAAAAAAAATTTCAAGTCACCATTTGTTGTTGTTATTATTGTTGTTGCTATTTCATATTTATAGTTGTATTCAGTTACTGATGTTGGTTGCGGTTTGACTAATGTTACGTACATCATATGTCAAGAGTTTGAGGTTAAAATTTCTGTGGCCACAAATTCAAAATCCACAACTTTACCAAAACCCTAAACACCGCAATATACTCAATCGGAATTAAACATACATACACACACACACACATATGCATAGGTGTGCAATATGCATATAAATGACGTAAGATGATATACGAGCATAGTATGTATACAGAATATGGAGAAACTGGACAAGAGAGACATAAAAGACAGGCATACGAAAGGACAACTCAACAACTCATATAAGAGAAAAAAAAATTATTTCGCTTAAGTCAAATTATAACTACTCTATAGACAATAAGTGGGTGTGGCAGGTACCTGATTGAGTCCTTAGCAGAAACCTACAAACAGAAATTAGAAATATTTGAACACAATTTTAAAATGGTTGGTGTCACACCCACCTTTAATTATACCGATCGATTCAGCATCAAAATCTGAATTGGTATAACCATGTCCGTCTGTCCATGTAAATTTATGTCCAAGCTAAAGGTCGCATTTTTTTAAATATTTTGATGAAATTTGGTCCTATTGGCCGAAATAGGAACTTTGTTAAAAATGGACCGGATTGTATCTTTTATAGACCCCCTTCCTATATAATTATATACATTTCAGAAAGTAAATAAAATAATTGTAGCATTATTTAAGGGGCTAAATAGTGTAAGGTTTTAAATGGTCGGGCTCGATCGACTATAACATTTTTTTCTTGTTTTCTATAAAAAAATATATAAAATATTGCCACCTAAGCGTTTAAGTTAAAGTCTACGTGAATGCAAAGCGTAATATTTCTCTCTCAGCCCACACACTTTTCCTTTAAGCACATACTTACACATGTATGCAAATGCATACAATACAAATAGAAATCAATTGTTATGTATATACAATGTGTAAAATAAGAGAAATCTGACAAAATAACAAAATACGATCATTGTAGCGTATTATTATTAAACACAATACTATACAACCAGTTCTGTTATACGGGCTGATTTTTGCTTCGTTTATAACAAAATGCTGAAATCAAGAAATTGTTAATATTTTGTTGTTGTTGTAAGACTGGTTCAGTGTTTGGTAGAAATGGGGAGAAAGGGTAGGCTGTGGTAAGTAATTTGCACTTTATTGCAGCGAAACGTCGTTGTTGATGGCAAATTAAGTGGACTGGAAAGTTGTAGAATGTTATGAATGGAGGTGCACAATACTTGTATATTCTCCCACAGCTACCATGCCTTTGTATTGTATTTTTTTTGTTTTATTTTCATTTTCATTTGTATTTTCTTGTTAGTTTATTGCACTTTGATTTTGACCCACCGAATTCACCGAATAGTTACACAGCCTGTCATTTTTATAACAAATGTGTTGTTTATATTTCTCCACTCTGCGTATTTATATGAAATATTGTATATGATATGTTACAACAAAAGAAACAAAAATTGACGAAACTATAATGGTAAAAAATCTCGAATATTACAGAGAATATATGGTAGAAGAAAAGCGCGGCGACCTTTGGGAAGTTTTCAACAATCAAAATCTACAACGCCTATCAATTTATGTTTGTTTAGGTGGAAAGGTTTTAATAGACTCTTAAATTAAGTTCAGACAGTAAATCCACTTGTACTGATTGCATGGTGTTCACATTATTTTGTTCATTTCCTGTATTTTTTGCATTTAAATCAGTTTATCCATTAAAATAAATAAATTTATAAACATTTTTAAAGTAAAACATTAAATAGCAAAATATGCATTGTAGCCAAACACACATACTATGAAAAAATAAAATATATTCACACACACACACACAACTGTGGGAAACTGCAATAAGATATGTTTTGGTCTTTGATTTGTCACCAGGTTTTTTTTTTCTGCTCGGCTGTGTGTTTATTTAGCCGTTGGTAATATTTCGTGATGAAAAAGTTTTCTGTTGTTGAACTGTTTCCCCACGACAATAGGCCTGAGCGAGCAGCGCTTCATGTTGAAATGAATAGAGAAATATTAATACTAACAAAAGCAAGAAAAGGAATTTTTCACTATGGGTTTATGCTGCATTCCACCGTGGTGGTTAAGGTGCGTTATTGTGTTTGTAACTATCAGAAAGGTGCTTCAGCTCATATATTATATATCACTGGTTAATTTAAGAATGTTGCTATGTCCACGTTTATATTTGACTGCACTGAAAATGCACAGAAAATAGACAAAATCGTTCATTTAGTATTCGATCGGCGTTCAAAAAAGTATAACGCACACTTCCGTGGTCGTTGAATGTGAGCTCAAGTATAGGGAGGGTATCAAAGAT
Organism: Ornithomya fringillina; assembly: GCA_963978525.1. Classification (NCBI taxonomy): domain Eukaryota; kingdom Metazoa; phylum Arthropoda; class Insecta; order Diptera; family Hippoboscidae; genus Ornithomya; species Ornithomya fringillina. Next base: position 7,785,876 of record OZ021694.1, read on the forward strand.
TTGGCTTAAGTCAAATTAAGCACCCACCACTGAGGATGTACTGGGAGTTTGTTATTACGTTTGAAACAACTAAACGTACGCATCAAAGACTTTACATTGTATATTCTTGATCAGCATCGAAATACGAGTTGAAAGGACTGGTTCGCGTGTGTTTGTTATTTTGAAGTATTGAGCTAAAATTTTGCACAGACGTATTTAGCTTTTGTCAAATCGGTCAAGTGCCACGCCCCCAATAGACAAAAATTGTTGTATTAGGTACAACAAAGTTGAAATTCAGTAAGTTTCGATGTATATATATGTATGTCTATATGTCCAGGTTCACTCCCTCCAGTCGTCAAATGTTAATTTTTCACATTTTTAATTCATTACAACCTTCAACATGGTCAAGCTGACATTTTCATTTCAGAACATAAAATTGAAATTTGTTAAAAATATTTACAAGTAGTGCAACCAATTATTTGCCAAAAATGGGCGTGGTTATATGACATAAACACTCACCATGCACAATCAATTATATGTGATGCAGAGAATTCGACTTGTAAGTGACGTAATCAGGTATCTGTCACGCCCAGAATTTATTTCTAAATATGCAGCGTATGTAAAATTAGGCCTAAGCTAAATTTTTTCAATTCCTTTTTATTTTTTCTAATTCATTTTTATTCAAATTTTCCTCAATCACTATTTTTATTTTACTATCTACGTTGAATGATTTAATATATTTTTTTTTGTTTTTTTTGTTAAATGACGAATTGAAGAATACGTTTCTATTGTGTAACTATTTTATTATTACAAAAACAATAAACAATAAATAATGATAATAATAATAATAATAATCATCATCATCATCATCATCATCATCATCATCGTTATATTTCATACAGCACCTTAAACAATCCAACAATTTCCTTTCATCTTGACAATCATTATCATTGTCACTATGATTTTGTCATGTAAAAAATATTATTATTATAAATTTTTTATTATTTTCATTACAACAACAATAAGCAGCATCAAGTCATAATCATTATATTTTTAAAGAGATGGACTTAGACTAAAAGGTATTTGTTAGTTAAATATTATATTTCCATATAACAGTTAAAGATTGGAGCTCAGATTATGATGAAAGTTTGACGCCGCTTAATATACAATAAGTATACAATTGTTATAAAAATGTGAAAAATGCATTTGTCCGCCGGTTTTTACTCTATTTAGCTAAGGAGAAAACAAGTTTTTCTCTTAATAAAATCTGTAAACTTTATGACATTTTTTGAACTGAAATTTGAAATTGTCTATTGATGGTTAAAATCTGACTTGTCGTTGATATAATAGACTTTAAAGGAATAGGTTTTTGCTTTTATTTGTATATATAAATAAATATATAGAAATATTGGGCGTGGCAGGCCTTTCATAGTGTATGCACTACATATAAGTTTACAAGATTTTAAAGAAAATTTTTGTTTTATACGTTATGGGCACGTGTGCTCTGAGCTTATCCATATTTGCCATATCGAAGGCTTATCTAATTAGAAACATTTTTGTCATATTTCTACTTCTTAGTAGAAATTTTAAGGCTGCTAGATAGTTTTTTGTCGATTGTGATCTAAGAAACAGCAGACAGTTACAAGGACGGATATGATTAAATCGATTTAAATAACGCGATGCTTTATTTTAATTGCAAATGGAATGACAAAGTAGTTATATCTTATATGTGTACATTAATATAGAGGTTATAATAAATTTCACAGGAAGTAAAATTGTTGTTCATACGCGGCATTTGTTGTAGTAGGCAGATAAGAGTAATAGTAGTAGTAGTAGTAGTGATAGTAGTAATCGATAGTAGTATTAGTGCAGAAGAGTAATGTTCTTTTAAATACTCAAAGTATGAATTGTCAAGAGACGATATTGAATTTCAACAAAACATATACAATATAATCCCAAACAGCAATAACAATAGGACTACAAAAACAAAACAAAAAAAAAAAACGAAGAAAAAAAAGAGAAAAAGTTATCAGTTACAAACAATAATGATTGACAGAAAAAAAGCAAAAATATAAATAAACGGGGAGAAAAACTTAAGTCGGCTTAAGCCAAACCCTAAATACCCTCCACATCTGCATAAAAGCGATGGTGGTGGTGAAAGGAAACACTCTCTAATAGAATATGTATTACGCATTAACTTGCAAGTCGAATTTGGTAATTGTGGGCGTGCCTGTTATCCAAAGCCCATGCCCATCAAAAGTTAGGGTAATTATAAATATGTGTACCTACTTTATAAGTCAATTTTTCTGGCAGATAAATAAATTTTAGTCGCTTGTGGGCGTGGCTCTTGACTAATTTTGCTTCCTGCATACAAAAGTGGTGTACAATTGGTGTTTGTACAAAATTTCAGTTCAATGTCTCAAAACTTACGTTCGTGGGTATGCCAACAACAGACAGACGTACATACATACGTGTCTAGATCGACTCAGTTTTGGATGTTGATCAAGAATATATATATACTTGGTAGCATATCTGATACCTCCTCTCCCATCTAATGTGGAGAGTATAAAAAAATTCGCACAGTAGGCAGCATTCTCACACTACTACTATATAAAAAAGTTATGAATATGAAATGAATGATATAGGGAGAGAGCGAATGGCTTCACTCATCTTTCCACACAGAGTGAAACATTTAACAAATAAATGCAGCAACTACACCAACAACAACAATATAATCAATCAATGTGTATAATAGGTGGCACGCATGGATATGAGCAGCAAGCAAGACAATTGAATGAATAAGAACAAGAAGATGAATACTGAGCAATAAAAACAAATAAATGAACAACAACAAAATCAAACATGCAACAATTTATGTAGGTGGGTTGGTAGGTAGATATGTGTGTGTATTAAAAATAGAAACAACGATAAACAACAACAACAACAACGACGACAACAAAATTACAATTGTAATGAACACGTAAGCATTGAAAAATCAATTGTGAAAGAAACAGCAACAACAATAGAACAGCAGCCAGCATTTAGTAAATCTTTAACGGGGTTTACGGGTGAAAACATTACATTAGTCGTGAAGAAGAAGGGGCAGAATGAGGCAGAATTTTAACTGTATGCACAAGCTAAGTGTGAGTATTTGTGTTTTTGTACAAGTGTATCACATGTATATCAATAATAATTAACAAATGTTGATAATAAAAACGAATACAAACACACACATACACACAATAAAAAAAAAATTGAATGCCTGCCTGACTGCCAGCCATCATGCTTGATGTAATATCAATAGATAATCTATGCGAGAAATTGTGCTTAATGTACATAACAATACATATATTGATGCCTCTCTCTTTCTAATATTAATGAATTTTTAAATACAAATGTATCCATTTATAAATACACACACGCACACACATGCAACATAATGCAACGGTATACAGTGTATAAATGAAATGCTTGTAAATAGAGAAATCATTGTAAGCGTTTAAGAGCTGTCAGGATTTTTATTCATTCATACAGTAATTTAATATGCAAAAATCGTTTATATTGCAGAAATCTATATTAACGAAAATTAATTTCATTTTATTGATATATTCTACACGTACAACAATTTTCATGGTTGCCAACACTAGTGTCACGCATAGAGAGTGAAAAATGATTAAGTAAGAAAACTAAATTTGCCTTAGGATAAATTTTCAATATCCTCCACATCTACAATATATATAAAAAATGGGCGTGGCAGATTTTGTGACAGATACATAGATTTACAGACCCTTAAAAGAAGAAGCTACCTTTTTATATACTAATTAGCTTTGCATCAAAATTTGGTTCTTATCAACCATGACCGTCTGTACGTCCATATATTTCTTATAAATAACTTATAAGGCGTAACTTTTGATATTTATTGATGAAATTTTGCACAGGGACATCTTTTGAATTGAGAATAGTTACTATAAAAAATGGACCTGATTGGTTTATTTTTAGGATGCCTCCTCATATAATGTCAGGTTTTAAAATAAGTCTTTGCACGACAAAAATTCGCAATTCTTCAAATTGTTTTAAAAAAAATTTGTTGAACAATAATTAATTAGCTTATTAATTGACTGTTTTAAATTTGAACTTGATGGAATCATTTTTAGAACCCGTTTTCATATAACGCTTTTTCACAGAGTGACATTTATGTGACAAGGAGTCGAGTTTACTCATCCAACTCAACTAATTACGGCATAAATTATAGAATTAAGTAATAAAGGAAATTAAAAGATTGGATGAAACCGACTGTAATATTTTCACCCATCACCAGAAGTAGGCGTTAAAACGTCTGGGTGATCATTTGTTGTTGAAACTCATGATATATGAAATATTGATTTGGAATTTTGTGCATATATTTCTAGTTACTTGCCGGAGGTTGCTATGCAGCCGCCCCTGCAATCGACAAAATTCTATCAAAATCCAACTTCTAAAATGTTACGCTTTTGATTGTTGATTTAATCAGGTACCTGCCACGATCACAGCTTGCATATATGACGAGTAGAGTATTTAAGATTTAAACGAAGTCACGTCGGTTAAGTGCACTTCCATTGAATATGAAAAATTTCACTTTTCTTACTTCCTCTACATTCATACTTTTTTTTTATACAAATGCGGTAGAATTATATAAATTTTGCTCACACATACATACAATTTTAGCTTATTAGAAATTGAGAACTCTAGAGTCTAATAAATTCCAGTTCATATCTCCATTTAATATAAAGAAAGAAAGGAAAAAAAAAAGAACTTTTAACTCTCTAACTGTTTAAGGAAAGGTCGCTGTTGAGCACTGAGCTCTATTTCACAAGCAGTTACTCGTAAACCATGTTGCCATTACTAATAATTTCTTTAACTTTATGTGCCCCGTTGCCCGTGAAGCATTACTGACTTGTTATTGTTGTTGTTGTTGTTGTTATGTGAAAGTTTATCACCACCTTGTCGTTCTTTTCCATTTACGAAATGGATTCTTTCAGTCTTTCAGTGTTTCTTTCTTTCGTTCGTTCACTTTGCTTATTTGTTTCGAAATATTTCGTGTTCAAGAATCTGTAAGAAACAGTAACAACAACAAGATACAAGGTACGTGCAGCAAGAAAAGTAAAAGTATGTTGATTTTGTAAATTGATTTGTTGCACCTGACTAGATGGATCTTTTCTGGAAGACAGACTGACAGACAAAATATTTTAACTGTTTTAAAGTCGTTTAAATGAAGATTTCCCTTAAAGCTTTTTCAAACACAATTCTCCCCTTAATGTAGGATCGAATGATTTTTTTGTAAATATACTAAAGAAAGCACAAACAGAGAAGGAAAATTTATTGCAAACATTATGACAAACGAAAGTTACATTTTCTTTTTACAATTTTTCAGTCATTCAGAACAACAACACATTTTTCTTTTGTTGTTATTTTTGTAATGGTACGCGAGGGCAAATTATTATACCACTAGTTGATGAGTGTGGGTGTGTGTGTGTGTGTATGAGTGGTATAGAAATCACATCGTAAAAATGTCCAAAATGTTGTAAAGCTCACAAGTCGTAGATGGCTTACAAAATGCCAATAATAATAACAACAACAATACGACTACGATACGTACTACTACAATAACAATGAATTCCACCTGATGAATACGAATATGAATTCATGAAGCACCCTTTTCTTATTTATATATTTTTTATTTTTTTTTTTGATACTTTCACGCACTCACCTGAAATATGCGGGTATTGTGTATGTACCATCTTTAATATGTTTGTCTTGTCTTTGGTTTTGTATTGGTTGGGCAACAATTTATTGTCACTTTATTTTCTTATACAAAAGAATGGAACAACACAGACAATGCGACAGTTAGACAAAGGTATCGGACTGAGTGGCATAACTTTAAGTTTATAGTATGTTATCATTTATAGTTGAAATGACACCACAACAGCACTTTTTTTTCTTTTCTTAATTCAAGCATATAATATATTGATGTAGGGACTTGCTTGTTTCCGAATTTCTGTCACAACATTTATGTCACGGTTATAAGGAGTTGTGCGACTCTACAGAGTATACAAGACAACCATTTCTATCATTTTTGGAATACGGTTTTCATCTGAGTTGTTAGAGTAATAATAGATAGATATCCTCAGATTACCAAATACAGTTTATTAATTTTTTACTTATATTTAAACATATTTTAAAATATTTATGCATGCACCTCCAAGGGGAAGGTGAAATCTTCAATCAATCCGAAAGAAACTTTAAAATTATATATTAAATTATAAACACCTCATCCCTATACATATATGAAGAAATGAATAAATACATAGTTGCAGGCATTTGCAGTAAAATGGAGGCTACAGCTTAAGCTTAAGCAATCATATTAGGAAACGTGTGTGTGTGTTTGTATGCTTGTGCAGGATTTTATGATAAAATGAAAAGTAATTTTGTTAATTGCATTTACCACCCACAAACGACACACACGCCTATTTTCACATTCACCTACACATATAAACAGTTGTGTATACGTTTGCGTACAGCTGAACATTATCATTCTCAGTATGTTGTCAATCATTACCGTAAGCTTGAGTGTGTGACTGTATGCTTGAATGTAAAATGGGGTCAAATGTTGATTGCGCAAGGTATGCCTATAAGCTAAGGTATATCTAACGATAACAACAACAATAAAAACACAGTTAAAACAAAGATTCATTAATATATTGCCATTATGAACATATTTATATGCCGGCACATACATCAATTTGTTGACAACAAGTGCACTCTCTTCATGGCTATATATGATATTAATTTCATCCCTCTAGGAAAACAAACGTGCTTCAAATTGCTACATATGTGTAAGTAGTGAAGAGTACGACATGGTCCAGAAAGACCGATTTTACCCTAAACATGTTTTTTTTGCAAATTGAGGGCCTATCTAATATACATTTGCCACGCCCACCGTTGTGGAAGGTATTTAAGATTTGGCTTAAGCCAAATTTAGTTTTCTTACTTGTTTTACTCTAAAATGTTATAAAATTTATTGCAAATGATTTGTTTCTCAATCAAAGTGAGTGAATGACACTTTGTACTAAAGCAATACTTTTCAAAAATCCATAATTGTCTAATTGAGGTCAATAAGCAAACAGCACAACAACAAATAGACAAATAACAGTCACATAGAATAGATAAAGGAAATAATATAGCAACATTACAGTTATATAAGTGTATGTAAATGTGCAAGAATTTCAATTGAAATATAAAATATAATGGAAACCAAACATGTGCAAACATTCAATACGAAAATGGCAAACATTTCTATATTTATACATTTTTAAGACAATTCTTGATAACAAACAACAAAGATATATTATTCCTTTCTCTTTCTTTCTTTTATTACATTATACTTTTAACAATTGTTAAATAAACAAATAGCAAAATAAATAAATATTTGATATAAACATTTATAAAGATAAAGGCACCGAGTGGTAGAAGGTTTTTTTATATGTATAAAGGCCCCAAAAACACAATTCTGTATGCTGCTCATTCATTCATTCATTCATTCATTCATTGTATGCAAATAAAATATGCCACATGCATAAGTTTGTCTGTCTGTCTGTCTCACACAGTTTAACCACAAGAAATTTTATATATACTATATATAAATCCATATAACTACATGCACACACACATGCAAATGAACAAAAGAATGCGTTTGTTGAAGTATACAATATATGTACAATTGTTGCTGCTGGTCAGTTGATATGAATGGTTATTGTTATTATTATTGTTGTTTCTTTTGTTGTAGTAATTTGTTGAGAAATTACTTGTCATTTGTTGGCCACAAAATGCGGGCTACCAAGTGTTAAAACAAAGACACATGACAGACATTTCTATAATATTTATACATATATACATACATACATATATATACATAGATTTATATAAAAAATATGTATTTTTGCACACACATGCATACAAAATTAAGGTATAACGGATAACGGATATATAAGAAAACATCATCCTAGATATCGTAATTCTTTTCATTTATACAATACATATAAAAAAAATAAGTTGTGGAGAGTAAGACATCAAGAGAGCAGAGCTAGGGAAATGGTAAGCATCCAATTAAATACATATATGCAATGTCTTTTTATGTACTATAAAAGAAACGTATTTTATGGCACTACACATATGTTTACTCACGAGAGATAAATTTAAGTATAAGAACACACGCAACCGAATGTATGTGAGTGAGAACGTGTATCAGTTGGAATAAAAAGTAAAATAAGTATAAAAAATAAATGCATGGAAATATTAAAAAAGTTATTTTATTTTATTTAATAGAAAAATTGGCCATCAAGTATTTTATTGTCCATCATTTAGTTTCTATTACGATTAAACTTGAGGTTTAGGCTGGTGAGCAGCTTTTAAAGGGAGGAAATTTTACACTTGGAGAGGCTTGCCTAAGTAAGACAACTATTGGTCTAAATACGCCATTTCGTTCTACATACAATGTATTCGTTATTGGAATGTTGATGTTAATGATCGCAACACGTAATTCGAAGATAAATACGTTTTAGAATTAATCATAAAAATGCTGATCTTTTCGTAGATGTTGTGTACAATTTGCATCAGGAATTGTAAAGTCAATAATTTTTAAAATTTTTTGCTTTATTTTTTTATACGGGACGCAATGTTTAATGAGATGATTTCGAAACTAAGTTGAATTTAAGTTTTTTGTTACTTTTAATTAGGGAAACTCTCTAGTGCAACATTTCAAAGCAAGTGTTCCGCAGAGCCCTGGAGCCCCGTGAGCCAATTCAAAGGGCTCCGCGAATCTCTTTGGTGTTACACATAATTAGTAATTACTGAATCACTGGAGTTCCGCGTAAATCATTTGCCTTTGCAGAGCTCAGCAGTTTAAAAAGTTTGAGAACCGCTGCTTTAGTGTATAAATGTAAATATTAAAAAAAAGTAAAAAAGCTAGATTTTGCAAAATCTTAAATACTCTCTGGCAGGTACTTGATTACGGATTTTTAAAAATGTAAAGAAAACATAAAATTTCATGTATTTGTACAAAAAAAGTTTATTTTTTAATAGATTATAAGCTTGTCTGTTATCCAAGATTCATAAAGGATTCGTTATATATATATATATGTAACAAATATTAACATTGAAGCTGAATTTTTGAGACTGATAGATAAATTTTTGTCGTTTGTAGGCATGCCTCTCTACTGATGTTGCCAAATTTCAGCTTAAAATTTATGGACACACAGACATAATTAAAATATCCTTAACTTTTTCGCTGTACGAAAGTATTTGTATATACTGTCTTGGATTTCTGATACTTTTATATAACTGTTATACTGGTTATAACTGTTATAACTGGTTAGCATTTCTTTCAATCACTACAACAAAGGGATTAATACAAGATATATTTCCAGTAGCTTCATTGAAAAGATTTCTTAAAGTTGATTAACGGAAAGAGATTTCATTTACAGAGCATTTAAGCTAGACTACTAATAAAACAAAAAACAAAAAACAAAAAAATATTCGTTTATACATACTTTACTAGAAAGAATGTTAGAGGAAGATAGAGAAAAAGGTCATTTTGCAGTACTTAAAAAGTCATGTATCTGCATGAAACATCTTAATGGTTAAGTGTAATGATCTCAAGACAAGCAACCTTTAATACCAATTTACCAATACAAACAAACTTATATATACATACATACACCGACATTGAATAGTAGTACATTTATAGAGCTGAATATATAATGAGCAGAGAGACTGGGGTGGGGAGGGAAAGACAGCAGCGCTAACATTCAAATAGATTTAAGTTGGATATAATAAGATGTCACATTAAACAAGGGCATCACACACATGATAATAACAAAAGACGCATATTTAAGTATGCCTGTTCGTTTAGTTTATACAAAAAAAAAAGAATATTATGTGATATGGGTGATAAGCAACATGCTTGTTTTGAGAGGGGAAGGCCAGCCTGACATAGGATAGTTAAAATACGCCGTAATATCCCACTTTATCTCTCTTGCCTTACTATTATTACACACGTACTTTGCTACTACTTAACTGCCATGCATACAATATACACATTGGTGTATATGTGCGTATGTTTGTGTGAATGTTTAGAGATGTTTAACAACAATTCAATTGACTTTTTACGATAGACAAGCAAATAAAATCCCATTTTTTTTTCTTTCTTTCTTTCTTTCTTTCATCATATACACGAAAGTATCAGCAAAATAGTAACATAAGCTTTAATAAAGCTAACCTGTAATGAACGTGAAATGAAAAAAAGAAAAAGGGTTAAGTCTGTAGAAAAAAGTATAAACATTTTGTTAGGGGTAATAAAAAGTGTTATTTATAGTTTAATGGTAACACGCGTATGTGGTAGAGTGAAGACCACAAAAATAAAACTTAACATTATTGAATATGTGAATGGCTGCTGAAGGGTTGAATATTTATTATAAGAAAGCGTAAAACACCTAAAGCTACAACATAAACTTTCGTTAATATAAACGCAGTTGATTTTTCTTTTTTTATGTCAGAAATCATTCATAAAAAAATCCTGAAAAGCTATTTAACATAATGACAACAATAAAAATATATAAATATACATTTATATATAATAGAATATAATAAATGAACTCAAGAACTGAAGCCTAAGGATCATGAGAGATGCCAAATCTTATGTTATGTCCTTATTGAAAAGCTTTATGCAAGAACAATTTATTTTAAACAAAGCAAGAAAAAAATTTACAAATGTAGGTGTGGCAGTTATATGATTACTTTTTATAACAGTGTATACATTATGTATCAACAAGCGAGTTGGATTCTTTAAAAAATAGTTTTTTTTTGCAAATTATGGGCCTGTTATTTGATCCAACAAATTTTAGGTATAATATAAATATTTGCACATGAAATTTGATTTTGATTTTCGTCGATTGTGAGCATGGCTCTTAACCTATGTGGCTCACTTTATATAGTAAACTGGAAATGTCTATGTTTCAGCTCCTTATCTAAAAATTTACGATACACACAAAGACACCCGGACGGACATGGTAGATGGTAGGTGGTCTCAGATTTTGTTGCTGATCAAGATGATTATATTTTGTGGGATATTTCCACAGACTTAACAAACTGTGCGCACACCAATCAGATGTGAAGGGTATAAAAATGATTTTAGACTTGGTTCCACGTTAAGCTTGCCATTTAGACACATGTGTGCATTGTTGCAATAGAATTATCATAATACGATTCTTATACATTTTAACAATTGCGTGCACTACTAATAACGGTACGGACGTGCAGTTATTATTAAAATTATTCTTAAAACATTTAATGCTAGAGGGGGGTGTTTATTTTTTTATGAATTGTGAAAAATATTTCAACATATTTAAACAAAACATCTTGGCTGGGGGTCATAACAACAAAAACAACAATAACAACAACAACAACAAAAAAATAACATTCTAAACGGCTATATATTGTACAGTGGGTGAGCCTTACTATCTACTAACAAGTGTTTGTATATGTGTAAGATTGCAACGACAACAAACAATACAATGAAAGCCTGAAATAATCAAAGTAATGCAAAATAATATAAAATGAATATAAACAACCTATAACAACATACAACCACAACAATAACAATAACAACAAAAACAATAAACAACATAATCAAGCCAAAAATTTATACCCTAGTCAGCCATGCTGTGGAGTGTGTTGGCCATATAGTTTGGAAAGAGGACCCAAACATTTTCAGCAGCATCAGTGGCAGCTAGAACAATAATCATAAAAAAAAAAATAAAAATAAAAAATGAAACGTATTTCATTAGTAAAAATGTTTTATAACAATAATAATAAAAACAACAACAACAACAACAACAACATCCACAATAATAATAACTTCAACCGAATATCATCATAACAATAGCACTCATAAAATAAAATATATTTTAAACACAGCAAGACGGCAAGAACAAGAAAAGGTAGCAGATAAAGACCAAGAGTAAGAGAGATAAATATTAAAGCCGATGTTTATACTAATCCTGAATTTCAAGAGACAGTATCATTTTCCACTACCGCACAGCCACCCCATCCTCTTTTGCCTAAATAATAATCTCTCTCTTACGTGTGGTTTTGTTGTGTATATGTTGCAGGCACATAACATACTTATGTGCGGCTGTATGTGCTTACTTATGCTAATCTTTCAAGTGGCAAAAAGCTCGGAGACATATAAATTTAAGCGGCGAACCTTCACAATCATAGCAGCAACAGCAACAATAACAATAAGAACAACTACAATAATCCTCCATCTCTCCATTTTATCATAATTCATGTAAAAGACTTCAACAAAATTTTCTCTCCCCCTTCTTTCTTAATTTTACCCCAATTACTCACTCACTCATTCACTCATTCTTCCTCTTTGACTTTGTACTTAGCAAAATAATACTTATGCCTGTATAAGCGAAAATATTGAGTTAAGAGGGTGGGTGGATGGGTGGTTTGGCTATACATGTAGTGTGCTTGGTGTGTTATTAACTCAAAAATGTCACTAAAAGCTGTTTGTTGCTGATGCAGCAAATGTTGCATGCCGTTGTTATAAAATGAAATTTCATCACCACCATCACCATCTCCATTGCTGTGAAAATTGTGTGTTCACGAATTGAGCAACTGTACTACACCAGCGAAACAACAATAAGAATCACTACACCCACCCACCCATACACACGCATGGGCTGCATTTCATTTCGTTTCAGTTTTTCACCCGATGCGGTTTTTTTCGTATCATAGTTGTAAAAGATAAAATTTTTATATGAATTTCACAACAACACAAAAAATATATGAATTGGCAAACAGCACAAACGTACCGGCAAACATATGCATTTAAGTTGTGCGAAGGATACGTTGAATAATATGTATACTCAGGCCTCACCATTCCTATAAAATATTCTTACCTTTATTCTTGTTATAAAAAAAAAAAAAAAAAGAAAAAGCAGCAACAAGGAGGAATGAAAAAAGAAAATAAACATAAAACTCATCACGAAAAAGCTTCAATTCAACCCTTGGCTGCTTGAGTGCCAACTTGCCGGCTTCCCCGCCTGCCTGCTTGCCTTCCTGGTTAGATTTTTATATTACACATATATATATACACACACTTGTAATAATCCCTCATATTTATTTTGTAAAATTATTTGTTTAGTCTGATTGAGGATTTACAAGTGCATCATAGTTTGCTTAAAGATTTTCTGTATACAACGTCACCCACCAAGACGACAACATCCAAGGGCAATGATTGCACCATTCTAACAATGCTTTCCCTCTTACAATCTATGATAACCTTTCTAACAAATATGTGTGTGTGTATGTGACTATCTTTATATATAGTTTCGTTTGTTAAGGTTCGTCAGTTCAGAACCTTGGTTTTTCTACAACATATTGAAAAGCTTTATGTAGCGCATCCTAACAAATTCATTACAAGCCTAACCCCCACATAACTAAACTTCTGTATGTACGTACGTGTGCATGTGTTAAAATTGCACCTGCATACTTATTTAACTTAAACACTAATATGATGGCACATACTAGAGGCTACAGCTTATGTTATTCTATATATAATATGTTAGTAACCACACACACATTTTTGTCATGTATGTAATATTCTGTTATCCTTGTTTAGTAAGGTTATCAACACGGTAAACTTGTGCTATTTACACTTTTCCTTTGGTTTAGATGATGAAGCTGGAAGATTACATTTGTAGTGGATTTAAGAAAAGGATTTAACGCTTGCAACATTCAGGTATTAAGTTTCAGTGCCCTTTCACGTTTATACACCTTTTTAGGTCCTTCTGTAAAGATATAGATGCGGGCACAAAGCAAAAAAAAACTATATGGGCCAGTTTTGTTTGCATTATTTTACAAAGTGTTGATTAGAATCACAGTATGAGTCGATATAAATATGTCTGTCCGAGTTTTTATTAATTGGAAAAATCAAGTCAAGTTAAAGTTGGCTATACACATACAATTACATTATTATTCGATATGTTAAATACAAAAGATATCATATCATGCCACGCCCACAAGATACAACAATTCAAAGCAATACTTTGTTCAATTCATTTTGTGATAAATAGTAACAAACACATATTTCAGTAGGCATTAAAAAGAGGCACAATTGATGTCTGCCATGCCTACACTTTACATAAAAAAGTAGAGAATTTATTGGATTAAATTCAAATTCAGTTTTTTCCACGTGTTTTATTTGTTATTTGTTAATGTTATTAGCATTACATATCAATACTCACCAGAAATAAGTTCTCCCTTGTTTTGTAATGACTTATGGGTGTGAGCACGAGTGCATGTGTGTGTGTGTAGGTTTAAGTCAAATACATTCCTTTTAGAATCCTTTGAAAAGTTATTTTGTTTTTAGTCTTTCTTAAAGTTTTCTATATGAAAAGCGTTGAATTTTGAACATTTCCACTCGGTTCGTTCCACACAAAAACTATTTTAGATTTAGGGTTTTCATTGGAAAAGTGCTTAAAACATACGTCCAATCGCACTAAATGAACATGAAAACAAACGACATTTAGAAGAAGAATGTGCTACAATAACAACAATAATTTTCAACATAAAAAGATAGAAAATCTTTTAAACAATAACAACAACACGAGCAGCCTACATATAGATGCTTTAGCAGTGTATTTAGAAAATCGTACGTAATGTATGTATGTGTGGATATATGTTCATTTGTATGGTATGTAGGTGTGGTTGCATTTGCAGTTGTTTTGTTTTGTATGTTAGTTGAGTTATGTTTTTGATTTTGTGTTGACAATGAGTACATAACAAAATTTATTGTCAGCACAAACACCAAAATAAGCAAATGCATATACACAGGCATTCACATGGGTAGATGTAATATACATATGTGCAGATGTATGTAATGTAGAACTTAACTCTATGCAGAGAGTATCCAACCAGTCAGCCAGCCATCCATGTGGCTAAAATAAATGGTTGAATTGTTGATTGTGCCGTGCGAGTGTGTTTGTGTTGATTTCTGTTTATAACAACAATTCCATCATTTGTTGCTTAACAAACACAAAATGTCATCGTTAAATGCATTTCTCAGGCTCTCAGCGTACGCATACAACTTTGCTTTGCATCTTTGCTTTGCCCCTGCTAACGGCTCTTGCCCATCACCATCATACCAAAAAGGCCAAGAATACGAGTACATATGTAAATGTGCAGCGTGTTTGTTTGTCTCTAGCTATTTAAAGGCTTTCACGTGTTGTGTGTTGCCCTCAAGTTTATGCATTTGTAATCCTAACATATATGGAGGCGTGGCAATGACATTAACACACTCTATACTAATTTTGAGGCTTAACAAATTTACAGCTAAAATTTACAACAACAACAACTGCATGCAACAACAGCTATAACATAAGCATAAACATAAGGATATGTTAGCATCAGCTTGATAGAGAACCGGGCAGTCAGTGTATGTGTAGTTAGGTTTTTGTATTTAAATTACTGTTGATACTGATGCCATATAACGGTCCCTTACAATGTTCCTATTATTGCCACACATACACTTTTATAGTTTATAGTTATTTTTGTTGTTGTTATTACATTTTTTGTTGTTATTTTCGTTGCATTAATGTTAGTGTTAATGTTATTTTGGTTGATAATGATAAAATGAATGCTCGATGCTGGGTGCGGTGCGTATGAGTGATATTTAATTTAAACAAATGAAAATATTGCGTAAGAGTCAGTTAAGTTTAGCTCTTTAATACTTTAAATGATATGGTTTGGGCTTACTATTAATAATATGTAAATATAAATATCTTCATTATAACCGCAATATAACTTATAAGGTTCTGAATCAAGTATTATCTCTAATCTTTTACATAATCGTGCCCATATTTGGTACATTGATGGATGCGCTAAATAGAAAAGTTCATAAGTCAATTTTGTTAACTTATATTTAAAGTTTTGCCGGTTGTGAACGTGATAATTACGCCCAATAATTGATTTCACCTAATTCAACCTGCGTAAATAACTAAAAATGTCGTTCCAAAAATTTTAGTTTAATATGTTATAATTTATACCGTGTTAGTGTAAACCAGCGGTTCTCACATTTTTTCAGCTGTGCAGTCCTTCAAAGACATAATCATTTACAGGGAACTCCAGTGGTTCAATAATGACTAATAGGCCTACACATGAGTATTATGTCTAAAACAACCTTCTTGTCACAAACAGAATGAAAAACTTCTTATACCTCCTCTTATGTGGTATACTGTATATAATAAACAGTATTCCTAAACGAAAAAAACATCATTATTTCTTATTTGAAATCTCAATTTACAGAATATGCTACAGTCATAATAAATAGAAAAGAAAATGTTACATATTACGAAGAAAAAAAAAAAAAAAAAAGAAAAACCACAAATGCGAAAAGTACCAAAAAATAATCAAATGATGGTTGGAAGAGCTGTACTAATTGAAATCAAGTATCTGTGAATCTAACTAACACTTAAGCCAGACTACCCAAACCTGACCAAACTATTCGTTCTGATTGCTTGCTTCCCTGCTTGCTCGGTTGCTGACTTGAAATTCCACAAAATAAGATGTGTTGATAAGATAAGCTGCTACAGCAGCTGCTGCTGCTGCTGGTGTTGTACACAACACATATGCTTGCTTGTGTATTTGCACAAAAAAATGCCAAAGGTAATAATATCAACAACAACAACAACAACAATAACATGGACGACATACAAAAACATATTCAACTGTACGGAACCAACACAATAAAGTTGAATAGTTCATGTTGGGCATAAAAAAGGTCAACAATAAGAAAAAAAAATTTAGTAAGAATGTATTGGTAGCATTGTTGTTGTTGTTGTAGGTAGAAAAATTACGATATTTTAAGGTGTATAAAGATATTTGAAGGAGAGAAACGGGAGTGAGAGAAAGGGAAAAATCAAGATAGAGTGAAGAAAGAAAAGTAGTAGAAGAAAAAATACATAACGTGGGTACATGAGTGGCTTAGTTTAAGTTTTGTAATTATACGTTTATATGTTAGATATATTTATGCACATGATTTGTCTACATTTAAACTTGTTAACAAATCATTGCTGTCAACATGATGAATTGTATTGAAATTAATTGTATTGTAATTGTGTTCACATAACATTTGGGAATTGTACCAAGTGACTTACACCTGTCTCTTTTATTAATAACAATGAAATATTAAAGTAGTAAATACTTTGAAATATAAAAATCAAGCATTTTTTACAGCTTGCTTATTATAATATAAACAAGGACTGACGGACAATTGCATTTGTAAATACTCGTTATATGAAACATTTTAATGTTACAAATATTTTGATAAATTTTATTTACTCGTAGTATTATATATAAAGTTTTTTTCACATTCGTTGAATAGTTATGCGAAATATATAAAAAAATCTTATCATGTTGAAGTAAAACTAACGTGAATAGAAAGGAAATTATAAGAATACAAAGACCATCTACCGCCTTACCTAATTGGCTAATTATGCTTTAAAAATTTTTCATTTCCACAATACACAGATACTCGTGTTCTGTTGAATTACCACAAATTTTCTTTACAGTTCAGAAAAATCCTATGCAAAGCTCATAAGTGTTATTCCCATTATTAGCTTTATTTGTTTAAATTATTACTACTGAAGGCTCGCATGTTTATTATAATTAGTTTGTAATAAATTTATATATATGTTTAGAAAATCAAATACAAAAAATTCAACAAATTCACAACAAAGAATTCACTTATGATTACGCATACCAATGATTGCACGGTTTACCATTAACAATATCATCATAGTTAGCGGTTGACGATAATGGCTGGCAATGTATAATAAATTTATTTAAAAAAAAGCTTTTATGTAAATATTTGTATAGAAATATTGAATTTTTAAGTTATTTATAGTGTAGCAAAAAAAAAAAAATTATAATAATAATAAACCAATAAACTGGTTTATCAAGCCAAACCATGATACCCTACGTGTTTGAAATTTAGAAATCAGTAAAAAGGCGACATGTGCTTTTATAAATCATTATATGAATGAATGATTTAATTGAGAAAAATGAATTATCTTTTTTTTATTTGGTTTTTACTAAACCTTATGTTTTATGAAGTTTGGTTAAGTTTTGTTCGATTGAAAAGATGTTCGACCTAAAGGCTATTCACTTATACCGTATGGTGTATTATGGTACTCCTATTAAGAGAAAGAACAATCCAGATGAAGTTATAACTGAAAACAGAGAAGTGCAATTCTGACAGTGCTAGACACCAAGTTCAATATTGCTTTCTTTCAGACGTAGAAGATATTGTACAGATTTTACCTCCTTCACGACATCCCATAATGACTTCGATGATCGTAGAGATCGATTAAAAGTCATTGTTAAAAACATTTTACGCCCATTTTCATATATATTTGCGGGTATGTGTATAAAATATTTGCAATGCCAATATTACATTAAATATTTTCAATCAGCATTGAATACTAAGTCTATCTAGCATTGTCTGCTTTTGTGTGTGTGTGGGTATAAAATCAGGGAAGAGACACGCCCCTTATGAACCAAACACTGATAAAGAAGTAATTCATCAAGTACGTTTTGTGTATTACTTATAAAATATAGAAAATATGTTAACGTCTCGTAGAGCGGGAGTGCATTTAATATTCGGCCTCGATCAAACATAGCTTTTTTTTATACTATTTTATTATACTTAATATCCGATACGTTTATAAAGCTTACAAACAATTGAAATTCGCTTTTATCGATACTCTATGGCACAATGGGAAATATGTAAAATTCAATACCCCACTTAACCGTACGTTTTCCTCAATGCTATTATACAAAAAAATGTATATTTTGCATATAAATTCAAACAAAAATCTTTACAAAAGGCATTACACCTAAGGCGTTAAGTGAGAGAAAATGTTTATTTGAAGGGCCCCTTCTGTTATACAACAAAAAACATTTTCAAGAAAGAAAAATTTTATAAAGAAAATTTATATAAAATGTATTTATATACAAAGCAATGCATTCTGTATTAATGCCATTTAATAATTACAATACTTCAATTACCGAAAATCACGTTTTGCCATTTTCGTCGATTAAAAGTTTTCTTTTTTTTTTTTTTTTTTTTTATTGAGAAGTAATGATTATTAGCCTGAAGTAGGTACTTTTTTTTTTCCTATTATAAGAAAGGTAAAAGTTGTAAAGTAAGCGAAAAAAATGATACATAATAAATAAATGTTTTGTAGCTGAAGATATTTACAATAGTTTTCTGAATTGTATGTAAAAGTAATTGAAACAGGGAGCTGCAAAGTATAATTTATCAAATTGGTTCTTTACTAAAAACTGCGTATAAATGAATATGTTAAGTCTATAAGTTGATACTTTTCCAATAAGAAGACCTTTGTCCCTCCTTTTGTTGGGAAATTCTTTTTAAAATTTCTTGTGTTTCGAAAGGTTCGCACTCTTGTATTGAAACTTAGCATGATGAAGCAGTATGAAATTGAATTCATCAAAATGAAGTTTCATTGAAAAATATCAAGAATTGTGGATTTTTGTCATATCCACCAAGGTAAAGTTTTTCCCAACAATACCAATTATAAATTGTGATAACATTGCGAAAAATTAACATAGCCAGAAACTTTTTACAACAATTGAAAGCTTCGGTTTTTAAAATTGTTGTGAATATAAAATTTTATAAATACGATTCATATTATATTGAAATTGAGGCATATTTCTCTATTATTGTTTCAAAGTTCACTTTTTATGGTATATTAAAATCAGTACAGAAGCCAGTACAGTGGTCTAATCAAGCTCAAATTTACAGCATAGAGTACGTCTGATCAATTGCTATTAATTGGCATTAAAATTTTTATATAATTTTTTTTTTCGAAAATTCATTAATTTTACTCAAAGTTGTTAAACTTAAGCTTTATAGCAAATGAAATTAAGATGCAAGGTTTCTTGGAAAAGTATTGAGAATTATGAGTTTTTTCTGCCAGTTTTTTTGGTTCAAAGTTTTTCACTACAATACAAAGTTTGAACTGTGAACAGCGAAAAATGAGCGTAAAAGAAGAACTTTTACTACAATATTTATCGTCTGAAATCATATGCGGCCTTTTTCATTACTGTCTAATATACTAAAAAAGATGCCCCAACTCTGCCTTAAACTACTACAGTGCACAGTTGAAAGTTGCAAGCGAAAAGACAAATTTAGTGTACTCGCCTATGCATTGGAAAGGGTACAAAAAAGAAAATTTGTTTTCCAATTGACTTGTTGTAGATTTCATTTTATAAAGAAAAAAAGAAATGCCCGTATTATTGTAAGCAAGAAGCGATAAGCGAAAATAAACTCAAGCTGTAGTTAATTTGTACAAAGATGTTGATCTTTTCTCCCACCGCCGGAACTTTCATTATTAAAAAGCACAATATATCCCCACGTAATACGAAACGAAGAAGGTACGATGGAGGAAAAGTCAAACAAGCAACAATATAATACAATACAATTACGAAATAATTCTTGAACATTCTTTTTCTTTCATTTTTTTTTTTATATTTTTTTTTAGCAATTTTGTGACTGTCAACGGCACTCGCCCAACAACTGAAGATCGATGGCATTGATAAGCCTCTTGGAAAAAAAAAAGCTAACTGTGTGTGTGTTCGTATATCATTGTGTAAGCTGAACAACCTGACATCATGTTCCGCTATTGCATTCAATTTCAATAAATGTACAAATGTTTGTATGGATATAAAAACACAATAATATACCAAAAAAAAAAAAAAAGAAAGAAAAAAAATACACACACAAATACAAATTATTGTATCGTTTACGCTGACTAAGACTCGGACTTAACAACTTATACAACTTATTATAAACACACACACACACAATGCCCGGCTCAATTGAATTGGAAAATTTGTAAATTACACAAACAGTTGAACACTAACAATAACGAATAAAAACATTTTCGCCAATAGTGAATAAAGAAACAAACAAACAAACAAACAAACAGAAGGACAGACAGACAGACAAACAAATAATAACACAAACAATGAAATAGTTCTTCAACATTCTTGCATTAATCGCAGGATTTAAGTCAGTGATGATAGACGTTTAAATAACAACAACAACAATAATAATAATAATAACAACAATGGTAACAATAATAAATTGATTTAATTTTTTGTGGGATATAAATATCAAGAAATCGGTAATCAATGGAAATGGCTCAGGAATAAAATGATTGTTGTTGTTGGTTTGTTGCTGTCAGCGCAAAATTTGATGAATTTTATGATTAAAACAAAGTAAATGGAAGTACGTAGGCTTAATCATGGATACGTTACAATATTGTACAATTTAAATAAATGCAATTGAAGTGATTGGAACATTATGACAGAAGCGAATATAATTACTTGGGGCAACTACCATAATAAGATAAACATTTTTAAGGCCCATTACAACATGAAAACATTTTGTGTAAAAGATTTTTTGTCATTCTCCAGCTCCCTAGTGATCGTTCAGTCTGCATACCCCTAAACAGAGAACCCGAAAAATGTAATCTTTCTTTCCATAGTGATCAACATTAAGTTGTACAGAACAAAGATGATTTTTTATATTGCATTGCAGAGAAGTCCCCAATGTGGAAATAGGTTCAGAATATTTGTGTAGTGTGTCCAAAATTCACATCAAAAGGTAAGATTTTATGAGAAAATATGAGAAAAACAATTCTGTTGTACATATATAAGAGAGATGTGTCTGAAAATCCGAGGCCGCAGTCCAGAAGGATAACTTACTAGAAAATATGAAAAGTTGTCGAAGCGTTTTTAAAAATAATGTCATGAGGTATGTTTTCGCATCGATAATTAAAATGAGAATCTTGGGGACTGGCTAGGAAGTCAAGAAATGACAATGAGAGTAATTTATTTTCTTTTTTTTGAAAATTTAAATTTAATCGTATGGTAATTAATGCCAAGTTGAAAAGAAATTCAAGCTGATTCTTTCTTAATGCAATAATTATAAAATTACACTTAAAATAGATGTGCTTTACAAAAAACAAAACCAAAAAAAAAATACTGAAGAAATTATAAAAAAATGTTAAGAATAAAACGACTTCATACGATTGCCTAGACACGAAAAAAACCGATTCTACACGATTTCGTAACGAATTCAAAGCAAAAGCTTCGCTTTTAAAACATTGTCGTTATTCAGTAAAGCTTAGAAATGAAAATGTTTCACGGCGGAGAGCAACGAAACAACTTTTTGGGACAAACTAGAAAGAGAGTAACGGAGATTTAACTAAATGAGTAATAAAGAGAATAAAGAGCTGCTGGAATCCAAGTGATTAAACAACAGCATCCCATTCATTTTGTGATAAATTCTCTCCATGATTGTAAAACGACTCTCCCCCAGACTAAAATCTCACTATGCACACCTAACATGATATGAAGCAAAAGTTCATTTCTAAAAGGGATGGCAGAGTTGCTTATCAGCCTCTATGTTTTTATATATAAGGGTTGTAAGCTGAGTTCATTTTGTTATTAGAATCATCGACCGTAGACCAAACGGAATTGTTAAGAGATTTAAGCATCACACACATAGTGTTTGTTTTTTGATAATACGTTTCGTTTTGTGTGCTATTGTATGAGTTGTATTTTATGCCATTTTTTTTGTAACATATCCCCACCCGGAAAATTCATCGCTTGCGCTAGTGGTCCAGTATAAAAACCCCTCGCAACGTTCTTTAACTCTCATAAGTTCACAATACGTTGCGTACAGTTCACTTTCTGTCAAGTTTGTGCTCGTGCAAGAATTTTGTGAAGGAAATATTTAAAAAAAAAAATTTACAAAAAATAAACAATTTTTGGTTTTTTTGTAGTAAACATAATGAAAACTATTAATTCATAAGAAAAAAACAAGTGTTGTTAAAATATTTAAAAAAAAAATATTTATATAATAAAATGAAAGAATTTATTGTTTAGAATTGTGGACTTTTTAAGAAAATAAACAACAACAACAAATATGTGAACAATAGATGTGAGAGTGCATTCAATTAATAAACAATGTTTGGCGGGAGGAGGGTGAGGTGCAGCAAATGAGGGGTGATGATAATTAAAGGTGATTATATGCAATCAAATATCAAATCATATTAATTAATTAAATTCAATGTAAATTAAGACTTTTTGTTCTTGCTAACATTCTATTGTTGTTATTATTGCTAATTTTATTCAAGTGTGCTTGAGTGAAAGAATACTATTTTATGTTAAAAATAATTCCAATTTAAATAAAAAAAAAACAAATTATAATTAATAAAGGTATTAATGAATTTACATGAAATAATTTTTTTATTAATTTAATGTTTACATTTTTATAAATTAAACATATTTTATTGTTATTTAATGAAATAAAAAATATAAAAAATAAATAAATAAAAAATGAAAAATAAACAAAATTATATAAATTATATATATTTTATACAAATGTCTGTATTTCCATTTTTATTGTACAATTCCACATTAGCATTTCCCTGCCGGTCGAAATATTTAACAAACTTTCGAAAAAAAAAAAAACACATTTTAACGACAACATTATCATCATGCAACTATCACAACATTTCTTAATATATGTAAAATTACATACATTACAGGTATATAAGTATTTACTGTTGAGGGTCTCTCCGACAGTATTATCAAAGAAAGTTGACCTTATCAACAGGCGAAAGAGCTTTAAACCCTCAAATCTTGGGTTTTGTTAAGCTTTGAACATTAAAGTTAAATTTGTGTCGAACGGTTTGTTTGAATTGTCTGAAATTCTCTAAAACTTTAAAATTCAAAAGTATTTGTTTTATAAGTGATCTTGTGATTGACATCTAGTTTATCTGCCTTAAAATAAACTTTAAGCATATTGTATGAATTTTTGATATTGGACTGGCTGTATGTTATTAGGGACAACTTCATTGAAGGAGGGCGGGAAGAGAGAGTGGTCAATTTTCATTGTGTTATATTAAATTTTTAAATTAAATTCTACTTAAAAGGTATCAATACGGTGCCTGCATTTGTACAAATTTTCTCGGCGGCCAATCCAAAAAAGAAAATTTTTGATCCAAAACCACTTTCCGACTTCATGTCACATCATTTGTCCATGATAATCATGAATCCTTAGTTAGTCTTGCTTTAGTTTATGATATATTCGAACTGTAACGATTTATCAAATGGATTCAGGAAATTTGCCACAAGAAAGTATCATAGTTCCACCTTTACTATTAGTTTTTATTTCTATTTTTAAAAATTACACAAAAAAACGAAACTTTATCCGCGTATTTTAAACGAGAGTGTTTTGTTATTGTATAAGAGTGACGCAACGGATCCAAGGGGTCTCTAATGTAAGTCTTTGTTTTCAGTTAAAAAGTCGTAAGCTTTTATAAAAGCATCATCATGCAATTGCTGGCTTTTGGGTTCTAGGTGACAGCAAAGATTGCTTTAACTGATTATTTAAAATAGTTTCTATAAAACCACACGTTGAAGTGACTTTTTCAGGTCACACATTAAACTTCAATTTCAATTAAAATGTTTATTATTTTAAACATTCCTCAAAAACTTTACATATTATACCTCATACTATATTTAGTGTGAGCAAAAACATGGAAATTCTTGAGCATGAAACTTTTCTAAAAAAACTGTGCTTGGAATGTTGATCTTGATCTTGACCTCTTCTAAAGTAACAACTTTTGCAACAACTTGAAGTTTATTTGAACAATTTCATTCTGTGACGTTATTAGAGAGTTGCCAACTTTTTATCTCACCCTGTATATTACATATAAATAAGCCTACAAGCTGTTATTTTATTGCTCATTAAAATTTTTTAATTAACCTTATTTTAGTTTGTTTGTATTTTTATGACATTTGCTGGTTATTTTTTTTTTTTATACCCTACACCACAAAGTGGTAAAATAATATGTTGTATTTTCTAAATATTTGTAGCTTCTAAGCACTCATCTCTAATTATTGTGGCAATTCGATCAGAATAAAAATCTCAATCGATTTAAAAATGCTTGTCTGTACGTCCATGTATTCTGTGCAATCATTGTATAGATCGAAATTTTTGATATTTTTTTTTATAAAATTTGGCATATTAATGTTTTTCAAATCAAGGACAATTGTCATTGAATGTAATCGGTTCATTTTCAGAAGCCTTCTCCATGTAAAGCTCCACTTTAAAAACTATCTTTTTATAGGACGAAAATTCGTAATTTTTAATATTTTGGGGCAATATCTATCCAACTATTATTAGAACCTTTTCCATACAACGATATTTTACGAACTTTATATGGCAATGACAAGCATTTACAGATACAACTCAATTTATAAGATAAATTTCGTAAGTTAATGGTGTAGGGAATTACATGATCGGATACAACTGCTTGTAACATAGTCACTTGTGTTTCTTTATGCTTTACGAATATTCAACAACGGGCAGTCAAGTTGAAGACAGCTTTTAAAACTTTCTTGGAAATATTTTGAAATAAATTTTTATACATAATCTTTAATTTCTGTTTCGGTTTTATTTATTTATTACTTTTATCCAACATTTTATTCAACGTTGTTTTAAAAAATGTTAAATTTTTGTTATTATTTGTTGTGTTGTTCTCTGTGTCTATATTTTAGTCATTTATTTGTATTATTTGTGTATGGCGGTTAAAAAAGAACAGAAATTGTATGCAATTCATTTAAATTTTTAATTATGCAATAATATTAACGACACAACTAATTTGTGTTGCGGTTCTCTTTTGGTTTCACGCGAAACACATTGCAACACACACACACACATGTACTTGTATATATTTCAATTATATATGTATGTAGGATTGTAAACTTAAAATGGCCATTTAGCACAAAACCACTACTTTCGCTATATAAAACGAGCAGCTACAATAACAACCAAAAAATCGTATTTAAATTGGTTTATGGGTTGAATGAAAGGATTTTGTTATTGTTGTTATTATTGCTATGGCTATAGTAACAATAGCAGGCAGGCAGGCAGTAACAGCAACATCAACAACAACATCAACAACAACAATAATTTTAACAACCATAGTTAAACAAGAAACCCAATAACTGAATAAAGAATAAACAACAACAAAAACAAAAACAAAACCACTTTTAGTGTTGGGTGTTGATTGTTGTTTTTAGTTAATGCTTGTGTGCGATAACATGCTTTATTGCATACTAACATATCTGTGTGCTGGTACGTGTGTCCTTTCGCTGCTCTGCCTCTTGCCACGTCCACTATATGCATACATACGCATACAGTGTTTTTTTTTTTGTGTGTAGAGATGTAGTAATCCTAGATAAAACACAAACAACAATTTTATCTCATTTAAATATAACAACATTTTGAAGTTTACATTTATATATACATACATACATACATATATACCATCCACATTCATATTGTGTAGGGACAGAATATTGTACAAATTTATGTAAAGATAACTTCTTCATTCAACATTATATTGTACAGGGTGCGTACGGTGGTTGAGAATAAATTGATAATAAAACTAATTTGTTCATATTTTTTGCAAATTTTTATAATAATTATAAAAAAAAAAATTTATAATAAAAATGTATAGTCTATAAATCACTATCACTATAAATTTTCTAAAATCTCGATGTAGGCAGCAGTAATCACCTTAAGTCTCTGACGAAAAAAGTTGGGTGGCATAACATGTCCTTCTTTCTTGCTCACAACTCCTACAATAAAATCATGACAGTTGCTGGAAACTTCCTGTCATTTCTTCGATTAATTTTTTGATCTTGGTGGAAATTTTTTTCGTTAGAAAAGAACTACAAGATGTTAGAAACTTTAGGGTGCTTAAGCTTCTTCAAGAGATGTTTTCCTCGGATAAGTCCCTTCTGTTCCCGTGTTTATACCGATATTCTGATAAGAAAAAAACAAACCAAATTTGTTTGACAATGACATTCACCGTACACACCCTGTATTATTTATACAAACCATAACTACTGAACTATTTTTCTTATTTTTATTACACATGGAAATATGAAAATATATCATATGTTGTTATTATGTTTTTCTTTTTTTTTGTTTTTGTTGGGATTATTTAAAATATCGTATTAATTAATGTTGTTGTTTTTTAATATGTTCGTACATATATGCGTATAACCTTTAATTACTGCGGGCCAACGATTTGTACAAACGTGTCAAGTTTTGTGTTAACAATAATATACAACAGTTGTAATAACAACATAAATAATAATAACACTAACAATAACAACACGTTCTGATGACCATTAATAACATTTTACATTAACTATTATACATGGGTTGGACACAATGGGTCACAATGGCGACAATGTTGTCAAAAGGGATGAAAATTGGTGCATTGAACGGTTTTTTTATGTTGGCGTTGGTAAGTTTACATATAATTGATAACACAAATGATTAAATATTTATGCAGATATAAAGATATATTTACTCTATACATTTCAACATAAAAATTGTTCACTGTTTGGAACAATGAATTATCGAAAAAAGGCATTTTTTTTAAAGCTAAATATTACAAAAGGAAATTTCAATATTCCTTTAATTACAACAAGTAAGAAAAGTAAATTTGGCTTAAGCCAAATGTTAAATACCCTCCTCATCCATATAAAACTGTGAGCGTGGCAGGTACATGGTAAGTACCTCTAATACTGTTTGTATTATATATCAGCTTAAAAATCACGTTTGCCGCTGAATATGGTTTCTTTGTAAATTGTGGGCGTGTTTGTGGCATAAATCCAATTTTCATCTTAATAACTTAATTTTTGAAACAGATAACACAATTTTTGTTAACTGTAGGCGTGTATCTTAGCCGATTTTACTCAGTATAAAAAAGATTTTTTAGAAAATCTTATAATTTCAAAATTTTTCCCCTTACATCACATATTTCCATATATAACATTATTCCAAAGTATGACTACAATGTAATTGTATAAAAAATACTTGAGTTTTAATAAATCAATTAATACTTTGTGAAAGTTTAATGAGATAAGTACAACAATTTATGCAGCACACAAGTATTTTGTAAAACAATCGTCAATGATTTAATGAATTATTAATAATTTTCTTTTAATTGTGAAATAATTTAATCAAACGGATATGTTTGTTTATTATTAAATATATTGAAGTATATTTGAATTTTATTGTGCCGTGTAATACAACGCTTTGGTGTCAAGAGGGCTGTAACATAAAGACAAATTACGGTCGTTGGTGCCACTTGGTGAGTTGTTGGCTTTAGCGTATTATCAGTTCGTGTTTGACTGGATGAGATGAAGTCACTTGTGTGACTTGTGTGAAATAAGTTCTTTTTAACAGAATTGTCACTTTGTTTTCAATCAAAAACTTTGTTAACACCTTTCAAGCTGAATTACATCTGTTTCAACCTTGAAGTGACTTAAATAAATATCGTATAAAACTTCCCCAACTATGCAGATATGTTCAGTTTCAAGTGTATTTTATTTTATATGAAATGAACAATAGTTTTTAAGTAAAATTTACGCTTCTACGTTAAGTTGCTAAAAATGTGTGCAAACTGGAAACTTTTCGAGAATAAAACTTTTGCAAAAAAAGTTTCCGTGGTGTACGTTTTGGTTATTGTTCTTGTTTTTACAAATGTTGTTTATTATTGTTGTTGTTGTTTTTGTTAAGAAATCTACGTAAAGTTTTTTTGTTTATTTTATTTATTCAACACAGTAAACACACACACACACACACACACACATACTTTCAGTTGCCAAAGACTTTGACAATAAAAGAGTAAAAAAAATAATCATAATGAAAATTTGTGCATGTGTGTACATGCGTATATGTATGGATGCATATATTTAAAGAATATACAACAACAGCTATAACAACGTGTGTAGGAGCAATATTTTTCCAGAGTACCATGATAGTTAAGCGAAGTCTTACTACCCAGGAATGCTTCTGTGTGTACAAGCACTGGGTGGATATATAGGAAGGAAGGCTGGAGTTGGAAAATTATGACTTTTTAACTTTTTAAGGACTATACGATATGTACACGTGTGTGTGTGCGTATTTGCTTAAGTTATGCGAGTTAAATGATAGAGAAAACACTCGATATGGGTTGGACGGAAAACTGAGTTGATGCTTTCTTCTTCTCGCCACCTTCTCTTTCTTTCTTATTCTCTTTACACTTCCTCTCTAAAGTAAAGTTGTCAAAAAGTTAATATTTAAGAATTTTCGGTTTCACATGCTCTCATGCTCTCTATTTGCATATGCATGCGTGTGCATGCCATTGTTTATATAAAATATAACACTATTTGTATATCTGCCTTAAGTTAGGTTAGGTTATGATCTAGTTTTAGTTTACTTATTTCCTATAGAAAAATAGAGAAAAAAAACAAACAAAAAAACGAAAAAACGTTGCCTTTAGTATGTGTTGAAAAATCTGAATAAAATTATTTTCAAACTATGTGAAAATTTATGGTAAAAGTTGGATAAATTTCTTATTAAAATAGATTTTTATATAATAAAATATAATTTTACGACAACTATGAATACAAGAATGAAACTGTGTGTAACACATAAACTGAAATGTTTACAATTAATTAAAAAAAGTTGAAGAAATCCTGACTGGGAGAATCCTTTGTTTGTTTGTTTAGTGTTCATTTATTTATTCATTATGGCTAATATAGCCGCAAAACATATTAATTAAAATTAAAATTAAAATTAAATGTGTACAAAATCCATTAACTCATGGGATAATTTAATAAATATTGACATTAAAATATATTACAAAAATCACCAACTAAATGGAAAGAAATGAAATATTTATATTAAAACATAATAAATAAGTTTTTTTGGGGGAAAAAATGAAAAAAAAAATTAAATTCATGCTGAACATGAAAATAGGACATAAGCCACATAAATCTACAAGGCCTGGTGGCGATTAAATGAATTGGCAAAAACTAAAAGTGTTGGTACAAAATTTCAGCTGAATATGTCAAAACTTGTGACCATGAGAATGCCAACAACAGACGGACATACGGATACATGTCTAGATCGAAGCATATATCCTTAATCAATACATATTTTAATGTACAACTGTTGGTTTAAACGCTTGAAACCAAATTGGACTATTTTTAGAATCATGAGCTACATTAGAATCCCTCATTATGTAATGCTTTCTATGTGACATAAATTCTCAATTTCTAATATTTTTTTGACGATAATTGGTGGAGAAAAGTTAATTAGCTAAATAGTTCCCTGTGACGTATTTGGATAAGCGCTAAAAATATCTGTTATAATGCAATAGTTAGTAATTGTATTCATTATCTGAGTGTGTGAATATATATTATATACTAGTAAATGTCAAGTGAACATATTGTACTTACAACGGTTTGCACTGACGTACTGATGTGCAAGTTGATGGCTTTTCGAAAAATTATGTTCCCAACAAAAGTTCATGTCATGTTTTTATCATAATTTTTTCTACCGAAGAGTTGCCACATTATAAAGATATGTATATTTTTAGGTATAAATATATATGTACATGTTGGTTTTATGTGTACATTTGTTACAATTAAAACCTCATGTCAAGTCAATATGTAAAATGTTGTAATCACATGAATTTTAAACATTTAAACTTTTCAAATATGTAAATTCTTCTTTACTACTTTTTTTAAACATTATTTAAGCTTTAAAATAAAGCATATTATATGGGCGTAGCACCACCCCTTCAGTTAATAAACAACATTTAATTTGTAAAAGTGATTTCCTAAATAAATAGGCAGTGCCACGCCTATAAATTACGAATCCCTAAAAATCTGCAAAAATTTCCCATTGTTTGCAACAAATTTGAGTAAAATCGGAGCAGTAGTTTTCTAGTTATAAGCCAAGCAACTTTAACTTCATTCTTGCGGTCGTAATTTGGAAAATCGTGCAAATATCAAAAAGTGTGCATGATACCAGGCGCCCAGATTTGCTCAGCAAGCAAATCTGGATTAGGAAAATTTTCAAACTCCTATAACTCAAAAACGGCTGGACGGATTTTATTCAAACTTTTTCTGAAATCTTGTAAATTAATTCAGCTTTCGAATAAAGTATATTATATGGGCGTGGCATCACCCATTTAGTTAATAAACAACATTTAATTCCTAAAAGTGATTTCCTAAGTAAATGGGCAGTGCCACGCCCACCAATTACGAATCCTTAAAAAGCCACAGAAATTTCCGAATGTTTGCAACAAATTTGACCAAAATCGGATCAGTAGTTTTCCAGTTATAAGCCAAGCAACTTTAACTTCATTCTCGCGGTCGTAATTTTGAAAATCGTGCAAATATCAAAAAGTGTGCATGATACCAGGCGCCCAGATTTGCTCAGTAAGCCAATCTTGGTTATAAATATTTTTTATACAATTTTACACATACAGATGGACATTCAGAAACAGATACCGAATAGATCGGTGTGTGTGGGCATTTATCACATGTAAGTTGAAAACACATCTGAACAAACTTAATGTACTCTTTGCCAAAAGTGGTGTAGGATGTAAAAAAGAGCAATAAAAGCAGAATGAAAAGAACTTGTGTGTGGCTGTACACCCACAAATGGTTAATGTTGATGTATTTCTAAATAAATTTAAATATGAATATTTAAAGAGGAAAATCTATTACATGAAAGGCAACACCAACGGCACTGCAGCAACGTAAACATTAAGAGAGAGAAAGAGTTTTATGTAGAGAAGGAAATGGAAACCAGCCGTTAAGTAAGTGAATTGACTAAAAATTCATTTAACTAAGGTACACACGAAACTTACCTTACAGCTAAGGCAACACAATACATTACCCCTCACACCCACATACATACTTGCAGCATACATATATGTTTGACATTCATTTGCCATACCTGCCTAAGCATAACTTTGCATAGAAGCACAAGCATAAAGAAATGTACGCGTTTATGACATCAGCACACATACAAATGTTTGCTTTAATATATGTATGTGTGCAGATACAATGCTTTGTATAGTTTAACACAAGCATACACCTTCATTCATTCACTTCAGGCTTTATACGTAAGCATGTGTTCCTGAGCTTTCACATATACGTCGCACATAAACGTGCACATTGTATGCATGTGTTTGTGAATATATTTACTTTAAGTGGCAGCTAACGTTTACAAAATTTTCATCACTAGTCGTCTTTTAACAAACATGCGGCATAAGCAAGCAACCAAATACAAAGTACTTTACGGTATACGTGTGCAGCACATTCCATGACATAACGTGACACAATGTATTGCCATAAGCTGTAATATATGTCAGTATGTCCGTCTATACGTAAAAGCTTGTAGGCAGCTAACTGTTTGTACTTGTATGTATATTACAAACCGCCAAGCAAACATAAAATTGCATATAAGCATAATAACAAGCAATCTGTGAATGTGCATTTGTGTCTATATAGTTAACTGTATTAGTAGGTGTACGTGTCAGAAACTCACACACAAGTGAAACTTTACAGAAAAAACGCTCACAGTTATTATAGAAATATGTAATACTTGGCACATATGTGCACAATGCTGTCTCAAAATATATAGTTGTAGGAGTTTACAAATAAATATACATACATATACAGCTCTGTCTGTATGTCGAAATGTTCTTTGGCATGCAAAACTCTTTTTGGTGCTAAAATTTTTTTATCTTTCCACGCACACTTGGTCTTGCAATATAATGGACGTACGGACATCGTCTTTAAATTAGACTTTTTATGGTTTCCAAGCATACCAATAAAGCCGAGGTCACATATTCAACATAATGTTTATAAAATTTTATTATTAAATACTTTTCTGTTGCCTGTACTAACAAATGTGTTACATGTACTAACAAATCTATTATAGCAACTAATAAAAAAAACATACCTTTGGATTATTAAATGCTACCACAAACTTATTTGATATTTATAAGGGTTTCTTTACAACGAAAACAGGTGTCTGTATGTCCGGTTTTCTTTTTTTAATTTTTTGAAATTTTTATATCCCTCCCAGCAATACAAATCTAAATCGTTAAACCAGTTGAATAATATTTTATTCCTGCATATTAAATTAATCTAGCAAATATGTTGCTTAAATGGATAAAATTGAAATAACTATAGTTTTGTTCATCTAGTAAAATTTATAACTGACGGGGAAGCTATATACAAACTTTTAAACAATAAATGTGATCGATGTAAGTCACATTTTCCCAACTCTGTGATATATTTCCAATAATTGATAATTATTGTTGTGGCGTTGCTCTTATTGATCTTAAGTGAAAGCTTTATAACTAAACCTATTTTCTTATATTCCTCACTAAGATTAATATAATTCTGCCAACACATTTAAAACGATCGGAAAGTGTTTAAAAACCAAAAAAAAAAACCATAATTTTTTAACTAGAAACGAAGTCAAACCAGTCTGTACGTTCGTATGCATTATTTGCGTGCGGAAGAATGATCTTCTGGTCGCAAAATGTGAAATTCTAAACTTCTCAGAAGTATCCTTAGTCTTTGTATGCTGTCATTTAAATTGGGCTAAATTAGCTAAACAACAAAGTCAGAGTGTAGCAAAAAATGAAAATAGGAAAATTTTTCCTAGGAATTTTTGGAAAGTGTAGAAAATCATTCACGGCACGTTTTCTTCTTAAATAACTTTAATGCCCAACAGGACATTGCAATTATTTGTTTCCGAATTCATTAAAGTTTACCTTTTGTTTATTATAAGGGGTCACGTAGGCCTTCGATTTGGACAATGAAAGAATGAAATAGAAAATTATCACAAGTTTATGATGCAAAATTTGTGTTTTAAAGAACTTTTTGTATTCTATTAAATGAGTGCCTATACAGTATATTGTGTGTAGATGGTAAATATCTGAGTAAACACTAACATGTATCGGTATCGAGTGCAGCATCAACAGCATAAAAGCACACTAGAGGTTAATAGTTTTTATGGGCTCGTGCATCAATAAGCAAAACAACCAAAAACCAAAACAAAAAAAAAAAAAAAGAGAACAAATGAAATTTTGCCAATTTACAAACTTACTAACAAAAACTGCGGTGTTACGCTTCAGCGGCTAAATTGATAAACGATATATTTTGTTTATTAAAAACTGTTTTTATTTTATTTTATTGTACTGCATAAATTTTCTCCCTTGTGCAAAAATGTGATGACAAAACAAATTATGGCTTTGTTTTTATTATACCCGCCATCGGATCTGTATGGGGGTATAAAAAACTTTGTCAAAACGTTTGCAACGCCAAAAAAGAGGCGTCGAAGACTCCACAAAGTCTATACAAATTTTAATCAGCATAGAATAGTGAGACAATTTAATCATGACTGTTCGTCCGGTGTGGGTGTTCTAGGATAATCACTCTCCTGGTCGCAAAAATTGAGATATCAATTCCAAACTCAACAGAATGATCCATTAAAGTGTTCATACATTGAAATCGATCAAGCGACACCTCCACAATTCAACCATTTTTTTAGTAAGTAAAGTACAGAACATATATAGAGATATTTACTTCTCGGAAAGCTGTAGTGTAGTCGATGGCGTGTATTCAATTTAGCCTCAGCCAAATATAGTTTTTTTTACTTATTTCGTTTCTTTTTTTTTTTTTTGGTCACTGTAACAAACCAAATGAATAAACAATTAAAATATTAACGAATGATTGGATTGAATGAAAGAAATTAAATAAAACAAAATATATACAAATTCAGTGCAGTACACGCGAATTTTAAAATAATTTGAAACAAATAAATTAATGAATTTTAAAGAAGAATTGAACGAATAATAAAATGTGATTATAAACAGAGGCAAAGAAATTGAACCGTTCTACAAAAGCCTGTAAGTTGGACGGACAGATGGACAGACGGATATAGGTAAATTGATTTAAAACTTGAAACGTTTCATATATTTATTAAATTAAAACTCCTTTTTACCGATTTTTACTTTATTGCATTTTTTTTTTTTTAATCAAATCAAAGCAAAAATGGTAAATTTCCGAAAAATTTTCATATCGAAATTTTGATGCCAATCGATTACGATTGGCCAGACTAATGCAACGGTACAAGTTAAAGAATAATCAAGCCAAGATTTTAAAGTACTGTGAATAACATCTTATGAAACTGAATGAAAAGTTTGAGTCATTTTGAGGTAAAGTGAATCAAAATTTTGAAAATGTAATCTTTCGAAGGATGTCGTAGATTGTCTGCTACGTTCATTATGTGCTGTGGTGCAACACTGCTAACTTAGTAAGGGGGGTGAAAAGCCCTCTCTTCTTACGAGTTGGGGTCACATTTATACTATGTAGACGGTAAGAAAAGTTTTAATTTTTCAGTGTTTGTTAAGGAAATCTTTTCATCTTATAGCCTAACAATAAAAATTATGGAACCGACTCTGTTTAGTTGCACTCCGATTATGTGGATGATTTAATAAATTGATGTGGATTTCCTTTTATCGTTTCACTGTATGTTTAGCAAAAAAAAAAAACAGCATTACACTGATATTTATATAGGCGGTTTATTTAAGGCTAACAAACATTATCCAGTAACAATAGCAAGGATATCAGTTTGTACAAATAATAAATAAATAATTTCGTTTTTTTTCCCCAGTGACTTATTTATTGGCATATATGCAAAAAATATATAGTGTTGGCATGAGCGTGTGACTATGCAGGATTTATATACAACATATTTTGCATTAATAGATTGTTGATTTAATTTGCACAATTTTTTGATATAAACTGGGATAATAAAGCAAACAAGCTAGCAGGCAAATAACACATGCAGCAGAGGAAAGGATAAAAAGGGGAAAAAACCTAAAAAAAATGCTGCAAAGAAAATAACATTGAATTCATTATTCATGGTGTGTAAGCAAGCGTAACGTACAAACATTTTCTCTGTCTCTTTTTTTTCTGTTTTTCAACTACACATACATATATAGTTAATGCACTTACTTTTTATCATTTCCTGCGTCTCTCTCTCTCTCTCTCTCTGGGTGAATTTTTTTCATTCTTCATGTGACCCCTTAGTATGTGTAGCAATCACATGTTTTTACACAGACAGGTAAAAATTCTCACAATTTATATTCATTCACTTGAATTTTGCTGCCCCCTTCTACCTGTATACACTCCTACTGGTATCTTATCCGAATACTTAAAGTAAAATGCATTACTTCACCTAAGAAGATGAGTGTACGGAGGATGTGTGTGATTGTTAAGCGAAACATTTCAAGTTATGGTCGTACAAGTACCGTTTATGGATAAATTTTTCTGCATACTTACTGTGCTGCTCTTATGCGGATGTGTTGGTGCTTGTATGCGGATATTTTCTATGAATAAACTGTAAGCTGTTAGATATGACAACTTTCTATGATTGTTGAATAAAATGTTTTTTAAACTTCTCTACTATACGAAGAACATGCATGTTTTTATACTTGCTACCTGTTTACCTGCTTTACCTCGTTTTGTTGACTTTTTCCATATGCATGTGTCTGTATGTATATGTGTTGAAATGTTGTTTATGAAAAGGGCTTATCTTTAGTGAAATTTCTTTTGGTTCTATTTGTGTTATTGCTGTTGGTGTGAAGTGTTTCTTTTTATCTCTTACGCTTTAGAAAAGAAAAATTGCTGATAAAATAACTACATTACACATATTTTATTTATTTTTTTTTTTTTGCCATCACTTAGTTCCCTTCATTTTTTCGCATCGTACATGTGTAGGGTTTATACGGTTATATGTTGTTTTATTTCATACATACGTGACGTATGTGCAGGCAAAAATTGTTGAAGAGAAAATTTAATTTTTTTAAATTCTTTATCTTCTCTACGTAACATAAATGTTATATGTTATCACCTTAATAATGAGCATATTAAGTAAATATATTCTTGATCAGTATCAAAATCGATCGATCTAGTTATGTCCGTCCATACATCTGTCTATTGTATGAACTCTCAGAGTACGACTGTGAATGTAGAACTTATAATTCTACTATCTGTAGGTTTCTACTTAAATTGGGCAAAATCGGTCTAGTTTCACGCCCATGATATGCTTTCAATCAAAAACTATTCAAAATTATGACTTGTATGTTGATTACAAAATATACGAACTTGGTTAAAACTAATCTGGGCTTTACATTTATAATCTGTGGGCGTGCTATATATACCATTTGCCTATTATAGTATGTATCACTGGTTAGTTGAATTCCGTACTAATTAAGGTTTTTTTTTTGTAAATTGTAGGTATTCAGTGTATCGAAAGAAGAGTATACCAATTTCATTGTGCCCGTCTATCGTGTTCGTCTAATATAAATAGAAACCTATGTGCAGAATTTCAGCTCAAATTATAATGATTTTCATTTTTTATATTTGAAATGAAAATTTGGTATATGGCTTCCTTTCTTAAACCAGTATCATGTTTTAATTTTCTTCAAAAACTATTTTCATTAAGAACTTTTGTTTAAGATATCGAGAAATTCATGTTAATGATTATATATACGATAAAGTAAACGGACGAAAGGACATTTTTCAAATGTATTCAAGTAAGAGTATATTTTTAGTGGTAATGTCTCGGATAAATCAAATATTTAAAATATTAACTTTTCTTTAATAGAAAATCTCGTCTTTATTTACAAATTTCTGTTTTTCTTTGTATATGAATTACATTTAAATAGTTGGTTATATTGTCGTTATTGTTGTTGTTATTGTTTGAATTTTCTTTGTTACGTGTTTGGAAACTTTTCATGTGTAAACTTTCCGATACGAAGAAAGTATAGGACGGGAGAGGAAATAAGAAATCTTGTTTATATGATTTTACAAATATAAATACAAGTGCACACACACCCATACACACAATTGCATTATTCCTATTAGATAAATGAAAAGGAGGTTTTACGCAAAATGCTTCAAATATTGCATTCACTTAACATTCATGATGATAAGAAATAAACTGAGCAATATAGTTACAAGGAAAGTTTACGAATATATTTTTATATATTATATATATGTGTGTACGTGTGTATGTTGAAAACTAATAAGTCTTACTTACAGACTGTGGTTATACCATAATGCAATTTATTCATATTTAGAGAAATATTCCTGTTTCAATAAATGTTTCATGTAATCAAGAATGTAAGTAAAGTGAAGAAAGAGTGAAGAGAGAAGAGGAAAAATTTAATTCAAGTGTAATTCATTGATTAGAGAATGAAAGGCAACTAATAAAGGAGAATTGTATAAAAGATTTTGATGAATTATGAGAATTAACGAAAACATAACCGTATAAGTCGTATGGAAAGGAGATCTAAAAAGTCTAATCGGGTCCCAGCACAGCTAAGTATTGAGCCAAGTAACTATTCTTCGTAATTCGCCATGTTTTTATGATACGACGTTTTTATGATAGGACTTTATACGAGGAAGGGTTCTAAAAATGGTCCAATCTGGTTAATTTTCAATTGAGTTCTTTTATGAGACAATATATGATCTTATGACAAATTATTGTTGAAATATCGTAGCTGACACGATATGACGACAACTTCTGGGTGTTGCAAAGGGAATGACAGACTTTAGCATGCCGCTCATTTTATGTAGGTGGTAAAAAAAGATGAATTTCTCTTTTCAACATATTTACTGAGGTATGAACACTTCATTTAACGAGGCGGCTTTTTTTATTTACAGTCGTTACCTAATCAACACACTAACAAAATCTATTTAAAAATTCTATGTATGTTTTTTTTTTTTGGCTAGTCTTAGCCAATAATGTTGGTATAGGTTTATAAGAGAAACGAAGATGATGAAAAAAAACTAACTGTAGAGATTTTTCCGGTTATGTCCTGTATTACACCTGATACTATTTGTTGAGTAAGTAACTGTTTTAATTTGTAGTAAAATAAACTACAAAACTAAATAAAAAAGGAAAAGTTTAAGTCGGTCAAGTTAGATTGTGCCACACTTTACACTATTTAGTATAAATTTTACGATAAATTATAAAAACACTTGCATACGAAAATATGGTTTTGTGAAGGGCAGTCTGGGTTTTATGAGACATATATTGTAAAATAAAAGTAAAGGAAAAGAGCGGGTTTCCAAATAAGATTCAATATACTAAAGATTTCATCATTTGAAATTTGCGATCTCAACACATGGACATTACATTGGCTGCAAGAACTTTAATTTTAATTTTAATTTTCTTGCCGATCAAAAATTTACTTTATAAAGGGTGACTGCAGTTGGCTACTGGCTTGGTTGTCAATGAAATGATAAACCAAGTGCGCCTCAATTATAATTTGAAAAGTATTGTATAAAAGCAGAAAACTACAGAAATGGAGAAAATCGGACAAAAAATTCGTCTGCTTTTTAAGAGGTTTTCAAGTGACCGCTTGTTTTTGCTGTTGCTGTTGCTGTTGCTGTTCACCTCCAAAGAACAACATAGGAAATGTAACAACTCTTCATTAAAAGAATATATTTTTAAAGTGCTACCATGATCAAGATAAAGAGTGAGTGAATCAAGAGTTATATTCCGCTTGAAAGATGATTAAAAAGGTAAAACATGAAAAATGTTTGCAAGAATTTAAAAAAAGTTATTCTTTTAATTAAAGTAATTAAGGAAAATGTTTATATGTATATATAGAGTGCCGAATAAATTTGTTAAATTTTTAAGAAAATTTATTATAACAAAAATTTCGGGAATTTCTTAATCATCCAAACAAAAGAAAACATCTTTAAATTGATTTCATTTGTAATAATTATATTTAAAGAAGACACACACAATAACAAAAACAATAATAATAACCACAAACATACACTTGACTTTAGTTTTAATGGATTTTGTGGCCAAATTTAACCAAAACAAGTCTGAGACTCTTGTTCTGATACGTTTCTCTTCTCCTTTATTTTTCTTTTTACTTTGAAAATGTGAAAAACCAAAAGTCAAGACTTTGTGAAGACAAAAAAAAAAAACCAAATTCTAAGAAAAAAACAAAACTCCACACAACGAAAAACAATGAAAAATTGAATACATAACAAATTGAAGACTATTAAACGGAAAACCTCAAAAGCCACAAATAATCGTACAGAGAGATATATATATATATATTGTGTATGTGTGTGTACGCATGTGTAAAAAAGGAGAGAGAAAACACAAAAGGAAAATCTTATAAACACGGCTGCTGCCACACATATGTTACCTACACCTACACAACATATACACATACCTACATAGCCGTGTAAAAGATTGTTTTGTGGTGTGTGTGTTGGTGTAAAGTAAGTAAAAGCTAACACAAGTATAGATTGCTAAATTTTTTGGTTTCTTTTTATTTATCTGGGGCTGTCTTCCCCCCAGATCATTGCATTTTCAATTATGCCAATGCTAACAGCAGCAGTAAATATATTTCAAGTAAAAGACATAAAGCGATAACAACTAACCAAAGCCGAAAGTATAAGTAGCAAAATAAACAAGTAAGAAACGAAATTTGTTTTAAACCAAATCTTAAATACTCTTCACATCATATTAATCCATTATTTGATTAATTTACAAAATTTCAGAATAAATTTGAATTAAATCCGTCCAGCCGTTTCTGAGTTATAGGAGTTTCAAAATTTTCCTAATCCAGATTTGCTCAGCAAGCAAATCCAGATTTGCTTGCTGAGCAAATCTGGGCGCCTGGTATCATTCAAACTTTTTGATATTTGCACGATTTTCCAAATTACGACCGCAAGAATGAATGAAGTTAAAGTTTCTTGGCTTATAACTTGAAAACTACTGCTCCGATTTTACTCAAATTTGTTGCAAACATCCGGAAATTTCTGTGGCTTTTTAAGGATTCGTAATTGATGGGTGTGGCACTGCCCATTTACTTAGGAAATTACTTTTAGAAATTAAATGTTGTTTATTAACTAAATGAGTGATGCCACGCCCATATAATATATTTCATTGGAAAGCTGAATTAATTTACAAGATTTCAGAAAAAGTTTGAATAAAATCCGTCCAGCCGTTTTTGAGTTATAGGAGTTTGAAAATTTTCCTAATCCAGATTTGCTTGCTGAGCAAATCTGGGCGCCTGGTATCATGCACACTTTTTGATATTTGCACGATTTTCCAAATTACGACCGCGAGAATGAAGTTAAAGTTGCTTGGCTTATAACTTGAAAACTACTGCTCCGATTTTACTCAAATTTGTTGCAAACATCCGGAAATTTCTGTGGCTTTTTAAGTATTCGGAATTGGTGGGCGTGGCACTGCCCATTTACTTAGGAAATCACTTTTAAAAATTAAATGTTGCTTAATAACTAAATGGGTGGTGCCACGCCCATATAATATACTTCATTCGAAAGCTGAATAATAAGAAAAGAATAAT
Organism: Ornithomya fringillina; assembly: GCA_963978525.1. Taxonomy (NCBI): domain Eukaryota; kingdom Metazoa; phylum Arthropoda; class Insecta; order Diptera; family Hippoboscidae; genus Ornithomya; species Ornithomya fringillina. The sequence goes on from OZ021694.1 coordinate 7,827,350, forward strand.
AAACTGACATACGGTTAAACGTAGCCAGTTGGATTTAGATTTTAATGCTGATCAAGAAGAAAGGTTTTGCAAACGGAATAACAAACTTAATATACGCCTAAGGACAAAACAAACTGTAATAACATACATCCGCATATACACGCACACATAATACGTTCAATAAAACAAAACAAGGAAATAATTGTATGAATTGTATTTCCGGTATGGCGTATTGTATAACTCCAAGCAAGCAATCAGTACAGTGTAGAGAGATAATCATTTATATACACACACGAACAGACCACACTCGGTATGGCCATATGTGTAAAACCACCATCTATTTAGTTCGTAAGCGCAATTGTAAGTGAGTGTGTGTGCTTTTCTATACTCTGACAATTGTATAAATAGTTCTCTTGTGGGCTTTGTCTTATTGCATGCATGTATGCTGGTGATTGTTTGCTGCCATCATCAAATGTCTTGCTGTGTATTGGTAGAGTGCACAGTTTCAAATTCAACTTCTTTTCAGTTTCTTGGTTAGTTCGTAGTCAAGAAATTTCAATTTCGAACTTATGTTTACTTAACGATAGTGTTTTGTTTTAACGAATAAATTAACAGATCACGCAAATGATTACAATAAATATTCCCGCTAGTCTAAGACTTAAATTTATTTTGAACTTTTAAAAGTAATTTCATAAAGTTTAAAAGCAGATTATTACCTCGTTGAATAGCTTACATTTGTAAAATTTAAATGAATATAAAAAATTTCATTTGTAATCCGAAATAAAAACAAATTTATTGATGAATGAATGTAATGAAATGGGTCACATTCCTCAATTATTAATTAAATAACCCATTTTCACGATAGTTTGAAATTATTTCAGAAACTGTCACAGTGACCTTATCATGCTTAAACTGGGTCGATTAAATTTCTCTCGAAAATGACTATAGATTGACACTAAAAGTTTGGTATAAATTTTTTATTTTATCATTTTCGCTTCGCTTATATCCTGAATGCCATACAAATCGTGAAAGTTTACTCTAAATTGTTTGTTTTTAGTCTATATTGACTTTCACTTGTCTTATGATCGATAACAAAATAAATTTTATATTGACTGCATAACGGCAATTAGAGAACGCCGGAGCATATTATGTCAACGGCACCTGTGCATGCCCACCTCTGGTATGATATAAGAAACAATCATAAAAGAACAGAAAAATGTCTTTTTTTACGTAAACAAAGTATTTCTTTTTTTTTTTTGTCAAATTTTTCCGTAATGTTGTTTTAATATTCTGGCCTTTTGTGCACACAATTCCAAATGCATACTTGACACAATTTATTCTTTTTTATTTATTTTTGATGGTAGTGGTGATGGTGGCGGAAAGATGAACATTTTTACATACACACACATGCATATTTATAAGAGTTCTCGTAAACAATGAGAACTATTTCGTTTACAATGCAGGCAACCAACAATATTAACAACAACAATAAACAACAACAACAATAAACAACAACAACAACACTTTATAAAATCACAAACATAAAATTAATTCCACAATTTGTCAACCTACAGAAAAGTATGTACGAGTATATGTAAATAAAATAAAAAAAAAAAAGAAAACAAAATAACAAAATCTGTCTAACAAAAAAATCTCTGTACCCGCATACATATACCAACTCGTACATAACTATACGCATAAGCAGGTAGAAGGTACAGCTCTATGATGAACATTCTCAGTACAGATGAAAAATTCAGTGCAAAACAAGACAATCAAATATAACCTTTTGCTTGCTCGGTTTAAAAGATTTTTCCTTTCATATGTCTCTCAAAGGCCACTAGATGACACACATTATACGCTTATATGGTGTAAAGGGGGAGTGATGGGCTTATAATAAGAAATGTAAACTAAAACGTATCCAGCATATCGGCAAATAAGAGGCTGGTTGCTCTATCCAGGTTAAATGCCTTTTGGCACACAAAAATATAACAAAAGGTTCACCCAAAACAGCGAGCATGAACTAATGATCATTGCTGGCTATATGGTAGAAGGAATACCAAACCAACATTAGCATTACCAAGAAGAAGAAGAAGAACCGTAAGTAAGTGGTAGGAGAAAAGTAGCAAAATAAGTGGAATAGATTTTTAAGAAAATAGACATAATCAAGCCAGACTCACGCTCATACACAAAACACATCCCAAAGCCGAAAAACCAGAGACCTGAACAGTTGAGAGGGAAGTGGCAGTAAAATGCTTAAAGGGATGAATAGATTATGCATAGAATGCATCACACATGATGCGTAAACGTTCAATCCCAAGGTAGACCTTGAAGCTTGCATGCATTACGGTTCAAATGAACATCATCTTACTTTGCAGAAAGCGCTGCTAATCAAACGTAGGCCGCCTTGCTTACATTTTCCTTATAATTATAAAATTTTTAGATTCTTATGCCTTACACGTGGATGTTCAAGAGTCGACATTCTTTTTAGACCTTAAGAAGATAGCATAGCATCTCTACTTCTTTGTAAGTTGGTAGCATTACAGAACATTTCCATTATGGTAGTCTTCGTCTTCATCTTCTGCCTCCTTCTTGTGTAGTTTGGAAGTTTTTTTTTTTATTTTTTTCATTATATTCAGTTGCAGCTGTAGTCGTTATTTTTATATTTATTTTTATTTTTTACTTCTACTACAAATAATGCATTATTTCTATTAGCAGTTTTCTACACAAATCTGTATTTATACATATTTTTATATATGAAACAAGTTGTAAATATATTTTTTTAAGCATCGTGCACCTGTGCACAGTCGCTTACTTTGTAGAGTATGTAAAGCATTGTAATAATTTTTTCTGGTTTTTTTCTATTTACTGACTTGTCTTCTTATGCTTGTTGCCATCATTTCCTGTTTCGGTTTCGATTTCGGTGTCTGTGAATATGATTTGTTATATAATATATTCCAAGCAAAGACGTTTGCAACTCTTATTTATACAGGATGACATAATAAGTATCTACGGTTTTGTATGTTTGTGTTATTTGTTGTATTTTCTATATATTTATAATTTGTTATAAGCTGTTATACCCTTAACTGCAAAAACGTTACTACATAAATACATATTTCTTTGAAACTCTACTTGCGTTGAGGTTCTCTATAAAAATGGAAGAAACGTATGACAATTGCATTTCCTAAATATGCCGTTTGGTGTGGGAAAAACAGAGCCATTGGAAATGATTTTGCACAGGCTACACAATAACGTCAGAGTTTTGCATATAGACAGACCGACAGACGCACCGTGATCGATTTTATTTTCGATTCATATTTTTTAAATTACAACATAACGTTCGAAAAGTGTAGTTGCACGAGTTAGTGGACATCGTTAAGATAAAGAAACGAATAAAAGAACGTGTTGGCTTTAAGATGATTCTGACCAGTGTTTGGTCATGTTCAAACGTAACAAACCCTAATTTTTGCGCCGATATGTGACAATGGATCCATCACTTCACTCCGGAAGCAAAACGATCGTCATCTGAGTGGACAGGAACCAGAGAACAGCGTCTAAAGCGCTCGAAAGCAGAACAATCAGCTAGAAAGGTTATGGCCTCAGCATTTTAAGACGCCCAAGGTATAATATTCATCGACTACCTTGTCAACGAAAACAAAACATGAATTGAAGTTCGTATTGCTTCCGCACCCATAGTTTTCTCCAGATTTACCCTTCAGCGACTATTGGCTATTCGCAGACGTCAAAAAAATGCTCGCCGGTAAGAAATTTCGCTCATACGAAGAGATTATTAGTGAAACTGAGGCGTATTTTATGACAAAAGATAAATCGTTCAACAAAAATGGTATTGAAATATTAGAATGGCGCTGGAATGATTGTGTTGTTCTTAATTGAAATTATATTGATGAATAAAGTCAATTTTTTAATTAAAAAAAACCGCGCTTTCTTTGTTAGGTTCGGGACATTTCAGCCCATGTGTTATGTCCTCATAATTCACACAATTCAGAAGTTAATAAATATTTTTCAAAATTTATTCAAATTCAATATATTTCTCATAAATCCATCCATACAGTGTGCATTGTATGATCAAATCAAATCAAACAGTCAGCTAAATAGCTGTATAATCTAAATTCATTTTAAAATGTAAATTGCTCGCGTTTTATGCACAATTAAATGTGTACTTATTCATCATTGAAGCGTTCTCTTGGCTTTGATTTTGTGTTGAAGTTGGTGTTGTTCCATGTTCTACTTCTGCCCTATAGTTGATGAATTTGTGTGTGTCGTGAGTTTGTGTTGGTAGCACAATAAGCTCTTTAATGTTTGTGAAATTCAGCTAATTGGTGAGATTTTCATTATAAAGCAACAACATAGAAAACTATGCTTGATAATAAATTAGTTATGAATGCCAGACTAAATAGGTTTTGTTCGTTTCTATCTCTCTCTCTCTCTCTCTCTCTCTCTCTCATTCTGTTTCTTTACTCCCTTTATATCAAATAGAACAAATAAAATAATGAGATTATTGTTCACAACATTTTCCAAATTGCTGCAGAAACGGTCTGGAGTGTAGTTCCATTTCCATTGTATTGCATTATGATGGTAAAATATTTTTTTTTTGTTTTTTTTTTAATCGAAAATATATTCATTCAACTATGAAATTTTTATAATATCATGCAACTGAGAATCTTCTCTACTTAAACGTAAGGATTCTATTCTTATATAGTGTCTGTATGGTAGTTATGTACCACCGTCAGTCAGGTTTTGTAAGGTATATTACCGAACAAAAAAAAAAAAAAGGTTCGCAACATTTTCCACTGAAACTATCACAACTACTGTCGCAACAACAACAACAACAATAACATCTTCATCAACAAACATCATGATTATTATCAATGGCATACTGAAACCATTTTATGTTCACTCTTAATTTATCTGAAACGTTTTTATCAACCACACCACATAGACAAAAATATACACTCTGGCGTGTACGCAACGTACACCATTCCATGAAGAGTGCAACTGGAAAAATTGCGTTATTGAGTGTGCATATAAATTGCATTCATTTAAATTTATCCATACACGCATACACGCTCACACAAACACACGTATTTATACATAAGCAACCAAAAAATTTGTAAAGTCAAGTAAAGAAACATAATATTACAAACATACTAACAGTTTTTGGTGTTTGTACCCTTTACATGAGAGGAAGGGCAGATTAAATTGACTGTTCCATTTGCAACACCATAAGACATCAAAGACCACATAAAATACATAAATTTTTGATAAGAATCAAAATCTGATTTGATCTATGATATATGTATGGTGCTTATCTGTTCTTGACTTTATCAATACAAATGTCTGGTTTCTATTTCAATAGAGTGACACGCCCACAATCGACAAAAATCTATATAATACAAAAATGGATCTAAGAGTAACACTTTTGCTATATATACAAAATATTAGAACATGTATTTGTATACCAAAAGTGGGCGTGATCGTATTACCGATATGCTCACAATGTACAAAAAACCTTTTTTTCTCTGCAGAATTTAACATATAAGTTGACATGTCATCACATAACTGCCACGCTCACACTTTGTTTTTAGATGTGAACTGTATTTAAAATTTGGCTTGAGCCTAATTTAGCTTTTTTACTTCCTTATATATACATATTTACTCCCATTGAAATTATTGACACATTTTGCATATCATTTACGTTCGTTACTCGTTGAAGTTGAGTTTAGTTGAAGAGAAATTTACCGTTATTACATGAACATAAAATTTGTGTAGTGTGTGTAGTATCGTTGTAATTATTAAACTATGAAATTTTTTTTTGTCATATTACCTTAAATTGCTTTTAAAAGTTGAGTTCAAACACTTGTAACGAACAAAATAGTTAGCTGTCCAAGGTGCTTAGACATGACTTTAGTAATGAAATTTTTACTTGGAATTAGATGGAATTTAAGGGAAAATGTTATGGTTCTCAAAAGGTTTAACCAAAAAGAAAAAAATTCGGTACAAGGACATGTACTAGTCTTAAGAGAAACCCTATTGAAAATGGACCGGATGGGAACCCATTCCCCATATAATTGAATAAAATTATTTTACTGACTGTTAAAGTTGTAATGATATTAGAAATTGAGAAAAATTGACAATTGGTGACTGAAGGGAATGAACTGAACCGGTTTCGAACTCGCCCTCATCGAGTTCTCATTGCACCAACAATTCAACATTACACTTAAGTTATAAATACAGGCAAAGCTAATATTTAATATTATGTAGTGAAAATAGTTCGAAACTAGGCAAATTTGGACCCGATCGGATCATTTTTAGATAGATATTTTCCAAAGTTAAGAAGCTAAATGGTGTGGGGTATTAAGCAATCGGGTTTAACTGACTTTTACTTGTTTTCTATTAAATTTTATTGTGTTTTATGTTATGGGTGTAATATTTGTATTTTTAAGGAAAATCAAATTCCATTTATATTTAAAGGTTAAGAATCAATTTGAATTTTTTTCCTTACACTCAGTTCCCTAATTGAGTTGTTCTTGACTCCCGCTTAATTGCATTTGATTTTGTGCCGTCTGCATCATCATTTAATTTATATACGTGTATATAGATATAGCCTGACTCTGAACACTAATTCTAACCGAGACAATAAATTTCCCAAAAGTCTCGACAATATCCAAGCATCACACCCTCATCATTAACAGCGACATCATCAACATCATCAGCATCACCGTTTCAGCTTTACTTTCATGTTACAACAAAGTCCTTTCCCTTAATCTGTTGGTCTTGAAGAAAATAGAAATAAATACAAACTTATGGGTTAAGGAATAAGGCAAAGTTAAGAAATTATAACAACAACAACAACAACAACAACAACAATTTGAACTCAATTGAATTTTAGTTGAGTTCAGTTGAGTTTAGTTTACAACTCAAGCAATTGCCTCAGCGTTAAACTGTCTGTCCGTCCCATCGTCTGTCTGACTGTATTTTAACCAACTGCTGGTTATAACATTTATTACAAGGATAATTTTTTTTATTACACTTCATTTCACTGTTGCTGTTCGCGCTGTATAGAACAGAATGGGTGGGCATGAATGTATATACTCGTATATATATGAGTGTGTGTGGGTATCGTGTTGATGTAATTAAATTTTATTGAACTCACATAAACCTAAAACTAAAACGATAGGGACTCGTATGTAGAAAAAAGAGAGAATATAAAGAATACACACAAGCACTAAATTGCGCAACATGATTATAGACCTAAACGGCGTGCCATGTAACATATACATATAACACCCAACCAGACAATTTTACTTACCAAGTGCGGTATTAATGTGATGCTATGAAAAAATTTATTGTTGCCCTTTCATTCCCCTCCCTTTTTTCTCTTAATTTTATTTTAGCAACATTTTAATTAAAACTGTCGTCGTCTCATATCATTAAATTAAATAAAATACAGAAAAAAGCCGTCAGTCAGTCTCACACCTATTTGTTAAGCATACGAATTGGTTATAAATTCACTGGGGTTTATATTTATGTGATGTGAGGAATATATTAAACACCTGAAGTCCCTTGTTGGTAACTTCTTTTCATAACATGCTAAGCAAATATATAGATTTCAGATTATATTGTAACGATTCCCTTAAATACCTAAAAGTTCTGAAATGGAGACCCTCCTTCCAATGTAAGTTCAAATACGTTACTACCACTACTATATTATTTGCAAGTTGTTCTATGCGTAAAAGAGGATTTTTTGTAAAAAGTAGGCGTGTTTGTTATCCGACCATGCCCATTTTGAACTAATTAATGGGTGGAATATTTTTGTACAAGTGGATAATGGATAAGATTTTTGTCAATAAATAAATTTTGTCAATTTTAAATATAAAACAAGTGAAAATATTATAGTCGGTCAAGTCCGACCATCAAATATCCTACACTACTTGATGTTTAAAGACCTTCACTATAATAGGATATTATATGGGGAGGGGTTTTAAAAATGGTTCGATTCGATCCATTTTCAATAGGGTTCCCCTTTGGACCAATACATGTCTTTGTACCAAATTTTATCGAAATATCTCAGAAAATGCGACCTGTAGCATGCGCACAACAAATTTACATGGACAGACGGGCGGACAGATGCATATGGCTTAATAATAACTGTACTAAATTTCACGTCGATATTTCAATTTTTTTCATTATCAAACTCTTGGTCTGCATTAAATCAAGGAATCAATCAGGCTTTCATACTAATCAATAATTTTGTTTCTAACACGTCTCTGGGAATCAAAGTGAATCAGTTAAATTGGTCTGTGTATGAAAAAAAATTAGATAAAGGAGCGCATATTAATCGGATAAGCTTCTATAAAATAATTTCTGCTCCTGAGAGTTTTATAATTTATGGAAAACAATTTACACTTCATGCACTTCCTAATGTTGCAGCAAAATTTTTTTAATTGTCACGATTTATATAAGAATGTCTCGTATTAACTGATGATGTAGTTAAACTAATTGTTGCATCATTTATGATGTAGGATATTAAATGGCCGCCTCTTGTCAAATATAACACTTTTTCACACCTTTAATTATATGCTTCAAGTCTCAAGTATGCCGGGCTACGCTCCGAATCATAACTTTTTATAAATATTTCAATCTTCATTGAATGAAGACATTTAATCGGTCATAAAACATCCTAAGGAGACATCTGTATTCAAAAACATAAATAGAAACATGACATATTTGTTTAGGAATATTCAAATGATTTTTGCCCTTTTATGAGGTTGTGTATTATGTGTATATGTGAACATATATAAAAATTGTATAAAAACAGAAACAGAAAAATATCACATATCGGTTGTTACGTATGGGTATACTTTTGACAGAGGCTTGATCAAAAATATTTCATTTTTTTGTTTGTTTGTTTTTTCTTTTGTTTTTTTTTGTTTGTTTGTTTTATATTCTTTTGCCTGCGGGTGCGCTCTTTAGTGTTTTTGTTAATCAACTATTTAATCAATAATAATGACATCGCGTATCATTACAGGCGATGTCATTATAACATCCGTATCAGATGCACTATCATGTTGATCTTCCTGTTGTTCTTGTTGTTGTTGTTGTTGCGGCTGCTGTTCTTCCTGTTGCTGTTCTTGCTGTTGCTGTTGTTCAGATGATGAAGTCAAGTCAATATATTGTTCCGTAGACGATTCAATCAATTCATTTTCAGTATCTTCATCGTTGATTACTAAAACGTTTGTTGAAACATTGAGTGTTGAAGCGTCAGCTCTATTACTGCTATCGTTGCTGTGTGATGAGTTGATTTCAATGGGAATTTCTTCAAAATAATTACTAAGATAACTAGTATCACGAGTAACATAATTACGATACTCGTGGTCGCTTCCTTCGCTATCGCTATCACTACCGCCAAAAGCGATATTTTCATATTCTACCTCATTTTCAGGGGAATAAAAGTGGAACTCACGAGGAGATCCATATATAGTGCTTTCATCATCATTTTCAGATGTTTCAATTTCATTTTCATTTGCATTTCTTTCTTCTTGCTGTTCCACCAATTCTGGAGGTACCAAATTCTGCTGCGAGGTAGCATTGCTAGTGTTGTTGTTGTTGTTATCAACACTTGTATCTCTTTCTCTGAAAAAAGTACCCAAATAATCGATTGCACTGTCTAAGCGATTTCCCTGTTCAAGGTCATTTTCAACAGCTAGGGTTAGAAATTCTTCCAAATCGCTATCGTTGCCAGCCCATTGTCGTATGGTTTGGTGCACATTGGTACTGGTGGAAGGCGGCGATAATAACCTTGGTCGCACCGTTGCTCTGGCGTCTCTATCATCCATACTATCTGAAGCTTTTCTTTTCACCTGGTCGCAATGATTTGTTCAATGGGAAAGTATAAATTTCACATCTGATAATAAGAGTTCTATTGTTTTGTTGGCAAATACTCACGGAACGTGTTTTCTCCATGATTGTCGTACGACAAATGGGGCAACGACTGGCCCAAGCATACTTCTGATAGCTTTTGAAATGAGTGAAACATGTAGAGCAGAACGTATGGCCGCATTGTAAGGCCACTGGTGAGCGTTTCTCATCCAAGCATATAACGCATATCTCATTTTTCACATTATCTGTCATTGCATTAAAATTCGCTTCTAGGAACAAAATTAATTAAATTTTCTCCCAATATTGAACGTTTTCACTTCAAACATTCAAATAGTTGATGGATCGTTAGAATAATGATCTCTCTCCTCCGTAATGGGGAGCGTCAATGGTTTTTGAGTAGAAAATAAATAAAATACTGACAAATACAAAAGAAATTTTTTTTTTTTCACAAAATAAAATTACAACACTTGTCAAGATTGTTGGGAAAAGATTTCAAATCGTTTCGAAATACGTTCCAATTTCTTAAAGCTACGTAGTCATATATGTGAATAGCCAAGTTTCAAACCCAATTGAAAAAATACTTTTATATGAAGAAACACTTGCCTTTTTCATACCATGTCAAGATTTATTTTGCAACTTTTTTTCCTTATGCAAAATAAAACTAAACATTGAGAATTGTGTGTTTGGGAAAATGTTACAAAATCATTTGGCAGTGGTGACAATAAATTTGTAAATATTTCCTGACAACATAAATATCATTTAATTGCCTTTTGTTTTATTTCCAACAAGGACATATTGGACAAACAATTTATAACGAAATGACAAAGAATAATGCACAAAAACGAATTCAAATGGAACCAACGGAGAAAAAAGAAAATAAGCATTTAGACAATGGCAGGCAGAAAAAAAAAAAAAGAAAGAATTATTGTAAATAAATACGTTGCTGAACCAACCGGCCCGCTTAAACAATTCAATAATTAAAGCCTACTTTTGCAATATCTCTCTCTTTATATCTCTTTCCCTTTCACGCACACATATATAATACAAAATTGTTAATGTCATACATTGTCATATCCTTGTAATACTTAAGTATCTTATTGCATTATTTTCGCACAATATTTATTACATTTTTCCATTATCATTAATTTTGCCATGAACACCTGTTTCACATTTTGTATGCGCCTCCTTTGAGTTAATAATCATAAAAATTAATGCAATATAAGTGTAAATTACATTATACAACCATTTCAACAGATAATCGTACCTAACAAATGATATTTTTATTTTGCATTCCACAAAAGGCATCGTTACCGAAAAAATACTTATAATGCTTGAAAAGAATTTTTACTCCATAAACGATACTATTATAAAAAGCATATATACCTACTTTCTAACAAATATTTCAAGTACAGTGGATTTTCTATATGAAATGCCAGAGAAGTTGCAATAAATTTTGATGGATAAATGAAAAGTTGTGGAGAAAAGGCTCAATTTTTGATTTATTTAAAATTTCTGTATTGTTGAATCACTCTGTACAATACAGCAAAGGATCTGAAAGATTAATATATTCAAAAGGGTTGCCAGGTTTAAGTAAAGGCATGCTAGGGTACAAAGGCCTTGTCGTTTCCCATTCGATCTAAACAAATTGCATTTAGCTAAGAACCAATGTATATCACATGGCCTTTAAAATTTATATTAAATTCTGTTTTGAACTAGTTACTGCTAAAGAAACTCTCATAGAAAAAAAGTACACAAAGGTGGGGCCTTCATACAAAATGATATTCATCTTAGATTTATTCCATAATGCCAATTGTTTGTTAGGAAAAGTACATAAATTGATTTAATCTCTCAATTACACGTCGAGATGGAAATTTCAAGTCAAATAAATGAAAACTCTGAAATAATTTTAACTGACAGTTTAGTTGTAAATGATCATTCCGATTTGGTTTTCCCTTAGGGCAAAAGTAATTGCTATAAATCTTATTCGACCAATTATTCTACACCATCAATAGCTGCTGAACGGTCGCAAATACTTGATAACATTCCAAACTGCTCTATAACTACAATAAAAAAAGAAGAAAAGGTAGTTTTTTTATTCGAAATGGGCAAAATCGATTAGTGGCCATGTGCAATTTTCAAAGCCACAAAAATTAAGTTAAAATTTGGTGTACATTAACTCCATGGATAAAAGTTAAAAAATAGACACGCCCACTTTTATAGATATAGTCGAAAAACAGACACGCCTACTCTTTGCATTAAATTTTATCCGGCAAAGAATTTGCCATGTATTATAAATGTACGCTAAGAAATTTTAAACCTTTTATAACCACTGTACCACATAAAATACATACAATGTTGCCATTGTTTCAATAGAAAGAAAATATTGAAAAAAAAAAAAATTCATTTCTGTTTGTAAAAAAGTGCTTTTAAATAAGGAAAGGAAGAGAAAATAAAAAAAAGTGCCTGATATGCCATAAATTGGGAACAATAGTTAACCAAACCTCTGGCACAAATACCGCACCCGTACACTACTATGTAACAGTAGTAGAGGTAGTAAATGAAACAAAAGATGAATATTGAAAAAATAAAAATATATAAAAAAAAAAAAATTATATAAAATAAAAATGAGCATTTATGCAGTAATTAAAAGCATAATTAAGGATTATGTGGTGTGTAGTATAAATCGAAAACAACAACTATAGCAGTAATTGTAATAATGACAATAACAACTAATAACAAAAGCTGTACAACTTTAATATTCTGTGATTTTTATCCTGCACACACACACACACACACACACATACATTCTAACGTACATATGTCCCATATAAATAATTTATATGCAATGCTCTTAACAATTTTTGCGTAATGCGTAATCACATAAATTGTTAAATGCGTGCGTGTGTGTGTGTGTGTGTGTGTTGACTGGCACACTATCACCCGCCCTATGCCTGATGATAGTGTTATAAGTGCATGCGTACGTGCTGTCTGCCAAAAAAAAAAAGGAAAGAAAAACAAATTACAAACAAACATACAATGTACGCTCGTATGTGTGTGTGTGTAGATTTGAAAAAAAACACAACTTTTTAATCAAGTTGTTTTGTGCACAATTTATAACTTTTTGGATGACACGTTCAGGCGCTAAATGAAGAATAAGCAGAAGCAAAACAGACAAACAAAAAAAAATTCCATAGAAATCAACAAAAATAAAAGGGAGGAAAAAGAAGAAGAAGACGAAGAAGAACTTTTGCTAAACACCAAGGAAATGTGTTCTTAACCATCAATTGTGTGCGTGTTAGTATGTGTGTGCATGTGTTGTAAGTGTTCAAGTTATATGGTACTCAAAGTAACATTCTTTGGCAAGTTATGTGACTTTGGCTGTGCATGTCTGTCTGTCTGTCTGTTAAACAATTTTGAAGTGTTGTTTGATTCGTTATCAAGTATTTTGAGTTGATGACTCACTAACTGCTTAGCGGTTTTATACTTTGTTGTTGTTATTGTTATTATTGTTATTGCTTTTATTTATGTTGTCCTTGTTATTTGCGACATTCTTTACAAGTATCATTATAACTGCCTTGTACGTCTACAATTCAAATGTTAGCAATTGGTTCTATTGGTCTTTTCATTCTAGCTAGTACTCTGTTTGGTTACTCCTTCTTCTTCTTCTTACAATTACGTCGACACTTATATTTATTTATTTCTATTAAGTTAATAATCATGTCCTTATATTGTGTGTACAAACATATGAAAACATGTCAATAGAGATTTTTCCTTGGTGTGGTTAATGAAAACAAAATTAATGGGTGAGTAGCTAACAATTTGTATGTTTTATAAAAAAATTTAATCAAACAGCAATTCCTGCTCTTTTCTTATTAATTTCATACACATTCACTTGGCAAATTATTCTACTTGGGCTGTATTTTTTGTACAATTATGTGATCATGACATTCATTTGGAAGCTGTGGTAGCTTATTAGTCTAAATAAACATTTGAGTAAAAATACTCGCATAGATGCTTTATTGTTAAGCAAAATGTAGTCTTCTAATTAAAAAAAAGAGGCAACAGACCCAAGAATTTTACTAGTCTTGTTCCACACAAGTTCTATTAAATGCAAAGATACTATAATTCCATAAAAATCACATCATTGTTCATGTTCTAGAATTGCTCTCAATTTTCCAAGAAAAAATTCAAAAGATTACTTGAACGAATAACATGATTAAAAATTTATGAAAATGCAAACAATCCGCATAGCCTACGTGTATGTGTGTTTGTCTATGAAAGAGCATGTAAAAATGATTTCTGTCGGAGATGTAATTCTGTATTCATGCATATATGGGTGCTTGTATCAAACACCATGTCATGTCAAATGGTGTTATTCTGTGCCACGAATTAAAGAAGCTTTAACAAAATGAAAACATATGTTGCATGTGTTGAAAAGCAGCCAATTTACCACACATTTTGCGGTAAACAATGTAACCACACACATATGTACACACACACACACACATATATACATGTTTACGTATAAATAGACAAATGTTTGCTGCATAGATATTGATGCATAAAGAATTGAATGAATGGCCTGCCACATGTTACATTATGTAACTAATAATAACAACAACAACAACTACATATGTGTTGTTATAAATATATCTGTTAGAAAAGAAACCCATGCACCAATACTGTCATAAAGAGTGGTTTTCTGAAATAGGCAAATAAACAAACAATTTTATATTGCTGCTACACACACACACACACACACACACACACACACACCGTTGCATATGTTTGGCTTTTTTATAAGGTAGTATAAGTATAAAAATAGAGTAAGAGAGTGAAGTAGAGACGATGACGTAGAGCGAGAGCTTAAAGTGACAAAACTTTAATTTGAATAAAGTGTATGTGTAGACAGAGGCCAACTGCAACTATAGCAATAATATCAACATATAATCAAAAACTTTTTTCCTATACACGCTGCTCTGATGATATTCGGGGAAGTGCTCAGCACGGTTTGATGCTCTAAGCAAGCCGAAAACTACCCACATAATGGAAATAAGGGGAATTTCTAAAATAATCATATAATGCTACTTATTTATGTAGGTCAGTGGTTCTCAATTTATTTTATTTTTTATAAAAATATATTTAAACAGACGTGAATGGTAAATTCATAGAGTATGGCCATCTAACAAGAGATTTAGTTCCATTACATGTCACATGAATTATAAAATTACGTTTGGGAAACAGTGATAGAAGGAATATGTACACGTGCAGCTTTCATAAAGTGAACCCACATCATTTACTGTTTATCTACAAGTTTGGTTGGACACTTGTCTCTCTGTATGCACACATTCATTCTACTTAAGTACACCTCCCCACATACCTGTCCTACGTGCGTACATAAGTTGGTGTGATAATATACAAATTGGCGTAATGCCAAAAAATGTTCGTTCGTATAATAAACGTAAAATAGTTTGCCAAGCACAAAACAATGAGATGAGTGTAAATGAGAGATATGAACGGTGACGAGGAGGGGCTAAGGACAAAGGACAGAGACTGAACAAACAACAAAAAGAACAAAATTTTCATGTTACCATGTTACAGGGACAATAGTTGAGGTAGAGCATGATACACCCACACATTCATTTACACATTTACATGATACACTAATACTGTCAAGGAAGTCTTACACTCTTATATACTTAAGCGTATAGGCAGGTATATAAAATGAAATTTCATATTTATTCACAAACACATACAAACGTTATGTATTACTGTTTATTGCATACATTGTACTCAATGTACATATATAAGCGTTCGTATTATCAAAATTGTTAGTGGTTGGCCCAAGTGTTTGGTTCTGCTGAAACGGTTATATTGATTTAAAGCAGACAAATTTTGGATTTTTAGTGACTTACTTGAAATTTCAAAATTACGAAAATGCGCGTTTTGCATGTATTGATCGTGCCCATCCTACTATTTATGATATTTTTATCACATTAAGCGGGAGGTGTTTTAATGAGCTACTAATTAAAGTCTCATTTATTCATAGTTTTATGATAAGAAGATAAAACGAAAAGGGTTAGGAAAGTATAACCTAACTAAAGTATGTAAAAATGAGTAAAAAAATGTTATTTTAGAATAAATTTCAAATAATCAACGCATCCGTATACGAACAGGTTACGCTCTGTAGCAATGTAAGTAAAACAGATCAGCTTCGACCACGCCCATTTTTATAACATCAATATATACTCTAATTATAAACATATTTACCAAATTTTAACTTCATACGTATGTATATGTTTGCAGCTGGGAGAGATTTTTGTTGATTGTGGGCGTGGAATTTGACAGATTGCAGTTAAAAATCTACAGATATTCGAAATATTTATACAAAATTTTATATCGATATCTCAAAATATACGACTGTGAGAGTTTAATAACAGACAGACGGAAGGACATGTTTAGATCTACTTAGATTTTGCTGCTAATCTAGTACAGAAATACTTTCAGTAATGTAAACATCATTAAAGTTAAAGGTACAAAAAGCCTGTTTTTCTACATAGAGAGCGTGTTGGTTATTCGATACTTATCATTTTTAGGACATCGATGGAGAGGCTTAAAAAAGGATATATATTTTTTCATACATATATACTTTGCAAACGGACGCCTCTTTTTAGATGTTGCAAACTAAACTCTTCATGATATGTAGATAATATAAAAAGTTATAATTGGCTTCGGCCAAATCTTGAGTATTTCCCATCATAAGGTATTAAATGAAAAATTAATACTGACAATGATGTTTATATGGACGGAAAAAGGAGTTTTAATTTTTGTTTAATTGCAAGCTTATCTTTCAGTCAATTCTTCGCCATTTCAATACCAATCTGCATTAATTGACAGAAGAGTACGCAGACGGACAGACAGACACAGTTAAATCAGTTCTAAATTCCTAGCTTTCTCAAGAATACATACACTTTGTACAAACTCTGATGCTTTTTTTTTTTTTGCTTTTAGAAGACAAATGAGTATAAAAATATCATTGAATAAGAAAAATATGAATCAATTGTAACTGTTTACAATGTTACATATATCCACAGACTTTCTCTTGCTTCTTCTTCTTTCTTTAAACATATTCTCAGTTATGGAATATATGGAATATAGAGATGTTTCCATAGAAAAGGCAAAAAAAAAAAAAAGTTTTCTGCTTACACAAGACAAACGATAGCTTGCACACCAATAGTACAAACGTAAGGCTTAGTTTATTGAACTATTCAAATATTTTTACTCAAACTTTACACTACTACCATGTGTGTGAATATACATGAAACAATACTCGAGAAAGAGAGAAAAGCAAAGACAGAGAGACTAACAATTTTTAGGAAAAATTTGATTTTGATTTTGTTATAATACTATTTCCAAAAATTACATTTTCTCAAATGATTTTTCAGGCATGTATGCACTCGTTCATGTGTCATTAACCATATTGTAGATGCATATTTATTCAACTGCAAGCATAAAGCCTGCTGGCCATATATAGTTTCAAAAAGATTGTTGAAAATATGAAAACGATTGCATTGGAGAAGAAAAACAAAAAACAAAATTGTCGAAAAGAAAAATCTAGGAAATGATATAAAAATTTGCACAAAATATGTAAATGATTGCAGCTGTTTGACAGAGAAATGAAGCAAGAAATATCAGTTGCAGTCAGGATCAAATTAACACACAACTGTTGTACATTTGTTGAATGAACTTTTAAAGTAGAACTTTTGAGGCATAGTTGGGATATCACCACTCACTCTCCACCCACCACTCTTTACCTTGACTTAATATTTAGTTAAAGTTAAATATTTTTCCAGCTGTGTGTGTGTGTGTGTTATTATAATTATAAAATACACATGTGTTTAGTTACACGGTAACTGACGATTGCTCAAGGAAAAGCATTTTGCTAAACAGTTGTTAAATTGTATCAAATAGTTTATGAAATGCTTGTTCTAATTGCAATTTGAATATTTTCATGTTTTACATATAAACTATAAAATATTTAGTTATAATGTAATTAGATTACATATACATGTCTGTACGTCTGTCCATTTTCAATTCATAACTGAACTGTTTACGAATTTATTCGTTTAGTATGGATTGATGCTGAATATATTAAAACAAAGAATGGCTAATAAGTTACCAGAATAAAGAACTAACAATTTTTTATTAAGATATGAAAAAAATTATAAAAAAAAATGTCACCATTGAACACTTTAAGATAATATTTCTGCATGCTATCACTTGATCGCTATTTATAAATAACTAAATAAGTCAAGAGCCACGCCCACAATCCATAAAAATCTATTCATCTGGTACAGAAATTAAGCTATTCAGTTATCTCATGTTTTATTGTGACAAAAATGGACATTAGAGGATAACATACACTCCCACTATTTTCAAAATAAAAAGAAAAAAAAATATATTTGAAGCAGAATTCGGCTTTTACCTGCCATGCTTTTTGTTTGCGTAGATGTGGAGCGTATTTAGGATTTTTTCTAAGCCCGATTTAATTTTTTACCTGGTTTTAGGTTTTATTTTATAAAAATTCACTCAAAAAGTTAATAAATATTAAATAGTTTAATATAAAATTCATTTCAATTTACCGCTTTTTATAAATTGTTTGCATACATTTTAACTTTTTTTTATCCTTTTGCATCTTATTTACATATAAATAAAACTAAAATTCACTGCCACAGCAGCTGGTAATGTGATAGGAATGTTAAATGGTTGTACACGGCGTATGAGTTAATTAATAAACAAGCAGCCGTTCTGGCAGCACCAGCAGCAGCAGCAGCAGCATCATCAGCAGATATTAGCAACAAAGGCATGTAAATATATGCGTGCTTTGTAACTAAATACGATTTGAATTTTTTTTTTTCGTTGTTGTTTTTGTTGCTTTTTTATTACATACATAATTGAAATTTTCATTATATGTGTTTTTTTTTTTCTCCCCTTTATAATAATTTATTAATATCATTACATTGTTCAAGTGGAATTTGGAAAAAAGAAAAAAAGAAAATATATGTTAACTTAACCACAAACACATGGTAATAATAACAACAACAATATAGAAAAGTGTAACATTTTCATTGTACGGTATGGATGGTTGGATGGATAAGTTTACTGAAACTTTTATATTTTATATAGTTTTCAAAATTATTTATTTAAAGTATTATAGTCGGCTAAATACGAACATTTAATAAGCTATACCACATTGTTATGATATATGGTTTTTGTCATATAAGAGATGACGCGAAATATATTTTTATATGGAAAGGATCTTCAAGATGGTCCCATCTGGTCCAAATTGGTCAATTAACTAATATTTACTAATTGTTGTTACAAAAACATTAAGAATTGCTCATTTTCGTTATATAAAGATTAATTTCATAGTTGTTACTTATGTGGGGAAAGGTTCTAAAAATGATCCAATTTGATACATTTTTAATTTTACTTCTCTTTGGTTCTTTGTACCAAATTTCATTAAAATATCTCCTAAAATGCCACTTGTAGCTTGGATAGAAATTTACACGGACAGACAGATTAAATGGATTCTGTATAATTAAGGATAAGTGTGGCATTTTCCACTTAAAATCTACCTTTTTACCACATATCGTGTAAGGTAAAAAATAACGCATGGGATCCCCTAAAAATTTCCTTCTGGTAGTTTCATATATAATGACAAACCTAGTATACTTACCGCCCCATCCCATTATGAAAATATATTAAAATTACAAACAACACTGAATAGTGTGCTTATCTAAACAATTTTTTTTACCAAATAGTTCGTTTCAGAAACTTTTATAAAAACAACAACGAAAATATGGTGCTTGTGTGACAGAGTGAATTATAATTGAATGCGAACAAAATATGAATAAATAAAATATCACACATTGAATTAAATTTAATTTATTATCATATTGAAGCGAAAGCTCATATTGTATGTGGCTGGCTGTGGAATAAGCCATTTAGAGTAACTTTCATGTCACATTAAGTATTAAACGAGGTCGACTTTATTTCAAATATTTTCATAACAACAATAAATGACTTAAAAGATAGTTTAAAAATCATGAAATATTATAATGTATATACATGTGTATGTGTATGTGTGTATATAGTATATTAACACACTTATTTGAATTTAATGGTCCGTAGCGAAAATCAAAGCCTAACTTTTACTATACTATTTATAGTAGTTGTTATTGTTGTTATTGTTATTACTAATTTTCTTCTTTCACTTACATAACACATATACAAACAAACAAGCAAGCAAAACAATAAAGGTGTTGGTCTACATGCCCATACGCAAACGTACATAAAACTTCATAGAAGATAATAGAAATTTATACAATACCAACACAGAAACACAGAAACAAACACCTATATGATGGTATGTTCTTATAGATGTATATTATGTGTATACAACACATACACAAACCAGTCTCGTACGATGAGTATTTGAGAGTAAGCGGGTGTAGCTGCTATTGTTATACCGTGATGTGCATGGTGTCTATGCATTCAACGCTAGCACAATTTGAATGCTCTTTAATCCCCAATGTAAACATCATTAGCCAATATTATATGCATTAAATTTAATGAGAAAATTGTGGCTATGGTTACTAGGCAGTGAATATGGAGAAATGAGAGAAAGACAAGAATATATATATAGCACAAGGCAAAATAGAACGGTACATGAGAACATGAACAACTGACTACAAACGTGCACATTAGAAATCTTCCTATTTTCTCATCTTACAACTAAGAAAGCTCTTTCTTTGATTATAACCGAATATTGTGGAACCTTGCCCCCCTTGTTGCCCTAAGCAGACTTACACATTATACTAATCAATTCAATTAAATTTTATGACCTTAATATATATTCTGACTAATTTTGTTAGTTTGTATACAACACCCCCTACGGAAACGCCACGCACTATGTAAAGTAAATTTATTCTTGATCAGCATCAAATTCTGAATTGATCCGTGTTCGTGTGAGTCATTCCATTTAGTTCATGTAATTTAAAACTTTTCAATTGGGGTGAAAACGGTTTAAAGCCACGCCCACAAACAATGTTTAAGTCATTAAAATATAGCTAAAAGGTTGAAATTTGTTTCTTGTATATATTATAAGCTTAAAATGGGTGGAGTTGGGCGCGCCCATAGTTTTACATATTATGAGACTTCGATGTTATTCAAGAGAAAACTAAGTACAGGCAACATAAATAAATCTGCTCTACATATTAAGCAGATTAAAGACAGAAAGACTGACATTACTACATCCAATCTCCTCTATTCTACCATTTATACTTCTTTAATTATGGTTGAATGTTACACGCATTGTCTTGGCTAACTATGCATCCTTTATGTATTTATGATTAAATATGATTTGTAAGAAAATTATGAAAAAAATGAATAAAGAATCTTTATAATGGAGCATTTTTAGATTCATTCTCATTTTCGAGCATGCACCAGATATAAAACTTTAACAAGAATGCTTATAAAACTGCTAAAACTCGTGGATAATAAACAGTGCTGTTTACTTTTAAGATGAAGATTAGTAACTAATAGTGACTCATTGTGTGCCTGCATCACATGTGCCATATCAGGCAACATAAAAGTAATTTGATGTGAATATCATTGAGAGAGAGAATAATTAAATCCACACTAATCCGGTGAATTTCATAACAAGAACTTATATGAAAACATGTAAAAATGTTATAGTCGTTCAAATTTCACAATTTAACACCCAACAGCATTTAGCTCCTTAAATTATGCTATATTAGTTTAGTTGTATTTGTATTCAGCTTTCCAATAAAGCTTATTGTATGGGCGTGGCATCACCCATTTAGTTATTAAGCAACATTTAATTTTTAAAAGTGATTTCCTAAGTAAATGGGCAATGCCACACCCATCAATTCCGAATCCTTAAAAAGCCACAGAAATTTCCGGATGTTTGCAACAAATTTGAGTAAAATCGGATCAGTAGTTTTCCAGTTATAAGCCAAGCAACTTTAACTTCATTCTCCCGGTCGTAATTTGGAAAATCGTGCAAATATCAAAAAGTGTGCATGATACCAGGCGCCCAGATTTGCTCAGCAAGCAAATCTGGATTAGGAAAATTTTCAAACTCCTATAACTCAAAAACGGCTGGACGGATTTTATTCAAACTTTTTCTGAAATCTTGTAAATTAATTCAGCTTTCGAATGAAATATATTATATGGGCGTGGCATCACCCATTTAGTTAATAAACAACATTTAATTTCTAAAAGTGATTTTCTAAGTAAATGGGCAGTGCCACGCCCACCAATTACGAATCCTTAAAAAGCCACAGAAATTTCCGAATGTTTGCAACAAATTTGACCAAAATCGGAGCAGTAGTTTTCCAGTTATAAGCCAAGCAACTTTAACTTCATTCTCCCGGTCGTAATTTGGAAAATCGTGCAAATATCAAAAAGTGTGCATGATACCAGGCGCCCAGATTTGCTCAGCAAGCAAATCTGGATTAGGAAAATTTTGAAACTCCTATAACTCAGAAACGGCTGGACGGATTTTATTCAAACTTTTTCTGAAATCTTGTAAATTAATTCAGCTTTCGAATGAAGCATATTATATGGGCGTGGCATCACCCATTTAGTTAATAAACAACATTTAATTTCTAAAAGTGATTTCCTAAGTAAATGGGCAATGCCACACCCATCAATTCCGAATCCTTAAAAAGCCACAGAAATTTCCGGATGTTTGCAACAAATTTGAGTAAAATCGGATCAGTAGTTTTCCAGTTATAAGCCAAGCAACTTTAACTTCATTCTCCCGGTCGTAATTTGGAAAATCGTGCAAATATCAAAAAGTGTGCATGATACCAGGCGCCCAGATTTGCTCAGCAAGCAAATCTGGATTAGGAAAATTTTCAAACTCCTATAACTCAAAAACGGCTGGACGGATTTTATTCAAACTTTTTCTGAAATCTTGTAAATTAATTCAGCATTCGAATGAAGCATATTATATGGGCGTGGCATCACCCATTTAGTTAATAAACAACATTTAATTTCTAAAAGTGATTTCCTAAGTAAATGGGCAATGCCACACCCATCAATTCCGAATCCTTAAAAAGCCACAGAAATTTCCGGATGTTTGCAACAAATTTGAGTAAAATCGGATCAGTAGTTTTCCAGTTATAAGCCAAGCAACTTTAACTTCATTCTCCCGGTCGTAATTTGGAAAATCGTGCAAATATCAAAAAGTGTGCATGATACCAGGCGCCCAGATTTGCTCAGCAAGCAAATCTGGATTAGGAAAATTTTCAAACTCCTATAACTCAAAAACGGCTGGACGGATTTTATTCAAACTTTTTCTGAAATCTTGTAAATTAATTCAGCTTTCGAATGAAATATATTATATGGGCGTGGCATCACCCATTTAGTTAATAAACAACATTTAATTTCTAAAAGTGATTTCCTAAGTAAATGGGCGGTGCCACGCCCACCAATTACGAATCCTTAAAAAGCCACAGAAATTTCCGAATGTTTGCAACAAATTTGACCAAAATCGGAGCAGTAGTTTTCAAGTTATAAGCCAAGCAACTTTAACTTCATTCTCGCGGTCGTAATTTGGAAAATCGTGCAAATATCAAAAAGTGTGCATGATACCAGGCGCCCAGATTTGCTCAGCAAGCAAATCTGGATTAGGAAAATTTTCAAACTCCTATAACTCAAAAACGGCTGGACGGATTTTATTCAAACTTTTTCTGAAATCTTGTAAATTAATTCAGCTTTCGAATAAAGTATATTGTATGGGCGTGGCATCACCCATTTAGTTAATAAACAACATTTAATTTCTAAAAGTGATTTTCTAAGTAAATGGGCAGTGCCACGCCCACCAATTACGAATCCTTAAAAAGCCACAGAAATTTCCGAATGTTTGCAACAAATTTGACCAAAATCGGAGCAGTAGTTTTCCAGTTATAAGCCAAGCAACTTTAACTTCATTCTCCCGGTCGTAATTTGGAAAATCGTGCAAATATCAAAAAGTGTGCATGATACCAGGCGCCCAGATTTGCTCAGCAAGCAAATCTGGATTAGGAAAATTTTGAAACTCCTATAACTCAGAAACGGCTGGACGGATTTTATTCAAACTTTTTCTGAAATCTTGTAAATTAATTCAGCTTTCGAATGAAGCATATTATATGGGCGTGGCATCACCCATTTAGTTAATAAACAACATTTAATTTCTAAAAGTGATTTCCTAAGTAAATGGGCAATGCCACACCCATCAATTCCGAATCCTTAAAAAGCCACAGAAATTTCCGGATGTTTGCAACAAATTTGAGTAAAATCGGATCAGTAGTTTTCCAGTTATAAGCCAAGCAACTTTAACTTCATTCTCCCGGTCGTAATTTGGAAAATCGTGCAAATATCAAAAAGTGTGCATGATACCAGGCGCCCAGATTTGCTCAGCAAGCAAATCTGGATTAGGAAAATTTTCAAACTCCTATAACTCAAAAACGGCTGGACGGATTTTATTCAAACTTTTTCTGAAATCTTGTAAATTAATTCAGCATTCGAATGAAGTATATTATAGGGGCGTGGCATCACCCATTTAGTTAATAAACAACATTTAATTTCTAAAAGTGATTTCCTAAGTAAATGGGCGGTGCCACGCCCACCAATTACGAATCCTTAAAAAGCCACAGAAATTTCCGAATGTTTGCAACAAATTTGACCAAAATCGGAGCAGTAGTTTTCAAGTTATAAGCCAAGCAACTTTAACTTCATTCTCGCGGTCGTAATTTGGAAAATCGTGCAAATATCAAAAAGTGTGCATGATACCAGGCGCCCAGATTTGCTCAGCAAGCAAATCTGGATTAGGAAAATTTTCAAACTCCTATAACTCAAAAACGGCTGGACGGATTTTATTCAAACTTTTTCTGAAATCTTGTAAATTAATTCAGCTTTCGAATAAAGTATATTGTATGGGCGTGGCATCACCCATTTAGTTAATAAACAACATTTAATTTCTAAAAGTGATTTTCTAAGTAAATGGGCAGTGCCACGCCCACCAATTACGAATCCTTAAAAAGCCACAGAAATTTCCGAATGTTTGCAACAAATTTGACCAAAATCGGAGCAGTAGTTTTCCAGTTATAAGCCAAGCAACTTTAACTTCATTCTCCCGGTCGTAATTTGGAAAATCGTGCAAATATCAAAAAGTGTGCATGATACCAGGCGCCCAGATTTGCTCAGCAAGTAAATCTGGATTAGGAAAATTTTCAAACTCCTATAACTCAAAAACGGCTGGACGGATTTTATTCAAACTTTTTCTGAAATCTTGTAAATTAATTCAGCATTCGAATAAAGTATATTATAGGGGCGTGGCATCACCCATTTAGTTAATAAACAACATTTAATTTCTAAAAGTGATTTCCTAAGTAAATGGGCGGTGCCACGCCCACCAATTACGAATCCTTAAAAAGCCACAGAAATTTCCGAATGTTTGCAACAAATTTGACCAAAATCGGAGCAGTAGTTTTCAAGTTATAAGCCAAGCAACTTTAACTTCATTCTCGCGGTCGTAATTTGGAAAATCGTGCAAATATCAAAAAGTGTGCATGATACCAGGCGCCCAGATTTGCTCAGCAAGCAAATCTGGATTAGGAAAATTTTCAAACTCCTATAACTCAAAAACGGCTGGACGGATTTTATTCAAACTTTTTCTGAAATCTTGTAAATTAATTCAGCTTTCGAATAAAGTATATTGTATGGGCGTGGCATCACCCATTTAGTTAATAAACAACATTTAATTTCTAAAAGTGATTTTCTAAGTAAATGGGCAGTGCCACGCCCACCAATTACGAATCCTTAAAAAGCCACAGAAATTTCCGAATGTTTGCAACAAATTTGACCAAAATCGGAGCAGTAGTTTTCCAGTTATAAGCCAAGCAACTTTAACTTCATTCTCCCGGTCGTAATTTGGAAAATCGTGCAAATATCAAAAAGTGTGCATGATACCAGGCGCCCAGATTTGCTCAGCAAGCAAATCTGGATTAGGAAAATTTTCAAACTCCTATAACTCAAAAACGGCTGGACGGATTTTATTCAAACTTTTTCTGAAATCTTGTAAATTAATTCAGCATTCGAATAAAGTATATTATAGGGGCGTGGCATCACCCATTTAGTTAATAAACAACATTTAATTTCTAAAAGTGATTTCCTAAGTAAATGGGCGGTGCCACGCCCACCAATTACGAATCCTTAAAAAGCCACAGAAATTTCCGAATGTTTGCAACAAATTTGACCAAAATCGGAGCAGTAGTTTTCAAGTTATAAGCCAAGCAACTTTAACTTCATTCTCGCGGTCGTAATTTGGAAAATCGTGCAAATATCAAAAAGTGTGCATGATACCAGGCGCCCAGATTTGCTCAGCAAGCAAATCTGGATTAGGAAAATTTTCAAACTCCTATAACTCAAAAACGGCTGGACGGATTTTATTCAAACTTTTTCTGAAATCTTGTAAATTAATTCAGCTTTCGAATAAAGTATATTGTATGGGCGTGGCATCACCCATTTAGTTAATAAACAACATTTAATTTCTAAAAGTGATTTTCTAAGTAAATGGGCAGTGCCACGCCCACCAATTACGAATCCTTAAAAAGCCATAGAAATTTCCGAATGTTTGCAACAAATTTGACCAAAATCGGAGCAGTAGTTTTCAAGTTATAAGCCAAGCAAATTCACATTAAATGTTGTGGTTCATTCAAACGTTTCTAAGTGTAAACCTTAATAATTAATCATAATTGTCTACCCGTTCATGTATTTTTGTGAGCATGTGTACTACATGTTAATATTTTTTGACATTATTTGATCAAAAATAGTTAATTTATTTAATAATTGGCTGTGCCAAAATTGGACCTGATCAGTCATAAGAACCCCTTTCTATATAATGATATTTCACAAAGTGACTTAAATGACAATGCCTACCTATTATTAAAACAATTAAACTAATATAGTTATAGCATAACACGTGAAACTAAGTGGCGTAGGATATTCATTGCTCAATAGAGCCACAAAATCGTTAAATTTGTATTTTCCCTAAATAAACAAAAATAATATTAGAAAAGCAATCTATCAAACGTACAGCAGCAAATTCAATAAACAAAACAAAAATGGACAATAAACGGCTCAGAAAAAAGCTACAGCTTGAACAATTTGTGAGGTTATAACTGAACGTACTTCAGTGAAAATAGATTTTTCATTTAATTGCTTTTAAATATGAGTTAAAAAACAACAACAACGAGAAGCACCAAACAGCGCTCATAGCAAACAAATCAACTCTTTACTCTTGCTCTGTTTCAAAACGGATATGTGTGCAGAAACATAATAATACAATACATATATATATATATATATGAGTATATATAGTATATTGTATAATAATGAAAAAAAAAACCAAAAGACGTTTATGAAGAGAACGAGAACGAGAAATAAATTAAGAGGAGCAAGAATACATAGTTATAATAGCAAAAATGAAATAAAAAAAATGAAAGAAAAAACAACAGTGTATTCGTTTTGCGGACTAACGACAACGGAAGTGAAGTTTCCAGCATAACGGATGTTTAAGTAGAAGCTTTTTCGCTCACTCTAGCACTTGTACACACTTATACAAATTATTTTATACACTTTTTTTTTTCATTCCTCAAACTGTGGCCATTATTTAGTGATAAGAAGAATGAGAAAATGGTGGAAAAATGTTAAGAGATAGGAAAATGTTTATGGTAAATATTTTAAACACATATAAAACAACGCATTAATTTAAATAAACTTAAACTTTGGAGTTCTTATCTGAGAATATTTATATTTCACTCTACATGTCATTTAGCATTGTTTATAAGCGCATACGCTCACATGTAGTATATTTTGTCTAATTTCTACCTATTAACACTGAACTGAACTGAACTTTAACATTTTTTTTTACAATTGTGAACATTTTTTTGTTCCAACTATCACTTATATTCCTAAAGGAAATATTGGAAAAGTAAAATATTGAAAGTTTTCTGCATTAAATTAATAAAACATTTATCGAATAGTGCGATTGGCATTGACTTTTCAATGTGATATTGGTTTTAGGGTAAAGACTAGTGAAAACTAATTTAAAAAAACAAGTAAGAAAACTATATTTGACTTAAGCTAAATCTTAAATATCCTCCACATCTGCAAAGGTGGGCGTGTCAGATATACACATCACATCAGTATTGCGTATTACGTATCAGCTTGCAAGTCGAGTTTTACGCTGAGTATGGTTTTTTATAAATTGTGCGTGTGTCTGTTATCCGACCACGCCTATTTTTGGCACATTGATAAATATATAAAAATTTCAATATATTGGCTCTATTTTTGTGTCAGATAAATAGATTTTTGTCGATTGTGGGCGTGGCTTTTGTCTGCGTGCAGAAATTATAAGTGTCTACAAGTGTACGAAATTTTACCTAAATACTCGTATTTCGAAATTATGTAACCAACAAAAGACAGACACACGGACGTACAAGCACAAGTCTAGATCGACTAGATCAAGAATATATACCTTGTAAGGGGTCTGTCGTCTGTGTAGTGCATATGGAATAGCTCACTTAGTATAGCTCAGATATTTTTTGAAGGCTATAATGAAGCTTTTTACAAGCTTCTAGTACCCTCGCCCCTCAAATCCCCAATTTTCATGGTAATGTTATTAACATTCGTTGGGTTATCAGTCCCACTTTGCATGCGAGTTCAAAGCCCACTTGAAAATCTTTTTATATATAATAATATCCCATGGCGCACCTTTCTAAGGTTATATCATTTCTTTTTATTTCTAAACATACAGTTTATTAAAAAGTGAATTTAGACTCATTGCATCCATTCACACAATACTTGGCTGGCTGGCACTTTCTTATTCTTTCAGTACATTATTGTATGAATAACTGTTATAGAGCTGCCACCTGCAGTTTACCTGCCAGCATCCAGAACGGTTGATAATGTGTGTACGTATACGGTGTGTGCTGTCAAATTACATTAACCCTTTTTATGCCCTATTTAACCTTTGCTGAGACGACACGACACGACACATCATTCTTCTGCACTAACTACACTAAATAGTGTAATGCGTGCGTGTGTGTATGTGTATGAGGTTTAGAATTCTGCATGAATTGAAAGCACAATCTTTTTCATTTTCATAGATTCCTGTGAAATGTTTCTCATCGTTTGTTGTCTACTTTGGTTCATATGCCAGCAATTTATAAGCACGTTTTCCATACATGTTCGCCTGCCAGCCTTCTCTCGTCTGGCAGCCCAGTCAACTAGCAAACATGAATGAATATGCATGTGTTTGTCAGTTTATTTGTATGGGTGCGTGTGTGTGTTCTTACAAAATGAATAATGTAGTGGCAAATGTTAGAGTGCAATGTGCATAAGTATAAAATCACTGACATCATTTTAATCCATTCATTTGGAGATTTCAAGTTTTACCCCAAACAGCAGCATTACCATCACAATCACGATCACCATTACCACCACAACACAAGATTTATGCGATAAAAAGTTTGTTTGTGTTTGTCCTATCTGTCTGTCTGTCTGTCTGTTCTATATGTGTCTCTTTCCCTCCCTCTCACATTCTAAGGCCTTTTCATACCGTTCCGAATAAAAAGCCTGAATTTTTCTTTCTTTGTGAAAGCCATCCTTTGTATAGAAGCAAATAAATTTTAACGTTAGATTAGTATAATTCAGTTATTTAGTGAAGTTGTTCTTGTGTTACGAATGTTTGTTGTTTGCTGATGTATTTTTTCTCTTCATTTTATTAAGTAAAGGTATGCCAAAAAAGAAAATTATCAACCCACAAAAGCTTAAAGCAAAGTTGGCAGCTTCAGGAAAGTAACGAAAAAAAATTGTTTTTCTAACAAATAAAAAAACGAACACTTTTTTTTCCAACTAATTCCAAATTTCGTATAAAAAAAGAAAGGAAAATAAAAAATTACTATTGTGGAAGGGGGTCCAATTGTGTAACGTATCCAAGGTGTAAGTTAACTAATTTTTAAATACAATAATTGCTCCGAAATGGTTCCATTTGTTAAGTTTAACAATCGCTGAATGTATTATGTATTATTTAAGAGTAATTATAACAGTTGTACAATACTTTTCTAACAGATCATTTTTACATATATGTTCTGTGCTGTCAAAGTGTGTTGGAAGACTTATATCAACGTTTTAAAAGAAGATCCACTCCACTCACAAAAGTCCTTATATCCCAAGAATCGGCTTTCTTAATATTTATACCCTGCACCACTTGTGGCAAAGAGTATATGTGGAGTTTGTGCGGGATGTTTGTAGCTCCTAAATGAAAAAATTTCATAGTCATCTTCAATTATGCCGATCAATTTTGGATAAAAATCTTAAGATTTAATCATGTCCGTCTGTCTGTCCATGTAAATTTGTGTGCAATGTACACAGATTTCATTGAGATATTTCGATGAAATTTAATACACGAACATATATTAGCCAACAGAAGAATCCCATTGAAAATGAACCGAATTGGACCATTTTTAGGATCTTATTCCATATAATGATATTTTACGAACTAACTTTTATTGGCAGTGCCTCGCGAGTACAGATATAACTAAACTAATTGTAGCATAATTTAAGAACGTAAGTGGTGTGGGGCTGGACCAAATATAATATTTTTATATGTTTTTAATAAAATGTTATAGTTTGGCATAGTAAATAAATTGGACCCGATCGGTCCATTTTTAAAACTGCTTTCAATGAAAAGCTTTTTCCAAAAATGAAATGAATCACAAAAAATATTTCTACATATAGAAATTTTTTAGTAGCCTATGTATGCTTACTGCTTTAAGTTTGGTTAGGATCGGTTTATTATAAGAAATTTTCTCCCTATACTGAGGTTACAAGTACTTCGTAATCATTTCAACCATCGTTGTGTCAAAAATGGGCAGATCAGCTAAAAGACACGCCCATAATACACAAAATGTTTTATTCAGTGTAAAACAGAACCGTTGGTTGAAAAAATTGATCATTATGTGATGCTAGAGAAAAACTAATAATGCCACGCCCATAATTTCGTTTCGAATATAAACGTATTGTTATCTGATTATTTAAAACATAATGCAAATTTTATAGCATTCGAGACGGTCTGTCGGTCCTCCCATCCATTATGACAACAATCCATCGTCCAACATATGTTTCATCTGACTCTCTCTGTCCAACAATTTCATATTATTCAAATTGTTATTAAATTTTACATGATATTTTATTTACCAACAATTTTATTTTACTTACTATTTATTCGTTATTGGTTTAATAAGATTTCATTTTGTCTCTCTCTCTCTTGGCAATAAGTTGAGAATGAGAGAATATTTCCTTATTAAAATTTATTATACGTACGTACAAATTTCACCAAAAGAAACTACTTAAAAACAAAACATTAAGCTGGAGTCAAAAGTTTCCTTTTGTATAATCCACAATATATTCACACATACACCCTCACGTATGTGTTATATGTGCAGATGTGTGAAAGTGTATAAAATTGTGTACGTAATTGTTCTCATGTGAGGGTAATAAAATCAACTATTCATACCAATTTTCTTACTTTCATTCTTTGAATCACATATACACACACATACACATACACATACAGTATATTGTATGCATGGTATGTTATGTGTGAAGAGAACTGAATTCAGTTCTTTTGGGGGTTAAAAGTTTTTAATTACCAAGTTTTTTTTTTTTACCTTCACACGCATATACTGCTTATTCAAATATAAGTATTTTATGAGAGTATATATATATGTACATATATCATACTATATAAAGGCATACATGTTGTTCTTATGTGGCAAGTAGTTATTCTATTGTCCTTTTGAACTAATTTCTGTTATTTTATTGCATATATGTCTGCCTGTCTGTCCGTCTATCTACTTGTCTACAATACTTCCATCTGTCTACTTGTGTTTCTACTTGTGTCCGTCCATTTATTTAATTTAGTTACGAAATGTTTTCACTGTTTCTCTCTTCTGGTCTTTTACTTACTTAACTTTTTCGTCTTCTAGCTATTCAACAAATTAAATGAACGTACTACACAAAATTTATATGCATTTGCTTAAGGAAAGACACTTTCAAGTGGTTGGCACATCTGTGTGTATGTGCACCTACATTTGTACATTTATAAATATTTAATTAAGATTCGGGGCAAAGTTAGAGGTTAAGTTTTCTTTTTCAACATTGCTTTTCAAACTCTTAAGCTTTTGTTGGTTTGCAAAAATTATTATTGAATACTTTTTTTTCTTTTTTTGATGATGATGATGATTCGGTTCGATATGATATTTATCCGTACTATATAAATGGACAGTAGTAATAAATATTCATTAGCTTAAATGAAGATGGCAGTGTGGGAGGGAAGCATTTTGATTTAAAGAAATGAAAAGTTGTTTTAATTTTGTTATGAACGCCTTTCATGGCAATAAGTTTTAACACCAAGTGTTACTCATACGCATTGGTGCCCCTTTCAGAAAATATATATAGTAAGTATAAAAAATATATTTTATGTATCTATGAAGAACCCAGTATTTAAACATATATACAGCACATCTATTGCCCAACTTAACTTTAACACATATGCAGCATAAAAGAGGAATTAATTAAAAATTTATAAATTTTTTACATTTGAATATCATTTTAGATGTCTCTGTAAGCTGTACCACAGAAACCATAAATTTCCATTTACTTTATATATATTTCTTTATATAAATCCAAGAAGAGAGCGAGGTGAAGAGCCATTGAAACACAAAGGAAGAGAAGTATTATGAAATTGTTTAATTAGAATTTATGATAATATTGAAAGGTAAGTTAGTATACGTAAGGAAACATACATACACACATATAGCTCATCACTGAGTGTATATCTTACATACAGGGTGTTTAAAAAGTAATCCTGTTTTTTACAATTACTTGCTGTTCATGTCATTACAAATGAAAATTGATAAAATAATCAAAGAAAAAAGGCGTAACTATATAACTTGGAATTGTGATTATTTCCGGAAATATGCTTTTTTGCTTTTTTTTTTTTGGGTTCCCAAATCTTTCTCCGTACACGCTGTATATGATAATTTATTATATTGTTAAAAAAAAAAAAAAAACATAAATCGATAATGAAAAAACTCAATAAATTTTGCAAGTATAATAATAATGTTGTAACATATTACGACCAAGAAGGACGATAACTAATTATGAAATATATGTAAAGTGTGCTTCACAACCTTCGTTGTTAACACTTTTCATAAGTTTCACATATTTCGGAAATGCAAACAAGATAAGTTTACTTTACTGGCAGCTATGTGGTTAATAAAATTGGAATTATATTTAATCATTACATCACTTAGCTCCTTAAATTATGCTACAATAGTTACAATAGTTGTATGTATACGCGGAGCACAGCCATATAAGTTATTTTGAAAAGGAGTTCTAAAATATCGGATCCAAATTTGGCTATTCTACATCAAATTGGTATGGGGAGGGGATCTAAAATTTTTAATTAGATTCCTTTTTGGTTCAAAATTTCTTAAAAAAATACACTCTTTTACTTTCGCACAAATGTACAAAGACAGATAGACGGACATGGTGAAATTGATTTTGATTTTGAATTGATCAGCATTATTAAAGATCGGTGTAATATATCCTTTTACTACATAAAATAAATATATCAATATAATGGTAAAAAATCCAATGGTTTACTATATGTTTTTATCCAACTAACATAAGATTTATGAGCAATCCTTTAAAATAAATGAATTTTTTTTAAAGAAATCGATTTTCTCTTTAATATAATATGTACTCGAGCTTTATATATAAAATAATTTAAATTGATCAAATCTATAAAATTTGTCTTTCATTCGCTTATTATAAAACAAAACAAGTAGAAATGTTCCATAAGGTTCCTTTTCTTTACCCCTGTGTCCTTGTGTATCATCACGTCATTTTTTCCACTAACATTGATTGATTACTTTGGCAATAGTATAATCTATACGTTAAACGCGTAGAGTTTTCAATATGCAATATATTTATAATAAAAAACATTTCACTTGAAACCTGACTTGATAATTAATTGTTACTTTCTTATAGTTAATGCTAAACCGCCAACAATTTACATGCTTTTGTTGCTGTAAGAGGCAAATAATTTCCACCATCGCTTCATTATTTAAGGCATCCTCTGCTGTATTATTAAATCCTATTATCCGGTTGTCCTACATTTTCTTTATTCCATTTAATTTTGTTTATATACTTTTTCACTTTGACATTTTTAAACTAAACTTTAAGATGTGTTCTACAAATTGTATTTTGTCTCAGCTGTGTGTTTATAAGAGATTATGGAGCGAGTAAAGAATGTTTGTGACTCTCAGATTTTTATTGAAACTTATTTTATGGTTAATGGAACTTATGTGGAACTCAAATAACGGATTTTTCTTTGCTCTTTAACCAAGGTGCAAAGGAGGGTCCCACAGCCATATAATGATATTTTAGAAAATAACTTCAATGACAGTTTATATGTACAGACACAACTAAACTAATTGTAGCATAATTTAAGGAGCTATGTGACGAAGAATATTAAATGATCGGGCTTGACCGACTTAACATTTTCACTTATTTTACATTAAAATGTAGTTTTCCTATCAAACAGACTGCAAGGGTGTTATAATAAAAATGTTTTAAATGTTTCAATTTTTTCCTTTCATTTGATTATATATTGAAACTATATATTTTATAAATAAGAAACTTAAGATATTTTTGATTAAAACACAATTTTTTTAATCAATCATTCTCATTTGGAATCATCTTGTAAAAAAAAATTGATGAAACAGTTTTACACTTAACTTGATGGCATTTCCTTTATAACACGAATTAGTAGAAACTTTTAAAAAACTCTTTATTTTATTCTACTACCTTAACAGACCCCATCTGCTTTTCATTCATTGCTTTCTTTTCAAAAATAATTTATATTTAGTAAAAAGAGAAGAAAACAGACCAGCTCTGCATTAATTATTATACGAAGCCTGCGGTCATGATTACAAATCAAACATTTCATTCTTTGAAGTTTTCCTTTTTCTCTCTGATGGAAGGCTTAAAAAAAGAAAAACAAAAACAAAACAAAAAACTTGTAAATTAAAACGTCCACTCCTGCCTGCCCATTACATAAAAAAGGACATTAATATAATTTTTTTTTTTTAATTTCTTGTTTGAAATCCTGATAATTTTCTTCAGTCAACAATCCTCTTTTTTTTTTATATACATATATATAATGGATGATAATGGGTGCGTGGGGGGGAATGTTTTTTACTGCTTGTGTTTGTTTATTTGCTTGTTGCTTGAAGAAATGTCATTATACCTGACATTTTCATAATTCTTCGTCTGGTGACATTTAACGCCAACAACAATAATAACAACAGCTAGCAATGGAAAAAAATAATTGCAAAATATAACAAAGATGCATAAAAAATTGGGAGAGAAGGAAAAAAGAAAACCATGCACCAACAGCAATAATAACAATGACAGTGCAATAACAAAGGAAACGAAAAATCTGAAAAGAACAGCATTAAGGACAACAAAAACACAAAGAAGTGTAGAAGAAACAGAAGATAGAAGATAGAGAATAATAGGAATGAACCAAACAAACCAAACGCAGCAATACAAATTGTGTCACAATTTACAAGCAAGTGAACTTTACAGCAGCCCAGCAGTATGCATGTAAGTATGTGTACGTGACATAACATACGCACAATGTACGCTGAAGGTACAATACAAACAATATAAAATAAAATTAAAAAAAAACAACACAAACATAAAACGAACAAATAATAACATAAAGTTTCCGAATGACATTGATTAATGGTTATGGATAAAGCTTAGAATGAAATAGTGCTTAAAGATGAGTGTGTGTGTGTGTGTTCGTGTGTTTGAATGTGTGGGGTATGAAGACAATGCACTTGTACTTATCCTAAATGAAATATAACCGCACACCAAGTAAACATATTTTACGTTAACGAATAATCCTTTCTATACAGAAACCACACTTCAATATTATTGATAATATTATTACAAACTGTTACACTTATTTGTCTATTACTTTAAAACAACAAAAATGCAGCGTCTTAATATACATAAAATGAAACAAGAAAACTTCTACAAGTGCTCGCACAATGCTTATCTTAGCATCCATGGTCTGAATTTCATTGAGCGTAAAATATTTTGTAACTTTTATAAAAGAACGACTGCCAAATATGAACTGTCAGTTCACAACTAATGTTTATCAAAATGGCGGCAAAACAAAGTAGTATACCTTTCCGGTGGACACCCTGTATATATCATAATACGGTGATAAGTCAAAACTACAAAAGTTTAGCTATTATTTTTATACTTTACACCATAAAGTGCTATAATGGTGCATTTTACATGTACGAATGTTTATAATTTCTAAGTAATAAATAATATGAATCGATAAGGTTTAATAATGAGAATCGATTTAATCATGTCCGTCTATCTGTCCATGTATTACTAGTTCTTTTTTCACATGAACGAAATGTTGTAAAATAATAGAGTAAAGGGATGGTACTCACTTGCTTAGCGAACAACATCCGACATAAAAACTTTGGTAAACATGATGTTATGTCTAGAGGGATAATATCGACTTGGTTAACACATGCTATATAGATGTATATCAGAAAAGTTCTGTTTATAGTGTTAAAACTACATTTACATTGTTTCCAAATTTAAGCATATACTATACATGCACAACTTATTTAAAAGAATCATAAATTTCAGATAGAGCATCATATAATTGCACACTTATAAACTTTGTAAATGATTAAATTCTTCTTCTTCTTTTTTTTTTTATTTTATTTAAACTCGTACAGTACATTTTGCATTTCATGTTTCTGGCTTAGTGTCAGCAGCTACCACGTGCAAATTAAAAGCTTATCAATACAAAAATTTGTACGTACAAGCATTAAAAATCTTACAATGACAAGTGTAAAGGCAGTCACATTTACTGGTATATACACACATATACATACACGTACACAGTTATCTATATATACTCATTTTATATAGAAATGGATGCATGCTGAAATGTTTATATAGGCAGAGGTCACTAGCCTTGATAAAGAAAGGAAACCAAAGTGTGGGATGCTGTGAATAGTGTTGAGATTTAAAAGAGAAGTTAGAGTACTAACTAGTTAACACAATTACTGTGGAGTGTGTACTTTGAAGCAATTTCACATAAACAATCAGAGAGAGATGGTTACTTTAGAAGAGAGTGCGTTTTTAGAAGAGACATGACAGCAAAAACTTTAATGAGTATCTGTAACGGTATATGCTCCGTAAGCAAAAGGTGGCCAATAAACATTTCGTTTTATATTAATTGAATAATAGAGTTTATGACTCTCTCGGTGAAGTTAAACTTATATTATTCTCCCTCTCTCTTTTTCTCTCTTTATCTCTTGCTATCTTTTATGTTTTTTTTTTACAATTACAAGCATCCTTTGTACAACTAACAAAGCGCATAAACAAATTGTGTTAAAAATTATGTACTCACTTAGTAAACTCGAATGGTTTTATTTCGTGAGAGAGATAGAGAGATGTAGAGAGAATGTGTCACACGAGCCGAAAGCTTTTCATTATTATTAGAATCATGTTGATGATAACGATGATGGGATTGTTACAAAGCAGCATCAGCAGCAACAGCATCATCTCTGATATAAACTATGACACCGAAGTAGTTCTCTTAGTCACAAACAAGCACTTATCTCTACGAGTGTACTTATTTTATAGTAAATTCATTTACTGTGCGTGGGAGGTCACAATCCAATGTGCTACAAATTCATTTAGTTTCAGTCAATGGACGCGTTCAGTTGTGTTTTTGTGGACGTATCTCCTAAGCTATAAACATATAAACCGTGCCTCTCCCTCTCTCTCTCTATCATTAACATGGCCTTAGTACAATATGGTATAAAAGTGAAAAAAAAAAGTTCATATCGGACATTTTCTACATGTGTGTGTATTTGTTTTTATAGCGTAGACGAAGTAAAGAAGTAAAAAATTGTGTTGTTGTTATTATTATTGTTAGTGTTGTGTTGAATGCTGAAATTCTTCCGTTAAGATGAAAAAGAAAAAAAAAAAGAAAAAAGGAAAAACTTTGAATAAAAACTCATAAATAATGATATTTTCATTCAATTTTTCCCATGCAGAAAGTCTCAAAAAAAATATTTATGTATACAATGGGATAAAAAAAACACCAAACTTTTATCAGAACAAAGTGCTGTTAGTGTACACCGACAAGAACAAAACTTTTTCTCATAAAAAAAAAAACTTGCGGTTCCGTTGAAATGATTTTGTTGTTTTTTTTTTTTTTCATTTCTCAGCATACTGATAACACGAAATGTTTACGCGTGAGTGTATGTGTATGAGTGTTTTGTTGTAACTATAATATTCTTAAATTTAAAGCATATGCACACATCGTCTAGGTATGATATCACAATCGCTACAAATATAAGTCTGCTCGCATATAGAGATGTGTTGGTTTCTATGCTAATGCAGGCGTATGTTTATTATAGAAAGAGAGAAATGCCAGAGTGCTAGAGAGAAAATGTACGAGTGAGAAAGCTAGAGACAAAGATTGAATTGTGTGTTTGCTTATACATTCAGCATATATGCTGGTATGCAATATATATGTAAGAGTGTGATTTTATGCGACCGGAAGTTGTTGAGGAAATTGGAAATGTGTAAAACGTACGTAAAAACTTTCTACATTCCGTTTCTGTACGCGCATTTAAGCATATGTCCGCCTATACTATGTAGACACCGCAACAATATGCGTATGCATGCACGTACAAATACGTTTATAAACGTATTCACATGTAGAGCATTAAAACTGTCCAATAAAAAAGAACAATTTTTCTATGATCGTCGTTGTAGTTGTTGCATGTGGTGCTTCTCATAATATAAACTGCGTTTGTCAACGTGTTTTTTTTTTTTTTTACAAAATTTATATAAATCATGTATAAACTCATAAATATTAAATAATTTAATATCATACAACTTAATATATAGTTAGGATGCACTTATTTTCCTCTCTCTCTCTCTCTCTCTCATCATAAATAATAAAATATGCACTTTTATAGATAAGTAAGCAGAAAAAATGGGCAGATGTTTAAAATTTTTTATAAATTTCTATTATGTAGAGAGAAAGTAGAACGAAATCAATGATTAGGATAAATCGAATAAACAGTTATCCGGCATGACCAACATGAGCACGTGGGTCAGGATTATAATATTAAAAATTAAATAAATATCAGAAAAGGAAAAGCTATTGAAAAAATTAAAAAAATTAAAATTTCAATTTCGGATTGAACTGTAATTATGAAAGTCATGTTTCATAAAACTGAAAATTCGATATGCAGTAAGTATACAGACTTGGACTAAGAATTTTTATTAAAATAAAATAAAAAAATTATAATAAATTATGGGCGTGGTTTTAAAGCAACCCAATAATTATTTGATTTTAAGTTAAAAGTTTGTTCACATTTTTGGACGTAGCACTAATTTTCCGCTTTTACTCATGAAAATTTTTTTATCAAAAAAAAAAAAAAAAATCCTTTAAAAGAGATTCTTCCCTAACTTTTTTTTCTTTGGTTTAACTGTGTTCCTGACCTTCAAACGATTTTCCCTATTATCAATATAAATTTTCTTGCAAGAACGTAGTTCTGTTTCTAGTTTTAAATCGATTTAATCCGATTTCTCCATTTTTTCGACCATAATTTACCACAGTAGACGAACAGATATGTGCTTTACGAAATCTCGTAAGTTAAGGCCAAAATGAAAATCGGTTACAATTACAGTTAACTTTATAGTATTTAAAAAAGTGAAAAGTATCAAAAGAAATAGAATAGAATTTGCTTTAAATATAAGCTAATCTAAAAAAATGTGTCTGTACATACTGAATAATTCAAATTAAATATATGCAGGCATATGCCCCTACACATGCACACAACTATCGACACAGACTCAATGCTAAACTACATCCAGTAAGACATGAATAAATGCTTGCTTGCGTGAATGCTATCTTATTTCATGTACACATAAGAGTAAGAGAGTTGGCATATAATCTGTAATATCATATTGACTTAATGTGCTGCTGCATTGTTATTGTAATATTCACCAATTTCTCAACATAATCGCATATACATGTGTGTGTGTGTATAAGTGCGAGAGTGAATGGAATGTGAATTGAAGCAATCATAAGTGAATTGAGAGATCTACATACATTTGTAGCTATATATGTGTAAATATGTATATATGTGAGGGAGGTTATATTACTTGCTATGAAAGATTTTTATTTTCCGTATACTTTATGTTATCATGTGTATATTTAATACTTGTATTATTGCTATCTTACACTTGTGAGCTGTTCTACGTAATAATAATAATAACGTATAGTTTTTATATGATCATCATATATATACTTGGATACAGTGTAAAAGTACTGAGTCATAGGGCACATATTGCTTTGAGTAAAGCTGTTATTTTCATAAGCTTACTACCGCAACCGTATTGAGGGGATAAAAACCAATTGATTTTATGTAAATATCAAATTTAATTATAATTGTTACATATACGTAGGATGCATGTGCATGTAAGAGTCTGAAGCTGAAAAATGAAGTAAAAAATCCTATAAGAACAACTTTCAAAAAAATTAAATTTTAGATTAAAACTTAAATAAATAACCTTGACATCTATATATGAACAATGGGTGTGGCAGGTGCATGATTACGACCTCTTATAGTGTTTAGATTATGTCTCAACTTGCAAGTCGGTTTCTATCTTATCTCACTCCGTTTACTGTCGTGAAAAGTCCAACAACAGACGGACTTGAATTGTGATACATATCAAGAAAGTACATAAACTATGTCAGGTCTCCGTTGCCTACTTTTTTACTATTATTAGCAGCTGAAAAACCATCTATATATTTGGAGAATGTACAATTTGTTAACCATAACTCTATTTGGACTTATTCATACTTTAATGTATATAAAAACATAAAGTACTGTCTTGATATTCGATTGATTCTACTCTTTATTCCAAATTATAGATTCACATAAAATTCATACAGATGTGATTGCTGCTATTGTAAGATTAGTTTCTTAAAAAGAAAAATAATAAATAAATAAGAGTTTGCTTCAATTAGGTGATCATCCAATCAACAAGATAAGATGTTTATCTAAATAAAGTCAATAAGCAAAGCATAAGCTTGTCAAGCTGTCTCTTTTCATTTCTTGAAGAAAAAACAAAAGACGAAAAATATCTGTCTTTCAAACTTGACTGCAATTGTTTTTATAGTCGAATATTTCATCTTTTTACTTCATTTTTCTCCACTCTTACTAGATTTAGAGTTTCATTTTTTCTTCCATTTTTATTTTTTTGGTCATAAATGCAAATGAACTGATTTCAAAGGAAATCTTGTCCATTTCCAATGCTGTCTACGCTTTTATATATTGTAAGGCATCTTTATAGTTTATCATTTAGGAGAAAAATTGAATAAAATATTCACCAAGACGTTAATTTTTTCATTGCGTTTAGTTTGCAATGCAAATTCCAATCTGTATAAAAAACGTTCATAGAAAGAGAGTGGTAGGGGAAGGACTGAAAAGTGTGGGAGATTTTTGTAAATATTTGTAATTGAGCATAGTTTAAATTACATGAATGGATAAGAAGTCTGATTAACTTATGATCACTACAAGTGTCTGGACTGACGGACATAGTTGACAAATAATCAGAGCTTGATACAAAATAAATGAAAATTTCATATATTTTTGGAAATATTTCATCTAAATATCTATAAGAATGGGGAGATGGCCATATTAACTCTACATTTCGATTTCTCCGAATTTTCTTAACCATATGTTTATAATTGAGCATGTTTAAGTATTTCATATAAGAGGCATCATATCCTCTTGACGTTATAACTATAAATGTATTTCCCATTAAAAGGCTGCAGGCTCTAAATGCCATTAAAATTTTTGCTCACAGCAGGACAATGTTCTATCGTAGCATGAATATGAACAAAAAATCAAATAAAAGTAATGAAAGAAAATTATATACTGAGTTGACTATGCCGTTTGCAACAACCGTAGGAAAGTACTGAAGAGACTACAGAGTATAAATACTTTTCATCAGCATCAATATCGGATTCGATCTGGACATGTCCGTTCGCGGTTGCATTTATATGGAAAGCCCACCATCACAAAATTTTGAGATATTGTAATGAAATTATGTACAGAGAGTGAGAAATTATATTCTGTGCCTCCTACTTCAATTGGTCAAAATCGCTTATAAGCCACGCCTACAATTAATAAAAATCTCACAGCAACAAAATTGAAGCTAAGTAGTTGAAATTTAGTTTACATATATATTTATTGACGTCTATCGATTTTTTAAAAATGCGGACGGTCATCGATCCCGTCCGAAATTTATGCAGAAGCAATACTGGGGTAAAAACAAAAGTACACACATAAAGCATACCCTATTAAGGGTCTTAATTAGGTCCCTGCCACGCCCACAATTTGTATACATATACATGTGAAGGGTACTTAAGATTTAGCTTAAGGCAAAAATTTAGTTTTTTTAAATTCTTTAATTAAATTAACAACAAACTTACATATGCATGGATAGACGGACAAAAGTCATCAACTGTCATGTGTTTTTTCCTAAGCTAAGCCAAGCAATTTGTTGAATCCTTTACAGTTTATATGTACGGCGCAAATAGTACAAATTAGTAGCGAGTAAATGATCATGAAATGAAATCGATTGTTACAAATGCAGGCAATGATTCAGAAAACAACAACAATTAACTAACAAGCGAAGCATAAATACAACGAGTTTACAAATAATTTCCGCCTTTTTTGTTTTTGTTGTCAACAAACCGCCATTTAACCGCAATCTCGATAATAGTAACAACTCCAACAACCACACGAACTGTAAAAAAGCAAACAAAGTTAGAAATCGCTTAAAATAGGGAAAAAAATCATCCATCAAACTCTAAAGCTGAAAAGTATTCTTCTTCTTCTTCTACTTTATTGAAAAGTTGAAGCGATTAATAAAATCTCACAATTTCGGTGACTGGATTTGTTTCTCTCTCCGCGCGCCATGCTCTTTCACATGATTAACCGCAATCAAGTATTGAGAATTAAGTAGCGTTAGCTATAAAAACAAAACAAAAAATGTTCTGATTTTATTGAAAAAGTTTTCTGATTATAATGATGAAAAAAATTAAGAAGAAAATTTCTTTATTGTAATTGAAATTTTTTTTTACCGGGTCATATGTATGTGATACGTTTGCGATTGCATTATAATCACCCCTATAAACATTTTCCAAGTATATAATCGTTTCAGTGCAATTGAAAATATATCACTTTCTCCCTATGATGGAGGTCTTACTTGGCATAAAAAGCGTGTAGAATTATAAAACACAATACAAACTCTCAATAGATAATTTCCGGTGTTGTGCATGTGTATTAACCGCACAATAATGAGTGCGGTCATCACTTAGTCTCACTACAAAATTGTATAAATTTAACTGTACATGAGTATGAACTGTGTCATGTAAGAGTGTTAAAATAGGGACATTTCCACAATTTCTACAATTTATATGAAATTAAACTTTTACACACAATCATCGTAAAATATTTTTTTTTAAAAAACTTACTAATTAATATATATTTAATATCGAATTCAAAGCAGAAACTGTACTAAGTTTGTCATTTACAGTCAGAGGTTATGACGCATATGTATTCAAAAATTATCAACACACCAGATTAACTTTTGAGTCATTGTAATCATATGCGTCAAACAATCCAGGTGTTTGTTGAAACCCTAATGTTGAGATATTTGGTTAAGTTTCGATGTAAAAATTCCTAATTCATGTGGGAAACTTGCCACGCCCATATTCAAATCTTTCTCACATACATTACAGTTACTTTATACTTGTATAAACCGTTTCTTTCTTTTTGTTTTTTACATAAGCTATCATATCCTCTTATTTGTGGCAATCAC
The DNA here is from genome assembly GCA_963978525.1 of Ornithomya fringillina. Lineage (NCBI taxonomy): Eukaryota > Metazoa > Arthropoda > Insecta > Diptera > Hippoboscidae > Ornithomya > Ornithomya fringillina. The sequence goes on from OZ021694.1 coordinate 7,871,399, forward strand.
TGTAATTGCCATTTTATAAAAGTATTCATTTATTTATATTTTATTTGCTCTTTTTCGTTTTGTTTTAACAAATAACAATTTATTCATGTTATATGTATGTTAAGTTTTATAACCGAATACTAAATAGTCGATGGCCCTCGCAGTCAACACTTCATACATTTATGCATGTTTGTACATGAATAATGCGTTGTCGCAAAAAGTCAATGTATGCATAGGTAAAATTTAAAATTTTAAATCGTACAATAACACATAACGAACTTTTTATTCTATTAAATAATCAAAGTTTCACGCCAAAGTCTAAAGTTTTCATCATTAAGGGAAACCTGGCGAATATCTCAATGGGAGAATATTTATCACAGACCATAATTTTGGCATAGAAACAACAACAGCTAAATCATGTGAGAGCATATAAAAATTCTTTAGTTATCATAGACAAAAATTGATATTTTCCTTACTTCAGATAATAATAATAATAGTTTCTTGACTCTCTGTGACATTGTAAATGATTCCCTCATTATGATTATTCGTTAAGTAGACAGAATAAACAGTTAATCTATTGTTTAAATTATTCAACCAGCAGCCATTCAGCCAGCCAGCCAGCCAGCTAGCATTTGTGTGATAAAGGCAGCTGCATCCTTAATTATGAGCGATTGCAGGGTTAGTTAAAGGACATTTGAATAGTCACTAAAATACGCGGAAGTGTTCAAGTAGATGAATAAATATACAATTATAGTCTTAATCAACTTCTAACTGAACAACCCTCCCAATAAACATACCTATGTTTGTATTAATATATGCAATACTATACACATACAAACACACTTATTTACAACGAGTAGAAATGCAAAAAATTTTATGAATAAAGTATTATCCTGTCAATGACTTAATGTGTGACTTGAAAGAACGAGCATGCATAAAAAAATAAAGGAAAACAACAACAACAATAATAATAATAATAATAATAGCAACAACAAATAATATAAAATAATAATAATAATAAGTAAAAATACGAATTTTCGTTTAGGACAAACATCTAAGTACCCTCCACATATTTATACAAATAGTGGGCGTGGCAGATTCACTATTATGCTCTATTATAATATATAAATTACGTATCAACTAGCAATAATAAGGTTTTTGGTAAATTGTGGGCGTGTCTGTCATCCAAACCTCCTATATTTGCCATAACGATGAATGGAGTAATTATGCATAAATGTGTGTAAATCAATTTTCAATCTTATAGTTGAATATTTGTGACAGAAAAATAGATTAATATCGATTGTGGGCGTGGCTTTTGAAACATTTTGTTTAATTTAAACAGCGTTTTGCACCTAAAAACAGTAAGTGTTTGTACAAAAAATTTCAACGGACAGATTATATATACTTTGTAGGGTACCTGAAGCCTCCTTCTGCCATCTTCTTGGTTGCAAACGGAATAACAAACTTAGCATACCTTCTATCTTAGGTAGAGGGTATAATAAAAACAAAGCATTGTGTCACTGGTGTCAACAGAATATACTCAATGAACTCGATCGCATAATAAATAAAAGCTTTTGAAGCCTCTTTAGATTTTCGTTGACATATTATTGTGCATTTTTTTTTAACAGAAGTTCATTCACCATAACTTATCGCGCGTTAATAAATATATATAATAAAAATACTTATTAAAAACCATAAATATAAGTGTAGTTCTAAAGTCGTTAAAAGCTTACTTTTATAATAAAATTATTGTGTGTGTAGTATCAGTACTACTGTTAGTATATACAAATGTAAGTATCCGTTACTCTACTTGTGCTTTTACGGTTACGTCCTCCACTTTACAATTTCCATGAAGAAAAGAAGAAAACGAAAAACATACAATCGTCACACACTCGCAAGAGGATATCTTGTACATAGAGACAAGTATGTGAACGTTCTCACTTTGTTTTTTTTTTTTGATTTATAAGCACAACAACAACAACTGTATATAGGATTTAAAGAATTCAACTAAACAAAGAATTTAATTCATTTGTTGTTCTATGCATTTTTTTTTCGTGTTCCTTATTTCTACCCTGCATATAAGTTGGACGGGTATACTAAATTCGTTAGAGTGTTCGTAACATTTAGAATCGAACAAAGGTGCTTGATTAGCATTAAAATATCAGCTATGTTCGTCTGTGCGTCTGGCTGTTGTTGAAGCGTTCACTATACTAAAATTTAAGGCATTTAGGTGATTTTTTATCAAATAATTTATTGTTGCAGTTATCTACGTTTTTAGTTAAATTAGGTGAAATCGAACAAGTTCCACGCCCCCAATCAAAAATTGAGCTTTTGTACAAGTATTTATACCCATTATCCACCATAAATGGGCGGTTTCAGATAATGGACACGCCCACAATTTACAAAAAATTTATTTGGCCTACAGTTCTTCGTGTTACTTTATATGCATTATATTATATAAACCAAATTGATATCTGCAGTACCCACCTCTTCTACATGAACTCACGTGAAGGGCACTTAAGTTTTGGTCTAAGCCAAAAATTCATTTATTCTAGTTTTCTTTTTTTTTTTTTTTACTTTTTGATTTCAACATCACTTACAATAGCAATAGCAGCAAGAACAACAACATCATTTCATATATACTCGTATGTACCCAAGTGATGGTTGGTGTGAGTTGAAGAGTAATTGTTGTAAGAGACCCCTCTCTCGATACCACTATAAAGGCTTTGTCTTCCTTTTTTCGGAATTCGTATGCTATGTGTGTTGTGCGAATTCAAAGTTTTTTTTTTCCTTTTTTTTTTTTTTTTGATGCGTTAACAAAGCGTAAAGAGGAGGGGCTTGGATTTAGTTTAGTGTAGTTTAGTTCAGTTTTGTGTTCAAGTCGGGTCGACAATGCTTTGAAAACAATAGAATTATTTAAGTATTAAGAATGTCCTTGTGGTTGTTGATTTGATTATGTGCTATTTTTCACAATGATGTGACGTGATGCGATGTGATTTGTATGATGAAAAAAAAAAGAAAAACACAATCGCAAAAAATCAATTAGTTGAAAATTTAATGCCTGATGAAATCTTGATTATTTTCCACTTTTAAACAAAAACCAAAAAAAAAAAAAAAAGGGTAAAAATCAACAAATTGTGAGAAAAATGAAAACCGAAAATTAATATAAAATTCATGCATTCAAACATCCCAACATACACGTACTATATTTTATTGAACAATTTACATAAAATGAATATATATACGTGTGTGTGTGTGTATATGTATGCATGCGAACGATATGAGTATAAAAGCAACTGTCAATGCCATTTTAATTTTATCCTCTTTTCTTATCTGCAGCACACAACGAATTATGGTTTCAAGTGTTGTTCATGTTCACTCAGTTTCAGTTTTTTATTGTCTCGTTCTTTGTCAGAGAAATCTAAGCAGATGTTGAAGAAAAATGTAAATATAACTTAAAAGAAGTTTATGGAAAAAAATCATACAAAAAAAAAGAAAAAAAACTTGATGATTAAAATATTTTATCACATCATTGGAAACTTGATAAAAGATAAAAGTCGATTTGTCTAACTAAAGAGGACAATCAACATATTGAACTAAGGCATGAGTACTCGTAGATATAAAAAAAAAAAAAATCATGAAATGAAAAATGTTTAAACCGTAATGGAGCTAATCGTTATCGATAATAGTAACAGTAAACTAAATGGTTAGGGCCACAAATTAAATATCCTCCCCAACTATGTATAAACAAAGAGGGCGCGGCAGTGGTAAGTATTGCATTTCGCCCTTTAATTGTGTATGAAACCCTATCATTGTTTGATTCTGATTTAAAAGAAATTTTTTTTTTTTTTGGGAAGGAAATTAGAGGCGTGTTTGTTATGCGACCGCGCCCTTTTTTGGTACATCTTTCGCTATAACAATTTATAAATGTAAAAATAAAATTTGAACTTTATAGTTTATAGATGTTTGTTGATTATGGGCGTGGCTTTTTGTCCCTTTTTAGAATATGTTTAGATCGCTTAAGATTTTTAATGTTCATCAAGAATATATATACTTTATACGCCTCTTTTTGGCTGTTTGCAAACAATCTTAGTATGTGAAGGACATAAAAAAAAATGATGTGTATTTTAAATCCATTTTAGAAATAATTTAATACATAAAAAAAAAAATTAAAAAAACTTATCTATTATAAACACTTGAAAAAATGTAAACTGTCTTTAAGGTTTCATCTGCTTTCGGATCTCTTTTCCTTTACCAAGAACTTCTTATGATAACAATGACATGAAAACAAATACTGAGCACAACCTTGCCTACATAACTTAAGTAAATGTTTATATAATGGCTGCTTTAAATTCATGTGTTGCCGTTATATTTCTTTGGAAATAAACATTATGTCACACATTTGCATATATATGTAAAATAAAGCAGATCCCGTAGAAACAGTAGATACCGAACATATAACAAAAAATAAAAGTTTTGCATAAAAATCTCTTTCATTGTTTCTGACAATCTTTAACTCAAGTGAATAGTCTTGATATTAAAATGAATGAACACAATAATCATCTCCATCATTATGATCATCGTATGGTAGAATGTAATAAGTCATGCATATATGTTTAAACGCACAGTTATTATAATCGTTTTTCTATTTGTTAGTTTGAGGCACAAATTAAAACAATTCTGTGGCATTCTGTCCTTGTGTTTTGCATTGTATGCACTTAAGTACAATCTCGCATGTTTGTAAATTTCTAAATTGTATTCGTCTTCTTCTTTTTGACAGTATAGTTGATAGCGAGACTATAAGTACAAGTAAAATTGTTCCACAGAGAGTATCAAAATATATTTATTTTTGTTATATAAACATAGAAATGAAAAAGATAACACATACACATATACATATACATACAAAATACACTATATGTACATAATTTGTTCATAGTATCTCATCCTTTGAGATACCAAGTTATTCTAACAAAACATATAAACAGCTTAAAAGAAACGTCAGGTATATGCGTGATATGCTTGTATAATCTTTGTCAGCATTTCATTCTTGGCGATGGGAAATTTATCCTTGTGTGGTATTCATTTGGAATTCATTTTCAATATTTTTGATTGTAATTATTTCATTTCCTAGGAACGGTATATTAAATTTATGTTAATTTTCATAGAATAATATTTTGATTAATTTGTAGTTCAAATTGATATAAAGATATTTTTGTATAATGGGCGTGGCTTTTGTTCGATTTTATCCAAATTTAAATTGTTTTTTACATAAAGAAACTAAAAGTACAAAATTTTAGTATATCGCAAAATTTATGACCGTAAGAACACCAAAAACACACAATATGTTTAGACGGACATGTCTAAATCGATTCAGATTTTCATGCTGATCAAGAATATATATACTTTCTAGGCTGTCTGGCAATTGCTTCTATGTGTTGCAAACGAAATGACAAACTAAGATTACCCTCATCACTGAAGTGAAGGGTAAAAAAAATAATTTTATGTTCACATGCACTTGATGTACGTATACCACGCAATACTACACTATAACATAATACTTATTGTGTGTGTGTGTGTGTGTGTATGTAAACGTATGGTATTAAATTATCAATGCTGGTTAGAGTATATAAGCATATGTATGTATTGGATTATATATTTACATATTTAAGTAGTTAAATATGTGAATTGAGATAAAGTGCTAAAAAAAATTCTAAAAAATCATGTCACTGCCATGTGTTACCCAAATGTTTAATGATTTTTAAACAGCAACAACAAAAAACATATTGTTTAAAGAATATCTACAATATATGTATACACGTGTATGTGTATGTATGTGTGTATGTATATGTCTGTCTATCATATGTGAATACTTTCAGATGATACTTAATGTTGCTAATATTACCAGAGAGTTGTACTAGTTTTTGTTTTATCATGCACTACATACATACATATATACTCGATACAGTACCATATGATTCCCTTTCGAACAATTCACTGACATAATGTACATACATGTGTAAATGAAACCAATTGAATTATTTTTAATGTTTTTTTCTTCACATTTTCAATTTCCATTAAAATTATATTTATTGTAATGTTTCTTTATTCGTACGGATGAATAGGGTTTCAAAGGACGGTTATAAATGTAAAAAATATTTTATTATGCCACCCTGAACCATTTGGGGCACACGGTACAGTAAGTTTGTGTGGATGAATGCCACAACCACCTTTAATTATACCGAACGATTCAGTATCAAGTTTTAAATCATTTTAACCCTGTCCGTCTATGCGTCCATGCATATATGTACGAGTATGTGTATAAGCTGCAGGTCTCATAAGGTCTGATTATAAAGTTTTTATATAACAAACAGTATACAGAAGAATAGTTAATTGACACATATATAGAAATAGACAAGATCCCTTGCTCCACCCATATTACAAATATTTTTACATAATCGCGATAGTTAGTGTAAAAAGTTTTAAAAAGGTCTTTGCGTCAAATGAATAGAAAACGAAATTAGAAGCAACAAGCAGTCAACCAAGAACCAGACAAGCAATTCAATATACGAGTACACATATTAATATCAACAACAATAACGATAACACAGCCATTCACTTACTCATCAAGCAATAAAACCGAAGAGAGACATTGAAAAAAATACAAGTAGCTTTGGTTGAATTACAAATACCTTCTCTGCGAGCAAATTTTGAATATTCTCTTCATATATATATGTAACCATAGAGAGTGACACGTATACAATTGTTCCCAATTTTAACGACAGTTATATTTTATACTTCCCCAAAGCTAAACGATCCAATTATACAGCAAAAAAGTTTTTTGTTAATTGTGGGCGCGCCTGTTATATGATTCTTAAGTATTTTCAACACATTTTTGAATAAACTAAATATTAGCAAAATGTACAAAATATCAGATCTAAAATTTTATTTTAGAAATTTGTTGTCAATTTTTGTGGGTGTGGCTATCTACTACGACTTTTTTCAAATACGAAACTGCCTCCAATAAACTAAATATTTCTACAAATTTTCAGCTTTATATTCCAATTAGTGGAACACATGGACAGACGAACGGAGATGGCGAGATTTATTCTTGAAACTAATCAAAAATATTTCTATAAACGTTAGTTGTAAACTCTTATTGAAACAGCTCAACTAATTATGATGTAAATTTTATTTCCTTTTATTTGAATATTTTGCTTGATTAGCACTAAGTTGTGTTAGGGTGTTTAATAGTCAAATTTCACTGCCTATAATACATTCACTTGTTTATTAAATTCATATCAAATTAAGTGTAAATGTACAAACATTTAATGCTCAGATTTTGCTGTTAAAGATAAAGCACACAAGAGCAATTAGAAAAAGAGAAAACGTACAATGCACAGAATTCATTTTATAAATGGAAAAATTAGAATATATTTGACTCTGGTTTTAAACGTTTATTGGCGTTTAAGGTAAATAAATGCGAAATCTTGGATACCAATCAATTTGAGGCTTTTGATGGGTACCACTGCCTACAAATTGTTGGCGGATCCGATATTTTAGTTGAAATTCTTTAAAAGGAAATACTAAAAATTTCCAAATTTTTAATGTGGTCATTTCTTTCAACTAATTTTATCAATTTTCAATACCCATCTGGTGGGCAAGTTCGCCCAATACTTCTAACAAGTATTCTCTATTTTCTCGAGCGATGGACAGACAGACATAGCTCTAAATCGATTCGAAATTTTGTGCTAATAAAACAATTTATATACAATAAAGGGTTTTCTTCCGCGTGTTAAAAACGTTTTGTGTATATTGAGAGTTCAGTGTACTTGTTTAAAAGAAAAACAAATTTCTTCGAGTAATACTTGCAATCGTTTACTACACATAACATATAATAGAATTGCTGACATTCTGAATAAATGCATAATAGTTTTGCTAATTCGCTAAGTAGAAATGGAAAGCAAAGGTCATGTTCGGTGAAATAAATTCTATAATTTTCCACTTAAATACGAAAACAAACGAATGATACGCTTTCAAAATAATTATATGTTAATAACAGCCTTCATTGTTCTGTCTTCCTTTTTAGCTACGCCTATGCTAATTGCGTGCAACTATTCAATTATTATGTTTACATTTTATAATTGTTTAAACAATTTTTTTTTGTTGATGTTTTTCATAAATTTCATTAAAATTATGCAGATTTCAAATGTTTTTGTATCAAAATATTTTAAATAGTTTATAATCATGTGCATGACCTTATACCCGCTTCTAAATTGAGAGCATTAGCAATAGGAAGCGTATTAAATTCGACCTTTTCATACCCTACACTTCTATACACAATACCGCCAACTACGATTTCATTTAATCTTTTGAGGAAAATCATAAGCGCTAATATTTGTCATATATAAATCATTTCATCTTTCAAAAAAGAGGACTTTTAAAGAAGATCGATTCTGTACAACATTTAATTATATTATATGGGAAAACGTTCCTAACTTTAACCATTTTTGAATAGTTCTATCAGTAAACGTAATGGGGAGGGATGGTTCATTTTCAATAATGATCATCTTTGTTAATTAATTAATAACAAAAATTACGATGCATACATTGATTATAAGAAATATAAAGACGGACAGACGGACATTATTTAAAATATTTCAGTTTTCGATTCTGAGTTGATTAATATAAATAGAGGAGAGTCTAGTATTCACTGTTACGAGTTACAAACATCTGCAAAACCACAACGTGGGGTTACAACTATAAAAGAAGATTTCAGAAAGGGGTGCTGAAATGTCACAATTCAATCCATTTTCAACGCAACACATTTTTCACTACATCACCTAGACGTACCTTTAAATCCAAAGGTATGCTTAACACATTATAGCCGTACATTTATAAATCGATTCTTTGATATATAAGGAATCACTTATGATTTCAACTATTAGCATAAACTTAATATTTGTAGTGCCATAAATATATAATAACTTACGGAGAGTAAGTTATGATGTGGCGACATAGAGTAAAGGAAAAACTATATTTATAAGTAATGCACACGTACCCATAGACGTACTAACTAAACAGCCCACATGATACATACGTACATTCTACATTTTAGCATTATTTCCACAATGCCGCTCACACTACCCTCTGTCGTCATGTTAGTTGTATGTTATGCCATGAAATCCCTAAATGAACGCATTTTTACTATTCGTTTGCGTTGGTATTATAATACACTGTATATATATATATATATATATATGCATACATATGCGTCAGAGCGCTATGCGATGAATGGCATTTACTTTGAGAGCGAATTCTACAAACGAATCGCTGAAAAAAGTAGAAACCAACAAAAGTGAAAAAGAAAAAACAGAAGAAAAAAAAAAAAACACCAAATGGAAGTAAAGAAAGCAAGAAATTTATTTTCATATGACAATCCGTTATAAATGGGCCAGTCAGTCTAACGGAAACAATCAGAGTGAGAGGAACGCGAACGTTTATCTAACGTGCGTTGTGACGCGTTGCCCGTGCCCGTTGTTTTCTTTTTAGCACCTAAGAGATTTTCATTTTACTACTTTTGAAGTGATGAAAAGATAATTACAATAAAAAAAAGAAATAAAATTGAAATGTGTTAAAATAAAAAATTAAAAAAAAAAAAAAAGAACATAAACTTAAGATAGCAGCGTATGTAAGAAAAAACAAAAAAAGAATGAAAAACACAAAGCAATTAATAGATTTTTATTAGAGCACATGTTGTGATAAGATAAGAAATTGTATTGTAGTGAACTCTGTTAAGTAAAACATAAAGAAACCAAAGGGAGAGTGTAATAAATTTTTTTTAAAATTTATGCGATTATATATAAAAATACATGTGACCACAAAATGGACAAAAATTAACTAAAAGTATGGTAAATATATACAATTCCTGATTAAAACATAATTAGTTCGAAAAGAAAATACCAAAGAAAGCCCCAAAAAAGAGAAAAAATCTAAATCAAGTTATTTGGCTTCAGCTTATTAAACGATTTATGAGTAATAAAAAAATGTATTTACAGCTTCAAGGCTGCGGCTTTAGTTCTTTATGCCGACTTTCTCTTGCAGTAGCTTCATTTAAACAGAAAAACGAATTCATTGGCAGCCCATTTCAACCGTTTGTCAATAAGACATAAATATATGTTTTATTTGTGGATTTGATGTGAACTTTTGGACCGGCTACCGGCTATAGTATCATTTGTCTAATGTATTAAAAATCATATCCGAAGATATTTTTAATTATTTAGCATCTCTTAAGAATCAAAATTTCTCAACACTAAAACGATTAGATTTTGTCCTGTTAGCTTAAAGTAAACGAGTGCGCATAGTCCTGTCCTGCGTCCGTCTAGTGCAAAAGTCAAACGCGCACTGATCAATAAAACAAAACCATGAATTTATGTTTATGCGTAAAGTTTTTAAAAAATATTTTTCACATGATTTTTAGTTAAACCGTTATAATTAATACCGTTACCATTGGATCTGTAGTGTATATGAGTACAACCAAACAAATTTATTTAAAAAAAAATTTTGTATTTGGCTTGGCCCACAGGGTATACGTATGTACTCTAAGTACCTGCCACGCCAACCTCTTATATGTAGATGTGAAGGGTATTTATTATATGTCCTAAATCGTTTTTTACATGATTTATTTATTTTTCATAAAACACTCGCTATTAATATGCAACTCTATTAAAACCACATCATGGTAAAGTATGGGACACACAAACCGACAATCATGGATTCATTTGAATTTTGTACTTTATTAAACAATTAATTGAAGCGGTCTCTACAACATTGTTCTGTTCTGTTTCTGTTTCTGTTCATTTCTGTTCTGGTTTTATATTTATTCATGGTTTGTGTTTTTGTTGGAAGCGCTTTTTAATTAAAAATAATTGAAGACAATTAAATGGTTTCAGAAAAAGGAATAAAACTGAAAAAAAAAGAAAGAAAGAAATGTTGAAATGGGTCAAAGGGTGCACCACACGCTTGCAACGCATACCAAAAATATTTACATTTCTTTGATTAGTTTTATTAAATAATGTTTATGAAGTAATTAAAAGGGAATGAAAATGTTTAGAAAGTTGAATGTAAGATAAAGTTGTGTCCGTACGTACACATTCATGTTGCACATAAACAATTTCATGTGTAACTTAAATAGCAGACTTTTTGTGTGCGGACACTTTTACATACATATTCATGTACGAGTATGCTTGAATCTAGAATAGATTGTAGTTTAAAGTGTCATGTTTTATATGCGCATATATATGAATAAGTGATAAATGATTATTGTTATCGGTTATTTTCTCTCTCATTGGCTTTAAATCTAGTCTATTTACATATATTGTACTTACTTATGTAGTACGTATGTCCGGTATGATGACATCTGAGCTCTTCTGTGATATAGAAAAATTTACATAAAGCACACACATGTGTGTGTGTGTGCGCGTATGTGTGTTTTCTCAAATGTAAAACTCTGGTTGAAAATAAATTATTCAACAGCTTGTTTTTTTTTTAGTTTCTGTATATTCAACGTATTGGTTGTACATTTGGCTACTCTTCACATGTATGGGCGTGCCATGAAGTCGCCCATTCTCAGTAAAAATGTATGTAGAACAAAATTTCAATTATGTAGCAAAACTTTTGTGGTAGAGAGAATTTTTTTATCGATTATAGGCGTGGCATTGATTGAATTTCACCCAATTTAAATTTGCTTTGTGCTAAAACTTAAATACTTTCCACTTCTATACACAAATAGTAAAGCAGTGAAAGTGAAAAGTATCAACTTACACGTAAATTCAGAACGAAATTTTCTTGTGGAATTTGTGGGCATGTCCGCAACCATTTTAATAGCCACTCACAAAATATTTATACAAAATATCTATTAGATCTCTTAAAAATTTACGACTGTGAGGATTCCAAAAAGCTTCTTGAATGGAAAATTGACTGCAAAGGTAAATTAAACACAAACTTAATTAATTGTTAAAAGAAAGCTTAATTATTTTATATGCCACAGATTTGTAGGTTTTTAATTTATAATTCGTTAAAATCTTCTACAAAGTATTTGTGCAAAAAATTTATTGTAATTAATTTTAATTTTCCCTAACGCCCGCTGTCTATTAAAATTTTATCTTAGAAAATCTTCTAATTTATATCATTGAAGAGTCATTATTAATTTTTAAATAATGCAAAAATGTAATCGATTATGGAAAGGACAGTTCATTTAGTGCTTTGTTACTTAATAGTTGTTGTTATTATTGTTGTTATTCTTATTGTTGTTATAAGCTAATAAATTGATTCAATTTATCATTTTACACATTGTAGTAAGAGATGCAGAGAAAGAAAGAGAGAGAGAGAGAGAGAGAATTTTCTGAGTTTTCCTAGTTTGTGTGTATCTAGGAAAAAGTTTTCATAACCGAAATTCATTCATTTAACGTTGGCTGTTAATTTATGCAATTATCCTTTAATTATAATTAATAATACGGATGCACTGAGAGTGATAATCGTAAACATAACGAGACGACAACAGCAGCAGGCTTATACATACATACATACACACACACACATAAAATGAATGTGAATGTTGCACTGGGGACCCAAAATAATGTATCTGTGTATATATATGTATGCCTTCCATATAATAAACAAATATGTGGATATGGATACACTGAAAGAAATTTATACACATAAATTATACTCTGTTTTTGCAAATACCCAAAAATAAACATCAACGATTTTACAAAATATATACATTCTTGAACAGCATCAAAATCTAAATCGATCTAGACGTGTCCGTCCGTGTGTCCGTCTGTTGTTAATGCTTGAACGATCGTAAATTTTAAGATATTTAGATGAACATTTGTTCAAATATTTCAATGTACAAAACAAACTACACTTGGCGCATATTTCTACTTGTATAGTAATGCATGATGTATGTACTATTAGAAGGTCTAATCAAAGTCTAATCAAATCTAATAACTGTGAAGTAGATGGTGGAGAGTATTTACGATTTAGTTAAAGCCAAAATTGTAGGATTTTTACTTGTTTTTTTTTCATGCCGACAACTGTCTGGATTTTTCATTATTGATTAAAAATTTTTTCTCTCAGTGTATACTTCTCCATATATATACGTGCAAACAATACAGCTTTAAGGTATTTTATATGGGGACGGATATATGCGTTGTATGTAGTTATATGTGTGTGTATAGATATTTGATTTTACGTGCATAACTGATAGCTAAAGTTTACAGCATTAAGTTATGCGTGTGTGTGCGTGTACGTGCACATATTTGCTAACAATTAACTGATAAACATCTTTAGGGATTGAAAAGTTTTCCTTCAAGCAAAAGCATCCAACAATAGTAGGGGAGCGAGGCTGGGGATTTATAAGCATAATTTTATTATTACCATTTATTCGCTTTATTTACCTACACACGCACACGCATACGCGCTGGAATTATTTGCATTACTTATGTATGTGAGTAATATTGTAGCAAATTGTAAATTTCGATTTAATCGGATAGGCGCTGAATTATGCACATGAACATGTTTTCCTTCCATTACCGTTAAGTGAAAGATAATTTTAATGCTCTGCCCTATCATATCATCTCTCCTTTAGCTAATTAATTAATACGAATTTTCATGATGATAGAATTTCAAAAGCGGCCAGTAAACCATTATCGATCCTAAGTATGTACTAGAGCCCCTTCTCCCTTAATTGGAATGCATACAATTTCTCTAAATATCTTCAAAAATCGGTTTTCATGTCCAAAATCTTAATAACTAATTGACGTCGGTCAGGCAACACTACCATAATATACAAAGTTTTGACTAATTTTTAAATGTTCTCCGTCTGCACCGTTATAAATTCGCGCAACATTATTAACATGTTGTTATTGTTGTGCTTTTTATATGACTCAACATTATTGTTCAAGTTTAAATTTATCATTTTACATCTTAGTTGTTATTGTTGTTATTTTTTTATATAGAAATTTTCCTGTTATTCACATATTTAAGGTATGGTGTGTCTATGTGTGTGTGAATAAATTTTGAAACGTTGCCAAATCATGTGGCATTCAAGTAAAATATTTTCATGATGATTTTTTCTCTCAATTCTTTGTGTATTTTTTATGTTTATGTTTATTTTTATTTTTATTTATTTGTAAAAAGTGTATACATATATAAGTACATGTGGCAGATTTTACTAAATCATTATTAATTTGCCAGCTGTACTTGTATACATCATCCGCAGTAGCAGCACTGAGAGAAATAGGAGAGAGATTTAAAAACACATGCACATACAAGTATGAAACAAATGTTATTCAACAAAAACAACAACAACAACAACAACACCTTACAGTGCAGCAGACAGATGGTTTCGTTTTACCAACGTCATCAGGCACAGACATAAATTAGAGAAATATGCTTTTTATGCATTACCAACAACAACAACATTGTGTATGAAAAGATATATATTCATATAAGAACTTGATTGAAAGTTATGTTATTTAAAAGACATAATAGATGAACTCAATGTGTGAATTAATTATATCCTGCGCATAAAATGAGGTATAATGTGTTTTTCATTCCTTTTGTATTCACCCAAAAAGCATACGTATGAGTGTGTTCTTCTTTAAAGTCTTTAAAGCCGCAAAAATTTATCCACTGAGCGTAAATAACTTTTCTTTTAAGTGGCTTTTGCTATATATTTTTTTCAAATAAAAGAACATTCCAGCAAAATAGATAAAAAAAATAAATGTACCTTACAATTGATCAATTTTTGTGTAATTAGGAAGTTTAGTAAGGACACACGGACATTATTAAATCAACTTAAATATTGTTAATGATTATCTAATAGTTACATACAGAGTAACAAACTAATGTGTATGAAGGATATAAAAATTAAAAAAAGCTTTAAGCTCCTTCGCTGGTTCAATAAGCCTCGACTTTTACGGTAATAGTTCTACTGTTAAGTCCAATTAAAAATTCAAACTGAAAAGATCTATTTCTTCTTACTTCCCGACCTTGACTTAGCCGACTCGGCTATAGAAGTGAAAATATAACTCGTACATAACTTAAAAAACGGAATCGTTCAAAGAGGGCGTACTTGTATCTTTGACAGATCTCCATCCGAAATGCATTCAATAATCTTTCTCAGACATAAATCTTAAATTGCGTACAAAGCAATTGTTTTGTACATTTTCATTTACCACACCTTGTTTTATATACGAGTTATATTCCTATGTATTCTTTTATGAAATCCCGTCAGATAGGCATATGTTTACATATATAACGTACATGAGTACATATAAATACGATCATCTCCGGTATGGACATGGATGTAGAGTATAAAAATTTATGAGTTTGGATAATCGCAGAAAATATATAACAAAACCAAAGCAAAACAAAACAAAACAGAACGAAACAACAACGAAAAATCTATTGTATGGCTAGGATGTGGTGGCATTGGTTTATGCGATAGATAAGGAAACTAAGCAAAACTAGAAAAACAACACAACGATGAAAAGTGTGCAGCAGAGGCAACTAAAAACTATACAACAACAAAATATAAGCGCGATGAATTCAAAAATTCAACCAAAATTGAAATCAAAACTTCGCAGCAGAGTGTAGTACACTGAAAAAAAGCAACAACATCGAACCATAAGCTATTGTTTGCATCGTTTTTATTTATATATGTACATGTGTGGGGATGCATTAATATTTCAATGGGATGCACACCGTTAGCGAAAGATAAAACCGTTAGAGTGGTTAGAACGTGAATTAGCTAAACAAACGTGATACATACCTGATGACCTTTTTTGCAATTTTTATTTTACGCTTTTCAACCGCCACACAAACATCGAAGAGACAGGAAGATGGATTATCCCTGAAAAGAAATAAAAGTAATATTAGTTGTAGTTTATATAAAATCCAGTTTTGTAGTGCTATTGTTATTGTATTTTAACAACAACAACAGCTGATTGTAGCACACATTTTGTTGATGGTAACAGTTTTTTTTTTTTCCAAGTGTTCAGTTATATGAATATTTCATCATGATAAACGTGTCGTGTAAACGATCATCATATTTTTATGATTTTTTTCATTACTCAGCACGATTCTCTTTTTCACATACAACAACAATAACAACAACAACAACAATAACAATAATGTTTGGTTTCGTTTAAATTAAATGATTGAACGGACATATTAAATAATTCAAATAATTAACAGTAAAGTGTCAATAAATTATGTGTCGAATGTAACAATTGCAATAAAATTCCAAATGGTGCGAAAATATTCCCATTAAAATGTATAGAATATGCTTTCAAACTCCTCCTCCACCACCACCACCTTCCAGCCCTTTCTTCGTTTTACCGCTACGTCTGTGCTTGGTTGGTTTCTTAATATATTGTCTTTTGAGAATTTATAAAATACAATATATACCCTCAAGAGAGTGTGCTGTTGTTAAAAATGTAGCCGCAGAGCATAACAACAAAATAATGGTTACTTGACCTAATTACTTGGCCCAACCCGCAAATGCTTTTATCTGTTGTTTCTAACCCTCCAAAGGTTTTTCAAGCAACTTCTTTTCATTTATCTGCAGTGTTGTTATTGCTGTTGTAACTGTTTACTGTTTTTATTTTATATGAAAAATTAAGAAATTCAGGAAAATTATGTAAACTTTTAAAGTTGTGCGTTTTTAAATTATATGCGAAAATTTCATACCCCGAACTAAAGGTTTTAAAACCACTCCAATAATAGATATGAAAAATATATATAGTCTGTGGTGGCTCTGTCTCTCAGTCCGTTTATTTTTATACCCTCCACATAAGACGACGTGTATACCAAGTTTGTTTTTCCATGTGCAAGGCCCAGAAAAAGGAGTTTGCCTGAGTTGATCTAGACATGAATGTCGGTATGTCCGTACGTCCGTCTGTTGTTGGCATTCTTACGCCCGTGAGATTTTCAGATATTGAGCTGAAATTTTGTACAAACACTTTTGTTTTGGTTTTTTGGCACGGAAATCGCTATTTAAAATGGGAAAAATTGGTCAAGAGCCACGCCCACAATCAATAAAAAACTTTATATGTGCCACAAAAGTTGACCTATAAACTTTAAATTTTGTATTCTTATCCATAGTTATCCTAAAATTTATTTTCTTACTTGTTCATTTATTGTTTTTGTTACTTTTTTTACTACATCAACAAAATCCATAAAGATTGTGTGTGTTTTATAAATAAAAAAAACCTTCGATACTTATCGATTAATGCTACATTTTGTATATTTTTTCTAAGCACATAATTGATGATTATTGACGTAATAATACGTAGACGCATTATTATTGATTTCAAAAAAAATATTTATTTTACATTGATTGAATGAAATCATCATCGTATTAAATCGCTTTCTAAATATAAAACCATATGCTGACTGACGCCCAAGAATTATTCACATTTATGATAAGTGGAACAAAACAAAAAAGCAAACAAATAATTCTTCAAGTAACAACTGACAGACTGATTTACTGATACTGTTGCGTAAACCAGTAATAAAATTCCATAAGTTAAAATGGAAAATAAATAAATAAACAAAACTGTCGCTTGTGCTCAAGTTAATAGAATTAAATAAACAAAGTGTAAAGAGACAATAACAATAACAAATTATGCAGCAGTTAAGCAGTTGACTCAATTGACTCATATTATTAATTGGCTCTCTATGTAATGTAAATGAGTATGCGCGTTAAGTGATTACATAAATTTACTTTCTAATAAGTTGAAGGAACGACAGTTCTTTTTTATACGGGTTATAAGTGTGTACATAATTTTTGTGGCACAATTTTATCATAAAGTTTTATGCTTATGCGTAATATTATAGTCGGTGCGTGCAAGAAATGCTTTGAAAGTGTTTTTTTATTATTATACTCTCTACGTATGGAGGGAATGTATGTATACACAGTTTACAAGACATTCTCTTAGAGAGTGAGAGTTGAGAGCAGTTGATAATAAACTGCTTTAGTATGTTTCGATTTAGACGAAATCTTAAATACTTTCTCCATATATACTTACTCACGGTGGGCGAGTTTTATGCTGAATTCGGTTTTTTTTGTTTTGTAAATTGTGGGCGTCTCTATTATTTTATGTGGAGGTGGAGCTGGATAAAAATGTTGATAATAATGCATTTACTTTATCAGTAAGTACAAAATTACTTTCTAACATCTTAAATTGTCCGTCTGTCCATTGCTCTGAATGTTCATTTACTGTCTTATTTCATGCTTAAGCTGTATTTTCAGTTATATTCTATTGAAATTCTTCATAAGCATGTTGATTAAAAAAACAATTTAAGTTTTTTACTTGTCCAGGACACTGTAATTAATGCTTTATAGAGCCTTCCTTGCAGTGGATCATGATATTAAATTGTTGATAAATTCGTTTACAACTGCACCACTTATTTGTTGTACACAATATACTTGTGTAAAATCCTCAAGGTTTCAACGTGTGCCTTTAATAAGTAGCTAAAGTGACACAAGGTGATTAATTTTTGTTATTTCTTTACCTTAAAGTAATTTATATGCCATGCAAGGCTCTCTCTATATCTCTCTCTTTCTCTGTTTCGGTAAGTGTGTTAATGCGCTGACAAAGGATTTAAGTAATGATTGTTGGCCATCAGGTGGAGTCAATTTCTTCTTCTTCTTCTTTTATCAACATATTATTTAAGGTCTTTGGTGCCATCCACTACTGCCAATAAACTCATGCTCAGTGAAATATATTAAAAAATTGATTGAATGTGACACGTATGCACTGTCACAAAACAACATGCCGCTTAATGTGCTTCGTGATGTATATAAATACATGAATTTTGTACCCAATGTATAAATATTTAAAATAAATGGCAGATATTTTGTATGCTGTTTGATGGGAAAACACAAACTGTGCCAGAAATGAATTTTATTTATTGCTTTTTCATATAAAAATATTTTCACTACAGTTAAATACTTTACTTTACTTTATCAATATAAAGTGAACTCTCTATATATGTATATAGCTGTGTATGTGCGTATTATTTATATGTTGCATGTGTGTTTACACAATGCAAATTCCGGGCTAAAGGTATTTCCCGCACATCCACAACAAACAAAACTCTCTTTGCTTAAGCCTTAAGCTGTATAAAGGGGGCTTTTACATCTATCCGTCGCACTCGATCTTTCACATTTTCATTTCTTCTGATCTTTCATTTTTGGTTTTTTGTTTTTTTGTTTTTTTGTTTTTTTATTGTTACATTACAGATAAGACAACAGCAATTTTACACAATACAACTAACCTGAAGGTATTTGTTGTGTTACTGCGTACATTTACGTATGTATGAGTGTATGTGTGCATATGATTCGTAAAATGATTGATTGACAGTTTCAAGTCACCATCATCTCAACACTCACTCAATCACACACATAACTAACATAACATAACATAACATAACGTAACGGTAATGGCAATGGTAACGGAAGTATTGTATGCCAGCGGATATGCGTATGCATGCAAATGCCAGCCACATAAAATAAACAAGTTGAGGAATTTTATATGTTGTGGTGTATACTCCGGTATGCATCCATTGTACAATTCTGTTGTGTTCTGTTCTGTTCTGTTTTCTCTTTTTTGTTCAACAAACAACAATTGGACTTGAACGGTAGAAGACACAGACAGTAGCAGAGAGATCATAGGTATGTTGGGGACGCGCTGCTGCATATGTGGCCGGAAGTATTTGTTGTTATTATTATTATTGTCCATATTTGTTTTTATGCAACTCTTTCATTCTCCATCTCTTTTGTACAGCTTGCCACATACCGAACGTACACTGCTGCACATTGCACTCAATTTTGTACCTTTATGCAAAAATCACATTTAATGGCCTTAAAAATGTGTTTTTATGTACAACAACAACAAAAACAACAACAACAACAACAACAGCAACCAAACAAAACAAAACAAAACTATATATTTTTATCACAAATTATCGCGCCTCGTTTTTGCATATTCTCTGTTAGCATTTGATTGGATTTATGAGTGCGCGCGGTGTATTCCGTACCCTTATCATTCTTACGCCCCGTGTAATTTTTAATATAACAACTGGACGGAGAACTGATAAGGGCTCGTATCACCAGTACAACAATAAAAACGCGCGCACAACAATCCCCTGATAAATGTTACAGATAATTTATATAAATTAACTATCAACAAAGCATTTTGCTTGTAGAATGTAATGTCAGTGCGAGCAATTGCACAATTTCGTTTATCTGATGCAACAACAGAAAAAAGGGCAATAGTTGGATAGTGTTGATAAAATTGGTAAGCATACAATGTATAAATAAATAAGTGAAAATATTATAATTGGCTTAAGCCAAATGCACACATTCATCTACACGGTGGCGGAATGGAGTGGAGGTGGTACATTCCATCAACTAGCAAATCATAGCAGTTTTCTTTTGATAAGTACATGAAAGTAGTTCGTTTTAATGAAAAATGATCAAATCAATTGACAGCCACGCCTACATTTTGTAAAAGTTCCTTGCCACCATACAGAGCTAAACTGAACAAGTAAAAAAATTTAATTCAGCTTAGATGCAATTCTTAATCCTTATATCGTCCTGAATATCTTCCCGTACGCATGGCAGATATCTGATTATGTTTTCTATAGTTTATGTATTAAGTGTCAATTAAGAAGTCACATAATACGACAAATAAGTAAATTGTGGGCGTGTCAGTAGCCGACCATGCCCTCGGAAACACCACAAATTGTACATATTCTTCAAAATTGTTCAACTGCTTGTTTATATATAAATTTTTTCCTATTTAAATTGGACAAAATCGGTTAAGAGGCACGCCCACAAATGGAAAAACCCATATATATGCCACAAAAAGTATGCAATTGAAATTTGCTACACATGTTTATACCTAACCCATTTTTTGATCGGCCAAAAGTGGGCGTGGTTGGATATTAGACACCCTCAATATTTACAAAAAAAATTTATTCGAACAAGAGATTAACGTGATAGTTGATATGTAGTACAAAACACATATTAGATAAGTAAAATCATAAACCTGCCACAACCACCTTTTATACATAAATGCGGAGGATGTTTCAATTATGACTTAAGCCAGAATTAAAGTGTTTTACTCGTTTTACTTGTTATTTACTTTTTGCTCTTTTCATTTCCACATTTCCAGCACACTACATGTAAATGTACTGAAAGGAGGCGTTCTCTATAATAATAACAATAAAATTTTCTTACTAAATATTTTTATACATATTTCACCAAAGTTTCAAACATAAAAATTTCAAAGAATTGTAAACCATAAATATTAAAGCGTATGAAACCAAAACTGTATAAATATTGATTTGTGTACACAATGTAAATAATGACCGTACAGATGACCCAGGATGAATGAGTAACACTGGGGAGCTACAAACAATGTTAAACCAACCGACAAATATATATATATATGTACACTTATAGAAGCAAACTATGTTGTTGTTGTTATTGTTGTTATATTTTATCAATTTTTTTTTTTTAGTGTAATATGACCGTTTGGGGAATTGAAGAGTCAACAACAGCAGCAAATCCCAAGAAAATGAAAATAATCAATAGTACATAAAATATACAAACTCACACACACACACACACACACACACACACACATGAAATGAAAACACACATCAGCTCTTCTGCCTTTTCTTCTTTCTTGTACACATTTTACGATACCCCTGCCCGACCCCAACTTAATGCTGAGATATATTGTAACGCAGCAGAAGAATGGGAGGAATACCAAACAACTAATAAAAAAAAATTTAAAAAAAATACAACAATAATTGCAACAGCCAAACGAAAGCAGTTATATACAAGCCATGTTATCCTTGGGTAATACGTGCCAGAAAAATTCAAGTTTAGTTTCAGATGTTCGCGATATGTTGCTGCTGCTTTTGTTGTTGATGTTTTTGCCACAAATTGAAATAACATTTCACTTGGAAAGGTTTCTTTTCGCATACACGCACACAAACACACTCGCTTTCCCTGCAGCAGCCATCAATACACTTTCAATGCCAGGCGTGAGCACTGGCGGTACACGACTTTTTTTTTTTATACTGTGCAAATGGTCGTTTCACGTGTTCGAAATTTCCTTTCAACTAATGGTGAATTTCCTGCCAGAAACAAAAAAAAAAAAAAAAGAGAAGTAAACATTCCGAAAGTAAAATAGATGATGCTAAGATATAAGCTTCGGTCTACGGAGTATAAAGCTGCTGACAGGCGACAGCGTAGTAAATTGCAAATGCAATATCGATTTCTGGACAGGAAATTAATGAAAATTATGTTTTTTCAGTTACTTTTTTATACATAAGATGCTAAGTAGGGCAGGATTAAGTACCACCCCGTTAAATCGAGGAAACAGAATCTTCCCTTCAAAATGTATAAATTGTAAACGCCTTTAAAGTCTTTCAGAGACAAAGTATTTAATAGTTTCATATCATTTACGGTAACATGATTCATAATTATTTAAAATATAACCAAAGATTATACGATACAGTGAAATTAAAAAAAAATTTTAATTTTGTCCAAGCACCTCAACGTTAACGCTTTTTAATATCTCCTTAAAGATACAATTTGATTCCTTATCTCTCATGCTAAAGTCATGATATTGAAGAATGAAGTGCCGCAACCTCAACTACATCACTTACAATACAGTCAATATGGTGCAATTTCTACAACTATTCTATATTCTATTTCTTACAATCTGACAATCTGTCACGGCATTGTAATCTTGAGCCTCAAGTATCTCTGAGAATCCGGTTGATAAGACTGCCTTTTGTGCCAATTGTGCAATCGCCTAATAATACTGATCAAAATCTTATAAAAATGTTCTGTTCTTAACTTGGATAATAGGTGTCTTAGTTTAGAAGAAGATTTTATGGATTTTCGTGGTAGCATTGAATAGCTGTTAAAGAGATTCTTGACAGACTTAATGATTTTAATTCGAATCCTTTGTACCTTTCACATAAGTTTGTCATTCCCTTTTGCAACACTCAGAAGGAGACACCAGAAACCCTACAAAGTATATATATTCTTAATAATAATCAAAAACTGGGTCAATTTAGATACGTATTGTTCATGTGGGCAAAATCGGTCAAGAACCACGCCCACAATAAACAAAAATCTATATAACTGCCACCAAAATTGATCTATGACTTTGAAATTTATTACGTATATATATCTCATCTATCGATATGCATAAAATGGGCATGATCGTATAACAATAACGCCCACAATTTAAAAAATCTATATACCTGCCACAAAAATTGACCTATGAACTTAAAATTTGGTGCACATAGTTATGGTTATCCCATCCATCGATTAACCAAAAATGGGTGTGGTTGGATAACAGACACGCTCACAATTTACAAAAAAAACCATATTCACCATAAAATTCGACTTGCAAGGTGATCCGTAATGCATACAATATTAGAGAGAGAGAGAGAAATTGTAGATTTGGTCTAAGCCAAATTTAGTTTTCTTACTTGTTTTTACTTGTTCTTGTTAATGCACATAAATCATCGAGAATTAAATAAAACTTTACTATACTCCAACATTTCTTATTTATTATTATTTATAACACATTTAACCTATTGCCACATATAATATATCCTCCCCGTTTTCTCTCCATCTCTCCAGAGGTTAACTTTTTATTTATGTCGCACTAAATGCCATATAAAATATATTGGCGTATGGTGCATGTATTGATAAACGATTTAGTGTATTCTACACGGAACGGAAGAGAAGAAAGAAGCGAAATAAATAAAATACGAAAATTAGTTATTGCAGCTGTACTTATATATAAACATATAAAATGAACACATATTTCCTCTATTCCAGCAAAACTGTATATGACAGCAAAAATCTATTACCGTTTTACTGTTTTACGCACTCTCAAGGAAACGTTAAAGTCATTCATGGGCTTGAGAATGGGAAGAGAAGAGCACGGTCATGGATTATTTTTACGTTAGGGAGAGGATTTTCCACTATATGCGTTAGAGTTTTAAAAAGAAACAGCTTGAGTAAAACACTTTAATGAATTTTCTGTAGGATTAGCTGAGACACACATATAAACAAACGTTGTGATGTAAAAAATTTGTGACCAGTAGTTGTTAACTAATGTTAACAATTACAGCGTCCCTTAAATAACCGAATGCGGGTATGCGGTGTTTGTTGTACGTTCGAAAGATATTTGTGCCACTTGACTTGATTTTAAGTCTCTACTGGTTTAGCCAAATACTGTGCACTTAGAGCACTGCCAGCCCTATGGACGCATAAACTCTATAAATATCTTCATTATAAAGACACAAGTAAGACAGACTCTAAAACACTTTTCTTGTGTTATCTTCATTGCTGTACTATTTCGTTGTTTTTACTTTTATTTTTGTTGTTGTTACTTTTACTTAAAACCTGGGTAGTGTTCTTAGCCAAAGATTTCACTTGATTTATAGTTTGTTTGTAATACAATAGTAACAATAGGAGAAAACAATAATAATAACAACAACAACAACCACTATATGACTTGGTTAAAGTGTTGTCCCCCATTTGATATTAAATGCTTTCATTTCGTTTCTTTCATTCATAGAATAAACTGCACAGGAAAAGTTGTTTTCATTCTAAACAGTTCGTATTTGTGGTTTTCGATTTCGAATCCTTTGTTTTGTAGAAAGTTACACTAAAGGTTATAAACTTTGATCAACTCTTGTTACAATTTTCATCCAAGTTATTCGCTTACATTTTGTTACACTTGACTGTATCAGCATTAAGTGACTCTTACTTGAATCGTTAATAGTTTAGAAAAAATGCCTTCAAAATCGGTTAGGTTTACCTCTTTCCGCGAAAAAATGGAATGAATTAAAATTTTCGATAAGTTTTTTTATCCGTATGTTCTACATGTTCATCAAAAGACTACATTATAACCACAAATTACTACCGTGTGGTTTAGATATCATGCCGAAGTCGTGATTAGATCATATTTTTTTTTATCAAAGAAAATGATGGTTCCGTTACAGTTAAATGTAATACATGTACTGTATCTGAACTAAAATTTGGTTCAATATTTCAATTATTTTGCGTTTTAAACAAGTATAAAATTGTTATGTCCTTATTGAAATACCTGTTTAAGAGTTTTGATGAAAAAGGTCAATTTATTATCTTCTTCTTCTAAATGCGATGTATGTTTTAAATTTGTGTGTTGCTGTTGTAGAGTATATGACAGCATAAACACGTAAAATATTCCCCAAAGCTTTTAAGTACAGGACACAAGCAACATGCACACTAAAAATGGTAGCACTTCGTTGGCTGGATAAGAGTGAAAATAAATAAAATAGAAAAAAAAAAAGGAAATTTGGCTTAGGTCAAGTACTTAAGTACCCTACACATATGCATATTATACACGATTACACCTTCTGTATATAGATTAACTTGCAAGTCAAGTTTTACGCTGAATAGATTTTAAGAGATTTTAAGAATGGCAACAGCAGACAGACACACGGACACGACGTGTCTATATCGACTCAGAATTTTGATACTGATCAATGTTGTGTATATATATATACTTTGTAGAATCTTTCATCTCCTCATTTTGGGTATCGCAAACATCTTCTTAGTATCCTATGCGAAGGGTATACAATTAATGGGTCAGCCAGCCATGTATTGAAAAGATACACAAAGTAATATAACGAGTTGTATGTGTGTGTATATATTAATGAAATATTTTCTTATGTTTCAACTTTTTCGTTATATTTCGCACAACAACACCTGATAAATTTGTATTTTATATGTATGTATATAGAATGCGTACGAAAGCTATTTATGTGTTCATAGCACGGTTATCGTTTATGTCATCAAAGTTCATTTAAATTTGTGCAATGGAATCAAGGAGATACGAAAAGATGAAATTTAAAAGAAATTCTTTTAATACTTGATGAAGGAAGACTTTGAAAAGAGGCGTCAGACACTCTACAATGAATATATATTCTGGATCAGTATACAAATCAAAACTGATCTGTTGTAACTGGGTGTCTAGCCATTTAGTAGCGCTAATGTTGCATTAATTCCAATAATTTTGTTTTTAGTTTCTGTACGAGGATTCTTGTTCTTATTTAAATTGAGCGAAATTATTCAATTGCCACGCCCTCATTTGATTATCTAACTATCAGCCACAAAAATTATTCAAACATAATTATAATTATTGCCTTCATTTAATTGTCAAAATTGGGCGTGATACCATAAAAGCCACGCCCCTAAATTGCAAAACAAATACTTGGCTTTATTTTAGACTTTAAACTAAACTAAACTTGATACAAAATTTACACACTACCAGAAAGAGAGTAATCAGGTGCCCACTACGCCCCCACTGTTTTTTAAATAGACATGGAGATAAGGTATAATTCAATAATAAATAAATAAATAATTTTGTTTTTGTGTAATAAAGTTACAAAAGTTAAAAAAGAATATTATTTTCACAACATAACATCCTGTGCGGGGCTGAAGTATATTGTCACTTGAATAAGGTTTTTCTCTTCTAACTGTATTGAAAATTCACTGAACTTACGTACATATAAATACATACACCCACACACTGATATTATGCGTACTTTTCAACCACACAATACACGCCTATACGAACAAATGCGTCAAAATAATAATTTTTTTCATAATTTGCGTGCCTTGTAGAGTACATATGTGTGTGTGTGTTGGTAAGTTTGCCTGTCAAATGATGCATACAGCTCGGAAGTGACCTCATTATGTCATTCTATTCTCATTTATGCATCATCACTGACTGAATAGTGATGCTAGTAAATGGTGACATTAAGGTCGCATTTATGCTTAGCATACGTATACACCCGAAAGAGCTATAGTTGCTGAGATGATGAATGCTTAGTTGATATGCAGATGATGACAAGAAAAACGCTTACGTACGTACGTAACGACGTAAGAGAGTAATATCATCAGAAGTAAACTCATTGTTACTCTATTCCCGTCACTCGTATTGTATGTTTTACACAAGAGTACATCATGACTTTTACAACAGAATCAAATTTTCGATAATTATTTAACGATTCGATTATAATGATTTGATGAACATAGCATTCGAGTGATAAACGAAATTATTTAAAAAAAAAAGGGATAATAAATTTTTTAATTATTTTCTTTACTCATTGGTTTCATATAGAACAACACCAGGCCAACCTAACCAGAGGCCAACTGTAAGATAACTCTAAAAAGGCTTAATTCCGCTCTTATCTGTAATGCTTTGATTTAAGTATTGTTTAGGGTAAATTAACAAATAATAACAACAACAACAACAACAACAACAATTACTGTTATACTGATAACATCAACAACAACAAAAACGTGTCTACTATTACAAGCCTAAATACTTAATGAGCGGCTTTAATAGCACTGAAGCCACATCAACACATTTTCATCATAAACATCATCACCAACAACACATCACATCACCATTACTAGGATCATTGCTACTAAGCAAGGACTTAAAATGTGTATAATAAGTGAAGATAATTGTGTACCACATTCTATATCTGAACAACAGCTGTGTTGTTGTAGTTGCTTTTATTGAAGAATTATATTTTTCAACAACAACAACAACAACAACAAAAACAAAAACACTTGACATTTTCTTAAGAAAAATACAAAGAGAAAGATTGTCTGATTGTTGTTGTCTTCTTAAAGTGTGTGGGGCGGTTGTGTTGGTGTTATTGCTGTTGTTCTTGTTCTTGTTGTAACTTTTGTTCTTTTATCCAATACTTGTATTCGTGTTAATTAGTTGTTAAACTAGATTTTTATGGAAAAGTTTTTTTTTTTTTTTTCTTTATTTACATTCTCAAGATATTTTTTAAGGACTTTTTCAAGAAGTTTGTTTACAACGGGCAGGGAAAGTAAAAAGTGGCAACAGGAAAAGAAGCAAAAGAAAATAACGATTTAATTGCAATTATATTTATATACAATATATATAAAAAAAAGGAAAGGTAGACAGATCGACAGACAGACAGACAGACAGAGAAATTGTTTATATTACTTTAATGAATGAAGAGACTGTGTTTCTACTTTGTATATATACTACTCTTCAATAAAATAGTGTTTCATTTGTATTATGTCATTCATCGACTGAAAAATATTTTTACTCCTCACATAACATAGCATAAATATTTAGAACTTCAAATGATCAAAAGGCTTCACAGCTTACATTAATTTACTGTCGCAATTTCAGTGGGTTGCCTCACGAATTCAGTAACATTCAAAAGTTAATATATTTTGACTCGAATTTATCCTCCATAGCACGCAAAGCCTGTTTGAAGTAAGTGCTCCATCACCGATTCAGAATTATAGTAATTTTCAATGATTTTAAACGTTATTCGTTTATGAACTTCACCATAATACAAAATTTTATTCGTAACTGAGATTATGTCGTTAACAAATGAATGAAAATCGGTTAAGGATGCATTTTTATTTATATGTAAAATTGTTATGTGCCTATTGAAAAACCCGTTAAATATATTATAAAATTCCTTTAAACACAAAATTCTTGTCCTAACATTTGAATACGTTTAATGTCCAACTTGAAATTTTGTGAAAGACATTTTAATGGAAGAACATACGGGACAACCATAAAGACCACATTGGCGTGTACGATAATTTTAGGATATTCGCAGCTTATTTATGCATTTATATGCGCATAATACCACCATAAACCACGCCGCACTGTCAACACGCTTGTCACCTACCTCAAGGTAAGCAATCGCAAACACTAAATCATACAAAATTGACCATTTACATACTATACACATACATACGCATACATATACAATACACGCGTAAGCTTAAATAATGTAAACAGTTAATGCTTATGTGTGTGTGTGTGTAGGTGTGCACAACACATGAGTTGATTATTTACATTTAATCCTCCAAATAGGTTTGTGAACAAACTGATGGAAGCCATGTGTACCTAAGCACTGACTTGTAGTTGAAACAATACCGTACAATATGTTTCTATAACTTAAACGGGCATAAGCTGCTTCTATCTAACTAAATAAACGCGTACGTAAAAGTGGGTGTTTAGTGCGGATGAATATCTCAGATGTTCATGCATTTAAGCATCTGAATATTACTTTAGTGATAATGTTGCATTGTTGTTGTTATTGTTGTTGTTATTGTTGAATGTCAATTACAGTTAAACCGGTAATTAAGTTCCATTAAATGTGCAGCAAGTTGTACAATAACTATAATACTGTGGCACACAAGGCTGGCTGGTTGGCTGGATAGCTGGCAAGAAGACCGCACGTTTGGTTGGTTATTTACTTTTATTCCATTTAATATTAATTTCACTAATATTGAATCTTAAATTATAGTAAATTTTTAGATTTATAATCATTATGATCTCACTTGGAACTGCAACATTTAGGTACATTTCTCACAACTCCACAAAAAACAACAACAAATAAATGATATACGAGACACGTGGCATGATAAAAAGAAATCATTTGAGAATAAAAAGAGATTTCTACATATCAAGTGCACAGATTTTAAAACTATATTTAATATATAATATGATGGAAATTGTGGGAAAAGCAAAAACTTTAAGCCTAACCACATCCTCATCATCATCATCATCGTTGTTGTCATGATTACCGTCATTACTATACAAACACCGTTCTCCTAATAGTCATTTTCACCATAAACATCACTATAAATAGCAGCAACAACAATAAAAACATTAAGGAGGGAAAACGAACAACATCTACAGTCAACATCAGAGATTTCAACTTGTACACAACACAGGATTTTTCATTGTACGTTGTTTCGTATACCAACGTATCAATGAAAAGCACAAAATTCACAAAACATGGGTTAAAATATCAAAACCACTAAGTACTATAATAGCAAAAATAACAACAACAACAACTTATAGATATCTATATCTTTATACATTAAGCATAATTTAACAACCAGACTGAGACGCTCTGTTTGCATTTAAGCTAAACACATCCAAGTTATCAAGTGTTTATTGAATTTCTTTTCTTTTCTTTTCCTTTTTTTTATGCAGCACTTTTGGTGTTTTGGTTTTCAAAATTGCCTTAAAGAGAGTTAAGAAGAAACTTTGGAGTATTATTGAATTAAGCACTTATATACACTTGCACATATTTTTTATTGGTTTAACTAAAACAACAATATTTTATATAATACGTTTATGCCCTCCACCTTACTGATGAGGTATGATGTTCTGTTTGCAATACCTAGAAGGAGGCGCGAGGGACTCTTGATCAACATCAATACCTGAGTTGATCTAGACATTTGTCCGTCCGTATGTCCTTTGTTTGTTGGATGGATAACTAAGTGGCATTTTGTGAGTTATTGAGCTACAAATTTGTACAGAGACGAAAAACCTTTTCTGCCCAAAATGCGACATGGAAGGGGTACATGTTACGGATACTATTAGACGCGCCAACATTCAGCCTGTAAATAAATTCTTTTTATATTTTTTGTACCCATCATCATATTGGTTTAAGGATTTTGTGATTCCCCCTAGAAGGAGAAATGATACACCGCAAATATATTATTGTTCAGCATTAATAGCCGAGCCGATTTAGCTCTTTTGTTTTTCTGTGTGTTTGTGCCCATTTGTGAGAGATTGAGCTGTAATTTTGGTGTAAATAATTTCTATTCGAAGCAATATTTTGAATGAAAGACACGCCCACAACGCTATTAAATTACAAAATGTTTTGCTTTTCTAGTCTTTTTTGCTCTTTTCGATACTGTTACGTTCTCTCTCTCTCTCTCTCTCTCTTATGATACTGAATCGATCGATTTAATTGAAGGTAGATGGGTTTACGAGTTACAAACTTAATATGCCCTTTGCCACAAGTGATGCAGGGTATAAAAATAAAGAAACAAATCATAAATTATGCGACTATAAAATTTGTGATTTTGTGTTTGTGAAACTTTCATATAATTTCTTCGTAGTTAAACTTAAAATAAAAACAAATAATATTATATATAATACAGCCACAACAACACATATGTTTTGTATGCGAATGGCTACCTACCGACAACATATAGTTTTCTGCTTAAACTATTTAACCACTCATGCACAAGCATGATTTTAATAGCATTACGTAAATATATGTATATATGTGTATGTATGTGTACAACACTACTAACTACCTGAACGTATTATATATACGCACATAAATACAATAACTGATTGCAAATTATAACGAGAGTCACAGTGAAAGCAAATTTACCGTAAAATTAAGTTTCTCTTATAACAAGAGTCCAATACGAGCAAAACTCAATTTATAGCATTCACTGCGTGTATGTACAAATGATGGTCGTGAAAATAACGGCAATAAAAACAATAGAGAAAATTACAACAAAACATGAGAATTTGGTAACGAAAACATTATACAGTTATAAAAAAACGATAAAGAGAGAGAGAGAGAGAGAGTGGGAGAGTGGGAGAAAAAGAGAAAGACAACATAAATATGAAAATAAAATTACCAAAGTATAAGTACAAGGAACATAACAAACATAATAAAATTACATTGGCCAGCACATACATTTATTTACAAATACTCAGATATTTACCTGCGTTAAAATTATGTTTTGTGGTGTGGTGCACTGTGACATAAATAAATAAACGAAAAAACCAAAACAATACATTGGACTAAAATATCAAGTTACCCACTATCCATGGTCACCAACCATGTTAAGTGAGAAGGGTTATAAAGCGAGTCAACAAGCGTAAGGTAATGTATAGAACGCGTGAGCGAGAGAGGGAGATAAAGATTGAATGCAAGTTAAACCGCATTGTGTTTGTATAGCTAAGTAATGCTTTTAAGTGGCCTTTTAATAGGCCATACTTCACCCCAGATCTGCTACTCTCTCTCTCTCTCTCTCTTTATTCATTCATTTCATTCTCTCGGCTCGGCTGGCTTGACTTAGTTTGTTTAGTTTAGTTCATATTGACGTTAATAAGTAAAGCCAACAAGACGGAAACGGAAATTGTAACTGTGACTGTATTGTGGAGAATGCCACTCAGAGCCCACTTATGAAATGGGAAAAATATCAACAACAACAATATCTACCAACTCTACTGCAAAAAAATGTTTTCATAAGTTATAACTTTATGAGTTTTTTCATCCTTTTTTCACCATTACTTTCAATTCTGTTGATTTTCTATTTGGTACTTGTTTTGTTGTTGCTATTGCTGTTGCTGTTGCTGTTATTATTATTTATGTTTGAACTTTTATTTTACCGCAAAACCGCACAAGTTTAAAGTTTTCCATTACTCTTGTTCTTCATTTAAAAGTTGGACTGATTCCTACCACGGATACATAGTTTTACCTTTTAGGGTGTTTTACGTGAGTCTGTGTGTGTGCGTGTATGGGTATTTTAACCAAAGTAAAATATTATTGTTTTGTTGTTGTTGTTGCCATTCATTATTGTTCAATAAACGCGACCCTTGACAGCTTTATTTCGAGTACCTGCTGCTGCTGCTACTGCTGCTACCTGAGTTTACGTCAATATTGTGTTTGTTGTCGTTGTTATTATTGTTATTGTTAGTTTACTTCATTTTCGTTGTGAAAATTTTCCTTATTATTTAACATTTTCTTGTTATTTTTAGGATCTTTGTTGATTATACATTAAAAGCATATTTTTTATGATTTAACTTTTCTACATGAGATGCCAAATATACTAAGTTTATTATACCGTTTGTAAGAAGATATCACTAACTTTACAAAGCGTTGCACGTGTAGCTGAGAATTTCAAGTGAGATTCTTCTCTATTTGAAAACAACTTCATATTTGACTATCTACCCGCCTTAATTGTGTGTCCACATGTTGCTCATACAAAATCTAAATCAATTATTATCATTTTGTACACAAATGCAGTCACCGCTATTATTATTTATCACTCAAATTGTTTTGAAAATACACGATGATCCATATAGAAATAGTATAAAATACGTGAACACATTATCCAGATAACTTAATATCTGTGTATGATAAAGGCGACATCATAAAATAATCATTTCTATATTGGACTGACTGACTGACTGACTGACTGACAATCAATTTATCTAACTAAATAACTGATTGCTGTTCAGTTTTGTAGGCATTTACTTTTTGTTGTTATAGCAAACGATTGGTTTTTCATTTTCACAACATCACAAATGATAGATGAAATCGGAAAAACAAATATACAAACGAATAAACGAATAAATGGACGGACGGACAAACATAAAGAAATGACGGATGAACAGTGTACATAAAATGAACATAGGCATCCGTTGTACAGGCTGTAACTTCCGCTTCCGCTAGCAACTGAAATATCAAAAAATTACAACAACAACAACAACAACAATCATAACATATACAATCTAAACTATATACATATATGTAGAAGACTATTCTATACCCACCAACAGTGAAGTAAATTGGATTAATCTCAAATATGAAGAAACCCTATACTAATCATAATTAAGAATTTTAAAATAAACTCTTAGAATTATAACGAAATGACAGATTTTGAATAATTCTTAAAAATTCTAAACTGCAAATTACACGCCAGGAATATGTGATTGGACGGACGAAGGGACATATTTTAACTATTCAACTAAATCAAGCACAGATTTTTAAGTAAAAATTGCTGTGTCTGCTATTTTTGTTAATTTTTTCAAACATTCGCTTGACGTACTTTCCGTATGCCATGTAGAGTACACAATTCATATGAGAAAGCTAAGCTGAAATTTAACAATTTTGCTAATGTGCACACGTACACAAGCGTTTGAGCCTGTGCATATGTTTTTGTACATAAACAAATTGTATAATTGTATAAAATTTGTCCACTACAGAGACCGAACCGAGCAAAAAATTGCCAACTGGAAAACGAGAGAGGGATAGAGAGAGACAAAATGGCACACAAAGGCCAAATGTAAAAGTACTTGTAACACATTTCCGTTATATATCCCTGCAAACACACTTACACTCACAACCCACAACCTACACCCAACAACACTGTCCAACATATAATACACACATCCATCCGCATAACTTAACATGAATTCCAATACGCATAAAAACTGACAGCAATTACACTTACTCACATACATATATACATACATACATACATACGCATGTACATGGATGTACACGGTACGGTATAAAAACTGACATTACTTTATTCTCACGTTACACATGAAACACTGTAAGAGTGCGTATGCGTTGGGCGACTGAATGAATGGATGGAATATAAAAGGCAGCCATACAGTCAGTCAGTCGCTATATGAAGCTTGGTTGGTTGGTTGAACCTCATGAGTCACAGGTGTAGGGATGTATGCTGTATTCATGTTGGTCTGTTTATAATTGTTGGCTGACTGTGTAGTATGTTGTTGTTGTGTGTTGTAGTGTAAACACAATTTTGTTTAACGCACTCGGTTCTTTACGCCCACACATGTCAATTCATATCAAATACAACAACAACAACAGTAGCAACGGTGTCGTATAATCACAATCTTTGTATACCTCTTAACTCTCTATCTCCCTCCTCTCTCACTCACTCTCTCTTCTCATGCTGCCTTATATTAAACCTCACTCTGTCTGTTGTTGTTATTGTTATTGATTTAGAAAAGTTTCTACTTTACAGCTGAAAATCATAAGCATCACACATTCTGTTCGAACAAACACATATACACGTGCATGCATGCCCATAACGCTTGTCCGTTGTATTGTCCATGGTTTTTTGCACAATATTTTCTGCCTACAGAGATACATATAAGCTTTATAAGCTATGAGTGTCTTGCCTTTTCTACTATTATGTTTAATGCAATTATGGTGTTGGGTGGTGGGTCCTAAATATGCTGGAGTATGATTTGGACATAACGGTACATGTTACAAATGCCATATATTTTAAAAATAACTGCCTTTTATATGTCTGTGTGTGCATCTAGGGTAAGTAATATAACAAAAACAGAAGTCAAACAAAACAGAAACGACAAATTCAAATTCAAATTCACTTGTGTGGAGAAAATATTTAGTACAAATAACCATTCGTTGCTAGTTTACATATATTGCACATCCTTTACAATACAACTACAGTAACTTTTGTGTATTGAAAGTGATGTTTATTTGGGTGTATTTGTATTTATTTTAAGGCCTAATCCATGTGAAAGCAATTGTTTTCTATGAAAATCAAATCGACTTATGTTGCTACGTTCTGCTTCATTTCATATCAATTTTAGGTTAAATGTCAATTTTTATTTCTCTCTTCATACACGCAGATGTCCAATCTATGCCCAAAAGATATGAATGACCGTGTGTGTGTGTGTGTGTGTATGAATATTGATTGTTTAAATATTCAATATCCGGTGTAGTGTACACATCGGTATTGTCCTTAAAGCTGATTGACACAAACATTGAATTGGCAAGAAATCTCCTTCACGTCTTGTATTACTTTCATACAAGTCAGACAAATATTATAATTTCAGTTTACATTAATAATCATAGTTACATGCACTATTAGAGGGCGCAATATATATATATTTGCCACACCTATCGTTGAAGAGTAAGATTTGGTCATACGTTTACATATATACATATGTTTTTTCGATTATAACAGGTTTTTCAATTGGTACATAACAATTTTTGAACTTTAACACGAACGCACCGTTGAACATTCATCTTGATCTGTTAAAGTCAAAACATTAGTTAAGGTTATTATATTAATTAAGGTGATGTTCACAAATAAGCAAGGCTTGGAAATTGTTAAAAATTACTGCCACAATTGGATTTTGCTAAAGTTTGAAGAAAATCCTAAATTTCATCGTAAAATCATCTTCACAGATGATTTTCGCTTAATCATTTTATCTATAAGTAAAATATGCATTATTTCACATTTTTCATTGGTTTATGCTAACAAGCCTCAGGGACAATATTAAACTCGAAATTGTTAACATTTTATGATGGATTCTTGTGTCCAAGGAATCGAAAGCTGCAAACGTGCAGGCGGTAGTTTTAGTAACTAGATTGTATCCTATAGTTAAATGTAATACATCTACTATACCTAGAATAAATTTCAGCCCAATTCCTCAATTTTTCTACATTTCATTTAAATCCAAAATTGTTATGTTTTTATTGAAAAACTCTTTACAATCTTTTAAGCATTTATCCTATCAACGATAAAAACTAACAATATATGAATTTAAATTCTTTTGGAAATATACTATGAACACATACATACATACAAATAAGCGACAAAGCCTTTAAGCAACAATACAAAATAACTGAAATATAATAAAACAGAGTATTGATCCTTGATAACTAATTATTGTAACAGAATATTACATTAATTAAACATTTGTTTATTTAATGAAGCTTGTTTACTTTGAAGTATTATTACTTATTAAAATATTATAAATTGCTTGCCTTTTATACATAAAATTTAACTTTACTATTCTAGATAAGAGATATTAATTAAATGTGAAAATCAATTGTTTGTCTTAAGAAGGACAACAATTCATACATAAATGAAGACAAGCGATTAGCATATTAAACATTTATAGATATATCTGATGGTATTCTATGTATGCACACACGCACACACACACGCACCATTACACTTCACTTGTTGTTGTTTACTGGAGTAGAAATATTTTCAGATTTTATGCTTTTACAAGTTATGAAATGTATCAATAAATATTTACCCAAAAGCAACGTGCAACATATGTATGCTGGATGCCTATGTAATACAATAAAATACAATATATAAAAATCTTTATCTTCTATCGTAACTACTATAAACAAAAAAACAAAAAAAAATATGGAAATTTTGCTGATATTGGTAAAGAAAGTGTGTTTGAAAAATATATGTTGTGTGCAACATATGGTCTCTGCGTGTGTATGTGTGTGTGTTATACTTTTACAAGCATTCACTGGAAATTATTCATGAAGTGTGCATGTGTATGTGTTTATGTGTGTGAAGGTTTATTGAAATAAAATATTAATTTAATGGGCAGCACACTCAAAAATATGTTTCTACACTTATAACATAACCATGCCTCTCCCATATCTCCCCCGCCCCCTCCCCCCCCTCCTTACCACACAAATATACATTTATTCTACATTTGAATGTTTGCACAGCGAAGGCAATCGCAGGTATGCATACATTTCTATATATGTCTGTCCGTCTGTCTGTCCATTTTATATGTTCTTGTTTGCTTGTTTTGTTTGTTACATACGTGTGAACCCATGTTTACATTTGCATTTAACGCTAATTCACACATACACACACAACTATGTGAAAGTGTTAGGGTGGGTTAGTAAGTGGCAAAAGGTAAAGCAATAATACACCCCCTGCTACCACAAAACCAATGAATACAAATGTTTAGTATTGAGCCTGAACAAACCTGATCTTGTACCCAATGACTTCTTTACTTTTTGCGGCAATTTGTTTTATTTTTTTTTTCCTAAATGTTCCTTTTTCGGGTTTTTTCTCTTTTTTACGCATAACAAATATTCACATAAATGTTATCGTAAATGTGTGTGTGTGTGTGTGTGTAATGTGAATGTATACAAAGTGATATTGTTGTTGTTGTTGTTGTTGTTGATGTTCTTGTAAGTGAACGTGGTCATAAAATATGTACCAATGTGAACATATGAACCCATAAATGCCCAGACAAATTGCGGTAAGCACTTTTCCTGTCCGCATTAAAATCGTAAATTTGTCGCCGCACGTAAGGGTTACCATACAAAATACACTTTCCTTCATTTCTATTTCACCGTTGCAGAACGGTACGTAACTCTAACAACAACATCTACATACTTTATTATGTCTCATTCTTCTTCTACTTAGCCCATCTCTCTCTCTACACATACACATATATATCTCTCTCACCTATAAACAAACGTTAATATTTATGTGGATCTATGTATGTATGTATGCCTGTAGCTGTGTTTATATGTCTGCCTGCCGTTTTTCATCTTGAAAATGTACTCATAAAGTGTTCTTCATTTTGGCCTTTTTTGTCTTCCTCTAGTTTTTGGTTTTTTGTTTTAGTAAATATAAAACGCAAGGAAACCGGCTCATCACTTAATATTATTTGTATTAGTCTGTATAGAAATGAGTGGAAAGGTGCAAGCATGTAATCACGTACTCCATCCATCCAATAAGCAAAAGCACATAGAGACAAGAACTACACAAAATTCATTCAATTGAAGATGTTGTTGCATTATTAATAAGCCTTTAGCTCACACTCACTGAATAAGGTTTTATGAAATGTTCATACTTTTCTTATGCATGTTACTTTCAGAAGTGAAATGTGTGTTGAGCAAAACCATTTGTTTGAACAATTTTTATAAAACAAGAATATAAGGAAAAAATTATAATTTTTCTATATTTTGAATATTTACTATAAACATGCAGCAAAACTCCTAAAAGTGTTAGATGCTAACTTACCAATCTTTTTCCTTCAATACCTTATGAGTAATAAATAAACTAACACTTCTAGCAAGTCTGGAATGCATATCTTAATTTAAGTAGCCTGGAGTATGATTTCCTCACAAAGTCGGACTAGACCAGACTAGAAAATAACTATTCTTAAGCTTTCTTCTGTGTGTCACAAGTGGACTGATGAACTTAGTACATCCCCCTTCTTGTAAAACTTTAACTTCATCTTTAGTTTAATAAAATAATGTTTTTAAATGGCACTGATACTGCAAGTTTTCGTAAAACATTTATAATATATTCTTTCTACTTTAATAACAACAACAAATCATTACAATTTATTCATTCCACGGTGTTGGGCGTGGCCGATTTTGTCAATTTTGAATTTTTTATCATTTTTATTTTATAAAAAACTAACCTTTTGCTATAGAGGCGTGGCCAGTTTCAATACGAGCTTACATACTAAGAGTACTAATTGCCATGAGAGAATGATTACCACGAACGGACATGAAGTCAAGTGTTTAACGTGTGTTCCTGCCGTGGAGGCTTAATCACACGGGTCTCAAGCCGAAGCTCAGATGCAGGGAAAAGATATGCGCTTCCCAACGCCCCGTTAGGTACCGATCTAGGAGTCATACTGTAAGATTATGAACTCCACTCCTCGGTGGGGAGGTTACACCTACTCTCACCCCGTAAGGGGAAAACCACAACCACCACGATGCTCCCACAAGGGGGCCATCCCATAATGCTAGCAGGAACAAGTTCCTGGGGCTCTAGCATCCCGTGGTACCAGCAATAGGTTCCTGGGTCGAACCGCGTATTCCACTAGTAGGAATACTACCAGTGTAAACCACGAACGGACAGACAGACATCGATCCTGAAGAATCTCTAATCTCTCTTTTTGTAGGTAACAAAGAAAGGTATAGAAATGAAATTTTTATTGCCACGCCCACAATTCATAAAATTTATCTATACGTCACAAAAATTTAGTCATAAAATAAAATTCAATATGTTGTTGTACAATAGCCGCGCCCACATTTTACAAAAAAGCCTTTATTCGAGTGTATATGGTATACGTGGAGGGTGATTAAGATTTGGCCTCAAAGCCAAATTTAGTTTTCTTACTTGTTTTACTTGTTTCATATTCCAAAATTCTCCTCACGTTGTAATCACCATAAATTGAGGAAAATTTATATTATTTAGCAAAGTATTAAAAAAAAAAAAAAGAACCTTCGAAAAAATATTATAAACATTAAAAAATAAATTAATGAAAATGAGGAAAATGAAAGAATATTAAATGATGTGCAAACACAGCGTTCCCAAAATATAATTTGACACTTAAAAAGCAGCAGCAGCAACAGTAAAACCAAACATGACAGTAGGCAATTAGTATGCGTGAATATTCTGAAAATTAACCACAAATACTAACAAATGCTTAGCGACAGCTCAGCTACGGTATAATAAAGCAAAAAGAGAGTAAGAGCGCGTACGCATGCAACGGAATGTAAATGATAACAATTATGCTGCAAACATATATTTTGGTCACCAGAGAGACATTAACAGAGCATTAAAATGAACCAACAAAACAAATACAAAAAAAAAAAGTTGAGAGAAGCATGTTACAGCAGACGAGTATAATGGGTTAGAATACACAGAAGCATAAAAGTTGTGTAGAGAGAGGGTGGGGCAGAGCCTTACGCTTCTGATGTTTATAATTTTGGTGGACACGCTCCTACAGAATCCAATTTTGAAAATATATATGAAGGTACACACAAACACATCTAAACATGAATGGAATATGTACTCACATCGCGAAGTAACACTTTTACACCTACTTACAGCAAGCGCTAATATGCGTTTGTCTACGAGCAGAAGCCTAAGTTGGTAATGAACACTTTAAAAGGGTCTCTCCGAAAAGTATGCAGCAATATGTTCGGACAACCATTAACGAAACACATTTTAGATGAGAGTGCGTGAGGGAGTGAGCCAGCAAGTTCATTTGTCGCTCACACTTTTGTGTTTTGCTGCACTGTACTAAACTGAACTGAACAGAACAGAACAGAACACAACCGAACATCATGCGCTAATAATTGTGCAAAACTTTTTTGCGTCTGTTGCAATGCATGTATGTATGTTGGGATGTATGTTGGCATACAAGCGAGAAATGCTAAAGTCGAGTAAGAGAATTTTCATTTCATTACAAACTAACAAATGAAAAAAGAACTGCATAATAAAAAATAAAATAAGAATGAGCAGCGCATTTATGTACTTGCATTGTGTGGGTGTGTAGATGTACTACTGTGTATGTTTGTGTTTGTGGCCGAAAGTTATGATGACGTTTTACAATGAATAAGTGTGTGGCGGTGGTAATGGCACCACTACACAATTCTGTGATTGCTACAATGTTTAACAAAAAAAGTAGAGCAAAAAGAAAAAATGAATTTATTTTCAAAAGCTATGCCATTCTCCTTCCGCCTCTCTACCCCCTCCTACTCTATCACTTACCATACATTTGCTGACACGTATACGCTCGTACTTAGAAATGTAATAACGTATATTATACACAGGAGAAATTATAATGAAAAAACTTTGAGTGGAACGATACGGGTGCAAGAGAAAAGCGGTACGGGTACAAGTAAGGACGCGTAACGTAACGTAACGGCAATGTCAGAGAAGAGAGAGAACGAAAAGAAAAAAAACTAACTCACATAACTGAAATGAAATGTACATTTAATTGCGGCATTGTGCAATGACATGATAGCAGTGAGCGTTGAGTGTTGATCATTAAAATGAAACCACACGAACGTACACATATACACACAGAAAAGCCCATAAGCTGTTTGACGAAACATGAACTGTGAAAATTTTATGTTTACTACATGTACATAGTGTGTGTGTATGTGTGTGTTCTTTGCAGTTTGCATTTTTCAGCCTATTTTCCTAATGTTCTTTGCTTTAACGAATCTCCCTCCTGCTAGAAATGCTTTTTGATTTCATATCATTCTACTCTCACTTTAAATTTAAATTAATTTTTTTTTTATCATTGACTGTATGCGAATATTTGTTGTTGGTATTATAAATCAACTATTTTATTATTTAAAACAATCTTCTGAATGATCCTCTCTCTACTTCTGCCTATTTCAATATATAGCGGTAAATTTTGACACATGAATGAACGGAATTTGCCCCTCAGATGTATTTTAGTTCAATAACCGTGTTTTTTTTTTTCAACTTACGTTAGCCACCAATCAAGCAAAACACTAATTCAACTCACTATTTCTCTTTTTTTCACTTTCTCCATAAAATTTTCTTGGGGAAATAAACTAAACGTTTTAGTTTTATTTAAAGATAAAACATAATTGAGTTTGAGTGATTTTGAGAGAGAACTTTTAATACCCTTTATCTACGAAGTTTGTCTTTACATTTGCAACACTAAGAAAGCGGCGTTAGGGTCTTCAAAGTATTATACCAATTAAATTATTGATTTATTTGTTCAATATCAAAATCGCGTTGATTTAGTTAAGTTCATCCGTTTGTCTGTCTCTTGTTATTATTCTCTCAGGCACAAATTTAAGTGATATTGAGCTCAAAGAGGAACATTTTCAGTTTTTGTACAAAGGTTGCTATAAAAAGTGAGCGGAATTGATTAATGGCCACGCCCATAATGGATAAAAATCTATATATCACAAAAATTTTAGTTTTGAAATATGATATAATTACTCCTTCTATGAATGTGTCAAATGGGCGTGGTAGGCTATACAATAGGCCCACAATTAAAAAAAAAAACTGCACTTGGCATAAGAAGGGACTCGCTTCAATTATTATACGTTAAAATTATTACTCATACGTATTATTGGAGAAAAAAATTTTTAGAATGAAATCTTCAGCTTACACTTACTTCTCTCACTTTAGGCTTGTTCTTAATACTTGACAGAGTAGGTATGTAGAAGTGTTATGTACCTTTACTCCTTTGGCCGTAATGCTTATAGAAACCAAACATTAATTAACATTATTATTGAGAGTGAGGTGAGGTGAGTTTAAAGACGCGAAAACAAAACATAAACACTCTTCACACACACACACACACACACACACACCTTTAGTATAAGAACTACTTAACTTTACTTTACTCTTGCTTAGTAATGGGTGTTAAGCTCTCAAACTGTTAAACATAATAATAACAACAATTATTATATCACCAATTGTGAAAGTTAATACAATAACAACAACAACAACAAAAACAACAAGAAACTTTTCATTGCTGTTGTTTGTTATAAACTCTTGTTAGCTTATGTTTATATATACACACGCACACAATATATACCGCACATCTCTTGTTTATTTACAGTAT
The DNA here is from genome assembly GCA_963978525.1 of Ornithomya fringillina. Classification (NCBI taxonomy): domain Eukaryota; kingdom Metazoa; phylum Arthropoda; class Insecta; order Diptera; family Hippoboscidae; genus Ornithomya; species Ornithomya fringillina. The sequence goes on from OZ021694.1 coordinate 7,914,304, forward strand.
GTATATCATGTAATATGTGTATATATTTACCCGATAACAGTAGAGGTGTGTTATGCGAAACTATTCTTGTAAATATTTAAACACAAGTACGTAAAGCATGATGAACGATTATTAGTAAATTTATAACAGCCTCCACCAACCGTTAAATGATATGTGTAATAAGATACATATCAATAAAAATGCATGCATGTGCTAAAATATTGACAAAGGAGATGTTTTAAAGTAACATCAAATTGAGAGAGTGTCTTATAATTTAAATTATTCTCAAACAGTTACTAAAATCAGCGTAACGGTATGAATTGATATTTTATGTCAGCGGTGGGCAACTTATGGATTTATTGTCATATATTTTTTCCCTTCTGCGGCTCTACATCAAATCTGTTGTATTTTATTTATGAATTATTTTAAATCTTGTATAATTTCTATACCCTACACATAAGATTGCAAGTATATTAAGTTTGTTGTTTTGTTTGAAACACCCAGAGAGCGACCATAGAGATCTTACAAAGTATAGATTAGATTATAAATAATAATCAAAATTTGAGTCCATATAGACATGTCCATCCTAATGTGTTGATTATTGGTACGGTCACTGTGGTAAATTTTGAAATATTGAGCAGTTATTAAAGAGTGAAGAGCTCCAAAAACTGATCTTAACTTAACTATTTTACTTGTTATATAATACAAATTTAATTTTTTTGTATATGTCATTATGGCAATTTTGATTATGTAGTACATTTAAGATAAGTTGTGTAAAATTAGTTTAGTTTAAGAAACCATATTAACTCTTAATGCTAAGAACTACCCTTTAGTGCTTAACAAAATTTTATTACTCTTTACATATAAGTATTAAGTAGGTTGAAATTATTGCTTGGGTAATAACCATAAAAGTGTGCATTTATTATAAAATGAATAATAATTTCGAAATATTGCAACATTGTGTTTAATTATTAATAAATACATCTTTTAAAATTCATGTATTTATTAGCATATCCATCTAATAACGAGACTGTATGTGTGTGTGTGTGTGTGTGTCAAAACTTGACATTTTATCATTTTCTACATTTTATCTAGTCTCCAAGCAGCCGTTAAAATAAATAATAAATTATTTATTTACTCCCTCGTACTCATACAATCGTTCACTCATTCACTCACTCTCTCTCTCTCTATATATATGAATTACACTCACAGTGTTTTCTATGCCTGTATTTAGGTATTTGGAATGAGGTAAACAAGCAAACACTTTAATAATAAACTTTTCTCTTAAATATGTAAACAAAATATTACGGTTTACCTTAAGTTTCTAGCAAACAAAGGGACGGAGGGATGGTGTTCAGAAGAAAGTTAAACAATTTATCTATACCTACTAGTGTAACACCCAAGCGGAACAAGTAGTTTGGGTGAAATCTTAAATACCCTCCAAATATACATATAAGCAGTAGGCGTGGCAAATACAGTAATTACATCCTCTTATAGTGCATGTACTACGTATCAGCTTGCAAGTCGAGTTTTACGCTTTATAAGGTTTTTTGTAAATTAAGGGCATGGTTGTAATCCAATCACGCCAATTTTTGGCATGTCGATGTATAGAATAATTATTAATATATCTACTAAATTTCCAGTTCACAGTTTAATTTTTGTGATAGATAAATAATTTGTGTCAATAGTGAGCATGACTCTTGACTGATTTTCCCATTTTAAATAGAAAACTGCGTGCAGAAACTAAAAGTTTTCATATAAAATATTAAATTTTGCGATCATGAAAATGCCAACAACCGACGGATATAGAGACATATGATTTATTCTATTGGTCTTCTGCGTGTTACAAATGGAATGACAAACTTAATATACCCACCATAATGACAAACTTGAAACATTCCGTTTGACACACAATTTTCATAAAACATTTTCAACTCTATCATAACTGATGATATTTTATAGTTATTGTTCACAACAATTATGTATAGTTTGTGTGACACTAGATACGTAATATATACAAAACATTTATTAAATAGAATCAAAATAGAATAAAACTTGATATAAAAAGAGGTAAACTGGACAAAAAGAAAACTTTTCCAATGAAGCAAAACTTTAAAAATTGGTTTAAAGTCAACACATGTGTATGGCATTTAGGTACATATACATATATAGAGGATGGACAAATGTTATGGTTAACATCACTAACCGGCAAATTTATGACATAACCACTAAGCATGCAACAACATTTATGCCTTTACATATACTTCTCTATATGTATTCGTACATGGTTTAGTTGTATAGAATAAAGATAAAGAACATAACGGTATGCATGATTAAAACCGTAGAGAAAGAGATCATGTTTGTATGTAGTGTGTAAAATATTTAAGCGTCATCAACTGGTTTTTTTATATGTTTTTATTGTTATTATTGTTATTATTGTTATGGTTGTTGTTGTTATTGTTAAGTATCTATTTAAGTGTACATGTATTTATAAAAGTTGATGTAGTTGTTTGACAACACTGACGACAACCAGCCACAATATCCATTTATACACACCTATACATACAAACGTACTTATACATATAAACAAATACATTTATATCCATACATACATATAGATGTTTTGCAGTTTCGGTATTTGTTAAACCAAAAATAAATACAAAACAAGTGGTGCTGAGCAAAAAAAAAAAGTTATAGTTAATCAAAGACGATAATTTATTACCCTGCAGTAGGTTTACTTGTATAAATGGTAATGCTGGTTTATATGTAATATGATAAGAATCATTGTGCTTTAAACTTTGTTTCATAAAAGTCACTTCTTAAAAAATCATTAACTAAATCACTTGTGAGAAAGAATCAAAAAATTGCCGCGTGCGATTAAAACTCGGATCAATACAGGGGCTATTAAGAAATGTATACTTAATGGTGATTTGGTGATAAAGGTGTGGAATTTAGACATAGAAGTCTTTGTGTCTGTATGTCCATCTGTGGACGGGCACTTTTATGATAGCCAAAATTAATACATTTGAGCAGAAATTTTGTACAGACTTCGATAGCTTTTATTTAATTTTAAAAGAATCTGAAATACGTTGTATTTATAAATTTATTTTAAAACTGTTACGTAAATAAATATTTGCCTTGAATCGTAGTTAGTTGTTGCCCAAGTTGAATATGCTAAACAATTATAAGGCAAATTCCGATGTTATATATAAATCGTAGAGTATTCAAAAATTCATAACAAACTGTATGAAAATTTACTTATGTGATTATTTCGTTACTTTAGTCACTCCTCTGTCGTTACATTTTGGTGGCGGGCTAAACTGCTGAATAAAATATATGTGTATGTTATGTGTTTAACATGTTAAAATATGTGAAAAGTGTTCCCCACACATTGTGTGGATTGTTGTCTTGTTGTCTCTCTCTGGGTCTGTGTGTATTGCTTTAGTTCACTTCTGGATATTTAATGAAAAATGTAATAAAGCACAAAAACAAAAAAAAAGAAATGTATACAGAGACGTAACTACGAAAGGGCACAGTGAGGAGTTAAACAAAAAAGCAGTGACATTAACCTACTTTAGAAAATATACTATTAATAAGCTTTTGAATAATGCATAATAATGTTTCGTGTAAATACATTAAAACACTGAAATTAAAACAACTTCAACAACATGGAAAAAGCAACTTTTTTTTTGGTTTTTTTTTTTGGTCCATGTCCTATAGGAAATTTACAATGTTTTATGATGAGTTCGGTTCTTGTGCTACAACCCTGTCACGGTGATGAGTAAAGTTATGGGAGATAATTAAAAAAAGAAGAAGAAGAAGAAGAGAGTACGACATATGTGTTTATTTATATGTAGGCATTAATATTATCTACATATGCTGATGTGTTTATATCACGCTCCAGCCCTCAGGATGATCAACAATTTTTAATAAATTTTTAAACACTTTTGTTAAAAATAACACTTAAATATATTTGCATAATTTGTTGGGTATTTGTGTGATTCTTTAACAATATTTTGACAACATAAAAGCGTTATAATAAACAAGAAAACAAATATATATAAATGAGCCGAAAATCTTGAATATCCAACATCGGTGTACCAAAGCATTCGGAGGAGTATATACTGTACCTTAAGAGTAATGCAGAAAATTTATTTGAAGATGGCTTTTTTTCAGTTTCTGTTGCATTGTGGACGTGTCGATTGATCGATTTTGCTCAACTTTAATACACTCGGAGAGACAGACATCTTTGTATTCGATGCTAACTCATAATATCATACATTATATAATTTGTAGAGTCTCTTGCACCTCCATATTTTGTGGAGGGTTTAATAAAATAAGATGAAAATATTATAATTGCTTCTATCGATCCCACCCACCACATACCACCGTCATTCTAAAAAAAAAATTGTCTAATCGAGTTCAAATTGAGAACATGCCAATATAATCCATCCTTCAACAAATATTATTAAAAAGATATAAAAATACAAAAAATATCTTCTAAAGGCTTGGTTGGTTTATATAGAGAAGGGTCCTAAAAGTAGACCGCTTAAGTACATTTGCAATAGTGATCGTTTTTGATTCAAAATACTTTCCTGTGCCGAATTTCATTAACAAAAAAAAAAATATCCATTTATTTGAGAAAAATGTATAATTGTGAAAGGTATCTAAAATTTATCTCAAGCCAATCATAAATTTTCAACTTGTTGTGGAATGTTATTTAAAAAAGCATAACAAACAAAACAAAAAAAACTATATTCATAGAACAAATAGTCCATGAAACGAAAATAAACATAAATATAAACAGCAGGATGTTAAAATTGACTGTAGTGTGTATATAAACTGAAGCGCAATCTAAATGTACACACATACATATATTCATTCATTTATGCATACCACACTTAACTCTCTCTACGTAGAGATTGTAAACATTTAAATAATCTACATAGTTCTATTTAAAAGCTAAGCTAAACTACTCCCATTTGATACGCTTAAGTAATTTAATTAACGCCCACATAGTTTTCATATATTGCCTATGCATGTATGTGTGTGTGTGTGTGTTTGCAAAAAGAGAAATATATGTATGGTATGTATTATGCATGAGTGTGTATGTTTGTGCAAACATTTTTCAAGTTAACTTTTTTCTCTCTCCCCCTCACTCTCTCTCTCTCACATTGTATGCCTTTTGCAGTGTATTGTATGTGTGTGTAAATATTTGTGTAACAGAAAATGTTTACCAAGGATTTTTAAAGCTGTTTGAGTTAATTGCGTGCGTAAAGAAGAAGAAGACTATATGCGCGTTTAGATGATAATCACATTTCTTCAATATTTAATTAGTTCAATAATAATAATGAAAATTAATAAATACATTTAATAAGCTTTTATCGCTCTCAATTACTAACTATCACTAATAATATTATAGTAACAGCATGTTTTCTAAACAGGTAACCAAACGTTGAGATGACATAATAATGTTATAAAATTGAAAATAGTAAAATTTTCCACATTTATAGCAAATGTCATATATTTAGTATCAATAAATTTCATTACATCGTATGCTGTGTACGTAAACGTATAAAAGATAGCGTTTGCTACACTCGGAAGGAGGTTTCCGTGATACTACAAAGTATATATATTCTAGATTAGCATCAAAATCTGAGTAAAGCTAAATATGTTCGTCCATTTGTCCGAGTATATGTCTGTTGTTGGCATTCTCACGGGCTTAAATTATGAGATATTGAAGAGATATAACACTTTCGGTTTTTGATCGCAGATCGCTATTTAAAATGGGTAAAATTCTGTTAGGAGCCACGCCCACAATCAACAAAAAAATACTTATGTTATTAGGTTGAGTATTGGTACATACATATATTTACAATTAGCTTATCCATCGATTTGCCAAAAATGGGCGTATTAGGATTGCAGACACGCCTACAATCAATAAAAATCTACATATCTGCCACAAAAGTTGACCTGTGAACTTGAAATTTTTGATTCAAAATAGATTGAATAGTGCACTTATTAAAGGTTAGCCCATCCATATAGAAAAAATGGGCATGGTCGGATAACAAAGACGTTCACAATTTACAAAAAACCATAATCCACGTAAAACTCGACTTGCATACTGATCCGTAGGACATACACTGGACCGTTTTAAATGTGAAGGGTATTTAAGATTTGGCTTAAGCCAAATTTTCTTTAACAACGATTTTAAATATCTTGTTTTTGTTGTCGTTTTTGTTGTTGTCAAGGCAAAAATTTTGTTATAAACACAGCAATAAATGTATTTTTTTTTGTATTTTTAAAACAATTTTTAGATTTCAATTTACAAAATGTTACTCATCTACATATTTGTGTATGTATAAAAACCTATAAACAACAGCAGAAAGATTTGATTAGATTGTAAAACATTTGATTTCGCGTATCTGCACAACATAACATACACGAGTGGAGATAAATAAGTGGATTTACTGGCGCTTCTTGTGTGCATCGCTCTGTGTGTCAAAAGTATTTCACAAAAACAATAAATATATGTAAAAATATGCAATATTGCAGGCTATGCATATAGTTGGCCTGAAAATATGCTACGAAAATGCAATAAACTATTTAAGTGAACTCGGCTGCTCCGTATCGCATCATCATCATCATGCACTACATGCAAATACACATATAACTACCTTGTATAATAATAATAATAATAATAATAAAAACAAATCAAGGATAACATCCAAACATATACATAGGTGCACGTGAACACATATGTGTATAAACGAAAAACCGAAATCAAATTTTTTGATGAGCATAACAAATCAAGAAAAAAACACTATAACTGTAGAATGAACAACAATAGCGCGACGGTAACAAAGAGAAACACATAGTAAGGCAGAGCAATATATAAAAAAGAAATCCTCTCCAAATATGTACTTAATATAAATTTATACGTATGTGTGGCAATAACAGAAGTAAAAGATAAATGAAAAAAAGCAACAGACAACAATATGAAATAATAAACAAATATTTTGTGATATATATACAGCGGCCGATTCATATGACTTGTGTATACAGTGTATAACTGTTTGTGTGTAAACGGTGCTTTACTGCCCTTAAAATCGTCGTTTATCAATATATAAAGTAGAGTAAGTGAAGTAAGGTCAGTTCGTACAGCGTACAATTATGATTTTGGAAAATACTCATTTACACGCATACCTATAAACGTACAAACACATACACATTATTTTAATGCCCTTACAATTGTACAAGTGTATGTATAGGGTATTTGTAAAAACCTCAAATGTTGATTCTTGCCGGTATTGTGCTGTCGTACAATACGTACTTGGACAAGACTGCCAATAAATGAATGAATGTGAGAACAGATGAAAAAGGCTGGGGCACCCAACAGAATTGTAATTCTGTGTACATTTCTACATGTGTGTGTGTTTATGTGTAAGCATTAACATTAATGGTTGCTGTACACTGTCTGTATCTCTTACACATTGCTGTACACCAAACATACACACGTACTCACAGTATACGGTCATGATGATATTGCTGCGATTTATTGCATTATCAATAAAGTGAATAAATTTTGAGGTTATTGTGGCGTGATAACGGTTTAAAAAAAAAGAATCACATAACAATAACAACAACCAAATATGCATACAGACATATGATAATGTAAAAATTCCCATAGAACCCAGAAGGCCGGAAGAACAAGAAAAGACAACCTGGGTCAAATTTTACAAACTGAGTGGCAATTACTTGATTATGCGATTATGCACTTAAAGGTTTTTTTTGTAAATTATGGGCGTGTCTGTTATTGAAAGCTGCCTCATCAATGGAAAAACATAGCATAGTTGGGTGCGTTGAATTTCCACTTCGCAGCTTAATTTTTGTGGCTAAAAAAAAAACAATTTTTTTTCGATTATGGGCGTGGCTGTCAACCACTTTTGCTCAATTTAAATAGCCAACTGTGTTTAGAAACTAAAAATGTAAGCACAAAAATTGAGTTGAATCAAAATTTGTAACAACAACAAGACAAACATATAAGCATAAACATACGGACATGGCTAGATAGACTCAAATTTTGATACTGATCAAAAATATATATTACAAACAGAACAACACATTTAATATACTATGTCATGTGGAGAGAGAGCATCATACAAAAAGAGAGGGAGAGGGTTTTTTTTTTTTTTTTAAATAGTCTCAATATGTAAGAATGAATGGATAAATAAATAAACCAATTTACGGAAAAGGCACAGAAAAGATGCAGGAATGTGCAAAAGCAACAAAAACAACAACAACAATGATAACAAGCATCATTTATGTGATGCTTTACGTATTTCTTTTTTTTATTTGTTATTAGTCTTATAAATATCGGACGTTGAACATCCTTTATACACACTCACACATATATACAAGTGGGCATATGTATATCAATGAATGCCACTATACCAACCAACCAATCAACGAATCAACCAAACTGCTACTACTGCACCAACACCAACATCAACCAAGAGAATTTTATAACAACGTGTAAATGCATGCATGCTAACGGGCATTTTTTCTTCACTCAATAATTTGTTTATATGTTTCGTTATTGAATGTTACCAGAACCATAACGGGTGTTATTGTTGTTATTTTTATTTTATTTTTTTTTTATACGTTATTGATAATGTAAATTGTCGTGTTAATTAAAATAAAACTTTATTGCTACATACACACATACACATTTTATAACATATTATTTTAATAAATATTTACGCACACACATACAAACTTTAGTCATATGGATGCTTGGCTTGCTTGCTGGTTAAAATTATATGAAACCCACAAAATTTATACAAACACTCAGACATATCATAATAAACGCATGGGTATATGTGTATGTATGCATACAAGGACGATGTATATTCACACACATTGACAAGGCAATTGTTTATATTTTTCATAATTCATAATGGTGACCAAATTTGTACGAGTGTGCACTTATAAGCGCTGTGTTGAGTTATCACGAACTGATAAAATTCCAGCACGGCAATTAACTGATTAAAACGTATATGATATCATATGACACCCAATTTCAAACAAGCACACATTCACACACATACACATATATATGTATGTATTATGTTAATATTGGTCTGTACTGAACCGTTACTTTTTTTTTTGCACACATATTTTTCCTTGCTTCCCACTTCATCTGTTCACACATATTATTATGTGAAAAGTTGTTAACATTACAGGCTTATGTATGTGTAATATGTACAGTGTTTAAACAATTAATATATGAGGTAGTCAGTGCGGTCAGCTGGTCACATAAACGTTCGTCTACATGTTTGTTTGCAAGTGTCATTGTTTTTAGTTTTTTTTGTTTTGGTTGATTACGTAATGTATCATATATAATGAAAAGTAGATACACACAAATTAATTTTCCTCTCGGTTGGTATCTTTTACGGGTACGGCTGGGCGTGAAAGGGGTAAAATAGCAAAAATGTACGCACAAGTGTAGCTTTCTTAGTTAGACTTGGAAAATTGTCCTTGTGGTTACTAAGTTCAAGAATATATCTACCAAGGGCACAGTCATAGACGCACACACAGATTTAATTAAATCAAAAGATCATTCTATACTTTATGTAGTTCTTCAGGTTTTCTTTTTTATTTGAAAAATTTATTAATTTACAAATTTGCGCGTTATGGCGCACTTCCATGTCTAATTTGAATATTGCGCCTAAAGGTATGCTACAAAAAGATATGTATTTTTTCCCCGCATTGACTAGCTATCCTACCCTTGACATATTTGTCTTAATCCGTTATTATTCGTTACCCGTTATTCAATATAAACTTCAAAATAATGCAAACTTTAAACAGTATTTCTTGTTACACGAAATTGAATTGATTAAAAGTTAAAGTTTATAAAGTTTATAATAACATTACAAGAGTAGATACATATAAGCCTCAACAGACAAATATAAACTGCAACCGAAAAAACACAATCCCACCACTAATGCCTGTTGCCGAATACAGCAACTTAATAATTCTGACTACACTGTGTGTTTGTAATCAGAGCAACAACCAAAGATAACGAACGGGTAACGCAACGTAACGTATGCAAAATAGAAAGTCACACCAACTCCAACAGCAACGGTAATGTTGACAGTAAGAAATGAAAAGAAAATAACAGGAAACAATTACAACAACAACATAAAATACACTAATGCATTCATTTAACACCATACTACTGGCCCTCCATAAGAATAACTACATATAACTGTATAACAAGTGAGAGAGTAAGCGTGAGTTGTAAGCTGTACTGTAAGTGGAACTACTGCTAAATGTTCCCATAAATTAGCACTTGCTAACGAATTAGGGCAAAAACAAAAAAAGTAAATAAACCAACACAAGCACAAAACTAAGAAATGCTGTTGTGAGAATATACAGACATACACTCCGTTAGAGAAAACATGACAAGAGATCGACTTTATGAATCTCTAAAAATCTCTGTGAAATAGAGCTAAACACTCATTGGTGAAGTTTCCCTTTGTATTGATTAGAATTTCGAAATATAACGTTTAGATGTGGTTATTTTGAGACAGAGCGATTTGCCTTGTGAAAGAGAAACTGAGTAAAATATAATAATTCGTTAAATTTTGAACTGTTGGATAATGCTAAAAAAAAAGAAATATAAATAAAATTTAAATCATCATCATAGTGTTTTGGAGTACTTAGAGTTTACAAACTTTATAACGAGCTCAATACACCGGTCGGTTGCTATTAATTCGCCAAAGAATTTATTGGGCTACAATACCAAAAAAGAACAAGACCAACGTTGAATATTGTACTTGCAAGCAAGAGTTCCACAATACGTATTTTGTACGTATGTACGTATGTGTGTACATGTAAATAAAATGCAGTGGAAACGAGAACCAAAACGTTGCTTTTACACCAACAATAACCACTAGTTTTAACTAAAACACCTCATCGCCCGTGTGGAATGGTTGTCAACAAATACTTACTTACTTACCACAAAATTGTACAGATTCAACCGTTTCAATAATTACTCAACACCATTAAATTTAAGCATATGACCAACATTAACTATTTTAGTGGTATTGTTTTAAAATTCAAATGAAATGATTTTGTAGAAATGTTACCAAACAACTCTAGAAGTATATTTATTTTACAAAAGAAGTAAAGAACACAAATCTATTCCTTAAGCTACGAGTCCATTTTTGGAATACATCTATTTAACTATTTCATTCGTTATATAGTTTTGTTGTTTTTGGAAAAATGGACATGGGTTTACAAGATTTATTGAATGAAATGATTTATTATTAAATATGTAGGAAATTATTACACCATAAAAAATCATTACTTACCATTTATTAAACTTTTTATTTAAATGTGAGACCATTATTCTTTTAAAATAAAAAAAAGTCTTAATTCTTTACATAATTTAAACTAACACGCGCGAACATTTTTTTTTAATTTCCTCTACCATTTAACATAAAATTTTTTAAAAGCATTTATGCTGGCAATTCTTTATGTTTATCCCCCTTTTTCGGAATTTTATCACATGCACAGAAACACTTTTCGCATCATTTTATTTACATATAAGTTGGCAGTGCTTTATATTCTTCCTCTTTCCGTATTTTTTTACAAACAAAGAAGCACTTGTCGCACCATTTTATAAAGATTTTCTTTACATAATTTAAACTAACCCGAACATATTTTTTTAATTGCCTTTATCATTTAACATATCATTTATCAAAAGCATTTAAGTTTGCAGTGCTTTATATTCTTCCTCTTTCCGTATTTTTCACATGCAAAGAAACACTTGTCGCACCATTTAATAAAAAATTTTTAACACATCACACATAAATTCTATATTTAACAAGTTTTCTTAAAAATATGCTTCCTTTTACTTTTAATACAAATATTTAAGTATTTTAAACTTCTATTTTTCAATATTTTATAAGTAAATTAAAATTGAAAATTGAAAAGCAACGTAACACCGCACTTGTAAAAATTAACTGCATCATTATCTAAATATCCCGGTATTTTAAGAGAAAATCAGCTGTTTTGCAATGAATATGGTGGTTGTTTCTGTTAACACTTCGCAGTGCATGTTAGTTGAGTAAAAAGAACAAGAGTAATTTGTAGAACTTTTTTATACAATTATGTACTTGTAGAGATAATTAATTATTCTAAAAAATGTTACAATAATATAAAAAAGTATAAAAATATCATTTAATATAAATACATTTACTAAATAATGAAATAATAATAAGAAAAAGTTTTTTATAAAAAGGAAAAATGGCAGCTTAAAAACTGAGATTTTGTTTTGTAAAAAATTGTAAATTCTTAAGGAGAACTACTTTACTACAAATTAACCAACAATTAAAGTGCTTTATTAAAAGGATTAACTACAATTTTATACATTGAGCAATTTAACAAATTCAAGACTACGCCTCCAATTGGAATTAGTATTGTTTTTTATGTTTCACAACCACCCCCGGCTACGATTTTTTTAATTTTTAAATGCAGTTGCTGCCTACAGCGCTGCCCAAACGAGCTGCTGTTAAGCTTTAAAATTACATTCTAACTCTATATTCTGACTTTGATACCCTTAGACTTTAGTTCAACTTGTGTTAAATTTACAAAATCGATTTATTTTAAACGAAAAACTCGTGCGTGGAAGTGGTGAGTGTGCATTGTGTGTACAACAACTTTAAACCCTGTCTGGTTTTTGTTTATAATCCAAGGGTCATTGCTTTACAGAAGCTTCCCTGTCTCTCTCTCTTTCTCTTCCTCTCTGTCTTGCTCTCTTGGACCATACAACGCAATCAGTCATTGTTGGCAGCAATATGTCCACAGATTCAGATATGGAATATTCAGATAATGATTGTGAATACGATGATTATTATAATGCAGGTAATTATTACTATTCATGCATCGTTACATTATTATGTTCATGAGAATACAATCGAACTAGTGAAGGTTAACGGGTTATATGACACTTACAAAAACTATACAAACGTAACACTGAGAAAATGTAAAGCAGATGATAAGGGACTTTATATCGATTGAAAAAATAAACAAATAAAATAAAACTTGCTTACAACGATTTATACAAACATACGTTTGAACATTTTTACGTGTATGAGGAGAAACCTTAAACCAAACCGTGTAATATGTGTGAACAAAGCAGCCCATTAGCCAACAGAGATAGAATGAAAAGACAGAATATATAGAAAAAAAAACACCAACAAACAAAATAACAACGTGACTAAGAGTCATTATCAAGTTCAGAGGAAACCATCGAGGATAAGTACTATTAGCCAAAGACAACAAAAACAACAACAACACAATACTAATATAACCTTGTTTAATTTATGGCTTAGTAATCAGGGTTTACAACATTTTTATACATAAATTTATTTGTAAAACGCGAGGGGAGGATAATGCTGGCTTCAGGTACAATTACAAGGTAATAATGACTGCCGTCATTACATGCTAAAGTTACGGCTGACTGATCTTAGAGACCTTGCGAATATTACACAAATATATTTATTCATAAACTTACGAATTGCGATTAAAATTTTAATAATAATTTGTTTAACATTCTTTTTCCGTAGCCGAAGACTGTGATGTGGAACGTTTGGATCCCAAAAAGGCTGATCCCGAATATTTTGAATATGTTTGCCTGACCGTAGAGGAAGTGGAAAAGCTGTTAAATGAGTCGGTGGAAAAACTTAGCACCATACTACAGATAACACCTTCACTGGCCAAAGTTTTACTCATCGAACATGAGTGGATGATCAAGTTGGTGATAGAAAAGTATCGGCAAGACTCCAATGCTTTGCTTATAGAAACACGCATTAAACCACCGCAACCACAAGCGGCGAGTGGTGTGGTGGTTAACAAGGATGTCATCAATACTATGCCCAGTACCAGTGCAGCTGCTGCTCAGGCTTCCTTGTCATCGGCGTTAACAAATTATCGTAAAACGTCAGCAATAAGTGGTAGCAAAAATGATAATAACCACAACAACAATAACAACAATAACAATAATAGTAATAATAATAATCATAGTAGTAGTACAGCGTCTAGCACGTATCGCAGTCAAATGTGTCCGGTGTGTGCCACCGTACAATTAGGCGATCAATTCTACAGCCTTTCATGCGGTCATTCGTTTTGTAAAGACTGCTGGTCCACGTACTTTGACACGCAAATATTTCAAGTGAGTGTGAGTGAGTTATCCATAACATTCATTATAAGCGATCATTTATGCCGCATTCGTTTTTTTTTTTTTTTTTTCTTTCCATAATTTTTAGGCAATTTCTACACAAATCGGTTGTATGGCTCAAATGTGTAATGTCCGGGTACCGGAAGATTTGGTACTAACCTTAGTCACGCGGCCGGTAATGCGTGAAAAATATCAACAATTCGCCTTCAGGTATTATGTGAAGACGCACCCGGAGCTAAGATTTTGTCCGGGACCCAATTGCCAGATTATTGTACGCTCTCAGGATATAACGCCAAAGCGTGCGATATGCACCTCGTGTCATACCTCATTTTGTTTTAAGTGCGGCACCGATTATCATGCGCCCACCGACTGTCAGGTTATTAAGAAATGGCTGACCAAGTGCGCCGATGACAGCGAAACGGCCAATTATATAAGTGCCAACACTAAAGACTGTCCCAAGTGTCACATTTGTATAGAGAAGAATGGCGGCTGCAATCACATGCAATGCTTCAACTGTAAATACGATTTCTGTTGGATGTGTTTGGGCGATTGGAAGACGCATGGGTCGGAGTACTATGAGTGCTCCCGGTATAAAGACAATCCCAACATTGTTAATGAATCGGTGCATGTTCAGGCTCGTGAAGCTTTAAAGAAGTATTTGCACTACTACGAACGATGGGAGAATCACTCGAAATCTCTACAATTGGAACAACAAACGTTGGGTCGTTTACGGCAACGCATTAACGAAAAGGTGATGAAGGGTAGGGGCACTTGGATCGACTGGCAATATTTGTTTAATGCTGCCGCTTTATTAGCCAAATGCCGCTACACGTTGCAGTACACTTATCCGTATGCGTATTTTATGGAGAGCGGGTCACGCAAAGATCTCTTTGAATACCAACAGGTATGCATTATAAAGATAGAAAGAGAAGAAGAGATATTTTCATTCAAACACAAAATATATTTTCAGTCTCAACTTGAAGCTGAAATCGAGAACTTGTCGTGGAAAATCGAACGGGCCGAAACTACGGATTTGGGTGATTTGGAGAATCAAATGGACATAGCGGAGAAACGGCGCACCACCTTGCTCAAAGACTTTTTCCCCATAGATGTATAAAAATATGCCAAAACAGTATAACGGAACGAAGCGAAAACTCATCTTCCTCTCAATCAGTCTACAATAGAATTTTCCATTTTTATCGTAGCATATACTTAGGAGGCCACTAGTTAATTCACTCATTATGCTAATAATTTATTCTAAACAAAAACAAAAACATCAATTAACAGCAAGCTTAACAGAAATATTAACAGAAAAACAAAATTCATTGGAAAACATTTTAAAAAAAAAAGGAACACATCTTAAAATGCCAATTAATTGATAGTAACTAGCTAAGCGGATAACGTAATAATCTCCATAAACATAAGAGCAAACATTTTAATGTTTAATGTTGTTAAAAAATTACATTTTTTTTTCCTTTTATTTCGTAATTTGTTTATGTTTATAAAAAAAAAAGTGTTCTGTTAATTAGAAAAATGAAACTCTCTCTTAACTCTCATTATTGTAGGCAGTAATTTTTATGAAGGATAACAGATATTTTATATTTTTGTGATTTTTGTTTTATTATATATGACTTTATTCTTAAAATAACAACGGAATCGGAATAAAAAAAAAAATGATTTAATAAAGAAAACTGCGTTCAAGTTACTGTAGTTTGTTGTTGTTATTATAGTGGTTACACCTCTCGTGTTTCATTATTATTTACTGAATTTATTTTTGTTTATAATTAAGTTAAACAAGCGAAATTATTATAGTCGGTCAAGCACGACCTTCAAATACCCTACACCATTTGACATATTATTTAATTTAATTTTTTTCTTTGAAATAAGTTTTTTTTTATATTGGGAGGGGTTCGAAAAATGATTCAGTCCCGTCCATTTTCAAAAGGGCTCTTTTTTGGGCCCTTATACATATCATTGTACCAAATTTCATCGAAATATCTCAAAAAATAATAGAACCTAATATGGAGAGGGGTTCTAAAAATGGTTCAATCCTATTCATTTTCAAAATGGTTCCTTTTTGGGCCAATACATATTCTTGTACCAAATTTCATAAAAATATCTCAAAAAATGTGACATGTAGCTTGCGTACAAATTTACATGGACAGACTGACATGGCTGAATCGACTCAAATCGTTCGTTATAACTGAAGGTGGGTGTGGCATTTACCGTTTAGATGTTACAAACATCCGCACAAACTTAATATACCCTTTGCCACAAGTGGTGCAGGGTATAAACAACTTTTGTTTTACATTTTTGTTTACAAGCTTTTTAAAGTTCAGTTACATTTAGAAATTCGAGTTAAAAATATACAAATAAAATACAACATTCGATAGAAACTTAAAAAATAAATAAAAAATCGTTTTATTTTACGCAAAATAAATATATTTACTGGCTACTATAGTTGTGTTGTTGTGTTAATTGAAACGCTATCTTCTTTAACTTATTCTCATTTTACTTTATTTATTATGTTTAATATACTTCATCGTTAATAATCATTACATTAAGGTTACGTACTTCTCGTATTTGAACTAATCATCAAAATCAATGAAATTCGATACAATTGTTTTACACAATTTAGCGCGTTTGCCATAAATTTCATTTCACATCATTTTAAACTTTGGCTTGGACACCTTCCCATTTTGTATTACTCTCCAAACCTGACCAGCTGTGCTTTTGTGTTATTGCATTTTTTTTTTTTTTTTTTGATTAATTGGAGAGATTTTATCGGCTGGTCTCAATTATGATTTCATTAGTATCCAAGTGAGAGACGCTATACTTCATGGGCGCAAACTGGTTCATTTGTTCAGACATTGGTATAATATGCTCCTCCACGTGCTCTTCGTTGCCATCTTGTACCACCACCTCATGGGTGACATTGTCTGATGAATCAACATTTTGTCCATCCACATTGCACTCACTCTCATGCATTTCAAAATCTGTAAAATTATTGAATACCGAACGGCATACGGCACACTCAAATCCTCTAAAGAAACAAAACGCTGAATAAAAACAACAACAACAAAATATAGTTAATGAAAAACAACATACACCGGTTGATCATCAGCCATTTCTAAGGTATGAGCCCGAGCTTGAGCATCAGCTAAAGTACTCTTCATATCGATTTCTACACCATCCTTAATGTGACTTTGTAAGTGCTTCTTGAAATTGCCCATTTGTATGAAGGCCTTTTGGCAAATTTTGCATGCATAAGGTTTGGTGTTCAAATGGCCCATTATATGTTTTTTCAGATTCACTCGTTGAGAGAAATAGCGACCACAACGTTTGCAACGGAACGGCTTTTCGCCAGTATGCGTCAACTGATGGCGCTGCATGTTGCTCTGTTGGGTGAATGCTTTGCTACAAAACGTGCACTGGTATGGCCGTTCTCCGTTATGCACGGAATAGTGTCGCGTCAAATTCACCGACTGGGCAAAAGCCTTGCCACATATGCGACACTCGAACGGCCGCACATTGTTGTGCACCTTCATATGGCGCTCCAAATTGCCGCTATTGCAAAAGTACTTTTCACATATCTTACACTCGTACGAAGACTTTGTTTGCGAATGCACTTCCTTCTTATGCAGCAATTGATCTCGTTTGCAGGGAAATATCTACAGTGGATTTTTGTTTTTAAGATTCTCTTTGAAATGCAAAAATTTAATCAAAATTCATAATAATGAAATTACCTTGTTGCAACGTTTGCAACTGTATATGGGTACCACGGGGACCACATCCTCAAATTCTTCAGCTGTAGCCATTAACTCTTGCAGCTTTTTAGCAGACATTACTTTGCGTATAATCCATTAATCTATAGAGTAAATTTTATTGGGAAATAACAATTATTTTAAAAATTCTCTTCTTCTAGAAAATATTTTGCAGATATTTGTTAGCCAGACATCGCTTATTACCTTGGCGAAATTAATGACAAATGATAAAATCATATGCGTTAACAATTTTGGTGAATGACAAGAAACAAAGAAGAAGACTCCAAATGACCAGATACTCTCTTTAATAACATGCGATATAATAACACAAAGAAAAGTATTTAAATTCAATATTTTTAGTAAAATTTTGCATGCAACAAAAGTACAAATTTGCTTTATTATACACCTTCACGAAATTCTCTAAATAAATACTTGTTTGTATATTATAATTAATTTTCTATGCTATCATCTTAGTGAGCATAGACTGTTGAAAAGAAAAGAGCAAGCATTGCAAAAGTAAACATCTATCGTAACTTTTAGATAATTTTAGGAATTGGTTTTGTATAAACCTTAAAAAAATGGCAAAAGAAGAACTGAAAACCTCTTTAAAGCACCAAAAGCAGTATCAGGACCAGGATAGTAAATTAAAAGTTCCACATAAGGTAAAATACTTCAATTCTTAAGCATAATTTATGTGTTTCTCTTGAGGCCCATTTATAGATTGTTATACGGCACCTGCCACCAACAATGACTGAAGAGGAATTTCTTAAACAAACTGAACCACTGCCCGAACATGACTTTTATTATTTTGCTGCGGCTGATTGGTCTTTGGGTGTAGATGCCACTTGCCGGGCTTATATTACCGTTAAAAACTACAACGACATTTTCTTATTTCGGGATCGTTTTGATGGTTATGTGTTTGTTGACAATCGCGGCAACGAATATCCAGCTATAGTGGAGTTTGCTCCCTTTCAAGGTGTCGTAAAGAATAAATCACGTGGCGGTGATAATAAAGTCAATACTATTGAATTAGAGTCACATTATCAAGACTTTTTGAAAAAGCTGGAAGAAGAACGCGAAGCGTTGGCCAAAGGTGGAGAGGGTAAATTGGAATTTAATTTAGAGCGTAAAAAAGAAGAAATTGTCTCCACACCCTTGCTGCAATACTTGGCCAACAAGAAGGAGAAACGTCGCGAAGAAGCGAAAAAACGCACCACCGAAAAGAAACGTCAAAAGGAGGAGGAACAAGTAAAATTGCAACAACAAAAGCAAGAAAAATCTGCCGCAAAACAGGCGGAAGCCAAAAACATTAGAGATCAGGCAGTAACGTCAACTAACAATAAAAGCACAGAAAAAGAAGAAAACAAAGGCGGTTCGTCTAAAGGACGCAATGATCGTCGAGCTGAACGCAATCGACGTCGTTCTGAAGAATTTAAAAAACGTTTAGAAGAGCAGCAGCAGCAGCAACAACAACAACAGCAAAATAGTGGTACTCAGAACAATAATATCAACAAAAAGGAGGAACACACTGATAAAAAAGAAAATAGACGGCATCGTCGTGATCATAAGGAGAAGGAGCGAGACAAAGAAAGAGAGCGTAAAGAGCAACCAACAGCCTCCACAGCCAATCCCCAAAAATCAGTAGAAATATTAAAGAAACCAGTCGAACTAAATGATTCCGTTAGGAATTTCATATATCAGGCTGTCCAACATATTACAAAGCCGGCAGAAATTTCAGCCACTGAAGAGGAGAAAGATGACACAATTAATATGAGTAATAATAAAAAAGAAGAGAATGCTGTTGTTGGTGTAAATTATGAGCAAAAAATAGTCCAACAAAATGTAGACTCGAAAAATGTTAGTGAAGGTAGTGATGGTGGCGAATCAGCTAAAGCGGCAAATATTAACAATAATTTACAAAAGCAGTCAGAACAGCAGCTACAACAACAACAACAACAACAGCAACAACAACGAGAGAAACGTGAAGAGAAGCGCATACGTAACAAGGTATTTGCGATTGATTTAATTTGTTTTTTTTTTTGTATACCTTCCACATAGGACGGCGGGTACCAAAAGGAGGCGTCAAAGACACTATTTAAAATGTACATGGCTTGAAAAGCATAAAAATCTACGTTCTTCAAAGATGTTTGTGTGTCTATGGGTCTTCAGTCCAAAACGTTTGCGGTCACAAAAATTGAAATTAAAACAAGCAATAATTTGCTACAAACATTTCCTTCTTAAAATGGTTGACATCGCTTGAAAGTCACGCCCACAACTAACAAAAGTAAAAATAAATATGCAAAGCTACACATTGTAGGGTCTAAGTTTTAGCATCCCAGCCATCGATGTACAAAAATAGGAAGAGCGCGGCCCACAATTTATAAAAAAAAAAAAACGGTGTAGAGGAAAAATTTAACAAAAATTTAAAACTTGTTTAATTTCGTACATGACACGCCCACAAATTATGCATAAATGTAAAAAGGATCAAAGATTTGGCCTTAGCCAAATTAAGGATTTTACTTGCCTTAAAGTCCAACTAATTGAATTCTTCTTTTATAATATAGGATCGACCTTCAATCGCTATTTATCAACCGAAGGCACGCTTGCGTATGACAGAGGAGAGTGATAATAATTCAGTTAATAAGGAAGCCCGAAGTCAGCCTACATCAGATGGTGAGGTGATAGTTAAAAAAGAAGAGCAGTTAATACAACAGCAACAGCAGCAACAACAACAACTGCCATCTAAACACAAGAGAGTTCAACGTTATTCGGAACGTACCAGAAATCGACAAAAATCACAACCTAAGGAAATCAAAAACCCGGATCCGGAAATTAAGGACAAGAAATCAGAAGAAGAAGAAAAAACCGAAACTAAAGCCAAGTCAGACGGCGAAATCAATTAAATTCAGTTGAATTTTTCCGAAATGAAACCAATCATAATTCAATGTCATTAATGAACTTTATAAAGTTCACTTAAATTCCACAATAAAAGCTTCTTATCTCATTATCAAGCTCTTGGGATTTATCATTTATCTTCCAAAGTTGAATTTTGAGTTTAAATAAATGCCAGCAAAATATTTGCTATAACTGTGGAATTGGTGGAAACTAAGCAGGGTTCAATTTTTTTCTTACATTCCACTTCAAGGATATTCTATGTTTTTATGAAAGCTTTTCATAATTCCTTTCTAATGCACATATATGACAGCCTCTACCTGATACCTGTTGATTTTTATTAAATTCTCTCACAAAATGACTCTCTCAGTGTTTCCCTGATTAAGCTTTTCATATAAACTTTTAGTCCCTTCCAGCCTCTAGTCGGCATAACACCTGTTTTTAATCAAACTTAAAACAAACCGACCGGTTTTTTTCTTTTTCGTTCATCAACAGTTGTTTATGGAATTTCAGTCGCTTACAACGATTCGGATTGAACGGTTGGTACCTTCATTTATTTAATGAGTAATTTTAATCGTATTTGATCATATTGTGTGATGGTGTGAATACGATAAAAAAAAAAGGCGCATAAATGATTTTTTTGTGAAATTTATTATTAAAAAAAAAGAAAAAAAAAAACATCAAGTAAATGCAAATGTATAAAATACATATGTTACATACACACTAATGCAATTACAAGTAATCGAAATGTTTTGAGAAATATGGAGAAATTACCCAAATAAGATTATTTAAATTTTGTTTGTATCCACGCCCACTTTTGGAGGATAAAAAAATTAAAAGTGCAACAAACAGCTCAAACAGCTTCAGAAAAGAGATTTTTGTCAAATAAGTAAATAAATCATTTAATACCCTATACCAGTTAGCCCCTTAAATTATGCTACATTTAGTTTAGTTGTATCTGTAAACACTGCCACATAAGTTACTTCGTGAAATACAATTATATGGAGAAGGGCTTCTAAAATTGGTCCGATCGTGTTCAAATTTGGCTCAGATTAATAAAAAGCTTATTAATTATTCTTCACCAAATTTTGTCCAAAAATATAAAAAATTGCGATTTTTTGCCATATAAAACCTTCCATTGCTAATAGAACCTTATATGGGGAGGGGTTCTAAAAATAGTCCGATGTGGTCCATTTTCAATGGGGTTCCTCTTTGGGGCAATACATGTCCTTGTACCAAATTTCATCGAAATATCTTTAAAAATGTGACCTGAAGCTTGCGTACAAATTTACATGGACAGATAGACGGACAGGGTTAAAACATTTCATATAAATGGATATATGTATAAAAATAGCAACTTTGGAATATCCTCTCCTAATATGAAGTGTAATGCTATTGTCGGTTAAGCCGACTATTTTATATCCTACAGTACGGTGACAAAAATTTCGTTAGAAAAAAAAAATGAAAATCTTTCCTTCTATATAATAATGCAAAGAAAAAGATAATAATAAAAAAACATAGACATCACACACGAAATATGAAAACAAATGAATGCAACTAAGTGATACGAACAGAGCAACTGACATCATGTCAAATGCTCGTTAGGAAAATTTGTGATAGAAGACAAAGAGCAAACGTTAGCTATCAACCATCATTCTTCTACGCCGCTTTTATAGTAAATTTTGGCCTTAATTAAAAAAAAACATTTGATTCCCTTCAGTGGTGTGTATGTTAAACAAACCAACACTTACACATGTACATGGAAAAACAAAAATTGGAACTTGTACGACCAAGTGCCTTAACCATCATCCAAGCATTTTGTAGAATTTGTCATTTACCACAAAACATGTCACAGAAACAAATGAAACCATCAAACAAAACTTGACGGTCCTCGAAGCAAGACGAAAACAAGAGAATGACACAAAACTATAGCTGAGGGGCTGTACGAACGAATACACTACTTAAGCAGAATAGATTTCTATTGTTCTAATGTTTTCCAACAATTTTTTATAATTTTTTTTTTTTATATTTTTGGAATAATGTAAGATTCATTTGTTGTTTGTGTTGAAAATGATAAAATTATAAAAGTACTGCGTCAGATGAAATGATTTATTTTAATGGTTCAAATGAAAAACGACGATTCTTCTATTAACGCCTAATTATCCCAAGTGCGGAATACCTTACTTAAAACACTTGCTGCCGCTTTATACAATAAAAACAAATCCTACGTTTTATTTTGCTAGATTTAATTTTCTGCTTGATAGCACAGAAATCTGTGAAAGCGATAATGAACGCATCAAGTCAGGATATAAAGTAAAAAAATGTTCGAGTATATCATTACTGTTTGAAGAAATAGAATAATGGTGGACATCTCATTACACAGCGTAATGGTGTATGAATTTACCTGACAGATTCTGCTCTAGTGTGAAAGTTTCAAATCTTAATTTTATTTCAAAGATTATATAACCACTTTAGTAGTTTCCATTTCCCCTCGAGTTACTTGTTAATTGTTTTTCAATTTGAGTTAATTTAAGTTTCATTTGAATTTTTACATTTTTAAAATTTTCATTTGAGTTATTTGCAATTTTATTTGAGTTCTTTTCATATGTAAACCGATAAACTTACCATTTCTCTTTGAGTTGTTTTCAATTACAATTGAATTCTTTTTTCAATTTGAGTTAATCTTACATTCTTGGCATTTCCAATTGAGTTATTTGCAATTTTATTTGAGTTCTTTCTATTTGAGTTATTTTTAGTTGCAATTGAGTTCTTTTTTATATTTTGAGTTATTTCAATTTCCATTTGAGATATCTCCATATCAATTCTTTCCAATTGAAAACCGACAAAGTTTAGTTCCACTTGAGTTATTTTCATTGTATATGAGTTATTATTTTGAATTTTTTCCATTTACAAATCAATAATTTCATTTCCATTTGAGTTCTTTTTTTGAGTCATTTTGAATTTCAATTGAGTTATTTTTGAGTTGAGTAATTTTTTATAACTTGAGTTATTCTAAATTCTATTTAAATTTTTATCATTTCCATTATATTAACATTTCAGTTTTTTCCAATTGAAAATCGAAAAAGTTCAGTTCCATTTGAGTTATAATGCAAATCCACTCGAATTCTTTCTATTTGTGAACTGATAAAGTTCAATTCCAGTTGAATTCTCTGCATTTGAGAATTAACAAGATTAAATTCTATTTGAGTTTTTTCCAATTTCAATACTTTTGTTGACTCCTTCCTCCATATGTGTCATTAATTTTGATTACGAAAAGTTTTCCTGTTAATAACGTGCAGAGAAAGCTAATAAAGAGGAGTGTTAGAGCCGCAATGAACACAGTCTTATACAAACCATTAAAAAAAGAACACAAACGTATTGAATTGATGAGTATTAGGTCAATAGTAATGAAATCTAATCAGTACAGGTCTAGGCACGCAAGTGCAAACAAACATAATATTGAGGTTACTGGGGTGCTCCAAGTGAAATATGTTTAATACATTTTGTATACCCCCCTAAAATCTATTTGATGCGAAACAATAATAAAATAAAACAAGTGAACAAATTATAATCGGTTCTACCTGACAATTTAATACTCTACACTACTTACTTTCACAATTCAGGCTACAATTAGTTGAGTTGTGAATTTAAATTGATGAAAGATCGCTACATTGAAAGAAGTTATAATCAATAAATCAATTGACTCTTCTTTACCAAATGTAATCAAAAGATCAAAGACATCCCCGTGTTAAATTTCACCAAAATATTTAATATTTAATAATATAATCTATAGATTGATTCCAAGAAATACACAGACGGACAGGCAGTATGATTAAATCGATATATAGAATGTTTTTCTAGGAGGTTTCTTTTTTCTATAGAATTACTGTGTTCTCTGACAGTTGTTTTGACAGTTCAAAGTGTCGTTTCTACTCAGTATTGTTTGGCAAATTGGTTAACTCTAGAACGACCCTTTCAAATCATGGAAATTTATTTTCAAAATCAGTGTTCAATTAAAAGTTTTTATAGAGCACTTCGTGAATTTTATGAAGCACACAATCTGTTCAGTGATGAAGCGCATTTTTGGCAAAATTACTGTATTTGGAGCAAAGATAAGATTTTGATTCTGATCTGATCATTTGTCTTTAGAGACTGCAAAAATGCAATATTATAGGTAGGGTGTAGGTTGTAGGGTAGTTATTTAATTCAGTTCAATTTTTAAACTCAACTCTTTTATCATTTCTTTCCAACTTTAATTAAAACAAAATAATAAACAAAAGATGTTTTTGTTAAAAATAAAAAAATTAAAATATTCTTAGATACAAAAATTTAAAAAAAATAATGAGAAAATGAAAAAAATGTTCCTTTTACTCTTCTAATTATTAAAACTTTAATATGAATTTATGAAGATTTATGGTGCTTCGTAGAACAACGAAAATATTATTAAAAAAAATTTAACAACAACAACAATAAGAAAACATTAAACCCCTCCACTAAAATACTGCATTAGTGATGTGTTCTAACGAAAATGAATTTGTCAACAGTTGCCACGTTTGATGCTCATCATTTACCCTCCACCGAGCACCCAAGTAACATTAGCAATCAAACCAATCAAACACACTTCTCTCTCTACCCCACATCCACATTGACAGATATCATTCATGGTACAGAGCTGC
Source organism: Ornithomya fringillina (assembly GCA_963978525.1). Classification (NCBI taxonomy): domain Eukaryota; kingdom Metazoa; phylum Arthropoda; class Insecta; order Diptera; family Hippoboscidae; genus Ornithomya; species Ornithomya fringillina. Next base: position 7,939,863 of record OZ021694.1, read on the forward strand.
AATGTTTAATGCAAGAACACATGGATGCTTTGATTTACGGTAACACCAGCTTATATTGTCTAACACAATACGATTCAATCTTATGTTGGCCACGGACACATTTTAATACAATTGCTGTATTGCCGTGTTTGGATGAATTCCAGGGTATACAGTATGACAGTACACGTAAGTGTGATAAAAGTGTTGCTTATTTATTTATTTTAAATTGTGTTTAAGAAAAAAAGAATAATATTGAAGAGACTCAGTATATAAGGTCATGTTAGATTTTTAATTCTAAAAAGTATAAAAATATTCATTAAAGTTTATAAAATATTATAAATGAGTGCAAAGTTTTTAAATCAAAACGGTTAAAGTTTCTCTTTTACGAGTTTCAAGAATTTGGCACTTTGCTTATGTATGTATGTATGAGCTGTGTATCTCTCCCTTACTCTAAATAAACATTGAGTTGAGAGTTTATGCAATTTACTCACGTGCTTGATTGATTTTGGTGAATTTTTTATGACTTTCTCTCTTCTGTCATTCTCAACTATGTGATACATTCACATAAATTAAATAACTTTATCCAAAAAAATGAAATTTTTTCTTCTTGGAGAGAAAACATGATAAACGTTGCCATATAATATGAACCACAAAACCACAACAACAAAAATATTTACAAAAAGAAAAAACACTTAAAGGATGACTTTTTACCACAATAGAAAAAAATTACTTTTAAAATATGATGAAATATTTCTATTTGTAATTGTTTCTCCTCAGAGAACGCCACCCGCTTTTGTCAGGCGAATGGCACTTGGGAGAAGTATACTAATTATGATGCCTGCTTACACTTACCCGCTCCTGATGTTTTCTCCGAATTTGAGCCCATCATAGAATTGCCCACAATTATTTATTATATTGGTTACACGATAAGTTTAATATCCTTGACTCTGGCTATTGTAGTGTTTGCCTACTTTAAGTAAGTACACATATTTAAATGCTTTAAAGTAAAAAAAAAAAAGAAGAAGAACAAGGAAGAAACTATATTTGGGTTGGGCCAAATCTAAAGAATCCTCCACACCTATACACACACAGTGAGGGTGTCAGATACACGCATGCATTCTCTAATAGCATTTGTATTATATATCTTTACGTAGACATTAATGTTGAAAACGCTGCAATTGCGAAACCTTTTATGTCAGGTGTTCATATTATTTTGTTCATCCTTTGTGCTGTCTCTGTCGCTTTTTTTTTTTGGGTGTGCAAATTGAATGGGAAACCTAGTATATCCCCCATTTTATATGAAGGGTGTAAAAAGAAGAAGAAAATGCGCCAAAGGTTGCGTATATATCATAAATTTATTATAGAAACGTTTTTCTTATAACCATGAAATTGTTCAACTAGACGTATGAGTGATTTATTTTTATTTACATACAATATTTATAGGGGTCATAAAACATCTTATTTTATTACTTAATAAATACAATAACAGCTATATAAAATAAAATTATTTACATACATATAAACACACCTCAAATTCAATTTAACACATTCCAACCTTGTTAACAGTTTATGAATGAAATTTAAAGTTAAAAAAAAGAAAAGCAAACCTAACTTTTCTTAATAATAGTTATTATCTAATTGTCACTCCCTCTTCCTCTCCTTAACTCTCTCTTATTTATTTTTATTTTTCATTTGTAGTTACGGTTTATTTACCGTACTGTTATGGTAATAAATTATATTCAACACTTTAAATAAACATTGTTATTATTGTTGGTGTGTTTTTTTTTTCTATATGAATAGTGGTTTATTGTCTTTTTTTATTTACCATAAATTGCTCTTATATGAGAGAAAAAATAAAAACAAATAACACGTAGGCACAAACTACTGTAAGCTAATCGGCGTATTAGACAAGTGCTCATACACTACATACATACATACTGACACTGACATAGAGAGAGAGATAATGCCCAATTATTCGAGTATTGTGTAATAAGCCCTTCCCCTGTTCGGTATATTAAGTTTATTATGACATATGCGAGATTAAAAAAGTATATCTATCACCCTACAAAGGTCCGCTGGGCTATATAACAGACAAACTTAAATGAAACTAACTTTATTGCAGAATTCGAATATTTGAGTAGAGAAGTGTAAAAGATAATGAAACGAAAAAATTGAGCATTTAATCATATGCCACGCCTTCAGTTAATGTAGAGTACATTCAATATTCGCTGTTGTACTTGCTTCTTCTTCTTTTTAAAATACTCCTCAGATATGTAGTTATTGTCTCTAGATATTTATGACATTTTTTTTATATATATGTAACATCTAATATACATTTGTGTGCGTGTGTGTATACAAAACTATCAGGGAATTACGTTGTTTACGCAATTCCATACATGCGAATTTATTCTTCACTTATATAATGTCAGCGTTACTATGGATACTAACCTTATCTGTACAGGTATGTTATGTGTTAAATTTTTAGTAAAATTTTCTACAATTTTTAGTAAATTTGTTAAATTTTATAATTCATATAAAAAATTCCTTTCATTTTATTTTCGCAGATGTCTTGGCGCATCAGTTTGGGTGGTTGTATTATTCTAGTGGTTTTATTTCATTTTTTCACTTTAACAAATTTCTTTTGGATGCTGGTTGAAGGTAAGATCACTTTTACGCATTTGGGTTTAAATACAAAAATTTAAAAAAATATATATATTAAATATATTCATTTTAATTATAATTTATTAACCATATAATCATAAAATCACAACCTTAAGCAAGTAAACAGATTTTTAATTAAATTTTTTAATAATGGACGTACAGACAAAAAGTTCTGTATTAAACATATTATATGTAATTAATATAAAATACATGTAATTTTTATTTATACATTTTTTTTAAAAGTTTTAAAAATCAAAAATTGCTCACTTAGACAAGATTGCTGCCATTTATTACGTATTTTGTCCGTACGTCCAACAATATGAAAATCAAAAATAGCTTTCGTTTCATAAATATACAATCATTTCATGCATTGAAATGTATAATTAAGAGTAGGCGTGGCATTTGCCGGTTTAGAATTACCAACTTATACAATTTCTCCTTTGTACCACCACGTGGTGTAGGGTTTAATCATTCCTGTTACTTTTCTTAGTATACCTTCACACATATTTGAGAACGCATTAACACTCACGTTGTTTTATAAAACCATGAAAAACCCACAAAACTCTCACATAGAGTGAACAGCGGAAATAGTAGCAATAACGCAGAATGTTAATCATTATTTACATTCCTTTACAGCTACTCACGCTTTCGGAATTTTAACAAAAAAAAAAAAAAAACAAACCGTTAGGTTAGAGTGGAGTAAGAACCTTGAATATATCATGAGACAATTTCTATTATTTTTAAACGACAACAACAGTAAAATATCTTTCCTCACTACCCCTCATGTCAATAATGAATGAACTGTTTATTTAGTAAAGTATTTGTTTGTTTTTTTTTCACGTTTCTCTCTCTTTGCCATTGTACGGTTATATTTTTAATGATGTCAGGTTTGTACCTGTACATGTTGGTGGTGAAAACTTTCTCGTCTGAAAATATACGTTTAAATATTTATGTGTTAATTGGTTGGGGTAAGTTATTGTTTTCTGCTTTGTTGTTGTTTTATTTAAACAAAACTTGAATGAGGTGTTTTAATAGCATTCCATTTCACACACAGGTGGACCTTTTGTGTTTATTGTGATATGGACAATAGGGAAAAGTTTTACTTTAAGCTATGATTTCCATCAAGTAAGAATAAAATGGAATATGAGCGTAAAGAGTGTTTTTTTTTTTGCTATATATATTGACATTTGGAATATTTCTATGATCAATTGCAGTTGGAGTTGTTGGGTTGCTCTTGGATGAGCGAGACTGATGTTGATTGGATTTTTCAAGGACCAATTTGTGCGGTATTAGTGATTAATTTAATTTTTCTCATAAGAATTATGTGGGTAAGAGAATAAGACAACAACAACAACAACAACAACAACATAATTGTGATGTATAATTATTTATTATTGTTGTTGTTATTTAAGGTTTTAATAACAAAATTACGTTCAGCCAATACAGTGGAGACGCGTCAGTATCGTAAAGCAGCCAAAGCTTTATTGGTTTTAATACCATTATTTGGTATTACTCATTTGGTGGTATTGGCCGGGCCCGAAGACTTTGACATTATTAGCCATATGTTTGCTGTAGTACGTGCCCTGCTGTTAAGCACACAAGTACTTATTTTATACAAATTTATATACAAACAATTTACGTGTAAAGAGAAAATCAATTGAAATTATTATGAAACCATCTGCATCACTTGTTTTCACAGGGAATATAAAGTTTGTGTAGAAGTGTGGGTTGAATGCCACACCCCCTTCTGCAATTGTACCGTTTGGAAACACTTTGTGAATCAATTTAATCATATCTGTCAGTCGGTCGGTCTCTTTACGTAAAATTGTAGGTGTGCTACAGGTCGCATTTTTTGATATTAATTAATCAAATTGGGTACAAGTACATATTTTGAGTAAAAGAAAAACTGTTTGCAAAATAAATCGGATTGTACCATTTTTAGAACCCTTCCCCATATAAGGTCCTTCTCTAAAGAAAGTCTTTATATGGTGAAAATTCACAATTGTTAATATTTTTTAGCAAAGTTTGGGAGATTACAGTTTAATAAGCTAATAATTGGTTGTGGAAAATTTGATTCCGATAGGACCATTTTTAGAGTCCATTTTCATATAAAGATATTTTACAAAGTGACTTATGTGGCCTGTCCCATGTGGAACCAAGTGGTGTAGGCTATTACATAGTCGATTGTAACCGACTATAATCTTTTCCTTTGTTTTAGTTGTGCAATTATGTTTACTTTGTTTTGTTTTGCTTTTATTATCAGGGGTTTTCTGTATCATTGTTTTATTGTTTTCTAAATTCGGAAGTTAGAAATGCTCTAAGGCATCATATGGCCAATTGGCAGGATGTTCGCAACATACGTTTACATCAGTCCAAACGGTAACGTATATTATTGTTCACCCATCTAACCATATGGTTAACTACAATGTATCGATTTATTGTGTTTTCCCCTGCTTTTCTATATTCTCTCTCAATGCATTCCATATTATTGTTCCTTAAAAAAAAAAAAAAAAGGTACAATACAAAAAGTTTTTCCCAAATTCATTCACCAAAAACAGAAAGCACCAGGTACAATATACATACACTCTGTTTCAAATAACAAATAACAAATACGCACACACGCATATGCACGTGATATCAGTGTAACAACAACAACAAACATTTTGTCCCTTTGCATACACTCTGTGTTTTTAAAAACCTTTCTTCTGTGTGTATATTCTACGCTTAGACCATTGACCGGTAGCCGTGGTCATGACAAACGTGAATCATGTGTATCATCGACCACCAGTACCACGTTGGTGGGTCAACAATGTTGTGTATCAATGCCCAGGGATACGAACGGTGCTTTACATATGCTACCCACCACGTTTACAACATTAACAGCCGCTATGCCGAGAGCTAAAAGCCCATTAACGAAAGTAAGCTTAACTGAGCAACTTATTTCCGTAACTGTTATGTGAGAGGATTTTGTTTTAACTTTTTTTTTTTTTTTTATCTCTTTCAAGGATTTAGCTGAGAATTCCGTTTAAACGTGACAACTTAAAGGGAGTTAAACTTCTTTAAAGAGGTGACAAAAATCACATTTTATTTATTGTGAGCTTTACCCGAACCCAGCAATTTCAAGATGATCATGATCAAACCAAGGGGACACAACTATTTATATGAAAAAATATATTTGATATTGTTTTTGTTAAATTTATTATTTTATCTTAATATAACTTTTAAGAACAAGAGAGATTTCAAATAAACTAAATTTACAGACTTCATCACTCGGATTCATACATGTATCAATTTGATATTTAAAAGTTTGTACCATTTTTAGCAAGGATTTTAAATTCATTGATCACGTTTTACAGTTAAGAATATTACCACGAAACTCGAGGTTGATTTGACAGCAGCTACTTGATGCGTCCCGGAATGCATTTCGAGATAGAGGATATTTACGATTTAACCTAAACCAAGTTGTTACTTTTAATGATTGTCCGTCAATCCAACAATGAAAAACTTCAATGATTAAACACATCCTCTCATTGGGCATGGTCATCGCACTATCGCACAGTCTCGCGGTGTCTAAGCTTTATGTTATAACTTAGTAGTGTAAGGTGTTTAATAAAATAAATATGTCTGTCTACACTACCTACGTACGTTACTGTGAAATTTTTTCACTTCACTTCACTTAAAAAAAATGTAAAGAAATGTTTACAAAATATTTAACATATATACGCTTAAATACGTACTTGAGGTAAATGAAACAAAGTCAAAACTTTTTGTCCCCCCCGGTTACGTTCAAGAGTGAAATATTTAGAAGTAGAAGAAGAAATAAGTGGCAGCGAAATAAGAGGGAACAGCTTTAAATTTCCGCATGAGCGCATATTACCGACGTTGATACACCGTTTGTTTTGAACATTTATTTATTTTTATATAAGGACAGCATAAGAACTTACTTGATGCTTTAATGTACACTTATCCGAAGGTATAAAAAACAAACGAACAAGAATGAAAATTGAAAGCAACTCGACTTTAATTTAATAGTCGCCTTACACACTACACACACACTATAAAAAAAGCTATTGCACACTTAAATAAACTTCAACTAAAAGATTTTTACACATTTTTGAAGGTTTTCCCTTCGATTTTACAATCAGAGTCATATATAAGCTTGTGCAAGCACACGTAAAATATTGTTATATATGTTTTTATAAATGGAACTTTTTCTAATGGCTCATTATTATTATGAGAACAGACAAACATACACACAGATATAGAAAATTTAATAAAATATTACTTTATAATGATGCACTTAAGGTGGAATTATGTGTTAACATGCAATTTATGTGATTGACAACCACATCTTTATTCATTTTTATAATGCTGCAGCTTGTCATCAAAATTTGTGTGTGAAACATGTGTAGATCGTAAATGCGTTTCTATTGATTTTATAATAAATTCAAGACACATTATTTATGATATTGAATGTAGAATTTCTATATACATAATGTGCTCATAAAAGTGTCAACTTGTACGTGTATATATATATTTACTATATCTCCCTGACTTGGTGGAATACCCAAATGCTGTAAAAAATGTTTCCTATTGTACTTCCGTTGAACGCTTCATTAGCTTGGCTCTGGTGAAAGCATTCAAAATGACACGCATATAATCTGTGCTTCTTCTTCTGCTATTTTTATACCCACCACCTTACGTTGGCGGTAAGCTAGTAAGCATGCCAAGTACCGATTATATAAATTTAGAGGATATTTAAAAATTGAGTTAAAATTTAGATTTTTGTAACAAATCTCATTAATTATCTCAATTATTACGATTGATGGAATCAGGAAATTACGGGCCTGTACTAACACATTGATACAGAACTTGATACTTATTAAGAATTTTTATATATTTTATTATATATATTATATATTTTTATAGGATTTTTAAACTTTGAGAAAAAATGTCTAAACATCCGCGCAAAGAAAGAAGTTGGGGTACAAAAATAAATAAAATCAAGTAAAATTTGGCTTAGAATAACTTCTGAATAGCTTTAATATTTATTCAAAATGTGTGGGCGTGGCATATATATAATGGACCACTAAAGTATTTAAACTGTTACATTTTATAACAAAAACAAAAATTTCCCATCAAATAAGGATTTGTGTAAATTGTGGACCCGCCCATTTCTTTACATTGAACAAAAGCGTATAATTTATATTTTCCTCTCTTTAAATTTGATAAATATGCGATATTTTTGTCAATTGTGAGCGTGGCTATGAAACTATTTGACTTTATCGGATCTCCAAACCTCTAAACCTTCTTATGCTTATTGGAATCCCCATCACTATATATACTGTACCTGTTTAGAGATAATACCCTGAAAACTTTAATAATTTATAACTGTCTGTAATTAAATATTCTTATCATGACTTTTTCTTTGTCTCCAATGACTTTATGTTAATTATTGTCATGAGTTTATCAACTTTTATTATTTATTAATAAAACTAATTATATCTAATTTCCTTTACACATTATACATACAGGCAAGGTTAAAACGTTTATGTATTGTTGCATTGTTGTGTTACTCTTTTGTTTCGTGTCTCTCTGTAACTCATACTCTTTCCGTTTACTTTATATAATATAACGGAAGTCTCACTAATTATATACAATAATGTTTCATCTCATAAAACAGTGTGAAGAGTACAAATGAAAACTTAACAGTTACGTCAGAGATTTTTCAAAAAAAAAACTTTAAATCCAAATATTCTTAAGTTAAAAGATGGGAGTTTGACTTTGACCTTCATCCATTTATATGTTTTTCCCCTACCCTTCTAATCGTTTACAGTTTAGACAGTTTAGGCAAGCATTCACTGTATAATATGTGTACATGAAGTTTTTATAAAAGCACAATTATTACTTTAGTCGTTGCTTCCTCTTGTTCTCTATATGTGTCATATGCGAGTATATGTTGTGTAATCAAGCAAACACAAGTTTTTATTACTACCAGGAGAGACAGCGATGTGGTAAATTCTAAACAAAGCATAAGAGAATTTTCAAATAAGAATGGAGGTATGTCATCAAAGTGTTTGTAACATTTAAAAAGTATAATTAAATAACGATCTGCATGCAGAAACTAAAATTGTCTGTAGAAAATTTTAGCTCAATATTTAAAAATTTGCCACTGTAAGAATGCCAACAGACAGACACACGGCCATACGTGTCTAGATCGATTCAGTTTTTGTACTGATCAATGCTATGCTGGTATAAACATACAAAAAATTTTTAACAGAGAGCAAGAAATCATATTAGCTGAGGAAATATTTCCAATATCAATACAAATGCCTGCCGAGAAAATTCTTTAAGGTTATGAATTGTTTGAATAGATAAACACACAAAATATACAAACAACATAACAAAATGAAGTTTGTATTGTGTCGTCTCCCCTAGCTATTCTTATTATGCAATGCACGCACATTTGTGGATATGAAACACAAGTATGCGTGCATGAAAGAGAATAAAATACAACACAGAGTGTAACGGTACTGCTACACATTGAAGCCATTTGTTTTATATTTGCATACGGAGAGTGTGTGTGTATGCGTGTGCATTTTTATTAGCCTTAACGGTAATTCCCTCTCAATAATACTAAATTCAATTTAAATTTAAAGCATTTTTCTGAGCAATTTTTGGCACTTTGGTTCGTTTTTAAATATTTCAATATTCGAAGGGACGGTATAAGTAGGACGTAAAAAGTAGTGTAAAATTGTGCCGTTTCTTTATTTAAATTAATGGACTGTCGCTGAATTTCAGTGATTTGAGAAATTGTTTGTTTTATTCGTGCCATTAATGTTATTGTATTTTTTTTCCATTTACAATGGCATTCTTTAGTTGCAATCAGAAACAGCAGATTTTATGAGGCATACAGTACAATGAAAAAGTTAAAAACAAAAAAAAACACCCAAACGAATCTCTTCAATGCTTTAACTGTGCTGTGGATGTAACATAAACTCGCAATCCTTAAAGTTAAAATACACTCAGATAATGGACTCGTAAAAATTTCAAAATTACACCAAACAAATCGTGACTTTCTATCTCTCTTTCTCTCTCTCTTTCTCTATCTATTTCGTGTTCAACAATGTTGAATACACATATACGGACAAATTATTTAGCATAAGCATAAACACTTGCAACAGCTGGAAATATTTGTGAATTTGGTTTAGACCAAATCTTAAATACCCTACACCTCGCACATTTTTGCTACATCAATGAATGGACTAATTATTACTATCTATGCAAAATGTTAACATCATGGGTGCATTTTTGTTAAAGTGATATATTTTAAAGATTGTGGGCGTGGCTCTTGACCAATTTTACTTAATTTAAAGAACGACCTCTATGTACAGTTAATAATGTTTATATAAAAATTTCAACTTAATTTACGACCGTGAACATTCTAACGAACACACGGACGGACTTATCTAAATCGAGTCAGATTTTGACCTTGATCAAAAATTTACATACTTTGTAGAGTCTCTGAGGCTTTCTTCTGGGTGTTGCAAACGGAACAGCAAACTTAGAGTACCCTCATCAATAAGAAGCCTTTGCGGCTTCTTGATGGTATTTAAGGTGTGACCCTAGAAAATTTAGTATTTTTTAATTGTCCTTCACTTTTGTACTCATATATTATTTTACACCATATCAATCCATCAAAGGTGCGGTTTTTGGTTAACCGAGATGTTTTTAATACAAAAATTTTGTTTTTTCTCCATTTTTCTTTTAAATAATGTTTTTATGTTTTTTTAAAGCAACAACATTTACGTTACATTGTCATTATGGTAAAAGCTTTGTGGTTTTATTGCTCTACAATATCATTTAATTACATTTCGAAATGACTTTTATTTATTTTCTATTTATTTCAACTTTTAATCACTTGTGCGAAGAACTTTAAGTATCTTTTGTATTCTCTAATGACACATAACAACATAACGTAGATTAATATATTTTTTATACATTTTACAATAATGTCCATGGCTGATAATTAACGCGTCATAAGAGGCAATACAATTTGTATCGCGTTATTTTGGGAGACTTGTTTGTAATTGTATACAGAAATAGAAATCTAGTAGAGAGCCAAACAGCTTTAACTCAGTTTAGAACGTTACTCCCCCAATTTATAAAATATTTCATTTAAAAAACTTTTCCGCTTTTAGTTTTCCCCTCTTTTCAGCAACAGAAACGCTTTAGCAAAATCTCATTTGGGAAGGAAAACATATAATATGCTATCAAGAAACGATTTTATTTTACAACTTTATGTACAACATGTGTATTGCAAATTATGTTAAAGAGGGTAAACAGATCAAATAAAAGAAAACAAAGGAAAAGAAAAGAAAACTTATGTGATTGAATTATTTTGAAAGTGACTCAAGTTCATTTTTCGGTCAAAACAATCTATATAAAATGGGGCTTATATTAATTTGGTCCTTTCATTTCCAAAACAAGGGGTGCTCTATCATCTAACTGTAAAATTTGTGATATATTTTTTTATTTTTTGTTATATTAAGGATCTCTTTATAACCTCTCTCACTTTATTATTTTTATTTTTCTCTCCGTCTTCAACATATTCCACAGCATACAAGGTATTGTGCAATTTACGTAATACGATCATATCTCTTGCTTAAATTGAAACTAATTAACCATAAATAATGATGGTAATATATTATAAGAAGAGCACAGAACATCATTTTCTATTTACTTTACAGTAAAGATTTGTGTTCGGCATCAAGATAAATGTACAGGTTATTTATATGTATATAAAATTACACATATTTGTTATTATTTATATACAGTCCTGAGAGATGATGTCAAGTTGTTGCAAGTATATGTGTTGGCAATCGCAAACCAAAGGTACATGTTATCATAACAATTTAATTTTGTCGCAGTATTTGTATTATTATAAATATTATCTGAAGTTGAAGCAACCATATTTACATTTGTATGGAATGTATTCATTTAACGGACGGTGGATTTCCAGTCCAATGCTATCAGCGAGTTTAAATTCTGCATGAAAAAACCTTTTTTACTCTACTCCTCGGCCGCATTTTGGCTCATACATTACGTAAGACAAACTTGAGCCAACTCTGCTCTTAAAGGAAATATTTATTATACACATTATATACCATAGCATATATCAGTAATGAGCGTGCCCACGGCAAAAATCTCCTCATTCTAAAATACTTGAAAAGTTTTCAAGATTTGTACATATGTAGCCTGCTTTAAGTATGTTATGTTTTGTTATGTAAATAAATTGTAAATCAACATGTCCAATGTAATTAATCCAATTAGCAACCGGGTTTAATTACCGGGCTTGTTAGTTCTTGAAACAGTTTATACATGAGGACTGAAATACAGTAAGCAGTACAAATAATGTTACAGTGTTGTAATCTGTTGGGTGATTAAAATTTCCATTATACCAGATAATGTAATAATCCTCTAAAGTACTCTGTCATATATTTTATGGGCAGTAAGGGCATTTGAATGCCTACAGACAATACACAGTTACAGAAAATCGATATTATATACAACAAGTTGTATTAACATTTAGTGGTGGCAAAAGAGTGCTTTGTTTTTGTTGTTGCTTTAGTATTTATTTCATTAGCATACCGGGTCATTATAAAAACTGGATAGGTGTCCGGTTCGTTGTGATTATATTGCATGTAATCCATAGTTTTTAATTGCTCTCATTTATAAAATGAATGGGAATGTTAATGTTAATAATAACAACAACAATAGGTTTTATTATGGTCTGCTTGGGCTACTTTCTCTCTCTTACATTTTACCTTTCTCCGGAATTCCACAATTAAAGAAAAACAAAAGTTAAATCACTTCATAACACATATATAAATAGTAGTGTACATATACACACTCTATTGTACTTGATCTGTAAAGCTTATAACTGTGGTACGTTTAAGTGGATTTGTATGCGATAAATTGTTGTATATATGTGTGTGTAGATGGAAAGAGTATGAGCATAACAATGAACAATACAGTATTTCTTACATATGCCGGAGAGCACCATATAAATACAATGTATGGGTAAGTATACATATCATAGACACATCTGTATTATAAATATGTATATAGGCATACCAGACAGCTTCATTTATTCAGTAATTTAGATTCACATGCTATTATTGTATATTTGACAAAATGCTTAACAGAGTGCTATGAACACAAGAGTTTTCTCTTTTTTTTTTTTTTGCCCTTAAAGTCATAACTGTAAATCTCTAATGTATAGATATTGTTGTTGTTGTTTTTTTTTAACATACATAGCATAGTGAGAGAAAGATTTCTGCATAATTCATAAGATCCTTGTTATCCTATCCATCTTTAACAGCTTATAAGCTGTTAAATTTTAACAAAAGCATTCATTTATAAAGTATTTTGTTGTGCTGTCACGTTATAATTGACCGATTAAGGCCTTTGTTGTTAGTGTCATTTTCTGCATTTTGGTTGTCAGATCGCATTGAACGTGAGACTCTTATAAAGTACTTGAAAAACTGACAGTGGCAAAAGTCAAAACGTTTTTATATGTATATGGGGCATATTAAATTTGTGTGGATGTTTGTAGGTAATTTAGAATTTAGAAAAAAGGTTTAAAAAATGGTCCGATCAGGCTCCATTAGATAAAAATATCTAATTTTCACCAAACTTTGTCAACAACTATTAAGAATTGCAATTATTTGCTATATAAAAACTTCTTTTATTTTGTAAATCTTATATGGGGAGTAATTCTTAAAATGATCCGATTCGGTCTGAATTGAGTTGGGTGTGGCATTTGCTGTTAAGGAGTTAAAAACATCCGCACAAACTTAATATATTCTCTAGTGTTGTAGAGTATAATGATTGATTATTATGCTAAAACCGATACTGCGTACAAAACCATATAATATCTTCATATAATAATTAATAACAAATGAATCGGTACGGAGAAATCTTTACAGACTTAAGTCCGCCAATCGATCTCTTAATAAATGCTTAAGTAATATTTTCATCGCATGCACTTAAGAAACTTTTGGACAATTTTCTCAGATATTAGACAAACAGACTTTGTTTTAGATTGTAACTGAATTAATTGTTGATATTGTACAAAAAGAATTCATTATAATTCTTTTGGGGAAATTATTTTATTATTTATTATTATATTTAACAAATATTATTAAAGGAAACTAAGCAAACCATGACCTCTAGTAACGATGAGGAGAAAAAAAAATTAAATAAAATGTAGAAATCTTATTGCTGAGATATTGCAAAAGGGTGTGAGAATGCAACCAACAAAATGACCACAAGGCTATTAAATTGCAAGTAAAGAAGTAAATTTGACTCAGCTGAAATCCTATTATAACTGCCCTTCTCTTCTATACAGTGAATGTGGCAGGTATCCGATTACGATTATCAGACAGTTTAGGTGTTAGGTATGAACTACTTGTCAGAATCCACACCAAATAAGGTGTTTCCTAAATTGTAGGCCTATCTACTATTTAACTCCTCTCTAATCACTAATCACATATGTAAACAAAATATCAGCTAAAGAACTCAACGCTTGCAAGCAAGCACTCCAACAGAGACACATACGGAAGAACGCGACTAGATCGACTCATCTTTGGATGCTCGTTTATGTATTGCAAACGAAATAGCAAACTTAGTATATTATCAACCTTGTATGGAGGGTAAAATAAATTAAAAGTTATGTACAAGAAAATAAAAATGGTTACTTTTAAGTTTAACTGCAAAGGGAGAGCATAAGTAAAGAATCACAACACAAGGGAAAAAGTTAAAGGAAATTGCCATCTATGCTTTCCTACCCAGAGGTATGCACAACATCTTACGCTATATACTTGAATTTATTTCCCTGTGATAACAAACGCCGGTAAGTACATAGTTATTTTTAAAAAGAAAAAAAAGACTGCATTTGGCTTAGACTAAATCTAGAATAACCAGCAAAACTCTAGGTCAGCAATATAACTTTTTTACAAATTGAATAATATAGAAAAAAATTTTAAAAAAAAATTGCTTTTTTTTTTGCTCTTGGGGTGTGTCGCTCTACCGAAATACTAAATTGAAGTTATTATCTTATAGTTTGGAACCAAGACAGTGATTAGCATAGCTTACACATATACGGACAGACGGACATGCCTTAGAACGAACTTTGTCTAACCTTAACTGATGTCCCCGCGAAACTTTTATTAAGTATTCCTTTATTACTCTGGTTAAAATCATTATTCATTTGTTACTCAATACTATTAATAATATTACATTTTTCACTATTGCTATAGAATTGATAGATATTTTTCGAATAAATAAAAAATTACAATTAAATTATTCAAGAAAAACAATGCGCAAATATTTAGCTTCAATTTGTTGTTTACGTTAGGTATGGATTTTATGGTTAGATTGGAAATTGTTCAAATTGCTGGAATTGGTTCTTTTTTTGTATAGGTGCGAGTATATATGTAACATGCACACGCATCACAAAGCACAGAAATGCAGTACGGCGCCATACAATTAAACATTTATGCGTACAATACGTTTTATATACATTTTTCGGTTCATTTTATAGTGTTTGCTTTGTATCTTTTCAGTAAAAAATTAATTTACCAAACAATACATTGTATGGAGTTAGTGAGAGATTTTTTTTTGTAAATTTTGTTGGATTCATCAGATTCATTCAATAAACAAACAATTGTGGACTAGGGCAAACATATGTGTTCAAAAAAATGGGCGTGGCAGGTATGTAATTACGCTCTGTGCTGGAGTAAATGTAAATACAAATTAAATATTTTCTCAACATAATATATTTTACAACAACTGTGCAAATTTCAATTTCACATTTAGTCCCTTAATATTTTATTGGAAAAAAAAACCTGAAAATTCTTTGTTTATGCCTGTCAACTATATTTATTTGTTTTTCTCTCATACATAAATTTAATTTATGTGCTATTTACTCTGCCCTTACACTCTACTCCCTTTTACTACATAGTCAGTTATATCATCGTATATATTTAGCTCACACAATGTGCCTGTGTTTGTGTAATATATACTACAGCAGAGAAGAAAACAACACAAAGTGAATAATAAAACAAGTAAAGCGGGGCTATATTAAGGGGACTCTAAATCTAGGATACCCATCATCATGAACCTCTTCTCAACACTTGGGAAATAATATGTGAGCCAGTCAGAGGATACGATTCTTTTAACTTTAATGAAGCTTATGTCAGCTCGATATCTTCAAATATGCGGCTGTGAGAGTGCTGAAATTTCCAGATACATAGTTTAGGACGTTATTGTAAGCGTATCCTTTGCCCTATTTTATCGAATTTCAATAAGAAACCGTAGAAAACTTTAACGAGTGCATGTACCAAATTTCAGTGCGTTATCTCAACTTTTACGACTGTGACAGATTCAACGAGAAAGTTTATTATCAACACGTACACACGAACTGACAGATTGGCTAAATCAACTGTGTTCTATACCTGCTAATGATCTTTTAGGGATGCGTCTCGCATCTGAACAAAACCAATACACCCGACACCTCATTATGATGATGGGTTTATTAAAAGCTAATAGGGAATAAATTTAAAGCTGTTTGGTTATATATGTAGATGAGATAATAAATAAATGTTTTGGACACATACACACATTATTTATAAAATATTTACAACTTTTAGCGAAAATTAAATTCCTTCTCTTCAGATGTATTTAAATATGAAAATTAAATTCTTTTTGGCATAATTATTGTAGCTTAGAAATTAGTTGAAATTAGTGGATATTTTGAAAGGGCCAGCAATTTAATTATATAATCATGTAAATAAAGAATTCTTTGTCCTGCCCTGGCAGAGGATTTTTAGGCCGCCACTGATGGCTATTAGTTGCCACGACGCAACTTGTTGTGTATATTTTTTTAGTTTTGGAGAAAAACTAGTTTTGATTTTTAAGAGATGATGAGTTGTTGTTGTTGTTGTTGTTGTTGACTAGTTATTATTCAATTTTCTTCAATGATTGTCACGATAGTTGATTGTGCTGTAATTCACTTTGCATACAAATACACATGATGACTTATTTTCCATATTGTAACATATTACCGAGAGAATGTTTGTGTTTCTTTGTTATTTATTTTTTGAAAAAAATATTTCATTAATTTACAATACACGGCGTATGAGTGATATTTTTAACGATGACTGGGTTATACCGGTCAATACAATTAACTTATACTATGTTTATCATTTCTCATTTAAACACTAAAAAGGGGTTTTAAGGAAATCAAAAAGTATATAAAATTGAAGTTTATTAAAAAATGTCCGTACGTACGTCTGCCTTAATACGTAACGCCTGAACTATTTATAGGCGTTATCAGATACTTACCACGCCCACAATTTACATATGGATGAGAACCATGGATGAGACCATATAGTCTGAAACTAATTTAGTTTTTTTATTTGTTTTTCTTAAATTTTCTAAAATAATCTCAACTTAAATTTGATTTTCTTACTATTCTCTTATCGCTCTATTTTTCTTTTTTTCTTTCTTCTTAATGCTGGCTGGTAATGTATACATTGCAAGAAATATTGAAAGCTTTGTTTTTTGTAAGAATTCTTAAAACTCCAAGGATTTCATTATTCATTAATGTACGAAATGAACGTTGACGCCATAGTTCAGTGTAGTCCTTCTGAATGTAATGTAATTTGTGTTGGAATATTTACTAAATATGGTACATTAACATAATGTATTAAAAGCAACATTGTTGTAATTTTAAATAAAATAACAACAACATCAAAATGACCACTTAAAATATTGCATAAAACTAAGTCCGAGTACTAAGTAGTTACTCTTGAACAAAAGGGATAAAGTTATACATGGTTGACCATACAAACTTCCCAATAAAGTTTTAAAGTATTAGCATAGTCAGTTATTGTCGACCATTTAATACCCTTCATCATTTAGTTCCATAAATTATGTCATAATTAGTTGCGCGTGGTACTGACGGAAGGGGGTCTTAAATATAATTTGATCAGGTTCATATTTACTACAATTAATTATTAAGCTAATTAGCTATTCTTTGCCAAATTTTGTCAAAAAATATTAAGAATTGGGAATTTTTGTCATATAAAAATTTTCTTTATATATGCAGAGGAGTTCGAAATTGCATTCAATAGGGTTGCTCTTTGGGCTAATAGATTTCCTGAAACCGAAATATCTCAAAAAAATACCACTTGTAGCTTGCGTACAAATTTACCTGAACAGACGGACTCATTTGCTGCTTATGAGTTGAAATAGCCAATATACCTTTTGCAGGGTTTAAATGCGACATTTTCTATGTTATCTACAAACACATTTACTTTGTGAATAATTCATGTATAAAATGAAAGCGAAAAATTTGTAAACATGAATTTAGTAAATGTGTGTGTATGTATGGATTCATAAATAATTTCCAAATCAAAGTCATGTATAACCTTTTCAAAGTCATACGGGTACACAGTTTTCGATGTTATGCATATAATGCACGAGTTGTGTTTCATGATGTATCTGTCATGTGGATGAGTTTTCTGAACTCTTATAATATTGATTCATAGGTTTTTTTTTTTCATTGTTTATACACCTACCTCTACATATACACTAAATAGTAAAGTCATTCTGGTTGAATCCAAATACATGTTGGAGCATAATTAAGGGAATAATGCGAAGCACAGGGAATGTAATACCTCACAAATTTTCAGATAAACAATATTTTCTATGAACTCTTGGCAAAATGTGATATTTGTTGTCTCCCCTAAAATTTCATTAGCCAAAGGTATGTGTAAAAAAGACTCCATTTGAATAATAATGAATTGTTTTAAAGCATTTTATCAAAGCCTTCATTGTCACGCGACATATACATCGAGTCACAGAAGCTTTAATAGTTTATAAGGAAAAAATTGTTGCGTCCACAAGAATTCTACAGCATGACGATAATAAAAGTGTTAATTATTCTGTACAGGGACATAAAGTTTTAGTTTTTATAATATTTTATTTAATTCATTTTATTTAATTTTTTCATGCTCGTATAATTTCTTAACTAACACGTAATCTTTCGCACTTAGTAATGAGCACTTGTGGCTTTATTGTGTTTGTATCCTGTAGCACTTGTAAAAAAAAAGTATATTAAGTTGTGCGGCTGTTTGTTACTTTCAAGCCACACCCACCTTTACTTATGACGATCGAATCAGAAGCTAAATGTAAATCGACTTAATAATGTCCGTCTGTCTGTCCAATGTCCGTGCGCAAGCTACAGGCGGCATTTTTTGAAATATTTCGATGACAATTTGTAGGACATGTATTAATTAAAAGGAGAACCTTATAGAAAATGAACTGGATCGGACGATTTTTAGAATCCCTCCACACATAACGGCTTTTAAATTGAAAGTCTGTATATGACAAAAAACGCAATTTTTAATATTTTTTGACAAAAGTGAATAAAGAACAGCTAGTTGGCTTAATAATTGGCTTCTGATCGCACCATTTTTAGAATCCCTTTTCCATATAATAGTATTTCACAAAGAAGTTTTTGCAGACACCACTAAAATAATTGTAGTATAAATTAAGGAGCCAAGTGGTATAGAGTATTAAATGGCTTGATCGTCCATAACATTTTCACTTGTTTTGTTTAAGGCGTATAATGACTATTTTTTCATGAATAAGTATTCTCACATTCTCACACACTCATACACTTTTCTATGCTTCTTTCAAAAGACTTATAATTTTTTTGTTTCTTTTAGTTTTGTTGCTGCCATGGTAGTTAGATCTATTGTGTGCCTGCAGACACATAAACGTAATCATTGCCTTTTCTTTCCCTTTTTTTTAGTCCAGCTACATATGTTTGAGTTTTTGTATACGTTTTAATGAATACAAATGTAAAACTGTTTTGATTTAATTTAATGTTTTTTTTTTTTTTATTACAATCTTTTATAGAAATCCTTGCAATTAAAATTATTTATAACTAAAAACTTTACTAAAAAGTATTTGATGAGAATTAAAAAAAAATTATGATTTTTTTTTTTTGTAATTTCTGAAAATTAAATTTTAGAATTTTTTTCCAATTCTTGGCATCATTTGCTTTTCATTAAATTGTAAAATAAAGTTTATTAAAACTAAAAATTGGTACAATAGGTACAACAGCAACAACAACAACAACAACAGAAACAATTACCTTTGGCATATTTTGTCGTCGTCCTTTGTTATTATTTCTGTTTTCTTGTTACAGAAAAAATTCCTTAATATATCTTTTTTTTTTTTTTGCTTTAAGCACAAACAGGTCGAGTAGTAGTTTTTGTTCTAATTCTTTTGAAATTGTGCTTCTTGTGACATAAGTTAAACGGGGCTTTCGGGGAGACAAGAGTTAAGATTAACGTGCTGTCATTTTAAAACTTGTTCTACTCTCTGCATTAGATGGAGGGTTTACTACGTTTGTTGTTCCGTTTGCAACATCAATAAGGAAGTCTTGCAGAGCTTACAAAGTTTATGTTTTCTTGAGCAGCGTAAAAATCTGACTTGATCCAGACATGTCCATGTTTGAGCATTCTCGGTCGTAAATTTTTAGTCATTAAGTTGAAATTTAAATTGACTCAGGCTTCACATTTTAAGTTTCCTACACATCTTTATGGGCGTGGCAGGTACTTGATTACACTCTTTATTATACAATATTTATTTATTTACTTCCAAGTCGGATTCTGCGTCAAGTTATATGAATATTTCCAGGCCCTGCCCCCTTTAAGTCCATACAGTGATGCCTATTTGTACAATAAATCGTGAATTTCAACTTTTGTAGCTAAAAAGTAAGTTTATGTCGCTTGTGGGCAAGCAGATAATTATAAATAATTCACTCTAATGTCCGTTCATAAAAGATTCTTTAGATCAGATTCAACTAAAGCGTAAAAAACCAATTAATTTATTTATATTTTATTTGTGACATTTTGTGGGGGTGTGCTGAAGGTAACGTCGAATGAATGAAAATGTGGTAAAAAATTAAAAATACTGGTGTGTCGAAGTTACTCGTAAACAAAAAATAACCAAAAGCAACAATAAGCAACAATACAGCAGTAGCAACAACAGTGGCGACAATACTATGGAAGAAATTTAAAAAAAAATGCAAGTAACACGAATCGACTTTTATCTTTGTCGGTCTCCTCTTCTTCTTCTTCTTCTTCTTCTCACTTAACTTCTTCATCGAGTGTTTCAAGTGTGAGTAATTTTCATACAAAGTTCAAGTTAACAAAATGACTTGAATGTAACATACATTGTAAATGTATAGAAAGTAAAAGAAACAGCAAAGGGGGCGTATGAAATAGAGGTTTTTCAAATTAAAGGAAAATATGGCAAATGAAAGGAAAGTAATGGAAACGAGTTTATTGTACTTACTATACACATATACACATTCATACATACTTTATCATTTCGATTGTAATGTTTAATAGGCGGCATTAGAACTAGCCATGTCTGTCCGTAATGTAGGTCTGTTGTTGGAACGTTAAAGGTGGCGCATATTCAAGGAGGTAGGTTTTTACTTTAGCAAAGAAAAAAAATCGAATAAAAGCCACGCCCACAAACAATAAAAATCTTTCTATCAGCTAAAATGTTTCTATATATACTTATAATTAGAGCAAATGGGCGTGACTAGATAACAAGAACGCCCACAATTTACAAAAAAATGCACGCGACTCAGAATCTGACTTGTCAGATACTACTTAATAATAAATAAGCTGTAGAAAGTGCACCTGTCACGCCCATTGTTTTGTATATAAATGTGAAGGGTGTTGAAGATTTAACCTAAACTCATTCCCTAACGATTAAATCAATGAAAGCTGTAATGGTTAAATGAACGAGTTCAACTTTCTTTTGTGATTTTCAAGTGTTTTAACAATTTAACGAAAATTCCTTCTAAGTACAAAAGAATGTAAAAGTTTCAGGTATTGGTTTCTCTTACTATCTGACTATTACAATTTAATACTCTCTCTATCACCTTTTTTTTTGTGTATTTATTACCATTAGAATGAAATATTGATAGAAGAAAACGGTCATGAAGAAGTGTTTTTTAAATGAGAGATTTTTACTGAAGAGGTGAACTCCCTATTATACAATTAAGAAAATGACAAAAACAAAAAACATTTATGCATTTGGCTAAATTGGTCTTCAGCAAGAACGGTAACTATGGCATTTGTTTCTTTAATGACCTTTTAGCACAAGTGCAGCCATAAATCACTGCGTAGAAGTAGAAGTTATTGTGATAACATAGACCAGCTTAATATGGTCAATTTTGTTATAGATTTTCCCTACATTGTGAGACTATGAATAATTTTTCAATGAATAGAACAGCAGAGTTGAATATTATTAAAGCAGCATAAACAATGCCATCATGTTTAATAGTTGTATGAATGTTGAGTTTATAATGCTTTATATGGCCATAGACACTCCATCCTACCTCATCCTCTTCTACTCTATTTGCCTTTATAAGAAAGTTTTCCATAATTTTTGGCAAATTTTAACAGCTTATTTAGTACTCATTAATGTAGAGTTTTACAGTAATAATAAAATCATACGATTTGTCATTGATTTGCTACACATTGCTGTTAAATATAAAAAATATTGTGCAAAAACTTAAAATATGTGTACAAAATTTCAGCTCAAGAGCGCTCGTGAGAATGCCAACAACAGGCAGACACACGAACATACGGATATACACGTCTAGAATATAGTAGGGTGTCTGACACCTCTTTTTGCGTGATACAAACAGAATGACAAACTTAGTTTACACCCCATCTTTATACATAAGTCTTTCAACAAAAATATACCAAATTCTAAATGTTAAATAAAACAATAGGACGGTTTCTCTGCATCCATTAAAATCATTCACACAACTTTAATACGGGTACCTTCTACCAGGGACAAAGACATTTGTCAAAAACACTATTTTCAATAACTTCAAAGGCTTTCAATCACTCATAAATTTGTTTGGGTCAGTGTATATGTTAGCATTGTAAATAGATGGTTAAGCAATTTCCAAATAGGCCATAAAGTCGTAAAAATAAAACTTCTTAAAATCTAATACAGGGTGAAGAAAAATGAAGGAAACTCTCGAATAATGTCATAGAATGAAATCTTTTGAAAAAAGTTGTAGGATTAGAATAGGGAAGATCAAGATCAAAATTACTATTATTTGACCCAAGACTTGATGTAATTGAAGTTTTTTTTTTTT
Source organism: Ornithomya fringillina (assembly GCA_963978525.1). Taxonomy (NCBI): domain Eukaryota; kingdom Metazoa; phylum Arthropoda; class Insecta; order Diptera; family Hippoboscidae; genus Ornithomya; species Ornithomya fringillina. Next base: position 7,962,775 of record OZ021694.1, read on the forward strand.
TTTCAAAAAATTTCATTTTATAACGTTACTCGATAGGTCCATCTTTTTTCTTCAGACTGTATAATAAGAAAGTTATCAAACTTTCGAGAATGCTTTTCAGTAGCATTAAATAAAGAAAAAAGAAAATTGTTTTAGAAAATTTTCATACCCTACATATAAAAAAAGTATACTAAGTTTCTTATACAGTTTGTTATACTTAGAAAAAAGAGTCAGAGTACGTATGAAATATATAAACACGATTTAGTTATGTCCGTCGTTATGTCCATAAGTCTTTTTTTTTCGAGATTTGAGCTAAATTTTTTTTTAAACACCTCTGCTTCGATTTTTTATTCATATGAGGCCCAATCTATTTAGAGACACGTCCACAATTCTTTCGCTTACAATTCACAAAGAACCTTATTTACCTTATAAATGGGGAGAGAATTTGGATTCTGTCTAAGCCTCAAGTAAAGTTTTTTTACTCGTTTCCCTTGTTTCAACAAAAAAAAAGTTACAAACAGAAATTTCTTTCCATTCTATTTTGATGATCACTTTATATCGTATATTTGCGTAATACCTTCAATCATACAATAAAAAAGAAAATCTTTAATAAAAATCAAAATAAGTAGCATGGAATGCAATGCAATAATAATATAATGAATTCGATATAAAAAAAAACAGTAAAAAAACTAAATTTAGCTTAGGCCGAATCTTAAATACCCCTCATTTTCACAACGGTGAGCGGAGCAGATTTATATATATAATAGTGCATGTATTACATATCAGCTTGCTAGCCGAGTTTTACAGGGAGTATGATTTATTTATATTGTAGGCGTGTATGTTATACAACCACGCCCACTTTTGGCACATCTATGTATGGGATAACTATAACTATAAAAAAAAAAATTTTTGTAATAGATAAATAGATTTTTGTAGTTTATGGGCCTGTCTATTATTCGACCATACCAATTTTTGGCACATAAATATATAAGCACAAAGTTTCAACTTGATAGCTCAATATTTTTAGCATAAATTTAGATTTTTGTCCATTAGGGGCGTGGCTCTTGACCAATTTTAATCATTTTCAATAGAAATCTTTGTGCAAAACTTAAAAATACCTGTTAAATATCGCAAAATTTACGCCCGTGACAATGATAACAGACACACGCGTACATATGGACACATAGATCGCCCACTTTTTGATGTTAATCAAAAATATAATATTTTGTAGGGTCTCTGATGCCTCCTTCTTGGTGTTGTAAACGGAAAAACAAACTTAGTTTACCCCCTATCTTATGTAGAGGGTATAACAATATAATATTTTACTCTTATATAATATTTTTATGTACACTAATACAAAGGCACTCAAAGTAGGAGTTTGTGGTTATTTGAAAGTAACTAAAATGGAAATTGAATGAAAAAAAGCTTAAGTTAAATTTAAAATAAAGTTTTTTTTTGTTGTGTTTTATGGTAAGTTGTTAATGTTAAAGAAAATCTTTTTCCAAGTTTTCTTTATAGTCACCACTAAAAAAAAAAATTACTTTAACGAATATGTATCTAAAACATAGGAAAAATTCTTAAAAATTTAATTTCAGTTTGGGGAGATATTATATATTTTTGATAAAAAAAAAAATGAAATAAATGTAGCTTAAGTCCCTGAGTGCAATTTTTATAGAATATGTATTAGGTAAACAATTTGTACTATGTTAGATATAAAAGCCAAGATGGGCTTTTCTAAATTATGGGCGTAAGTGTTTCAAAGCCGTCCAATATTTTTTTTTTTATTTTTTTGGTTTTTATTTTTTTATTGTTTGGTTGTTGTTGTTGTTGTTGTTGTTTTGTTTTTGTTGTTGTTGTTCACATTCGGGATCAGTTGTAACACCCAAAAGGCGGCGTCAGAGAGTCTGTGTGTTTCAGCTTGATGTCTCAAAATGTACCATAGTGAGTGTACTAACAACAGACCCACGCATACACAAACATATCTAATTAGATTCAAATTTTTATACTCTGGATGATCAGGAATATATTAAATTTGTACTGTCTCCGAGACTTCCTTTTGAATGTTGCAAACGCAACAATAAACTTATTGGGCCGCCACAGTTTATGTGAAAGGCAATATATAGAAATCAAGCAAAATCGATTTCCATTTTTTGAGAAATTCCCAATTTTATGTTGTGAATTTTACGATAATATGATTACAATAACAAAATTGCGATTAAATAAAAAAAAAAACCGAACAGTAAGCCAATGGGTTCATAAAAATTGTACAATACGCGCTCATCTACAACCAACTCTCACCATTTTTATTGTGTTCTTCTCAACAAACGGTACAATGTCATACTTTTTATATGCATATTATACAATGGAATCCATCAATACTGTTATGAAGAGAAGTGGTGTATGCGTTAGCCAATAGCATAGCCTTTAGAAGAAGCACACACATACACATATTCAAAAAGCACTCTGGCACTATTTACAGAGATACAGTGCTGTCTGTCTCAGCATATGTATTTTAATGTTTTAAATTTTTCATTTCTGTTATTATCTCTACAACAAAAATTTTATATTCTCTTCTAGTATAATTTTTATGAGATTTTATTTTGTTTGTTTGTTTGTGTTTTTTTTTTATTTTTTATTAGGTAACGTATGTGTTGTTAATCTCAGTAGATTTCTTGAGAGACACACTGCACACCTTACTACATATTATTGCATATTGTGATGATAACACTGAGCACACTTGTGAGCATTATGTGATAAACAAGACATTTTTATGGATTTTTGTTTGTGTCCTAAACTTAATTTCATTTTGATAGCACACTTGAGAGAAGGTTATAAAATATAAAATAGAAAGGAAATGAATGAGCGGCCTGGTGTGATTTGTACGAATGTAAGGACTTTGATTCAAAAGTTTACTCCCCTCCCTCTCTTTCTCTTTCTCTATATCTCTTTTGTATGTAAAAGAGTTTTAGTTTTATTAACATATTAACACGATTACCTACACAGTTCCTCTTGTTATACCAGACACTCATTCAAATTTATATTTATCCATTACATACGTTATTTTTACACATATTAGAAATTTTTTTTTTATACATTTAGTTAATTACTTATATGTGCTGACTGTTCAATTGAAGAAAAAATGTCTGAATAATGTACAGTGTATGCATCACTTCCAACAGATGAACAAATAATTTAATCATGTTCATGATATAAATTTTCCTTTCGTCTTTGAGAGATAAACTAAATAAAGTTTGTATCACACACACACATGGCAACCTCAGACACCTCCAAAGCAAATATTTTAAGCAATTTTTTTTTTTTATATATATTTCAATGAAATCGTTCTTATAAATGATAATTAAAATTATTCCTAACTAAAAATCTCCAAAGAATTTATCATTTGAATTTTATGCTTTCATTTTAATCAGAACAGACAATAGATGAAGTGAGATAATCAATAGATCTTTGTGCCATTTTGTAAATTAAAATAAATTTTTCACTCCAACACACAAACACATATAGAAAAAAATATATAAACTTTTTAATTGCTCTGGCACATACAATATAATGAATGAAATCAACAACAAGTAATAAAACTAAATTTGGCTTAAGACAAATCTTAAATACCCTTCACTTCCACAACGGTGGGCGTGACATATCTGTCATATTGCGCCCTATAATAGCGCATGTATTACGTATCAGCATGCGAGTCTACTTTTACGTTGAGTATGGCTTTTCGTAAATTGTGGGCGTGTCTGTTATTTGACCATGCCCATTTTTGGCACATTAATGGTTGGGCTAATCTTAAATAAGTGCACCAAATTTCAAGTATATAGGACAATTCGTGTGGTAGATATATAGATTTTTGTCGATTGTGGGCGTGGCTCTTGCCTATTTTAAATAACGAATTGTGTGCAAAAACTAAAAGTGTACATACACAATATCTAAAAACGTACGACCGTGAGAATGTTGACAACAGACGTATGCACGGACACACAGACAATTATGTCTAAATCGATTCTTGTTTTGATGCTGATCAAGAATATATATACTTTATGTAGAAGGGCTGTCGCTTCCTTCTGAGTGTTGCAAACGGAATGGCAAACTTTGTATATCTCTTAACTTTTGTGGATGGTCTAATAAACAATTAGATTAAAAAACTTATGCTACTACTGACACTTTCAAAAGACTACAAAACACATCTTTATTCAATATGCAAAAATTAATTACAATCAACTTGAATGCAATCAAAACTAATTTTTCCATAAGGATGAATCTTAAATACCCTTCACCCCCTCCTCTTACATGTTCATCACAACATAGAGAGTAACATTTAATAATGAAACATATTGAGCTAAGTTTAGATTTTTATAAATTGTGATCATGTCTATTTTCCGACCAATTTTGCGGCTAATATAATTTTCGTTGATTGTGGGCATGGTTCTAAATATGTTTTACTCTGCGATCTGCGCACGGAAACTGTGCCTACAAAAATTTCAGTTTAATATTTGAAAATTTACAGCCGAGAGACTTACAGTCTAGACCGATTGAATTTTTGATGATGACTAAAAATATTTTTAATTTCAGGGTATAAAAGGAAAATGTTTTCATAAATACAGTTAAAATCCATCCTGATTTATGTAAATACATTTACATTGATTTAAGAAGAATTTTAAATCCCTGTTTGAAATCATTTTAGCATAATGGTCTGCCAATCTGTCTGCCCTTCTACATAAAATAAATTTTGTATAAATTTTTGGTGATATTTCAAAATTCATATTTTATTCATATTGTGTTTAAATGTAAACTTTGCATCTTTGTGATTAATTTTACACATATTCTTCATGCATATAAAGCATGAATTATTTCACATTTTTGCATAATACCCTAATACCAGTATAAACCTTTTATACGCGACGACCTTATCCTAACTTTTAAAATCTCAGCATTGTAAAGCTAAACTGTTCTAAGTAATAACTTTATTTTAATCATGCTACTCAAATAATTAAACACAAACACTGTCATCACTTGGTGCAACTTTTCAGATACTTAAGAATAGTTTCTTGCATATTGAATGTAAGAAAGGATAAAGAGAACATGAAAAAGTAAAAGGAAATTAATTATTCAAATTTTTTGTATAAAATAACTTAACATTCACTAATTGCTTGTAGGAATTTTCTGTTGACTGTATGAGTAGAAATAAATATATAAAAATATTAAAGCGGATGACTTTTAAGGAAACAAAAGTTAATACTTGACTTAAGTTACTTTTAGAATACCTATCATCGATGTACTAAAGCTTTCTTTGAAAAGGCGGGCTTATAACTTATAGCGTCTCTGTTAACTTTCCTCATAAGTTTTAAAATTTTGATATTTTTGCAAGCGTGGACTCACTTCACTTGAGTGAGTATATTCAATAATTCGTTTAAATAATTTTGTTTTATAAATTTAATCATTTCTTTCAAGTTATTTTTATATTTCTATGTATTTTACAATATGTCTAAAATGCTCCAGATATTACGTACGGGACATAAAAGAAACTACCAATTGAAAACAACAAAAACTTATATCCGCATTTCACTGTTATTTCCTAAAAGTTTTCACAACTTGGCGTAAAATAATGTGTTGGATATTTCACAACACATTACGTGCTAAGAGAAAACTTCTTTAGTAGCTTCTTCTTCTTTTGTACAAAAATATATTTTCCCAATTAGTGTAAAAGTTAAAAAAGTTTCCTGTGAATAACAAAATATTAGAAAAAACTTAAGCTTACCTAGAATCCTAAAATGAATGTTCGTTAGCTGATCACTTACAGCTGCTTTTGATAACATTATAAATTAGCCACTCATTAGATCTAACCATTTTATTCATTAGCCGGTGGCAATGGCTGCATGAAAATATTTTTATTAATTACATTTATTTACATACGCACGGCAACACAAAACTAAAATTTAATATTTAAGCAAAGAAAATTTTCCAACATATATACACCGGCCGCTTATATCTTTAAAAGGTTGCATAAGCTCAAGTGCTTAACGCATGTCTCACCATGTCAGTTGTGAAAACGCTTTTTGTTTTCATTTTGTTGACTTTATTAAAATGTTGAATTATTCACAAGCACAATATCCACATAATCATATATTTTTCTTCTATATTTGTAATAACTTTGAAATTTCGTTTCACATTACACTTAAACTTGAAAAATTAATATTAAATTTCTCCAATTCTCTAATCGTACTGAAAAACGATCGCGTGTTTACTTATGTCTTTACAAATAGAATTCATATCAGGCTTGTCAACACAAAATCATCAAACGTCCCTGTTTTTGTAAGAATTTCCTCTTCCTTTATACAATAAATTAATTATTTACTTTTTCAATATTTTAGAATTATAAAATTATATTTAAATAATAATAATAAGAAAATTTATATTATATTTAAATAAATTTATGCAAAAACTTTTTTATACTTATATAAATAAAGTATATTGTTTATTTTAAGTATGTTAATATGGTGTTTTTGATAGACGTCCCAGTTTTTGTGAGAATAACACACAGAGATGCTCTATTTATGTTTAAAAAGAAACGGCAATCCAACATCTTATGCTATTTATAACTTTAAACTGGCAATACCATAAATGTTTGTTTCCTATATTAGAATTCAACATACGTGTATAAAAATACACCACTGGAAACATTCCCTTTTTCTCTCACTCTTTCTCTCTTGCACAAGTTTTTTATTTATAGCAACAACAAGTTACACATTTTATATAATATATTTTATGTGTTTACCCAATCACTTGACAACATTTTAAAATCATTGTAATAACATTGACAGCTTCAATTGTTTAAGCAAACAAATGCTGAAGAGTTCAGTTAGCAAGTGTTGTTTTTTTTTGTTTCTGTTACAATCTGAAGCAGTTCACTGAAGATATTAGCACAGCTATGTTTAGTATCCTAACAAATATTTTATATATTTTATTAAGCTTTAAATTAAATTCAAGCCAAGCAGCTTTATTCTATCCATCCAATAGTGCTTATGGGGTGAATACGTGAAATAGTTACAAAAATTTATTTAAACAGTTTCTCTCTGCAAAGTAGATTTTTGCTGCCATCGCTGTACCGTTGGATTTGCCCAATCGTAATGTATTTGTTTCGTATAATTTCGAAGCGAATTATGATTTACCTGAAAATTGGGCTTTACCACCCTATGCAGTAAGTTTTTCAAATGAGGAATTTGTTTAGTTTCTATAATGTGCTGTTATAGACCAATCTGGCCGATGAAGATTTATTTGATGATGAGACACGCGATTGTCTTAACTGTTCTTTGGCTGGCAACAATACCCATAAAGTAGAGAAACGTGATGTCCCCTCACTACTGACACGGACCAACTTCTATCACATACTGGCAGATAAATTTCAAAGGTTTTTTTGTTCATCTTTGATAATAGTTTTCTTGTAAAAATATTCTTCAATAATTGTGTTTTGTGTAGAAGTGGTTTTGAGGGCATTAACTGTTTATTGCGTTTGATTTGTGAAATCAACTCCACTGGCGATATGAAGGAATCCAATGGGGTTTTAGGAAATTTACTGCACATAATGTTTTCGTAAGTGTTTGCTTCTATGATTATTTAAATTTTATTCAAATTATTTTTAATTAATAAAAAAAAAAGACCCTCCACCTCACGCAGAGAAGGTATGCCTCTAAAATACTATAAAGCTGAATGGCATGGCGTAAATAATCAATGTCATCTGTATGAGGCTGGGTGCAAGGACAGTATCTTGGATTTGATAACTATATCGATTCAGGATGTATTAGAGAATCGAACAAAAGAAAAGTTATTCGCATGAAATATATTTAAGTTTTACTTGAAAGTTTTGATTTTTTTCTGTTTTGCTGACAACATGTTTTTTGTTCACTTACTTCTCTCCCAATTAAACAACTCGACCAATATTTATATTAATAACTTAATTATGTATTAACTTTAATAAAAAAAAAAAAAAAAAAAAAAAAAAAAAAAAAAACAGAACTTAAGCTTTGTGAGACCTTTCGGTGGTGCCAGTACATTACAAAAGAAAACATGATTTTTATAAAAAAGGACAATAGTTCGTGTGCGGGCATGATATCGTTATAGAACAGCTAACACAGTTACTGTAAATCATTTATGCTGACGCATCTTACGATCCTGCCATGTGGCAAACTTCGCATTGGCAGCTTGTAATAAACGATTCAAATGTTGTGTGAGTGTACCACCCAAAGGTGAAAGTTTTTGTATGGCGCGATCCTGAAAGTAATAAAAAATTAATTAATATTTATTACCCTACTCGCACACACACACACACAAATCGACAAAACAAACCTCAAAGGGTTGCAATTTTGCGATTTTGAAACGTAGCAAAGCTTCGTGCATACGTACAGCCTTAGTTTCCAATTCCTGAGTGGTGGGTGGGAAACATCGCCAGAAATGTTTCAACAATTCCAACAGGGAACAATATAAATTACGCAAATCTTTTTCGAATTCGGGTGGCACCAGTTCTATAAGAAGAGATGAAAAACATGTGAAATTTTATGAAAGAACAAAGTGATAACGTGAGGAAACTGACGTGCTGCCGATTGTTCTTGAAATCCTCGCATTAAAGCACCGCCTGGACTCAGTTCACCCAAAGCATTAACAGCTGCTGATGAGGTAATTAATAGTTTGTGTGGTATGCGATGCAACCAATTTTCAGTGCTGCGTATTATCTGATGTTGTACTTCCTCCAAGCGTCGCGGATCCTCGGACGTTTCATATGTCGAACTTGGCATTGGACCGTGCAGGTAACGCTCCACTTTCGCCAAATTGATTTGTTGAGATTTTCTCCTACTCTCCAAGTTGGCCTCCCCACTATCGGATTCCAGCAACGGATCGCCCAAGTCGTCATAGTGTATTTTTTCTATGATGCGTTGTTTTTTCGCTGGTATTTCACTGGCCTCTTGCGTTAATTCAGCAGTACTGCCATTTGGCAGAGCTGCCCTCACCACCGTCTCATTTCTCTCTTTCACTGTTTTAGTAGTTGTAGAACTATTCACATCCGTACAGGTTTTCAGAACCATAATTGAATGTTGATTGAAACGTTTGATCATATTTTGATGCACAATATTACCGCTGTTAATCTTATTATCCTCAGCATTTACACTGCAGAAGCCCTCCTCCAAAGGTACATCTTCAAATTGTTTTAAATCGAGGAGAGGATCTCCCGCACCCTGTTGGACAGCCGCCTTTAATGCCTGATCATCTATCTTGCCGCACTCTGTGAAAATATCTTTAGTACCAGCTGTTATACGGTCACGATGGAAGTAGTGGGATTGGAAGAACTTGGTCCAAAATTCAGCTTCACTCATTTTATTAGGAACGTTTTCTTGGTGTTTTCGCTTAACAGCGGGATATGTTTTGAAAATGCAGTGAATAATGTCATCGGTTAGATTGTATTTTAAGCCATTGCAACCATCCGTTTGTGGCTTGATGTCGGCCAAGAAAGCTCCAGACACACCTGATGTAAAAATATATTATTTTTAAACTGTTTATAGAAAATGATTGTCGTCTCACCAATTGTCTGCTTCTTATTCACCTTTTTTAAAGCATGCTCTTTGGCATGTGTGTTCCAAAACTCTTCACTTGTTATTACCTGAGTAGTTACCAAATCTTTATAGAGCATTAGCAAATGTGGATTTTCAGCTAATATACGGTTCTTCTCCTCCAACTCTTTGTCAACTTTACGTTTAAAGTTGGGCAACAATTGTTGTAGTAACTCTTTCACTTTATCACGATCGGCCAACATGGCCTGTTGACCATTGCGATTCACAAAATGGAATGTAGATGTATTGCCATCGTGCAACACTACCTGTAGCTGTACTTTGGGTTTTCCTTCGGGTGAAATTTTTTGCGCTACCATATAAAAGAAAAGAAGAAAATAAAAAAGATTATATCTTTAACCGTTATTGCCAAATAACACTAACCTTTAATGTCGGCAAAGCGATGCGATACGGCTACAGTATCTCGATTTTCAGCCATCCAAGCCAAACGTTCATTCATCACATACAAAGTGCCGTCACCTTTCTTATATCGAACCTCACCCATTTGTAGTAAAACATCTTCACTGCTAGTGGTCATATTTTTCCCAAATAAAGTATTTTTTAGGAACAAATTTTATTCCGGCTTGTAATTGATGGTACAAGTTGAGCAGCAGCTATGTGTATATGTGTGACGTTATATAAGTTATAAGTAAAAAATGCATATGCTATGTTCTGTTTAGTTATTTATAGTGTTTTGAAATTTAAATTTACATTTAACAAACGCTATAATAATAAAAATATTATAACACATAACACGCACTTTTAATTATTTTACCCTGAGAAAATCAACTGAGCTGAATGACAAGAACGATTCTGCTTTTTCCTTTATCAAGTAATAATTCACAATAATGTGATAACATAATAATTCTACAACTCTCAATATATTTCACCACACATATAAACATTGTTGTATTGAAAAGCCAATTATTAATTTGTTTTTTAATTCATTTATTAATGTAATATTAAAAAGTATTTTATAATACATTTTTTCACTTTATTTTGTACCATGTTATGCCAGTTCAGTATTTCAAAACTTGGCAACCCTTTTTTATATACTACTAAACAGTTCTACCAAATTCACCACATTCATGCGTTAACCAAAGTCTTTATTTAATTCAATAAAACCACAATATTTTCTATAGAATATTAAAAAATGTGCGGCATAAACAATGATTTATATAAAATTGGAAAGTAATTAAACATTAGGACATTTTTCAGCTTTATAATCAAAATATAATAAAACCCTGTGTGCTAAATAAATTGTGTTTTGTTATTTCTCTTAGTTTGGTGCACGTTTTCTAAAGTACCGTTAAAAAGCTTTTATAAGGTGAATGCGTTAATAAAAAAAGAAATTATTTGGAAAATGAAAAATAATACTTTATAGAAAAAACTATTTAACTAATTGTTAAACAGTTATTAAGAAAATTTTTTATAAAAACAAAGAAAACAGTATTCAGCTGCATTAGTGTTTTAGCTCGAATGTTTATAAAGTGAAAGCAGAATAGAAAAATATTCTTTTTTTAAGAAGATGGTGGACCTTTGTTATAATCATTGAGGAATTTAAATGGGTGAGTTATTATTGCATTATTAATTTATACTATTATAAAGTAGTTTTTAACCGATTTTTATTGTATTTTATAACTTGCTTGAGATCTGATTAATATAAATTGTTCCTTCTCAATGAAAAATGTATGATTTTTAATTAAGAATAGAATTTCCATTTTATGTTGTTTCTACATCCTTAAGATTTACTTTCGTGTGATTAGAGCAGAGCATATCGTGTAATATTATTCGCCCTCACAATCCATAAAAACAACTCAAATTTAGTTTAGGTTTTTATGCATTGCGGCTGTTATTATATATGTTTGCCTTTTTTTATATCCCTCATCTTTTTTCCACTATTCTTTATACAAAACAACTTATTACTAATCGTTAATTGTACATTTTCATATCAAATTAATATTAAAATTATTAAAAAATATTGCTATAATAAAAGCTGTTCAAATAGTGAAACAAAATTTCATAATTTACAAAAATTTCTTTAAAAAATTAAGCAAAAATCTTCAAATCAAATCAAAAATCTTTAAAAAAATACAACAAAAGTTGTTATGTGAAAAAATTTACTTTGGACAGGAATTTCTAAGAAAAAATTCGTTAATCGAACAGATAACAACTGATGGGAATCGTAAGCAAACATTGTAAACGCTTAGTTACAAATTCCAAATCGGTTGAAATCTATTTTAACCAAAATTTTTTCTAAATTCCCATCAAAATAGTTTAATCGACTTGTTTAATATGTTTTGTTTTCCAAATATATGGCTAACAAAGTATGCTAAGTAAGGTTAGCAGGAACCTTTTTTAGGTAGTAAGTAGAGCCGTGCCTTAGCTCGGCGTGTTGTTTTGAATAACAGAGAAAGTGAACTCTAACAATTGTTCGATATTTTAATAAGCTATTAAGATCGTCAAGGTTTTCTAATAAAATCTCTTAACCAATTGTAAACAGATTAAGAACTTTTATGTGGAAAACCAACAATACTCTTAACCGCCTAGAAAAGTAACGGACAATGTGAGAGAAACCTACAGTAAAAACTTACAAATTATTGTAAAATATATATGTTACGGTAAAATGAAGAGAGATATAGCTTTACACTGCACCATGTGATAAACAGCTGTAGAGGTGTTGAGAGACCAAAGAGAAAGTCTCATTGATTGCGTAATTTCGTTCGGCAGCGTTTCATTATGATGTTAGAGTAAGTGCAGCATTTTTTAACCCCCCCGTCTAGAGAATGACATCGTCTTGAACTTATTTTTCTGCATCGTTATTGCTTTCTTCATCTTTTTGACGTTTTCGACATTGCTCTGGCACGTGTCCGCCAACGCCTTTTAACAGCGAATGTATTATAAGACGGTTTCTGTGTCAAGTGCAGCTTTTGTAAGTTATTTGCAGTTTCTACCGCCTAATTATTCTGATCATTTCTACTTTCAATTTTTTCTACTTTCGTAATCGATTTCGCACTTTTTACTTGGAACCTTCATACAAATTTTGATGATCTTTTAAACTTGGGTTAAACCACAACATGCATGCGGAATGTAGGGGATCAAAAAAGCTTTTTTATTCTCACCGAGAATATATTGCAATGAGTCATATGATTATACGTATATTAAAAAAAAAACATTTTTTAATATTGTAGTCTACTCAGTTAACGATTGATTAGTTACGCTTAGCTTAAGCAAAAGTGCAGACGAAAAGAAGAATGGCAGCCACCAAATTAACAGATGAACAATTTAAAATATTTATCGAAACCATACGTTCACTAGCTCCCCAGCAAAAGGATTCCGAACAAAATAAAAACACATCTAAAGGTAGCTTCAGCAATTGTAGGGTACACTTCGGTGGTCAACAAGATATCGATGCCGTTGAAGTGTTCATAGATGCAATAGAAACCTATAAAGCGGTGGAGAATATAAGCGATAAAGATGCTCTTAAAGGTTTATCATTATTATTTTATGATGTGGCCTCTACGTGGTGGAAAGGAGTGCGTCGTGAAGCCAACACTTGGAATGATGCATTACGGTTGTTGCGGGAATATTTCTCACCAACAAAACCGTATTATCAGATCTATTTGGAGATTTTCGAGACAAAACAAAATACAAAAGAGGCTATTGATACGTTTGTGTGTAAACAGAGAGCACTATTGGCTAGACTACCGGAGGGACGTCATGATGAAGAGACTCAATTGGATTTGATTTATGGTTTATTAAGTTTAAAATATCGCCAAAGTATTCCTAGACATGAGATTAAAACGTTTCGAGATTTGTTGGAAAAGGGTAGATATGTTGAACGGCATTGATGGATTTTTATGTTTAGTGGTTTAGTGTTAAGGAAAGTTATTAATATAGTGCAATAATACATATTTTTGTAAATAATTCTAGTTTTCTTATTAAAAAAGTTATAAAGCGTGTACAAACACGTACAATAAAACACATTTATAATAGCGAAATATTATTTTTTAATAAAACTTGTACAAAGGAGCACTAGCAATTGAATCCACCAGGCTTCTTGTAAAAGGTGATAGATAAAAAAAACAATTAAGTTGCTTTGAAAAGCAACACCTCCCCGACGGGGAATTGAACCCCGGTCTCCCGCGTGACAGGCGGGGATACTAACCACTATACTATCGAGGACTATACATATAGTTTTTCTAAATTTTCACTAATATTCAATATGTTCTCTTATTGTTATTCTCTATATATTAACCTAAATCAACTTTTAATTAATAGAGAACTCTGTTGATATATTTTTAGTTGTTACTAAAGAATAAAGAGGGCGTGCTGTAAGAAAGTTTAAAAATGGTAGTGATTTTATTTCATAATTCTTAATCCTTTAAAACACTGATTTTTAATATTTTTGAAGTCACAGAACACTTGTGATTACATGATAAAACTCTTATTAAACTGATTATTATAACAGTACAAATAACAGTAGTATTGATTTAAACATTTCGGATGCAACTTTTTTATTAAAACATTCACACATTTCTTTTATTATGTATTTTTATTCAATTCTTCAAAATAGGATCCTTTCATTAAATGCTCTGGCTTTATATTAAATTCTTTCATCAACTGTTCAGCTAAAGTTTGGCCTTCACTCAAAGACTCATCAGGTTTCAAACATATCTCAAATTCTATAAAAGTTCCCAAATTATTCACTTTATCCAAATGTATACGTATCCTATTCTCGTGTAAAAATAATAAACGCTCCTTAACAAGAACGCCCTGTTGGCCATTACTTTGTTTTAGAATAATTTCCAACAATTCAGGTTTCTCAACATACATTTTCGTATAAGTTGATAATTTAGGACCTTGTTCATTAGATCGTTCATAATAAATCAACTCAGCCGGTTTGGGTGGTGTATGATAACGTAATTTAAGTCGTCCTTGCTGTGATTGATAGAATATATCCCGTTGTTTAATAATTTCTCCATCGGATTTCGATAAATTTCGGGCTATTTCTACGCATTTAATGAAATCTTCTTCTGCTATTAAACGCGCTTTTATTTCAACATTACGTTGTTCATTTGACATTGAATGATTTTCGTTTTAATTATTTCTCTTTTTGCTTAAAGCTGGATATTGAGTTTCTTGAATTAGATTGGAGTTTGCACTTAAAGGTTTGCCCCTTCTTGCTTTATGTGTGCAATTCATTCAACTTAAAATGATGACATTAACAATAGTTTACAAGTGAAGCCTCTGCTTTACAGCTAATAATAGCAGAATTATTGGGCCGACCCCTAACTAAAATGCAGAAAAGCCACCAAAAATTAATTGAACTTGATGACAACTTAAACACGATATTATTATTGCATCCATTCAACAAACATACAAATACGTTTTATTGTACTTTATAACTTTTTTATTAAGAAAACTAGAATTATTTACAAAAATAATTATTATTGCACTATATTAATAACTTTCCTTAACACTAAACCACTAAACATAAAAATCCATCAATGCCGTTCAACATATCTACCCTTTTCCAACAAATCTCGAAACGTTTTAATCTCATGTCTAGGAATACTTTGGCGATATTTTAAACTTAATAAACCATAAATCAAATCCAATTGAGTCTCTTCATCATGACGTCCCTCCGGCAGTCTAGCCAATAGTGCTCTCTGTTTACACACAAACGTATCAATAGCCTCTTTTGTATTTTGTTTTGTCTCGAAAATCTCTAAATAGATCTGATAATACGGTTTTGTTGGTGAGAAATGTTCCCGCAACAACCGTAATGCATCATTCCAAGTTTTGGCTTCACGACGCACTCCTTTCCACCACGTAGAGGCCAAACCAAAAAATAATAATGATAAACCTTTAAGAGCATCTTTATCGCTTATATTCTCCACCGCTTTATAGGTTTCTATGGCATCTATGAACACTTCAACGGCATCGATATCTTGTTGACCACCGAAGTGTACCCTACAATTGCTGAAGCTACCTTTAGATGTATTTTTATTTTGTTCGGAATCCTTTTGCTGGGGAGCTAGTGAACGTATGGTTTCGATAAATATTTTAAATTGTTCATCTGTCAATTTGGTGGCTGCCATTCTTTATTTTCGTCTGCACTTTTGCTTAAGCTAAGCGTAACTAATCAATCGTTAACTGAGTAGACTACAATATTAAAAAATGTTTTTTTTTTAATATACGTATAATCATATGACTCATTGCAATTTATTCTCGGTGAGAATAAAAAAGCTTTTTTGATCCCCTACATTCCGCATGCATGTTGTGGTTTAACCCAAGTTTAAAAGATCATCAAAATTTGTATGAAGGTTCCAAGTAAAAAGTGCGAAATCGATTACGAAAGTAGAAAAAATTGAAAGTAGAAATGATCAGAATAATTAGGCGGTAGAAACTGGAAATAACTTACAAAAGCTGCACTTGACACAGAAAGCGTCTTGTAATACATTCGCTGTTAAAAGGCGTTTGCGGGCACGTGCCAGGCTTACATTTTGTATACATTGAGATTGATTTGAGATTTTTACTTATTTTCCCGTTATTTTTTATTAATTTCTCGTAATGGGTTAAAAACGTGAAAGCATTGAATGCATTGAAGTGGTTGTATTTCGTCTTATCTCGATGCGTGTTCACATTCAATTAAAGATAAATATTCGCTAAATATATATAAAATATACATTAAATATATTTCACAACATGTTGAAAAGCAAGTTCCAGTACAAATGTATTTAGAAATTATTATCAAAAATCAATGCTTGTAATTATTAAACGATTAAAGGGACGCCCTTTTTTGTAGTAACTATCCTGAGTTTGTGCGTATATTCACTCTATCAAAATGTTTTTCAAAAAGATATATTCTTGATTAGCATAAAATTCTTTGAAATTACGCCATGTCCGTCCGTCGCATTTTTTGAGATATTTCGTTTAAATTTGGTACAACGGCATGTAACGGTCCAAAGAAGAACCCTATTGAAAATGGATAGGATCTGACAATTTTTGGAACCCCTTCCCATAGAATGTCCCATTATAATGGAAATCTTTATATGGCAAAAAACTGCAATTATTAATTTTTTTGCCAAAAACTGGCAAGGAATAGTTAATTGGCCAAATGTGGATCCGATTGGATATTTGGACATTTGGTACCATTTCCCCTTCCACATAATGATATATCACAAAATAACTTATGTGGCAGTTCATGATAATAGAGTACTTCTTCTATCGCCCCATATTCGCATTGTTGACATTGAATTGCTGTAGTTTTGTTGTTATTTTTAGTTTCCTAAGAATTTCATAATATGACTCAAAATGCATTTGAAAGCTCAATAAGCATAGAGAGTACAGAACAATTTTGCTATATAAAGAGCATGGCGTGCCATTACAACTTTAGTCATTAGCAAAAACGCAAATGTGTTACATTTCCTCGTATTAACGGTTTATTAAATAACAACTAATTAAAAACATTCGCCAGCACTGCTTGGCTTTGTATTAACTTTAACCCGCTTCCGTGTAGAATTTCCCAAAAATTTAACACAAAACAAAATGGCTCAAACTGTTCAAATGACCACCGAACAACTTCAACAACTAATCGAAGCAGTACGTGTATCAGCTACCACCGCCGCTGCTGCCGGTATTAGACAAAACGTTGACTCTTTCAAACATAAGGCCAGTTTTAGTGATTGTCCGGCCGAATTTTGGGGTAACCGCGATCACGAAGAAGTTGAAAATTTCATAACTTCTATGGTCACATATAAAGAAATTGAATCGATTAGTGATGAAGATGCCCTGAAAGGTATTTCCCTGCTTTTCCATGGCATTGCTTCCACTTGGTGGCAAGGCGTGCGCAAAGAGGCCAAAACTTGGGATGACGTTCTACGTTTAATTCGTGAACATTTTTCACCCGCTAAACCCGCCTATCAAGTCTATTTCGAAATTTTTGACAATAAACAAGATGACAAAATCGCAATTGATACGTTTGTGTGTCAGCAGAGAGCACTGTTGGCCCAACTGCCAGAAGGCCGTCACGACGAAGAAACCGAATTAGATTTCATTTATGGTTTGGTCAATTTGAAGTATCGCAAATACATACCACGCCACGAGATTGGATCATTCAAGGAGTTGTTGGAGAAGGGCCGCATTATTGAACATAACAATCTGGAGAGTGAGAAAGCAAGGAAGGAAGTTGAGGTTAAACGAAGGGGCAGGATTTCTAAGCGTTGTTCATATTGTAATTTCCGTGGTCACACCAACGAAGAATGTCGAAAACGTCGAAAAGATGAAGAAAGCAATAACGATGCAGAAAAATAAGTTCAAGATGATGTCATTCTCTAGACAGAGGGGTTAAAAAATGCTGCACTTACTCTAACATCATAATGAAACGCTGTCGAACGAAATTACGCAATCAATGAGACTTTCTCTTTGGTCTCTCAACACCTCTACAGCTGTTTATCACATGGTGCAGTGTAAAGCTTTATCTCTCTTCATTTTACCGTAACATATATATTTTACAATACTTGTAAGTTTTTACTGTAGGTTTCTCTCACATTGTCCGTTACTTTTCTAGGTGATTAAGAGTATTGTTGGTTTTCCACATAAAAGTTCTTAATCTGTTTACAATTGGTTAAGAGATTTTATTAGAAAACCTTGACGATCTTAATAGCTTATTAAAATATCGAACAATTGTTAGAGTTCACTTTCATTCTCTGTTACTCAAAACAACACGCCGAGCTAAGGCACGGCTCTACTTACTACCCAAAAAAGGTTCCTGCTAACCTTACTTAGCATATTTTGTTAGCCATATTTTTGGAAAACAAAACATATTAAACAAGTCGATTAAACTATTTTGATGGGAATTTAGAAAAAATTTTGGTTAAAATAGCTTTCAACCGATTTGGAATTTGTAACTAAGCGTTTACAACGTTTGCTTACGTTTTCCAATCAGTTGTTATCTGTTCGATTAACGAATTTTTTCTTAGAAATTCCTGTCCAAAGTAAGTTTTTTCACTTAACAACTTTTGTTGTATTTTTTTTAAAGATTTTTGATTTGATTTGAAGATTTTTGCTCATAATTTTTTAAAGAAATTTTTGTAAATTATGAAATTTTGTTGCATTACTTGAACAGCTTTTCATGATTTACCGATTTCTTAAATGAGTACTTTTTCAAGAATATCGAAATATTTTTTAGAGAAATGCAACAAAAACAACTTCACCCCTTTGTGCCATTTGGGGTCGATTTACTGAAGCGTTCTGGGTTTCATATAAATTTAGAAAGATACGATTTTTGTTTGGGAGCAATTTACAAATATTTTTTACAAAACACTTTCAATCACTTTGTGTTTGAAATCCAAACACAAAGAGATTGTAAGGGTTCATAAGAATTTTGTAATTTTGTTTCATTCAAAATCTTATCGGACTAAATCATATTAAAAACGGTACGACTTTTGTGAAACGTGGAGGTGGCCAAGAATTTATTTTAAGCTTTCATGTAAAGCTCTTTAATTTGGGCACGCCAGTTATGGACAACTTGTTGTTTACCATGTACTGGCACGCCCAACTGGTTAAGCGTTCGCTTTCGAGTTTCCTCCCCACTCCAAGGCTTTCTTAACTCCGGCATTTATACTAGAGTTTTCAATTCATCAAACAAGAGCTATTAATTGAGTGTAAAAAAATTATTTACATAATTTAGAGGTGTTGATCTTTTGTACTGTCACCACTTAAAAGGTAGCGCCATACAGTGGAGGTTCAATTGGCTACTTTTGTTTCAACCTTTTGAGTGCCGCAATAAAGTTCTCAATTAATAAGCTTTTCTGGCAAAACTCTAACTATGTATTCTATGTACTTAAGTAGAAACAAAATGTATAATTTGATATGAAAATGTACAATTAACGATTAGTAATAAGCTGTTTTGTATATAGAATAGTGGAAAAAAGATGAAGGATATAAAAAAAGACAAAGAAATATAATAACAGCCGCAATGGCTTAAAACCTAAACTAAATTTGAGTTGTTTTTATGGATTGTGAGGGCGAATAATGGTACAAGAATATATATACTTTGTAGGGTCTCTGACGCCTCCTTCTGCGTGTTGCAAACAGAATGTGAATGTGCAAACTCATGTGAAGGTTATAACAAAAAAAATATGAATATCTCCGACGGGGAATTGAACCGGCCTGTTACTGTTATAATAATCTGTGACTTCAAAAATATTAAAAACCAGTGTTTTAAAGGATTAAGAATTATGAAATAAAATCACTACCATTTTTAAACTTTCTTACAGCACGCCCTCTTTATTCTTTAGTAACAACTAAAAATATATCAACAGAGTCCTCTATTAATTAAAAGTTGATTTAGGTTAATATATAGAGAACATATTGAATATTAGTACTCAATTAGAAAAACTGTTTGTATAGTCCTCGATAGTATAGTGGTTAGTATCCCCGCCTGTCACGCGGGAGACCGGGGTTCAATTCCCCGTCGGGGAGATTCAAAAAAATATTTTTTTGCTACGATTGTGGTTTTTCAACACCTAAAAGGAGACGTCAAAGACCCTACAAAGTTAATTTTTTTTTTGATCAGTACCAAAAACTCAGTCGCTGTAAATACATATTGGTCATATGTTGTTATTCTTACTGTCGAAAATTTTGAATAGGTGGAGGTACTTAAGATTTAGCAAAATTTGCTTCATTTGTATCGAACTGAAAATTAAAATCATAATCAAACGAAAAAAAAAATATCATAAAAATTGTACAAATATTTATCAAAAAACTACCTAAACCTGTGTAGGCAGGCTAACATGAAAATGCAATAAATACATGGAAAGAAACTTGTATTACGCCATACCAAGAAAGCTATAAAGTAATTTTTTTATTACAAAGATGTACAGAGAAAGGCTGAGAAAACAGAATAAACAGTAAAACTATAATAGGTATTGATTCAAATGATTAGGTAACGAATGGAAAGTGTATCCACAAACACTGTTTCATATATAGTTACGTATGCACACACACATACATTTACGTATATACAAAGATATTACAATTTGCTGTCTGCTATATGGAAAATAAATATACGCTCCAAAGGATGTAAAAAAGCAAGCACTACTCTGTAAATGTGTTTACGTTCATAAATATTGTACAAATACAATATGTGTACGAGTGGGTACTATGCATTGGTATCACGGTGATGGTCATCTCTCCGACTTAATTCAATAAAGTAATTGGATAAAGTATACAAATATATGACAACAAATGTTGGCTATAAAATCCTGAACATTTTAATGAATGATGAGATTATAGTATTCCCCAAACTACCATACCACTACCTATCCCCCGTCTCACTTTAATATGGCATCGGATTTCTACTGACTTTGTCGTATAAATAAAATAAAGCAAAACCTATAGTGAATGATTTAAGCTCCGTTTCTATGAATAAGTTGGGTATATATAAATTTTGTGCCACCACTTAACCCCTAAAGCATTCAATTTTTCTTCTTTTTCTTCCGTACATATGCACTTTAATACCAATAGTAAACTGGATATAAAACTAAATGAATATTGCAAGTATAGGAAGGAACACATACCGTATGCGTGTAGTTTTTGTGATCGTTATGTAAATCGCTGCAGTTAAATGTTAATTTAGTTGGAACAAGGAAAAAATTTTATATTGCAGATCGTAAAACAACAGCTTTGTTGTAAACAAAGAACCTTTAGGACAAATGTTAACAATAACTGGTATTTAAATCATTTCACCACTTCCAACTTTCAACTGATAGCAAGTAAAAATATCGACTACTTAACACCTTACACCACTTAGTTGGACAATTTTTATACCCTCTACATAAGATATTACACATGTTTTTAATTAAGGCAGCTATAATGAACACGTCCACAATTTATAAAAAAAAAAAAACCTTTTTTTGTGCTGAATTTAATGTTTTAGAAAAGAAGCCTCTCTGTTTAAATAGGGTTATATGGAAAAGGGTTCTAACAATAGTCCGACCGGGTCCAAATTTGGTATTTCCAACTAAATTGTTTAAAAAACTGTTAAGTAATATGTATTTTCATCATAAAAAGATATATTTTAAAATATGGCGTTGTATGGCGAGGGTTCCTAAAAATTCGCCGACTAGATCCATTTTTAAAAGTGAGCCTTTATGATGCAAAACAAACTATTTTGTGTCAAATTACAGCTTAAAATATCCAAAGTTACGGTCTGAACGTTTGTTGAATACATGTATGGACAGAGGGACATTGTTAAATCGATCCAGATTTTGATTCTGATCCAATGTGTATGTTTGTAACTCCGAAATGGCAAATGTCACGCCTACCTTTTTTTTTATTACAAGTAGATTACAAACAAATCAATTTGACGATATATGTCTGCCTGTCCATATAACTATTGTATAATTTTGAACGACGGTGTTGAACGAAATTATATTGACAGGCGTAGTCTTTTCGTTCATCTGCAATAAAAAGGCAATTTGATTAAGTATCAAAATTTAGGTTTATTGATAAATGCTGTAAAATGGTTCCACTTACTACTCGTGCTTATTTCCTTTCCATTCATCTATCATACAAGTGCATGTGTCGTATCGTAATATTATCCAACGATAGAGCGGTTTTCATTGTATATTAAGTTGAAAAACATATTTGTATTAACTTTTAACTTGTATGCATGTTAGCAGCTTTTTGTCACATTGTCAACGTGCCTGTCAACACCGTTTACACCTGAAAAAGTCGGGCACAATAACGTCATTTGAAATAAAATCTCTTCCACATGCAAGAGCGAGTAGGTGAGTATCTACCATATAAGCGTTCTTTACTTGTACAAAAAGGAAGAACAATAATGCGAAAGGCTTTATTCCTATTATGCCACTGTGTTGGTATTGTTGTGGTGCTTGCCTAATAGCAATGTAGTTGCGTTTTGTATTATACCGAATGATGTGAAGTGTTTGTGATGATTTGCTAACGCTTAGGGCACTTATAGTAAAAGCACTACATGTAATAAACATGTACATGGAGCACGTAACACTTGACTTTTACAAAGCGGTTAAAATGCTCAAAGGGAGGCTTTGGACGATTAATTTACATTCCATAAACTTAGCAGTGCGTAAGTAAATCTTGTTCTTCTTAGTTTGATACATACTGTTACGTGTTACTCTTTCAAATATACCATAACCATATCCGAATGTCCGTCTGTCTATCTATTTATATATGTGTGTAAGCTACAGGTGACATCACAGTTTTTGTGATATTTGGTTATAAAATGTGAATGTGTTGGTATTCTTACGCGCGTAAATTTTGAGGTGTTGAACTGAAAACACTTTTAATTTTTGCACGTAGATCGCTATATTAAATTAGTACAATCTGCTAAAAGGCACGCCCACAATTACCATACATATATTTATCTGCCACAAAAATTTGTCTATGAACTTGGAGTTTGATGCACATATTTGTAGTTGTCCCATCCATTGATGTGCCAAAAATGGGTGTAGTCGATTAACATAGGCGCCCACAATTTACAAAAACCCCCACTCCACGTAAAACTTGACTTATAAGCTGATGCGTAACTGTGAGAGGCCGTATACATATACCTGCCACGCCTTCTTCTGGGTGTTGCAAATGGAAAAACAAACTTAGTATACTTCCCATTTTATGTGTAGAATATAAAAAAAAATAATTTGTTCTGTAGCAACTGTTTGAATTAAGTTCGCATTCCATTTGCTTTTAAGTACAATTCAACATTTTAATTAGATTTACAGTTACATTGACAAGTGCATTAGGGGTCTGTGTTGAAATGTTTTACACGCACAGCCCAACATTTTACGGTTTGTGCATTTATACAATATTTGATTGGTGGTATTTGCTAATGCTTGTATTTTACTGGGGCAAATAATTGTTCAATTCAATAACTGTAAATGTGTACAAATTGTTCAGGCAGCCAGAGCGTGTGCGCAATATTGTTTGTTATTTATTGCATGTATGTAAATGTCAAACAATAAGGAAATGGATTGAAAATCGTTTGGGGAATCGTTTCAATTCTCATTTGAAATGTTTCAGCATTATACCAGCAAATGCATGCAAATGTTAAGAGTCCATGTCGTTTCGTACAAACGGTAGGGTTGTTAACACATTAAAAGAGTTAAAATTTTTCATTTATTAAATTTTTAGTAATTCACGTAGCAACAGATATCTGGATATTTTGTCAATTTTAGGTATCGGGTTTCACCTCTTTTTTTGAAGGTGCATAAATTGAGATCAAACTAAATTAAGTTTCCCTTTGCTATCCCTTAATATTTGCATTCTAAGAAAGGAAACTTACGCAATGAGACCGACTGATTGAATTTAAAATTTTTAAAATTACAAATTAAACGCAAAACCTAGCAAACCTTCAACATTTATGTAAAGGTTTATAAAACTGAGCGAACGTCGCATTATTCGCTTGTTTTCATACATGTCCCAAGAACCATCTACTTTGGATGTGTTGGCATACTATGTAGCACTGATTTTGCACTTGTTCCCTCTTCATATTCTCATTGTATTGATGTTCCCACTCATACTGAAGGTGCTTAGTACACTAAGTTCATGTGTTGAATGCATTTGAATTATGAATGTTAAACAGCAGTTATTTTAAAAATGCAATTAGCACCACATAGAGAGACAGTGAGTTTGTTTTCCATGTAAAACGCAAATATAGAATTGGGGCGGTAATGAAACTATATTTAGTTTAGGTCAAATCTTAAACACTCTAAACACGTAAGCGTGGCCTGTACGCCCTCCAGCAGTAAAGTATAAATTTACAAGTCGGATGCTGTCTTTATACATATTTGGCACCTAATTGGCCACATTACACGTGATTGATCAATTTTTGTGACCGATGGATAGATTTTTCAATTTCACTCAATGAGGTGGAGGGAACTTGCCACAACTAAATATAAACATAAACTCACAGACGGTCACAGACAAATCGATTTAATCGACAAATCGTCGACAAATCGACGTATTTTGGGTGTTGTACTTACTAAAGCTCTCATCTTATGTGGAGCGTAGTGCGACTACTGCGAATGTTTTTAATAATTTGTCCGTTTGATTGTAATACCAGTCCATCACACTATTGGAAATTGTAATTAAGATTTTACAATTCTGCAATTGAAAACAACTTTCATTTTAAATACACAACAATTTAAAGCCTTTGTAATGTAATGTAATGCGTCATGTCGTATGTAGTTGAAATTTATTTGCACATATTTTAAAGCAAATTATTGTGTAAATGTGTCTGAGGCATGCAGCCGTTGTATCGGTTGTTATTTTGTGTGTAGGAAGTATGAAAACTAAATTTGGCTAAAGCCAAATATTAAGTACCTTCCATATCAACATATTAGTGTCTATTGTGAGCGTGGCAGATACATGATTATGCTCTATTGCAGAGTATGTCTAACAAATGAAAAACTCCGTTTTCGGTACGTAGACTAAGTCCTAAATACTACATCTATACATAAACAGTGGGTGTAACCGGTTCCATGTTTTTTGTAAATTGTGAACCTGACACGCCCACATTTATCACATTCATTCTTCATTAATCAATTTTTGTTTTCGATTTTTGTCGATTTTGGGCGTGCCACTTACGCGATTTACCATTTATTTATGCAAGTGTGACAAACAAGTGAAAAATAAAAAAGTAAAATCAACTTACAGATCAAATTAAGCGCCAAAAAGAACTTTTTTCGAAAACTACTTTCATGAAAATTAAAAAAATTACGCTCTTCCCTTATAGCCACTATTCAAGGTAGACCCAGATTGAGTTGAGTGATATATGGAACGTACAGATTTAATAGGCAAAACTTCCAATACGCAACCTTTTTCATCCATCCATCATATATGATTACTGTAAAATTTTTAATAAATTGACTGTATTTGGTGTATAAAGTAGTGTGCTTATATATATGTATGTAGACCTTTAGTATTACACAGTTTTAAACACACTCTAGCATAGTGTGTAAATTTAGCAAACACAAACACATTCACTTAATATGTTTTGTCTGCTAACCAGGAAATTGCATTTGTGCAGAGCAATAGAGAACATGTGTACCGTTTTGATAATGATTTTGTATGTGTGTGTGTGATTTTATATGTGTGCGGCTAGTATACACCTAGACTCCTCTTCTACTTATACAAAGTGTATAACGTTGTACACCAGCAAGTGTTTGTTAATTCTGTTTGTTAGTCAGACTGTACACATATAAGTGAACTTTGCACAGTTTATTCTCAGCTCTATTAACTGATATCTTCTTAGATAATTGCACCCACAATATTTGGTTTAACATTGTTACCATTATCTTGCCTGTTTACTTACGGGCGTACTACATTGTGTATACCTTTACGTACCTATAACGATGGTATAATGGTACCCATAATGTAAATGAAATTACAACTCTATCAAATTTTATGCACAAAATTTTTGCCCAAAAACTTTCCTTCAGCTTTGCATATGTACATATTTGCATATAACGAATTTTATGAAAAACCGTAAAGAGGTTTTAGGCGACCGCTTAATACATTATTTAGCTCACCAATTTATGATGCAATTTGGTAGGGGGGGTTCTAAAAATGGATTTATAAGGCTTATTTTCAATAGTTTTCTTTCATGGCCCCAACTGAAACTGAAAGTATCTCGACCAAATTTTAGCTCAATATCTTGAAATTTACGCCTGTTAAAATGCCAACAATAAATGGACACACGGACACGTATGTCTGAGTGTTTAGGAGAGTATAGAGTACTTTTTATTTTTATGTAATACATTCGTAAAATTTAGAATCGACAGCTGTCGAAAACAATAACATAAAAATGAAATGCTTCCACCATCTACAAAACAACATCTGCACAACAAAATTCATCATTTTGCTACAATCCAACCCGTATGTGCAAACGTATCGGTATTTGATTTAAAGCCAACATATTTTTATAAACAATTTCTTTCAATACCTTTTAAATGAAAGGTAAATGTCAAAATCAGGGCACTTCCGAAACTGGTCTTAATTGAATTTTTGTACGTTCTGTACTATGCACGTCGACATATACGATGATCTGTTCTGTTTATTTTCAATTTTTTGTGTTTTTCGAATGTATTGCTTACCTGATAGGACCACTTGCCATAAATGTGGCACTTGTTGTCTACACCTTTTCTTGCATATCTTATTGGTTTTGTTTTTTTCTAGATTTCGTTTCGTAACATATTCAGTTTTGTTTGCCCGAAAGTAAAATAGAATAACATAACTTGGCTGATTGAAAGGATGCCTGTTCGTGTATGTATGTATTGTTATGTCTCCAGGTTATTGTAGACGATACACCAAGTTAGCCATTGCATTGGCAACTACAAGAAGAAAACGTAGAGTCTTTTAGTGCATTTGGTCTAAGCCAAATGTAGTTTTCTTACTTGTTCATTTACTAAATTAAAAACATTTCGATATTCTTAATGAGATAAAATCTTTTCTATTGAAAGTGCTTAATATGTTTTACAAAATGTTATTGGATAGATGACATAAGATCTAAGTAATGAATACGACTAGGATAATGATTGCAAGAACTCATAAATTGATAATTAGTTGGAAAAATGTATTAAAAAAAAAAAAAACTTGGACGAATATTATTATTATGAAAAAGTTTCACTTATTAGCAAAAAAACAAATAATATTTTACGAGTTTATGCAAGGCAAGCACTTTGACTTGTACCAACAACATGTTATCCAGAGTATCTTCGAAAACTTAGTTGAAGTTGTGTTAACTTGATGGTCAAGGTATGAACAGAACAAAATAATCTTTATTATTATAGTAGTCATTATCACTGAGAGAGAGAGAGAGAGAGAGAGAGAGAGAGGGAGAGAGAACTTGACAACAAACAAGTTAATAAAAACTTTAATCTTTTCACATTACTTAAAACAAAATTTTTCCACCAGCTTCTTATGTTAAGTCAGAACGAAACCAAGTACAATAGAAAAATGTTGCGGTCTCGTTCATTAAAATAATCTTTATTTCTGAGAAAGCGTTGCATAAAAGAAGAATTCTTCTTTATAAATTCTAAGCTAAAATTATGAATTTTTCTTTAGAAAATATAGAAAATTTCTATTTTGCATTGAAAAATATTGAATTATTTCTTACATCACTGATATATGCTTAAGTTAGTAACTCTCCAATGGCTAAAAAAAGGCTCATCTTATTATTTCGACCAAATCAGAATCACTTTCTAACTCTATTTATGTACGTTCTCTGGACTGTTGATGTAAATTTGTGCGCTAGATTCTAGACAGAGTCTACTCAAAGGTGAACCATTTTGAAAATGGTCTAAATTGCACCATTTTGAGAACTCTTTCTTATATAATGCTTTATTTTAATAAGGTTTTAATAGAAGCAATTCTCAATAGTTGTTGTTGTTGTTAAGCGAGGGTGAAACAATGTCCGATAGTGTTTAATATGTGCTTCACCAAGTTTTGTCAAAAAAATATTAAGAATTCGAATTTTTGCCATTAATAAAACGTTATGTAGAAAAGATATCAAAAATAGTCCGACTGGGTCCAATTGACTATATTTTACACAGCTTTTTCAAAATGCATTGAATTTCGAATTTTCGCCAAAGAATGACTATGGATGAGTATAAAGGAGGAACGCTTAATTGGGTTAGTAATTTCCTGTGCCAAATTCAGACATAGTAAGACCATTTATAGAACTCTTTTTTCATTTAACACTTTTGTGAAATAATTTTTATTCGACACGGACTTATTTAGTGATAAAAATAAACAAATTATTTTACAAATTACTTAATTATAAATATATGTGATAAAGGGCCGAGTTTTTAATATTTTTTTCACATAGTCAATACAGAATGTATACGCCTGCACCATTTTGTATGCTTGTGGTATAACGCATGCCACATATGTCAAGTGTGATGAAGATGTAACCCAAGTGCAGTACAAATGAAATGTTCAAATATATGTAATTAAGACGTAGTTGTCCAATTTAACCAAATTGTTGACCTGTATTTAGATGCAGAACCTGCACACTTGGCATTTTATCACTTTCAATCACAATTTAATTATTTTAATACTTTCGAAGCATTTATCCTTAAGCATTTGTTGTTTGTACCTTTTGGTAGAGTAGAGGTAGAGTAGAAATAGAAGAAAATTGGAAAATATTTAACATTTTACAAAAAGTTATTTCAAACCGTGACAATGACGGGGAAACCCGTTTATGACATGAGACGCATTCATGGTAGAAAAAGTAAAAAGTAGAAAAATGCTAGCGGCATTTATAACAAATCTTAGAACGAGTAAAAATTTCAAGTTTTTTAAACACAGAAACTTTTTTATTTAACCCAACACTTATGCACAATGAACATAATAGATTGGAAAGTAATTCATAATTAGATTTATTAAGCCGGAGATTAGTTTATTCTTTTCTACTTTACAAGTCCTTTCATTTGATTTTCATATTGAATAGATTGTAATGCATAGTAGGGAAACACAATCCCAATAAGGCGCCAATGTTGATTTTAATTAGATATTATGTGAAACTCATTTCGTAATAAGATGGGGAGGTATTCTAATGGACATATAAAACCATTCAGATAACTTCAATATAATCGTACACACAAAGTGCTGGAAATTTATTAACATATGCGGATTGCCACCATATTAGGCTACTAAAGCTAGTAGTACCACTTTCCTTAGCGCATTTCACTGATCAAGATCTTACACTTGATAACCATGTAGAGAAACACATTCTTTATCTTTTTCTTTAATGTTTTACTAATTTACTAAATTTGTAAGTAGTTTATTACGTACGAGTATATATATGTATGTATACCATACAATGCAAATACACATTCTTTTTATATTAATTGTTCATTCAATTGAAAATGATGATAATTAAATGAGTCAACTTAACGAATCATTATTGGACAAGTGTAATGGAAAGCAAATGCATTTACATGTGTAAGTTGACCAATTTGTGTTTGTGTTTGTGTGTGAAAAACTTTCAATGAAGCTGAATAGTAAATGAATATATCCAAGTTATTAGTGTAATAATATTGTTGTTGTTTTACATAATATAAACTACACTCAGATTGTGTAAAGTCACGTATTCAAACGTGGCCGATGATATCCTTTCAATGGTGCTTGTGTGTGTTGCTATGGCAACTTTAGTATTTTTTTATCAAAGCTACATTGAATGGCCTCTATTAAGTGATGTATATATGTAATCGTAATGGATTTGCAAACATACGCATTAACATACATTACTACGACAATGATTGTAAGCTGCAGTAAGCAACGTTTGCATTATGCAGTAATCTCTTGGAACTGAATTGAACAAACTACAGTTCAGGTTTGACGATTTGTAATTCTCAGAATGTGACGTTATCAATGGCTATTAAACTAGGGTGCATACATTGGGGTATTTTTTTTGCCACCATTACAACACATTGACTGTGTGATCAGCATGAGATATTAAATAGGAAGAGTATAACAAGGAAGGAGCCGGAAGGGAATAGGAATGCAAGAATTGAATGCAAGGTAACAAGTCAAAGTTAAAAATAAAATAATGGCAGCTGCGCAATCTATTATTATTTCGCATACATAAGCAAGGATTAATATAATGGCTTCAGGCTAAAAAATTGTAGTTTAATAAAAAATAGAATCTCGCAAAACGAAAAAAATTAATTGTAAGAGAAAATGCTGAAAAATTTTCTCTACAGAAATTGATTCTTCTATAACCCAAATGCTGTCCATTAGTCATTTCTCCAATTGAACGCTAAGTGTCGATAATTTTAATGACATTGATTTCTTCAAGTAGTTTAGTGGCACTGCCTTTACTTTGATTAGAAGTTTTGTGGACACAATTTTGAAAGTGCCGGAATGTTCTAAACACAGTATAATTCGTCGGCTTAGTAAGTGTGTACAAAAGTTATAGGAAGTATTGCCTTGTGAAACTACTGCTGTGATTTTTTTAAATGAAAACAAATATAAAAGTGGGCATCGACAGTGTTCCAAGCTCCTATTATATCAACTGAAGGAATACGAAAAATTGTCAATACCAGAAATACATGGACGTACAGCAGTCATGATTAAATCGAAAGAGACTTGGGAGTGACAGTTTTTTTTGTATTTCTTTCGTAGCTCTACGCGCAAAGTTCATACTGTTTAGCCAATATTTGCTTTCTTATATCCTTACACTTGACCTAACCCACAGATGACAACACCATGATGGGAAATTCTCTTCTTTCCATGTAGTAAACTTTTACCATATAGTATAATCGAAATTTAAATTATTAAATTTTTCCGGTTGCCCATCCATTTACTAAAATTTCAGTAACAAACTCACTCGCTTTTCACACTTTTAGTTTCAAATTTCAGTGCTAAAAATGAACTGGTTCTGGGTAAAACTTTTGGATAACGAAGAAGAAGAAGAAGACATGAAGACGCAATCATCTTACCTTTCTTAAATATTTCTGCTTCATCAAGTCTACTACATTTCATTTTGAGAAAGAGAAATGAAAACCTTGTCATCCTAAACTACTCGTATACATACATTGTCGAAAATTTTCGCATTTTCGTTTTTTGGTTTTTGTATGTGTAAGTTTTTTTTTTCTATCTCCAACAAAGTTTGGTTGTATTGTGGCATGTGTTGCATTTATCTGGTAGGATGCTTGTTGTTGGTGTTGTCGTTGCTATGGACTGTGTGCGGATTTTCTAAACACTTTTGTCATGACACTCAATTAATGGAGGTTGCTGGTTAGCTCTAGTATGCCGCCATCCTTATCTTATCATGCAGACTTTCAAAGTTGTTGCGCACTTTTGTTTTTGCTTTAACGCTTTGATATTTCTAAATAGTACGTAATGCTATAGTCATATAAAGGAGACTATTAAGTGGATGATAATGACAAAGCTTCTTCAAGAATATGACACTAAGCTGGTTAATTGTTAAGTGCAACTGGTTTTTGGTTTGGAAAACTCACTTTTCTCATTAAATGTTTTTTGTACTTCATGGTATTTTCTATGAAAATAGATAGCTTAGCTAGCTTAGCACATGAGTTGAGATAAAGTTTAAACTTTCTTTAAAGTTTTTATTATTTAACAAAGATTTCATTTAATTGAAATTTAATAGACCAACAAGACATTACTTGCCCAACAATACGTTTTTCTTTCTTCTTTTATTTTATAAAAGTGCAGTGTGTAATAAAGTTTTTTACTCTCACTGCTATTTTAATTGTTTAATACAAAGTTTGTAAGATTTAAGGCCAGCATAAAACGTCTTACATTGTACTGGGACCGTACACCTCTTTACCAAGCAATGTTGTGTTGTTGTACAATTTTAAAGAATTCTACAATTCTTATGAATTATTGTATAAATTAATATGAAGAAAGCAAAGAAAGAAAATGTATAAAGAGCCAAATTTGGATATTTATATAGTGTTGGTGCGATTAAAGGGCAACTTTTAAGCGAAACCTCGTTTTCAAGCATTTCAACAAAGTGAATATATTTGCTACCTTAAGATGGTAAGATGGTAACCTTAGTGTGATTGTTATGATCGGTTTTAGCCAACTTTTTAATCTTCTTCACCATTTAGTTGTACAATTTTTACTATAATTATGGGGGTAGAGAAAATGTGTCATTGTGTTAGGAATCATAACGTTTCCTTATAATAAAATAAAGCGGAGGGAGGGAGATCCAGTCCATTTCAATAGTGCATTTTTCAATAGAGATCAATGATGCCATTAATACAAAAACTATCGATGAGAAATATTTGCTACTACGCTCCGTACTTTGATTACCGTAATAACTTAGGTGGACGGAAGGACATGGTTAAATCGATTCGTATGTTCGGATCGGACTGTTTATTATATTTTAATAGTTAATAGATTTCGGATTTTGATTCTGATCCGATCGATGTAGTTAAACATTAGCACAAATACAATGTACCTACACGTTTGCCACTATGTGGTGTAGGGTATAAAAATCACTATAATTAGACCGTAACAAGTTACCAATGGATGAATAAGCAAATTAAATAAAACATTTAGCCAATCCCTTCATTTAAAACAGTTTTGCGAACAATTTATAAATAAGTGGCAACTGTTGTTACAGATATTCCAATAAAATTTTCACAGCCCTGAAGCACTCACATTTTCATCAAATTACAAATATTTTGTCGCATCAATTTTTGTACCATTGTACATTTTTATTTCTCATTTTTTCATATATTTGAATAAAAATTTGAAAAATTATAATAAGAAAAAAACCTACTTAACGACTTTCTATACAAGTTTTGCTTTTATATTTTGTACATTTTTATAAATTTATTCGAAATATTTGTGAAATTTTCTTTACATTATTTAATTTTGATAATTTTTTTTATTTTACTGTTTTTATTTTTTTCAATTATTTCATTTTAATTCCAAGTTTGTATATAATTTTTATGTGTCATTGAATAATATTTTATTTCATTTGATTATTTAAAATTATCTATTTATTATATTTTATTTAATATTATTGTATTTAATTTATTAGTTTAAAAGATATTATTATTATTTTACATTTTTATTTTGTTTTATTTCATTATACCCACCATTGCGATGAAGTTGGGGTGTGTTGTTTTTGTTCAAAGGTTTGTAAGTACTAGAAGAAAGCGAGCCACACCCCTAGAAGTATACGTATTCTTACTCAGCAACGAATTATAAGTCGATATAGATTTTCCTTCTCTGTTCGTCCGTCCGTCCATGTGACTTTGTGGTTACATAACATAAAGCATAAAGGAAGATGGATGGTATCCCAGACTTCTTGTTGGCCCTTTCTCTATTTTTGCTTTATTTTATTTTGCTTTATTTTCTTAACTTTTACTATTATTTTCATTAATTTTTACTTTAATTTAATTTATCTGATTCTATTTTATTTTAGGCATTGCATATTTTTTCTTTTTTGTACAGAGCAATTATTGATTACAGAAGATTGAAAGTTTAAGAATAATTCACTAATTAATATAAATACACATGTATGTATGTATAATATAACATGAAAAAATAAGTTACAGTAGGTCTTGGCATAATGCTTACGACTACTAAAAAATAATTGTAATTGTGGCAGCATTGTGGCAAGACTTACTGAATAATTAATTATTCAACTGTTGAGGTTATGTGTTTAATTATTTACATAATATACAAATTTGCAAAAAAAATTGTATAAACTGTTTATTTTGTATGCATGTTTGTTTGTGCTTTATACGTATGTGTAATTAATAATTAAAAATACCTGTGAATAGATTATTTTTAATTTGCTTTCTCTTCAAATAGGAAAATGTATGAAGAACTGTGATTATTAAAATAATACATAATTCGATATATTTTGAAAATGGATTTGAGTCACTTTCACAAGAAACTCTTCATAAATTGTTTGCAAATAGTTTAAAAAATTAAAAAAATATTTTTAAAAAATTTCATAAATTGTACAAATGTTAAATTATATATAAAAAAATAATAATGACCTGTTTTTCAAGTGTGCACAATTTTGCATAATTGTACGATTAAAATAGAGCGACTCTCTACCTTGTCGGGAAGCATAGAGATGGGTGGAGATTTATGCATAATTATTATAAGGTGAGGAAAACAACAACATTTGCTATTCATTGGCATTCTTTCTTGCTGTGTAACTTATTCATACATGCGGACGGGGGCTCAAATACGAATGTAACAGCAAGTACACAATTCCATTGAACAGGAAGTGTTGATGTGTTTCTTTTTTTTATTTTTTTTTTTTTAAATTAATTTAGCAAAGGTGCTGTAAATGACAAATTTTGATTATGACTCAAACCGAAACCTCTTTGGAAAATTTTGAACGTTCATTTAAAGTTAATAGCAATTTATCGGGTCGTCTAGGTTTCTCGGGACCATCACTACTGCTAACACCACCCGATAATGACACTTTAGAAGATTCTAGCTGATCGGCACTAATACTGGTGGGAGGTTGTTTCAGTTGTTGTACATCTCTGCCTATTACAGCGGGTAAACAGGTGAAATTATTTGTGACGTCTTCATCATCATCATCATCATCATCGTAATCATCGTCGGTGCTTGTATAATATATGATATCATCGGTGGAGTAAACTTTTTTTTGTTGGTGGCGAGGTGACTGTTTTAGTAAAGTTAAAGTGTTATTCGTTGTAGTGGTGATGGTGGTTGTGCCCGTGGTGGTGGCTGCGGTGTTACTTCGGCTGCTGCCACTTGCACTGTCCAACAGTTTACTGCTCTTATTATTTAAATGGGATAATTTTTTGTGCTTTTTTGTTAGTTTTCTACTTAAACTAAATTTCGTTTTACAATTATCACAAATGCGATAACGTACAACACTTGGAACTATATGGCGACTAGTAGTAGTTGCCTGGCTAGCACTAGCATCACATGGCAAACTGGCACTGCTGCTGCTTTGCTTATGATATATATGATGACTCCGACTGGTGCTGGGCGGTGTGTTAGTGGCAGCGGTGCGTTTACTTACTCGTCTCTGTGGCAAAGCATCCAAATCGTCACCCTCCGAACACATGCAATCAATTTTGATATTTCTAAAACTAATACTGCCCTCAGGCTGTGGTGAACCCAACTGTTGACACTTACTTAGTATTGCAGGAGGGGTGGTCGTTACGGTAGTTTTCACCGTGTGAAAATGTTGTGTATACACTTCATAGCAACGACCGCAAATGATATGCTGCTTATATGGTAATGTTGATGAAATAGCTTCCATTTCTGCTAAATTTCCGCTCCACTCCGTGTTTATACTTTTGTCACATCGCTGACAGTCTTTGGACGGTGATGTTTCGTTATTACCATTCATGGTTATTACAGGGGTAGTTGTTGGTATGCTGGGTGGTAACAATACCTCAGGCAGTTGATTGTATTTTTGCATTTCGTTGTTATGTGATAGCAACGTTAAAGCTTCAGGCTTTTGTTCCGACAATGGCAATTGATTACTTGTGCTGGTGGCTACTTGAGTGGCAGCTGCCGCCACCATCATCATGCCGCTTTGTGTTTTAATGCCATCTAGCAGAGTTGATATGGTCATAACAGCCACCCCTTTGGGTGGTGCCATTTCTTGAATACGCTGCAATTGTCGGCTTAGCAAACGTATCTCCTCTAAAGCCTCTTGATCGGATAGTTTATTCTCTGTATAAAAAATAATGGTGAATACTTTTTTTTGGCAAAACAAAATTAAAACTAAATTCAACTAATAAGAAGTAAAAAGTTTAGATATTCAAAGTTTGAAATTACGTTAGCAACACTTAGAAGTAGGTGACCCGTCAGAGACCCCCAAATTTATTTATTCTTAATCTAAATCTTACCTTAACCATTAGCCGGGTTTTTGCAAAAATTAAGAAAACTTACTGAAATTTTGTGCAGACCTGCCGCTAGGTTTGTATTTAAATTGAGTGGATTCGGACAAAAGCCACGCCTATAATCGGCAAAATTCTATATCAGCCACAAACATTTAGCTCTGAAGTAAATTTTGTATACATATCGGTATAGGCGTGGTTGTACAACAAAAAAAAAAAAAACCTATTTTCCGCAGAGTAGAAATTCTCAGTTATACCTGGCACACCTTCTAATTGGTATAGATGTGGAGGGTACGTAAGATTTGATCTAAATCAAATTTTTAAATTTATTTAAAGATCGACACTCAGGAAAAAATGTAGGAGATGTGCCTATATTATCCCTCATAGATAGAATTAAATTTAAAACCCTCATTATTAAGCAGTATCATTTCCGTAGTATTTTACGCTGAGCGAATCGAAGGTACGACGTCTCGCATTATAAACCCGAGTGTTATAACATCGTCTAATACGGGTTGGTTTTAATGTTTTATTATAAGTTAAGGTTTAGTTTAAGAAGCAGTTCATTGTTAGAAGGGCGAATCACTAGAAGTGTATTGAGACCCATTGCGAAATTACATTATATTAAGAAAAATATAAGTTAAAATTCATAGTGAGTTACCTCCGGAGTTACTATCTTGTATAGGAGCTGTAGAGGCTGTCGCCGAGCTTCGATTGGCTAATGTTCGCACTTTGGGGCGAAAATTAAATTTAGTACCTGTTGGCTTAGGCCCCATACCAAAGGTTTCTTGATGTGATTTACCACTACGCAACACTATATACACCTACAAATATCACGTTTCGATTACAAATAATAATTGTTAGTAGGATTTAGAAAAGAAAAAAAAATTATAACTTACCTTACTACCGAATATCAAACACAACAATAAAGTTATAGTTAATTGTGTATGACAAAAGAAAATTATATAAAGTAAGTCTGGATTTGCGGGTGATTGTAAAAATAGCCTAAAATGAATTACAATTATGAATGAATGAAAATTGAAAACTTCAACTTACATGGACACATTTAAAAAGCAGGTGAGCAAGAATTCATTATAAATTGCCATAGATATGAAGCGACTCTCATTAAATTCAGAAGGAGCTTTGCGCACCATAATACACAAACGTACACCCCAAGCTAAGAATACAACTTCCACTATATGTACAATAAAGAAGAGTTCCAAGAATAGGTAAAAACTATTTAAAATTTATAATATTTTTTCATGAGGATGAAATGAGAACTCGTATCATGTTTCTGGATGTAAATTTTTTTTTTTCGCCAAATAAATTTTTATTTTTTTTAAAGACTTTTTCGCAGTCTATTTATCTGTTACTTTTAAATGATTTTGGAATTATATTTATATCCTTCACCTTGAGAGTATACTTAGTTTGTCATTCTTTTTGCAACATACAGAAGGACCTGTCAGGGACCATATTTTTGATCAGCATAAAAATCAGAGTGTATTCATATGATGTTGTTGGCATTCTCACAGCTGTCAATTTTGAGATATTAAGCTGAAATTTTGTACAGACACTTTTAGTTTTTGCAGGTAGATCGCTATTTAAAATGGGCAAACGATTTTGCCACGCCCACAATCGACAAAAATCTATTTATCTATCACCATGTTGAAATTTGGCATACACATTTATAGTTATTGCATGCATCGATGTGTACCTACCACGCCCATCATTGTAAATGTGGAGGGTATTTAGGATTTGGCTTAAGCCAAATTTAGTTTTTTATTACTTATATTTTTTTCTTAACTGACATTCTTTATAATATAACTTCGCTCAAGTGAACCATTCTATACAATACATACACAAGTATAAAAGACATGTGACACAGAATATGTTTATATGAAATATAAAGAGTATCTTAGTGCAAGACATTTTCCAAATAGCTATTTAAGATGAACCCTCTAGGTATTTGTGTAAATATGTGAACATTTAGTTGTTGTCGTTAAGACTCTGTAGCAATGGTACCAAGGAACATGTATTTGTCATTCTATGCTTGCCTGCATTTGATGCACATTTCCGTTTTGATGTTATCTTTTTTTACGATTACGACTTTTTTAAATTTCTGATTTCAACACACATACGCATACGCCACTTACATACGCAGAATATTTTCTTGTAAATATAAAATGAAAATTTCAGAAAAGCTGGGGAAATAATTGAAATTTTTGTTGATATTGTTAACTTGGGGCAAATGATGCGAGGAAATAGGAAACCATATTATATTTTTAAGGCTTATTATACAAAAAGAGTTTTTTAACAACATTTTTATGTTAGTTAGTGCACTTGTACAGTTAATAAATTATGATATAAAAGTCACTTCACAGAAAAATCTTTATAAAACTTGAGCTATTTAAAAGGATATACCGTTAAAGGACTATAATCGTTCATTTTTTGAGAAACCCTATTTTCATGTAAATAAAAATGTTTATAGCAGCACGTTTAGCAAAGGCCTGAACTCCTGAACGGA
This sequence comes from Ornithomya fringillina, assembly GCA_963978525.1. Lineage (NCBI taxonomy): Eukaryota > Metazoa > Arthropoda > Insecta > Diptera > Hippoboscidae > Ornithomya > Ornithomya fringillina. The sequence goes on from OZ021694.1 coordinate 8,001,261, forward strand.
GAATGTCATGTGTATCGATAGGTATAGAACTTCTTTATGAATCGATTTCATGATATCCGTCTTTGTAAATTTCTACGCGAGGTACAGTTCCTACTTTTTGAGACATTTTTATGAAATGACCTATTTTGCTCAAAGAGGAAATGGACATAGTGCGGCAATATAAAAGTTATTTATGTTCCACCTAAGTTCCGCTACCGGTAAAATAAGTCTCATGAAAATCTGAGCATCGCAAACATTCTACACATTCCAATTTGACTAATTGGAGGAAGGTCCACCTTAATGACGAGGGTATAGGTAGTAAGTTTTTAAGGGAAACCTCGGAAATCCTACAAAGTATATATATTCTTTATCAGCATCTAAATCTGGTTTGATTTAGAATACCCGTCCGTATGATTGCCTGTTGTTGTCATCTCAAGTTGGTAAAGTTTTAGATATTAAGCTGAAATTTTCTCTCTAGTTATAGCTTTTTTTTATACCCATATTTCGTATCATATAATTAATGATAATTTAAAATGCGGTTCACATTTCTGTCTAATAATAATTGACTCAAAAAATTATTTAAAAAGTATCGCATGAAGAGTGAGAATCTTTCTACATTCTCTTCTAAAAGGTGAAATTATTTTTTAATAAAAAAACACTTATTCCCCAAAGTTACACTCATACCGGCTTAAAATTAAATGGGAAATGTGTCGCACTAGATTTCATTTTATTTATTTAGCTCCAACTAAAACGAAGGTGTGTTGCCACACACAATAACCTTGCAAAATAAAGTATTTTGCATAAAAAATCTTTGCAAATGAATTCAGTACTATGCACAATTTTCACACGAGGCCAAGTAATTATACATGTACATATATTAACAATAACTTACTCGATGTGAATGTGTAATCCCACCAATCTGTTTTACATAAAAATGCCTTCAGATCGTCAGCAGTACGGCCAACAACGACATCGGGCGGTGAGACTAATGTTCGCACCAACAAGCATGTACCGATACCACCGCAAATGCAACTCAAGCGTTTTAATAATGCAGCATCCGTTATTTTAACGGCTTTCGCAGAACGTACACGAAATATCACCGAAATTCTAAATACCGTTGAGATAAAATAACAACACATACAATAAAAACAAGCAATAGGGAACAAAAAAGAGAAGAACTGAACGTAATAAAACTCAAGTTGGAAAAATGCTAGCCTAGTTTTTGGTAGATTAAATTTGCAAAATTATAGATGACAAAACACACACACACATACGTGTATGTGTAATAAAAGTGAAACTATAAATCTTACCGCCACGTTTTCAACATCAATGCTCCATACGTTAGAGAAAATCCAATTTCACGCAACCAAATGCGTGCCGTGCACGTAAACAAACTTGGATTCGGATACATAACAATATTCTGCAGCAATGTATTTGAAATGAAAACTTGTCAGAATGCATTTAAACTCTTTTATAAATTAAGTACAATTTTTAAAATTATATACATTTCACAGAAACTTTTAAAAATCGTTGAAAAATTTGATCTTTTGTTTTAAACTTACCGTACAATATATAAAGAAAGCACCTAACGCTATAACTCTTAGTAAGGCTGGACTAGCCGCTCGTACTACCTATACATTAACAAGCATGTTTAGCAAAATATATATATTTAGAATAGATTAAATCTTGAATACCCACCATCTTGGTATGATGGCGGGGGGACTTAATGTAATTTCTTAATAAAAAACCGCTTGAAAAAGTCAAAAAAATTGCACCTTTTTCAGTTGTGCGTAATTGTGGGCGTGTCTTTCGAACCATTTTGTTCACTTTCATAAATCAATCAATATTTGTGTCAAATTTTAAGTCGACAGAATAAAGAATTTTTACCGCAGATGGACAGACACACATCTTAAGGTGGTGGGTATAAAAATACTAAAAAATATGATCAAACAAAACAAAAAGATTGTAAAGACTTACTTTAACTTGCTGATAACGAAATGTAAACCAAGCGGCTGGTGGTAACAAGCCAATCACTATACTGGTTAATACTAAAATACTTGTACGCATCGGCCAATTTAAAGCCGCAATACATGGTGAACCATCCTCACATAAGTCACAACCTTCAGCACATGGCAAACATTCGTATTCATGAAAAATATTATATGTAGAGTTTTTACCCTAAAATCGATTGAAAAATGTTAAGAACGGATCTGCATGATCAACAAGAAAAAGTAAAAAGACTATTTTTGACAAGGATCAAATCTGGGTTATCATCTTATAATCTCAACTGTCTGATGATCTAAGGTTTTTATAATAATTAGACGACCTTTACTTTTGTAAGAGAGAGATTTTTGTCGATTAAAGGGGTGGTACCTGGCTGGTTTCGCCTAATTTTTAGCATCCAGAAGCCACGAAAAAGGGTAAATACGAAATTTCAGTTAAATCATTCAATATTTGCAATAACTGAGAGTACTATTAGCAAACGGCCATGACCAAATCAATTCCGATTTTAATGCTGGTGAAGAATATATTATATTTTCAACGAAGTTAGTATAACCCCATGATATATGCTTATGCATGCAATATTTCGCATTATTTCATATAAAATATTTATGTGTAATACTTTGTACAACACCCAGATAAAAAAGTTAAATAGCAATCTCTTACCAGCATAAGTTTTTCGTATTCCTCCTCCAATAAACTTCCATTAAAGTATTTGTGTTGACTGGTAGTGTCAGGAAAATAATATCCCTTTCGACATACGCACATGTAAGAGCCGCGACGAAAGCCTAATCCCTTAAGGGCCTCACACTTAATTCGGGGCAAGTCAGTGAAAATAGCAAAACAACACGTCAGCACGTCAACAACAGCAACAGCAGCAGTCATGATACGTAAAACAAAGAAATAAACATAAAAACATATAAAGTAGAGCGTAAATGTAGTTAAAGAATATAAATGAGACAGTGAAAGCTAAAGAAGAATATTAAAACTTTCCCTCAATAAAGTAGCATAATGAAGTTTACTGGGAACTATCATTACTTACCATTGTAGTACGTTGTTTACATTTGTCGGTGCCAGCGAATATATTTAAAGGTTGTGTGGTGGAGCCGGATGTATGACGTTGTGGACATTGATCAATATCAACTCGACGTAAATCGATATCAATACCGGAAGTCCCTCTAAAAGAAAGAAAGCAACATAGAAGAGTTTATTTAGTATACTTTTACCTCTTGACAATTAATTGAAATTAACAGATAGATGTACACGTACCGCATTTGTTTAAGTTATTATGTTTACAGAATATATACATATATCTATGTATGTATTTATACATATTAAGCATTTCATAAAACTACTATCTTTTCAATATTTTGTTGCCACAACTTACTTGTTAGGTATTGAAAATATATTATAAATAAGAGATCTATACTCAAGAAAATCATTTCTGACTTTATTTCATATGACTTCTCATTTGATGATTGTCTAATATAATTTATAGAGGTGGAAAACTTTCCAAATTCTAACTTTAAAATTAAGATTTGAAGTCATATGAAATAATTAAAATTAGTTTAAAGTTAGAATTTGAAAAGTTGACATTTCTGAAGTTTTTCTTTTAAAGGTTGTTTCAGCTCTTCATTGGTAATATTTGACAGTGTCATTTATGGATGTGGTCGACGTGCATATTTTGTAAATGGATATGAAAACTGAAGTTATAATGTTCATTATAAACCTTAAACGTTTCCAGCAGTAGACGCACGTACAAACATTTCTAATTAAATGAACACTCTCATGGAATTTACTTATTTTTCATAAAATATCAAGAAAAAAAACTGTAACTTTGGCTGAGGCAAAATCTTAAATACCCTTCGCATCGGTATAAAGACTGTGGGCGTGGCAGGCACATAATTTTGTAGAGTTTTTTTTTTTTTTAATTTCAATATCGAAATTTTGATGGCCATCCATTGGCCAGACAAATTTAACGAAATAAGTTTAAGCATGAGGAAAAAAGGAAGAGACTCATGTATATCATACTTATAAATTCTGCACTCTCATTAATTTTTGGAATGTAAAGGTTTTAAATGATGTGAAAAGCTTTTCCTATACGTTTATTTTTCGTAATGTTACGCCAGTTCAAAGTTTCTAGGGTATAAATACCTCTTTCTGAGTGTTGCAAAAGTTTGGACAAATTGGAAATTGGTGAATAAACTTTTAGGAGATTTTTGCTGGAGAGTATTCCAGATTTGGCTTAAGGCAAACGTAACATTTTTACATATTATTATTATTCAAATAACTAAGCAAGTATAAGTATGCATGATTCGCACGTAATCTCATTCATATAATCTTCTTGGTTTAACTTGTAATTTATCTATGTGGATACGTATACAAACACTTATGCATGCACATACACATACATATATAAATATATTCAATACGGCTTATGAGTAACGTGCAACTTTTACACAAATGAGTCAACACTTGTTGACAGTTTTGTATGCATAAGCAAAGTAAAGCATTAATGATAAGAGAGAAGAGAGAGTATTTTGCTCAAAATCTAAATCCTTATATTCATACATTTAAATTGTTTAGGTAAATATGTAAAATAATTCATGGAAAACATATACATTTAGGTTTACCTAAATGATATATAATTGGATGAAGCGTAATGTTCATTTAATCGATGACCATTAAAGTTGTAATTGGAGAGAACTCTTCAATAGTAAATGATACAAGCACATATATGTACGTACATTTTAAACAATAATTAATCTTTGTTACAACAAAATTTAAATTTAATCTTATGTTATCATATAACAACAATTTTATACAAGTTCAAGGGATAAAAGAAATTTAAGAGGATTTATAAAGAATCCCAGGGACTGTCATGGCTTAGGGCATTATCATCTTCTAGCATTATTTAATTAATTACATAATACAATCCAGGGGAAATTTTGAAACTTTTCCAAATTAAATTTTCTTGTTGTGATAAAATATTTAAAATATATAAATAGGAATAATATAGCTATAGACAAATGACGTCAAAAGGAAATATGTTTTAAAATATTGGAGACTTCAAACTCCCTTTTTAGGGAACACGAACACATCTACCGAAAGATCTAAGTATTGTCCTTCCTTTACTAGGAGTGAATGTGTGATGATCGTAAGACTCAGAACTGGTAAAACTCCATTTAGTTGCCAACATTTATGTAAATGTTGTGAGCCGATAAAGTATGTTTGCGTTTCTTTCGCTTGCCCATTTTCTATTGGTACAAATATTTATTACATCAATGCATCCTTGTAAAAAAAAAATGGATTTGATGACAGACATGCTTATAATCGAAAAAAAATCTATTTATCTGCCATAAAAATTGAGTTATAAAGTTCAAGTTATTTATATTTATAGTTATCCCTTGCTTGGATGTTCCAAAAATGGTCGAACAACAGACGCGCCTACAATTTATAAAAAAACCACAAATTGGCAAATTTAAAACCCCTTTTCACATAACGATGTTTTACACAGTGACTTCAATGACAATGCCCCCCGTTTACTGATACAAATTAATTGTATCATAAATTGTTCGATCAAGTTCTGTAGGGTATCAAATGGTAGAGTAGGATCGACCATAACACTTTCACTCATATTAGTTTATTTGATGAACATTTCATATTGTTTGTGTTATATTTTATCTAATTATATAGAATATAGAATATTTTTGTGTGAGGTATAATTTTTACTTAATTGACCGTAAAATTGTTGAATATTGAAAAAATTATTTCAGCTTAATTCAGAGTTTTTCTGTGTACATAATTTTTTTTTATTTTTCTATTTTATTTCAATCACATTTTTCATAAACATTGTTGACAAACTAATGCGTTTAATTTCTTTTTTTTTCACATGCAATAACTATTAAATGGACAATGGTTATCAATCACTATAACGGGATTACTATATAAAAATTTATTGCTCTGGTGCAAAAACGACAAACATCAACAATCCTTATTATACGTATGTTCCTTGGGGATGTAATATATTACAACTCCACATAAAATAAATTATTGGATTTATTGAAATAAAACAAAAATAAAAAAAAACGCAAATTGATTTATTTTCAATTAAAAATAAACGAATGAAAAATGTTCACTTGAAAAACTTTCTTGATTAAAAACTGCTCTCTCTCTCTCTCTCTCTCTCTCTGTTGAGTTTTTTTCCGCACAATAATTAATAGATATTTTTTGGTTAATTGAGTTGAAAGCATGTGGATGATGATTGCTCATTGAAAAGCATACCATATCCTTCTTACTATGTATGCACATAGTTATCCTTCCTCTACTGTGTACGATCATCCAATACATAAAACTTCGTAGATTCTTCACTTGTACTTTATTCAGAAGACATGCAAGCATGTCAATTAATTTTTATTGTATTCCATATCATTTCTTTTTAAGTTGCACTTTACTTTATCTTATCTTTCGCTCCCTCTTTGTTCATGTACGTATAAAGTATAATAATTTTTATCAAAATAAATTTTGAACTTCTGTTACTTCACCCTAAAATTTTATTGTAAGTGTTTGAGATAATGGGAGAATACCAAAAATTGGGCAAACTTTTGATTACCATCTGCTCATTATGTTGACCATCATCTTAATGCTTTTATCTTTAGTTTTAATTGCATTAAATTTTTAAATACTTTATGAAGATGAAATTTTCTCAGTGTCCCAGTTTCCTGATTATGCTTTCAAACGTGATCTTATAAATAATTAACCACACCCAAACACGTCCACAATTTACAAAAAACTGCACTCAACGTTAAACTCGACTTGCAAATGATACGTAATGCACACCCGTAGCTATTAAAGGGTTTAATCATGTACTTGTAACGCCCACCGCTTGTACGTGGATGTAGAGGGTATTTAAGATTTGATCTAAGTCAAGTTTGGTTGTTTTTTTACTTGTTTAAAATAATTCTTCATCTTTAAAACATCTAATGACTGTGAACTCTTACTCTGGCTGTTTCCATTTAATTAAAATCAAATGACTTTCACCATCTCACTATTTTTATAGATGAAGAAACTTAAGACGTAAACGACTAAGTAAATAGTACGACTGCGTTATTTATTGTTCATTTGGAAAATATCTTGTGTAGATCTACTAGTTGCATTTGTAATTATTACTACACTTGCTTCTGTTTAGTGCTAATTAGTTTTGAAAAGGATGTTTTTAAAATGTTGGGTACTGGATGTAAAAGTAATTATTTTTACTTAGTTTACTAGGGTGGTTAGATAAATTATTTTAAATTTAATAATTAATCAATTGAAACGTTCACTTGTCAAGTTTATTTCTAATGTACTTTTGCTACGAGTGAGAAATAACAAGTATCAAGAATGAATTTTAAATCGATTTAGTGATGTCCGTATGTCCGCCGATGGTTAAAATACTTAAAGTTTTAAAAGTAGAGATATTAAGCATTAATTAAAAAAAGAAAAAATTACGCATTAGATTTTCACTAAATATGCAAACAGTATACAAACCAGAACTAGCTGAGCCCTGTAAAGAACTGAACTTATACGTCAGATTCTGCAGAAAAAAAAAGTGTTTTTGTTCAGAATTTTATTTGTTTTTGGTTGTTTTTGTTTTGATAGTTCAATCAAAAGGCTGACGGACATGCCTAGGTCAATTCAAATTTAAGCTCTGATTAAGAATTTATATATTTTGTAGGGTATAAACAATTTGTTGAAAAATAATGAATTAGATTAAAAATTAAGTGCACTAAGTTTTGAACCTATTGCGCTAATTTTAAAACCTCTTCTTGATTTAACACTTTTTCCGAAATGGATTCCACAAAAGTATGTGGAATCTTTATCAGCATCAAAATTTGTCCGACTGTTTTTTGATGGTAATCTTAAGGTTGTATTTTTTTTTTATTACTGAGATGAAATTATGTACAAAGATATCAGTTGGGAAAATGTTACGCCCACCATCGACAATAATGTATACAGCAGCTACAAAATATGAACTATGAATTGAAATTTAGTACCCATGTTTATAATAAACCTATCCATTGATACTTCAAAAATGAGCGAGATCGTTTTGTACATACGTCCACAGTAGACAAAAATCGATTTGGCGCAGAATTCAATTTGTTAATTGATATGCAATATATAAGCTATAGGGGGCGTAAATTTCATTCTCTTGGTTGATTATGTAAATGAGTTCAATCGTTATTATTGTTATGTAAATCCTACGTACCAGTACGCTACGTAAAACGCATTCAAACGCTTTTCCCACCAACTTACCACACACACACACACACACAACACTTATAGGTTTACATTAATAATAATTAATTAATATTACAATCCCGCATAAAACAATTATAACAGCCATACAACCGCACCGTATAATTTTGTTCAAACCATATACATTCATAATCATGGCCCAACCAAAGCCAATTTTAAGCGATAATGAGTAATAAATCTAAAAATAATACTGGAAAGTAACTTAAAAATCGTTGAGTGAATGAGAAATAACATTCAATGTAAATGGATGAATTGTGTTGAATGTATAATCAGCGTTATAAAGTATTACTGATGGAAACATTTATGAAAGCACGACTGAAGAATTATTTACACAATATGGCTGAGATTCCATTACATTTCCTCTTGCCCTAAAATGCAATTACAAAACAAAAGTGGAAGCGGAACCTAATTCAATTATTTTTTTCCTTATCACTTGTTTCCCAAAGTTTAATTCATGAAATTAAATCGCCGTGAGAATTAATTTAAGAATTTATGTGACTTGTGCCGTAGATCCGAATAAAGAGTAAAAAAAATCAAAAGTTCGATTCAGTAAATCTTTCATCTTTCCTGCACTTTAGTTTCAATTTTACTTACATACAACGTAAGCTGGATTTTTAAACCCTACATATAAGATGGGGGTATATTAAGTTTGTCATTTCGTTTGCAATACCCAGAAAGAGACTTTACAAAGTATATAAATTCTTGATCAGCGTAGAAAGCTAAGTTGAGATCTAAACATGTATGTCCGTGCGTCCGTCTATTGTTGGCATTCTCACGAGTGTAAATTTTGAGATATTAGGCTAAAATTTTGTACAATTACTTTTCGTTTTTGAACGCAGATTGCTATTTGAAATAGGCAAAATCTGCCACGCCCACAATCAACAAATATATATATATAACTGCTACAAACATTTTACTATAAACTTGAAATTTGTCACACATAATTATAGTTATCCTATCCATTGATGTACCGGATAATGGTATGGTCGGATAACAGACACGCCTACAATTTACAAAAAAGCATACCCAGCTTTTGACTCGACTTGCAATCGTATCGTACGTAATTCATGGACTGTTACAAGGGTTTAAACCGTATATATTTGCCATGCCTATCATTGTAGATGTCAAGGGTATTTCAGTTTTGGCCTCCTTTAGTTTTCTTACTTGTTTTCTTTTAATTTATTTGTAAACTTTAACGTAGGTGGCATCAAAATAAATCCTACGTCAGCTTTACAATTATGTGTTATGCTACGTTGATTTCCTAGAGGTTATAATACCTCTTTTTATGGTATTATTAAGGCAAAGTCAATCTTTTAATGAATTTAATTAAAACAAACAGAACAACGATATGGCGCTATAAGAATAAGCTTAAAATGTCATTTTGCATATAGTGCTGCTACCGGTAAATAGAAAGGAAAACATATGTATAATACATACATACAATGTATGTGGAAAGTTGTGCTGGTATGGTAGTTATAACAACATATTATTTGGCAAAAGGGAATAAAATATAACAAAGGGTGATGCAGAGAAAACCGCCTTCTGGTTCAAATAATAACAAGGAAACAAAAGAATTGGCTTTAAGGCTTTAAGGCAAATTTGAAACACCTATATACAAATCGGGGGCATGATAGATATTACGCTCTCTAATGGTACGTATTACCTATGAACGAAAAAATCGGATTCTACGATAATTGTGGGTTTTTTTTAAATTGTGAGCGCGTTTGTTATTTAATCACGCCTCTCTTCAGCACATCAATGAATGAAATAATATATATTATTGGTTAATTTTAGTGAAAATATTGTTTGTGGGCATGGCACTTAAAATTTAAGTTAATCTAGACAATTTATTATTTAAAATTAACGAACAAATGATTAAGTGCCACGCCCAAAATTTAGAAAAATCTATGAAAAGCAAAAGAAAACAACAGTGAAGGTAAAATTTGATGCGTTTTGTTTATTTAAATATACACTAGTGGTTATTTCATAACAGCCACACCCTCAAATAACAAATGATCCTCAGTATTCAACGCTTTTTGGGAATCATATGTTAATTTTTTGGTCTCCCTCACTCTACTAAAAATTTTTGCTTAACATTTTAGTAAAATTTATTTATACAAATTATGAGTGTAAGTTTTATAATAATAGGCGCACTTGTATAGCACAACAATGGCATATATTCACAAAAGCACTTTCGTGCTTGAATAATTAAGTACATGTGAACTGCCTTCATTCAAACCAGGTAAATCTATCTTGCAGAGCTATTTAAAAAGCATGTTTTTATAGCCATTTACGCATAAGTAGATTTTGTTCAGTTTACCAACCATATAATTTCCTCAACACTCACTTTCAATTATATAACAGTACTTGAGAGATGTTAATACTTTCTTTGCCTATATCCATGTTTACTCTCCACATATGTGTATACATTGTCATGTGTGTAGTATAAGTGTAGATGCAAGCCAATTTTCTTACGATAATACCGTTACGGTCCCCAACAATCGGTTATATATGAAATTTATTAATTATCAAACAATTAATTGCCCACTCGTTTAACTGATGGCTTTGCTCTTAATGTGCTACCCTCACGAGAGATTGTTGAGGTTTTTTCAATTGCTATAAAATGACGTACATATATACATATACAGAGAGATATAAATGTTTGGAGGAGATAATTTAAATAATAAATTTGATCAATTTGTGGCTAATGAATTTATATGAATGTAGCCATTGTTAGCCATTATTGGCTTTTGATACGAAATGTGGGATGTTAAAAAGATATTCATATAATCATAGCAAATACTAACAAGATAGAAAAGTTCGGTTAAGACCGAAGCTTAAATACCCTCCACCTTTTGTAATTCTCTAAAAAATAAGCTCCTATTGCCATATTTATGTATATGACTGTTTCATGTACTTACGCAAATAGTGTTTTTTTTTTAATTATAGGCGTTTGCGTTATTCAATCACGCCCATTTTTGGCACAGTGTTGGATAACGGTACCACTTATATATACACCAAATTTCAACTTGATAGGCATAGTATTGTGCGATATATAATTTTTTAAAGATACAATTTTTTCGAGGTATGATGAGATTTTAAATTATTGTGGGCGTGTCTCTAAACTGATTTTGCCCAATTTCAATACGGAACAGCGAAATTGAACTAAGAATACGTATGCAAAGTTTCAATTTGATATCTCAAAAATTACGACCGTGAGAGTGCCAACAACAGACGGACACACGGACGGACATGTCTCAAACGATTTCTCTTTTCATGCTGATTAAGAATATATATGGTTTGTGGGGTCTCCGACGCTTCCTTCGATGTGTTGTAAACGGATGATCAAAATGAATATACCCTCTTCCCTAAGGTGGAGGGTATAAAAAGTAGAAAAACTAGTTTCAACTTGAGCAAAATGGTCTAAGTATCTACCATCTTTCAAGCTGGCGCATGAATTATACACACTTTTGTTATTATTGGGATATGTATCACTTATATATCAAAAACGAATACTATGTTGATCTAGTCATGTCCTTCTGTCCGTTTGTGGGTTCTGTGGTAATTACTGGCCGCAAAAATTGATTTATCGATTTCACACTTGGCAGAAACATTTTTTGACACATACACTCGTCGGAAAGCTTTGGTTATTCAATATTTAACCTCAGCCAAATATAGTTTTTCTACTTGTTTCTACTAACAAGTTGAATTTTGTGATAAAAGATTTTTTTTTGTAAATGGATGAACTTGTTTATTATTATTCCAGGTGAAAAACTTTTTATTTTTTTCCTCAGCTGGATTTGAACCCGTGTCCTATAAAGGGCCCAATTTACTGAGACAAAGCTTTATCCCACTCAGCTAGTGAAACGATCGCCTATCTTGTGTGGAGGATATAAAAATTAGTTTTCTTACTTACTTGAAATGATAGGAGCCATTTTCATAACCAAAAAATGGCACTGTATAGGTTAACATCCATATGTTACCGCCACCACAGTCATAATAAGGTTTCGACCATCGACCATCTTCATATTTTACCGCCAATGTATAATCTTCACTACGTTCGTCACTTTTATTCGAATATAAATGAAAAGCTGCAAGAAATTAAGAAACAAATATTTTATTGTATTTTAAGTTGTGTTGTTACTAAAAAAATGTAGAAAAAATAATAATTTAAATGAAATTTTTTTAATTAAAAAAAAAACGGAAAATTTCACAAAAAAAGAATTTTAACAAAAGATGGACGTACAGACATGTCTGCAGCAGGTTATCTTTTATAAAAATTAAGAAGCATTAGTAAATTTCACATTCTGCAGTTTCTACCATCACCACCACCCTGAAGGTGTTGTAAAACCGTATGCGTATTTTAAATAATTTATTACAATAAAAAAGATAATAAACTTTTTTATACAAAATTCAAAGTTCACTTATTTACATATACTCGTACATATGTACACATTCTGTTATTTAATTTATTTCATGTCAACTGCTTTTTTAGATGCATTAATCTACGGTATGCAACTATGCCAACAAACATATATATGTTATAATTTAATTAATTTTCACTTGAATAATTACAATTATGTTGTTTTTTCAAAACAAAATCACACACACACACACATCAGAGTGGGTGTTGTGGTTTTATAATCAGTATTTTAATTTGTTATACGGGTATTGGAAAAAAAAAATCAAATGAAAAAAGCATTTAAAATTTTAATTAAATTCTTCGTCTCTTTCATGATTGTGTTTATTTTATGTTGTACATCATAATTATAGTTAACGTTTATTATATATAAGCACTCACTTAAAAACGAGTTCGTTTCACAATTACAATTATAAAAAATTTATCCAAATATGAGAGTACATTAATTATTTAACGATGAATGTAAATAATTAAGAAGAATTACAAACAGAACACAAACAGAAACTCAGAAGGAGGCATCAGAGACTCTATAAACAATATATACTCTGGATCAACTGCAAGATATGAGTAGTCTTTTTCATGTCCGTGTGTCCACGTGTGTCTGTTGTACCATTGAAACCCTCCATGTAGCAAAAACTAATTAATTTTCTATTTGAAAAGGGCACAATCGGACAACAGACACTCCCGAAATTCACAACACACTAGACTGTAATGGAATGATAATGGATGGCTTTTTATAAGCTTAAATGCGCAGTTGCCCATTTCGACTCAATATGAATTAGTTAGATATAAACTCACATACTTATGAATATAAACTTTCGATAGATGTAAAAGTTTTACTTATACGTTCATGTTTAAGCAGTTTAAACTAATAAGTAATTCCATTTTTTACCTGGCTTAATTGTGCCCACTAGGAGAGCAATCGGAAGATTTTTAACTGGACATTTCTTTCATTTACAAAGGCTAGGCAAATATGGTGCATTTCCGAAAACTTTTAATATCAATATCAAGTAATAGGTTAAAAAGGTTCAATGGTACAAGATTAGACAGCTTCTGTGGTGATTATAAACTATAAGGAAAAGCGTTTTATGTAAGCCCTACACGAAACACTCAGAAGCTCACCTATGGTATATACCAACAAAATTATTACATATATACATGCCACACTTACATGTTCTAAGCTAAAGGAAATTTTTTTAATTGTTTTCATTAAAATTATCCAATTATTGAAAAAACACCAGTATTTACGTTCACGTTTATCGTGCGAGTACAATGTTTGTATAAATATTTTATTTTCTTTGCTTTCAGTAACAAGAAGAGAAAATAAAACTATTTGTTGTTCTAGTGTTTCGTAAAAGTGTTGCCGTAAGAAGTATAAAACTATTAGCAATACATGACTTTGACATGACCATACATATATACAGGATAAAGAAAACTCCTGTCCATCTGCGAACCTAACAAAGTGGTTCAAATTAAAGAATCGTTTTTGACAAAAATTATAGGAAAATGGTTTAAGTATCGTGAACAAGTAGAGCACGCTATTGTAATACGCGCATACCGTGTGTCATCAACACGTACTTCAAGCGAACACTTCATGTATGCGTTTATTTACGAGGATGCTCAAACATTTTGCACTGATTTTATTTCATTTCATATAAGCATCAGCAGACAGCTTAACACTAAAGGTTCACAAAAAAAGCACTAAATTTAAATTTCCCATTAAACCATCTAAACATGTGATATTGAAAAATCAAAATTCGTTATCAATTGAGTTGAAATTATTTGGAAGTGCACACAATCAAAATTCGAGTAGTTGTCGTCTCACTTAATATTCTCATTTTATTTTAATATTTATATATGAATGTATGTATATTCAGCTGTGTTTATTCATTTCAACCAATACAAGTTTAATTGAATGCAAACACATCTGAATATAAATTGGCTGCATAGCTATCATTTACGTTTCATGAATTCTAAATAGAACACTTAATAATCAAATTCATGGCAATGAAAAGTCGTCATTATCAAACACATGCCGTTTTATAAATGTTATCCATAATGTGAGTTGGTTGTGGTAGATTTTTGAAAAATAACAAACAAAGCGTCATATACATAATGTGGTAAAAATTTAAATAAAGATTTATTGCACATGCACGGCACAATACGTTTAGAAAAGAAGCCGCGTGTTTAAAAAAAATCCACGAATAAGCTGAGTTTATTATTGTAATAACAACAACATGATATAATTTAAATCTCTCCTATTATACCCAACAATTATTATTATAATTTCATCATAATGATGTGCGAGTATATTGTTTTTAATTCGATCAGAAGGGGGTGAGCCACCCCTCCAAAGAACAAGTAAAAGAGTGCCCATTATAGTATAATCTAGCCTCTATGTAAAATCTAGGATACCCATCTTCATTAATCTCGTTCAAATGGTTAGGAAATGATATTGTATTTCTTTAAACCCAAGTAAAACGTAATACTGTGTGCACTTAGGTTAACCGATCACATCCACTTTCACAAGTTTGCTCCAAACATAGAGGAGAAAGGGTTAAGGGATATCTTTTACATTGAAAAAGCATATGTGTAAGCAAATAACGCTTGTACAAAATTTCAGTGCGTTATCTCAATTTTTACGACCAAAAAGTATATTATTCTCACGGACACACGGACGGACAGATTATCTAAATGGACTTTTCTATTGATGCTGATCAATGCTGCAATTTTGTACTTACAAACGTCTGAATAAAACACATCATTATGATAATGGGTCTAATAATAAAAATTAAATATCCAACAACATTTTACATTAAGACACAAACAATTATTTCTGCATTCTACGTTAAATTCAACTTTCTACCTCCTTATTCTTTAAGTAACATTTAATACATATTTACTTACCTTTTAAATATTGTTCGTTTCGTGCTATAACTTTTTCTGCGTTGCGACGTGCCTGAAAAAACCATTCTGATGTGTTGCCCAAATAATGATATTCCATTGACAAATCTTTAGCTAGTATTGCACCCAAATCGGGTGGCGGCAAGCGGTAGGCGAATGGACAAAACAATCCAAGCTGTGATGGGTGTTCATTCCAATCGAAACAATTTCCGGCAGCAAAAATGTCATCATCAAACTCCACCATAGATAGTACCGATGCATGCAACAAATTAACATCAGCTTGCACAGCATTGGATGTCATTTTGAATATCCTATCGAACACAAACAATATCAAGTAGAAAAGGTTATAAATGGCTTAGAGCACAACTTGAATACCCATCACCTTGGCTGTTTTAAAATAAAACAAGTACAAAATAACTAAATTTGGCTTAAGCCAAATATCTTATCAAGAGCTACATAGAAGTAGTGGGCGTGGCATATTACACCCTGCAATAGTGTATGAACTTGATTAATAACTGTATCGAATTTTAACTTTGGAGTTTAATTTTTTTGGCTGGCAGGTTAATTTTTCCCGATTGTGGACGTGAAAAGTACAGACAGACGGAGGCGCATGGCTTTGGAGGGTATAACACTTTATGACTGACTCTCATCTGTTTATATTGTGGGCGAGGTCTTAATGCAATTTATAAGAAAAATTTTAATGGCTTTTTTTTTTATTATTCTATTTAATGAATGGGCGTGGCAAATATCTTATTTTGTCTGCCAATTTTCACATTCTTGAGTTTGAAGGTTTTTGCATAATATGAAAAAATTCTTTAATATATTTTTTTAAAATTGTGGGCGTGTCCTGGAAGCTATGTTGCTAAATTTCACCATCAAAGGCAAGAGTAACTAATATTTTTATAATCAATGTTCCCGAAACAATGTTTTCTAAAGGGCGGACGGACGCACGGACATTTAATAATAATTTAAGCATTTATATATAATATATATATTTCTTTCAAATGTTGCAAACGTTCTGAGAAAGTAAGTGAACTCCCAACCTCAAAGTCAATAATAAGAATCAATTTGTAAGAAAGGAAATCTGTTTTAATATGTTTGATAAATTGCATTTGAGTTGTCAAGATTTTGTGCGAAATTTTGCTTTATCAGCTAATTTTATGCTATGGAAAGGTGAAACGAAAGAATGAATAATGTTTGATTTAGTGCTTAAGGACATACTTTCTTGAGTGGCATCCACTCTATTCATCACTTGCAGGGCACAATTTCTAATCGCTTTATATAATAGCCAACAGAGGAAGATTCCTTTTTTATTGTTTTGTTCTAATACGATTTCGTTTTTCATTTTAATGAGTCTCGCAGGAAACATTCTTAACGTCATACCATAGATGTCCTCCCTAAATATGTCAACCACAACCATTAAAATAAAAATAATATATGGTGGTATTAGTGGTCAACCACAATGCCAGTATTACATATTTCTATTAGAGGATACAATCCGAAAGCTATAACAAAACAAGTAAAAAAAACTAAACTTGACTTGGGTTAAATCTTAAATACCCTCCACTTTCACATCGGTCGTGGCACATATATTATTACGTCTTTTAAATAATTTAAATAGCGATTTGGGTGCAAACCCTAGAATTGAATGTAGAACATTTCAGTTCAATATCTTAAAATTTACGCACCTGAGAATGACAACAACAGACAGACACGGACTTACATGTCTAGATCGACTCAGTGAAGCATCAGCAGATCAGCAGATCAAGAATATACATACTTTGTAGGATGTCTGACGCCTCCTTCTGGGTGTTTCAAACGGATTGACAAACTTAGTATACCCTCCATTTAATGTGGAGAATATAAAAAAAAATTTAATAAAAATAAGCGCTCTCAGCAACAAGTTGAGTGTAATGGTGGAAACTTTAATTTAAAAGGAGTAAAACTGGTAGTGTGTACAGCTACGCGGGGGTGTATCGTTTGCCAAAGAGAAAAACGGATAGACAGTAATTTCCACACAGACCTGTAAGCATCTATTATCGAGTGTATACCACTTGGTCACGTAACAGATGCTAAACAACTACAAGCATTATCCTACACGCACGTCACACCTTCCCAGTACTTATTAAAAAAGGTTTCTGTACTGCGATATATTTTTCAAATTTGTGTTCTTTCGTTACCACAGCCATGATATAAGTAGAAGTATATTACATAGTATACATAGTAACTGCTGTTGCTTCTTCATGGTCATCAATTCTCACAAAAGTATCCTGGGAGCTGTTACTTTGTTGTCTCCACACACAAGTTATCAACAGCAGCCAACAATTGTTGTTTGTAGTTATTCCACTTTTTTAGTAAAAAATACTTGCATTATATTTTATGAGTGATAAAAGAAATCTATCTGTCCGGCTTTAATAAGAAAGTTTCAAAATAAACTACAAAAAAAAATTATAAAGATAAAAAAGTTTTCATACTTATTCAACATAATCTGTTAGATTTACAATGAAATTTTATTGTAAAGCTTTAGTTATCGCTTAGCACTAAACAAGCACTTAAAACTTAGCGCTGAATTACTATAAAAAGTACTAAAAATTAGTTTTAAATTATCGAGAATTTTACTTTTATACCCTCCACTGAAAATAAGTGCCCAGAAAAAGACGTCAGAGACCCACAAAGCGTAAACATTTGTGATAGCATTGATATCTAAATCAGTCTAGCTTTGTTCCTCCGCATTGCTGGGCATTCTTGGCCAGCTCATGGTCGTAAATTTTGAGCTGACAATTCCAATAAAGGCATACAGGTTTTTATGTAAATTGAGCAAAATTGTTTGAAAGCCACGCCCACAATTAACAAAAAATCTTTCTATCAGTGATCAAAATTAGGCTACAGAATTCTTATTATTTTAGCCTTACCATGGATTGGCCAAAAATGCGCGGGATCGTATAACGGACAGGCCCACAATTTCTAGAAAACTAGCAGAAGCCGCTTTAAAAGTTGACTTGTATACATAAACAATAAATGGGAGTATTAAAATACCTTGCACGCCCACATATAATTTTTTGTTTATTACAAATATTATCAATACTCTGGTACTACAAATTAGTGGGCAGTCGTTTAAAAACCTTTCTCAAACTTCTTCCCAATCATTATACATTTTTAATTATTTAAAAAATCCTAATTCAAATTCAAATTCTGTTATAATAATAGAACAGAACCGAACATAACTATTAGAATAAATATAAAAGTGAGAAAATTTTCTTTTCCACTCACCTGGTTAACATATTAGCTCGATTCACAGCCACTTCAGCTTCTATGCGAAAACGATCCTGAGCATAACGATCGACGACGCCTTCACCCAAATTTAAAGAAGTGCCCGCTTCACAATTCGCCCCCAGTGAATGTTGCGTTTCAACAATTTGTAGAAATTTTGTGACCACATCGCGACCACGCATTAAATTCCGGCGATTATTGCGAGATATTTCATCCCAGTCATAAATTTCATGAGAGTTGGCCGCATCCACGACACCCTCCAAAAATGGATTTATGAATTCGTCATTGTCGTTGTCATTGTCGTTGTTATCATCAACATCTGGATCAACATCATCAACGGCGCTGTCAGTGATGTCAGTGTATGTCTCTTCTAATGTAACCTGTTCTATGCTATGATCCTCTAGGAAACCATCATTTATTATATCATGCGGAGGGTTCAGAGAATGATTGCCATTATCATGGAAGGTTAGCGATTTTAAACCACTATAACGAGGAGATGGAAAAGAATTAAACGTTCTTCCACTAAGCGTTGTGCTGTATCCTCCATGATCATGATTCAAAATACCCGACGTGTCAGTATTATCTAAACTCAGCCAACTTGAGTTGGTTTTTTCTTTTGGTTCATTTACGTTTAAAGTAATTTTTGTTTGATTAGTTGAACTTTCCGGCACATGATTGTGTTTATTGGGGGAATGTTTTATTTTGTTGTTGAAATCGTTTTCAATCGTATTTAGCTGAATATCACTCCTGGGTAATTGTGCGAAATTTATACCATTTGGTGAAGTGTTGTCCAACACATTCGCAGCATTATTGGAATTTTTTTTAATTTTTTTAGGAATCAATCTAAAGTCATCTTGATGACTTGTGTTATTATCCTTGACGCTTTTATGAATATTAAAGCGATGCTTTGCCACTTTAGACGGCTCGTAGTTATCAGTTATGCCAGCATTATTATCATCATCATCATCATCATCAACGTGATTAAAATGCTTACGTTGTTTATGTTCTGCTTTAGCCAAGTTGCGATGGTGACTATGACTACCCAAACCACACATCAGCATATCTGTAAAGTTTATTGTAGCAGCCTGTTGCCGCATGCTTTCACTAATTCTCTCTTTATGTAATTTACGCATTTTGTGCGTTCCCAGCGTTACCGTTTTGGGATGTATGTGCGCTGTTAATGTTGTGGCTGTTGTTGTTATAGTTGTTATGGCATTTGATTTATCTCCTATGTTGAAATGCCCTCTTACACCACTTCCCCTCTTTACCGCCTTTTGCTTATTGTTGTGCTGCCTATTACTGTGTGGTTTTGTTAATATGATTGCTGCTGTTGCAGCCGTGTTGTATTTACCAACCAAAGGTTTTGTCAAGTCATTAAGATTTGCAACAAATATGTGCTGTTGTTGTTGTAGTTGTTCTTTTTTTGTTGTATGTCTAGCTTTGGAACGTTCATGACGTATGGGAATGAGAGCAACGTTAAGATTGTTCACCATGCTGCTTATTAAACTGGAAATCTGTTGCAAACTATTGCTGCTGCTGTTGTTGAAAGTGTTGATGGTGGTTTTAACAGTTTTATCAAATTGATTGACATTTAATACTGTGGCTATTGGTGGTGTTGACGTTGATGTTAGTGTTGGTGTTGTAAACATAAATATTGTGGTGGTGGTGATGGCCCAAAAGATCAACACGGCTACTGATGGTGTTATCATGTTTTTCTTTAAATGTCCTTGATTGTTACATTTATTTGTTATTTTTGTTTTTGTTGTTGTTGTGGTTGGGGTTGACTTTGTCTAAAGTAGTACTTTTATTTATTCTGAATTATTTCCTATTTATATTTCTCAGTTGGTTAAACTTTATCATCGGTATTCATGGTTGCCGTCCACATAACCACTTTGTCATTGTTGTTGCTGTATACTCACTATAATGACTTTACTAACCAATGTAAAGACACACACACAAATTATCACACATCACTGCAAATACGATATCTATTCCCATAGTTGTTGTTGTTGTTTTTGCATTTTCTAGCCTACAGATAAAAATATGATCATACGGATGAGGTGGTGGCTCGCTTTTATTGAAGAGTCTACTGTTAATTTACTACCACAAGGCATCTCTTATACATTTTACACTTCATGCACTCTCCAAATTTAATGTTGGAAGCTGTGTACTGTACACACATTGTTTACATTTTTCTTATACATAAATATGTGTACTGTTGTGGAATGGCATCAGAGGCATCTGTAAAAATGATAGCAAAAGATTATATTTTTAATTTTGTTATGTTGAAAAATATTCTCAGATAATTTTCATACAGAGAGCATTGCAGGATGTATAAGTGTAGGTTGTAGGTGTAATAAAGGAGATTTATATGAAGGATTGTACACATAAGAGAATCATAAAATATAAAAATAAAATAATAAAATCATTCAACGCCTTCCACATTTTATACGAACATGTCGCACGTTAAGTTGCTTACCTCAACTGCTGGCAAATGAAAGCTTAGGAGGTGGAAGAGGATGTAAAATTGTGTAAACATCATTGCGACCTGATGAGATCTATTGAGCCAACCCAAGCTGTTAGCCCTGGATAATTAAATAATTTAAAAAAATCTATCTGTCCGTCTGTCCTTCTGCCCATATGCGTGTATGTTCTATGGTAATCATTCTTCTGGTTGCAAAAATTCCGAACTTGGTAGAAGTGTTGGTAGTGTTCATACCCACGTAGGTAATGAAATTGGGCAAAATCGGTTAAGCGATACTTCTCTCCCCCATTCCATTTCATAGCACACTTAATATTCGGTGTAAGCCTATTATAATTTTTCTGATTTTTATATTGTCCCTTCAACTCAAACATGCATAAGTTGAGCAAACACCAAGAAAAATATGACATTTTTATACGACCAATAAACGTTTTTTTTAATCGTTTTTGTATTATCGTTCACAAAAATATAATAAAACAACAAAATTTTATTGCTTTTGTTCGGGGCCCTTGAGGAAACTGAACAACTGGAAGGGTCATTTAAGGGTATAAATGGCATTTTTAAATAATATTTTCATAGCCATCGTTTTACAAGCTGAGCTGCTGATTCAAGCGAATGCAAAGAATGTATGAAAATAATGAGAATGAATGTGCTGCAGCGGTACTATTTTATATTATAATACGAGTACGAGTAACAATCGTTTATAAGCTTTTATTTGCATAAGCACCAGTACACATATTCGTTTTATTGCTCTTAACACTTGCACTCCGTTAAGGTATGTGTAGAAAAAACAGAACATAAAATGAAAAACAAAGCAGGAAACATAAAACGGTTTTTTATTCATTCTTTTACATAATTGTGTTTAGCGGTAGAAGAGATATTCTTAAGTAACACTTGTCGGACTGAATTCTCTTTCAAACACTTCACACTGTTGCGCCATACAATGCGGTGAAGCATAAATTGGTAAGATTTTCTTGTATGTTTTTATATGAATTCATTAAAAGGTTTGCCCTCAATTAACAAAAACATACAAAAAATATATATTTCTTTAGTTGAAGCTTAAAATGTGCTAAATGGGCATGATAACGCTCCCACAATTTGCAAAATACTCTCATTTGGCCCAGTACCTGCCTTGAATGTGCCAAATAATGGCATTCTTAGATACTGCGCCTACACTTTGACTATTTATGATCTTTAAGATTACGTTTAAGCAAAATTTCGTTTTTTCTTAATTTCTTTCAATTAAGCCTCTTAAATTTTCTTGAGCCAATCATTTGATAGAAACTTTTTTGTTGATAGAAATTTTTCTTTATTTAAGTACGAGTATACAGTATATAGAAACTATGGTAAGTGTGAACCTCTGGGTGAGTGAGCACAAAACAAACTAACTAAAGCAAAGAAGTGAAAAAGTTCATCAAGTCAATTATTAGTCACGCTTTGTATTGACTTGTAAATATTTTGCACAGATTGAGGGTGTGACCTGTAAGCAATTTTAATCTATTATAATAATCTATTGCCGTTATGCATGGCATTTTGACTAAAAACTTTAGCTTTCTAATTGAAAGAGAGAACAACGCTACCAATCTAATCAATTTTATATAAGAACTGCATATATTTGTACAAAATTTCACTTTTATTAAAATACTCAGGATACAAAATTTAATCACAAATGTCTATTAGCTGTGTAAAGTGTCTTCCCATTGGAATGGCATCTTTTTTTCTTGAATTCGAAAATTCAAAAGGTGTAAAATGTGCAAAAAATTTTTATGGGAAAGAAAAACACAGAATTTTCTGAATGCAAAGAAAAGGAAAATAACAATTGATTATTTTTCTAATAAACATTTACTTAAGCCCGAGCTTTTTTTTTCAGTTTTTCATACCTTCACTATAAAAACAAGTCAGAAAATAATAGTTAGGCCGAATCTAAAATAATCTTTTTTGAAAATTGTGCATGTATCTGTTATTCAACCATGGCCATTTTTGGCACATAGATAGATGGGATAATTACATAAATGCATTCAAAATTGCAAATTCTTAGTTCAATTTATATGCCAAATATATAGATTTATGTCTAATGGGGGCGTGTCCGGCCGTACACATTTTCGGAACATCGATGGATGGGATAATTATAGATATATGCACTAAATGTTATCTTAATACCTCCTTTCTTGTGGCAGATGTGTGATTGTAGGCGTGGCTCAGACACACGGACATACATGTCTATGTCAACTCAGTTTTTGATGCTGATCAAGAATATATATATTTTGTAGGGTCTGTGATGTCTCCTTCTGGGTGTTGCAAATGGAATGACAAACTTTGTATTCCTCTCATCTTATGTGGAGAGTATAAAAAAAGAGCAATAATAGCACGAAAGTACTTTCGACATACTTTTTATCTACAAATATGTATATGTGCGTGCACAAATGTATGCTAAACAAATATTCTTTATATTCAAAGAAAACGATATAAAAAGCAAGTACGAGTATTGACATAGAATGCTAACGTTTTCATATATATATATATATTTCTATGTACAAACACATATATTTTTATAATTAGAACAAAAATGAAGAAAATTCTAATTAGACGAAGCAAGGAAAACTGGATTTTGCATTCCTTTTACAACACTCAGCAACTTCTTTTTAGAAAAGTCATAAAATTAAATCATAAACTTATAAAAAGACATTTAATGTTTAGAGTTTTATATGGGAAAATATGTCCCCAGGGTGTGTTTAACAACAAAATAAAGACCAGAGTACTGAAAGACAAAACTTTTAATAAAATATTTAGGAAAATATTCGTAGTTTTGTAAAGAAAATATGAAAATATTATCTTGGTGTCAGTTTCATTTCAAATGCATTTCTTCTTCTTATCTATATATGTATATAGGTGTGGATTATAATTATATTTCTAAAAATACTGTAATTCAAGTAATAAAAGTCAATTCAGTTATTCAATGAATGAAATGAGAAAATGGTGCCAAATAATATTATACAATACAATGAGTGCACATTTACACATACATTTCGTACCTACGGCGTATGAGTAATATTTGGATTATATTCAATATTTTTATACTCTGCACCACTTGTGGCAAAAAATATATTAATGTAGCTTCTAAACGGCAAATGCTACACCTAGCTTTAAATATACGGATCGAATCAGAATCAAATCGATTTAATGAAGTACGTCTGTCTGTCCAGGTAAATTTGTACACTAAAGGTCGCATTTTTTGAGATATTTCAATGAAATTTGGTACAAGGACATGTATTGACTAAAAGAACAACCTTATTGAAAATGGAGGGAATCGGACAATTTTTAGAACCCCTCCCCATATAAGATCCTATTTTAATAGGAGTCTTTATATGGCAAAAAATCGCAATTCTTAATATTTTTTGAAAAAATTGAGCGAAGAATAATTAATTAGTTTAATTTTCATGTGTCAAATTTGAAGACGATCGTACCATTTTTAGTACCCCTTTCAATTAATTTATATTTTACGAACTTAACTTATATGGCAGTGCCTCGCGTATACAAATAATACAAACTAATTGTAGCACAATTTAAGGGCTTGACCGATTATAACATTTTCACTCGTTATTTGTTAAATATCTGCATTCATACAACATTGCACTGCTGTCTCTTTCTATTTTTTCAAGTTTATGTCATCCTTTAGCCAATAGAAACAAAACCGCATCATAATCGTAATTAGATTTGAAACACATACATCTATGCATCCTACGTGCCTTTCAATAATTTAAATTGTGTTTGTTTGTGTGTGTGTGTGTGTTTGTGTGAAAAATAAATAAGCGACACCAATGAATGAAAAATCATTTAATCTCTGTTTTGGTTGAAAATAATAATAATAATAATAATAATAATGAGTGTGTGTGTGGGTGCGTGTGATATAATGCGCATATATTAAAGTGTATGTGCGTGTGGTTTGGATTTACGTACATTGTAAACCGCACTCATATCCACAAACTATTAAATATATTAATAAATTATTACAAATTACAGGTAGAAGTAAAAACAATCAGCACATAATTACGCATTATATGCATATGCACTAACAGTAGATAATTTAATAATACTTAACAGGAAATGATTGCATATGAGTGTTTATGTGTTAAATACTTCATTCACACTGGTGGTCAAATGAAAAGGTTGACAGTATTACTCTTAAATTTGGGCCACCGTTTAAGAAAGGAAAACCTGCGAAAAATCATTAGTAAAAGGAAAACTTTTCTATTTTAAAATGAATAAAAGTTCGGAGTTGAAATGGGCCCTTTTTCTCTAATACTCTTCCAAAATCCGCTTATTGTGGTAAATGAATATCCTTAGTAGGTCATGCTTTAACTTACACCGTTAAATACGTCTCGTCAAATACCATCGATTGACATGAAAATTAATATAAATTCGATAATAAAAAATTTGCGGATATATATATTATTTTGCAGGGCCACTTGTGGCAAAGGGTATAATAAGTTTGTGCGGATATTTGTTACTTCTAAACGGCTAATGCCACACCTTTAATTATACCGATCGATTCAGAATCAAAATTTGAATCTATTTAACCCTGTCCGTCTCTCTGTCCATGCAAATTTGTGCCGAATTTTGAGGCTAAGTGTATGGTATAGGGTGTGACATGATAAGATAGAACGAACTATACTATTTTTACATCTTTTTATATCTTGTATATAAAATAATAATTATGTATAAAAACTTTATTTATTTACTTGCACAACCTTTTACTCAATGAAAATTGTACCCAATCTTTATCCATCATATCTAATCTTTCTTGCAGGAGATTTTCTAATGAAATGTTATATAAAACATTATTAAACTTATTCATTGTGTGCGTACGTATATTTGGAAAAATATTGCTACACATACATCAGTTTGCGTTTGTGGCAAAGCAGATGCACATAATTTCATGTCAAGTCTTGCATTCGAGAGTGTCAGTCAAACGCCACTACCTTGCTTGTTAATTTATACTATGGTAGCAAGTGACAAGATTCTTTCTACGGTACTATGCTGTTGCTTCTGTAGGTATCAAGTTGGACACATATTTACCAAACAACACAACATGATACAAAAGTACGCATGTTCGTATGTAAGAATGTATGAATGTTGTAAAATAATTGAAGAGTGATGAAATTGTAAAGCAGACCAAACGACGTTAATATTTGCTCAAATAAAACACAATAAAGCTTTTATCACAGACAAATACTTATAAACATCACCCTACACACACTCACGTGCACACATACACAGTCCTTTTGTTGTAATGTTTGTAAACGATTTTAATTTGCATACCTAAGTAAGAAGGATCACGTTTATTACTACATGTACATGTACAAACGGAAGATTTTGTATTCAATATAAATAGTATCCGGAGGGTTAAATGTTGATGAGATTGTTTTATACTTATATATCATATACCTGCAATCGCAAAAACAACATATTGGATACGCTGGTGACAGGTTGAAGGGAGCAGTGTAAAAGTTCAAAAGTGAATTTTCCACCATTTGGCGTCAGATTGAGAGGATGAAGCATGTTTTTTAAACATTGTTTGTGACGAATGTTTTATAAAAATATACCCAAAATATATTATACCCACCCTCCACTTTTTTATATAAACTGGGGGCCTTTTAAGTACCTGATTACAACTTTCAATAACAAACATAGATAATTAACTTGCACGCCGAAATTCGCTTAGAAAGAGTGTTTTATAAATTATGAACCGTTTTGTTATCCGACATCGATGCAGGTCCATCTAATATTCAATAAAATCATACTTCTACGATCTAAAGGATACTTAATAAAAAGTACCCGCAACATATGTGCGAAAGTCTTTTACTATTAAAAGCTTTATGAAACTACTTTTTGCAAAGTTTTTATAGAGCATATGTTGGGTCAAGCCGAATTTTTCAATACTTTATACCCTACTCTTGGTTCAATTGCATCAGTAAATGCCAGCCATTGCCATTTAAGTTATTTCAAGAAATACTATATTAAGGAAGGGGTTCTAAAAGTTGTCAATTCACACACACTTTTCTCCGCTAAATGTTGTCAAAAAATTTTTAAAATTACAAATTTTCACCTTATAAAAATTTTTTTCATAATAGGACCTATACGAGAAGGGGGTTCTAAATAAGGTGCAATCTGGCCCATTTTTTTAAAAGAGTTCCCCTTTGAGGCAAATTTCATAGAATTTTATCAACAAATGTGATCTGTAGCTCGAACATGATGAAATCGCTACAAATTTTGCTTCTGAATCGATTGATATAATTGAGGGTGGGTGTGGCATTTGCCTCTTAGCAGTTACAAGCACCCTTGGAACTTAATATTCCATTTAGTACAAGTGGTGCAGAGTGTAAAAACTGTGTTTTTAAATACGTTTAAGTAAATCAACAGATTTGATCAAATTGCCCTTGAATTGTTATGCGATAGGATTGAAATAAATACAAATATAATCCAATTCAATTGAATAAAAAACAATATGAAATAAGTAACAATTTTTTTAAATTAGAATAATTTTTGGTTTATTACATTTTAAATATAAATTTTTATATGTATGTTTATGATACAGTATCGTATGCTCTTTCGTGCAACATTGCATCCATTTATAAAAATACGTATAAAAAGAATTAATAAGGTTTAGGTCAACTTTGGCGTACCTTATACATATTTGGGCAATTTGTTTTTTACCAATTATTGATTATTAAACTGTATGCTACAAATATAGACGTGTCTGTTATTTTAATCCGCCTCTTTTCAACACTTCAATTTTATATACAAATTGTGCATCAAAGAGCAACTTCTTATCAAAGATTCAACTTCATTTTTGTTACCATGAGAAATTTTTGATTGATTGGTTGACTGACGGTGTTTGTTTAATTTTAATTAAAAAAAAAACTTGTCTGTCTAGATCGGCTCTTATATTGCAGCTGCTCAAGATTGTAAATACTTTATGAACTCTTTATTACTGGCAAACTTTTCCACTTAAGGTTAGGGCATAAAGAAAACCATTTCATTAATTTGTTATGTACAAGTTTTATTAAATATTCGGTACATTTATTATACTACATGTTTACATTTATTGCAAGAAAATATGAATACATATTTAAATAAAAAAAAATACAACTTAAAAAAATATATCGAATAAAATGAAATTATTGATGCATAAATGCACTTATCCAGTATTACCATGGCAAAGTAATAAATTTGCATATGAACCAAAAAAGCAGTTTTTTTTTACCTTATTGGAGCAAAGTAAATAAATGCTTTTAAAAATGCCTTAAATATTTTCAGTTGAAAAAATTCATCTAAATTTAACTTCAATTTAAGTAGAATGGTAAACTGTTTTTATAAGCTAAAATTCTTCCTCTTCTTCTGGCTAAATCGAAACCAATTTCAACTTAAAGGTTTTTTTTTATATATAAAATTTAATTTCCCATTCATCCGTTATTCATTTCGCGTTTGTGTGTCCTTCTGTGCACATCTTTTCCTACCCTTTGCCACTTGTTCTTTAGCATTACTGTCATGTCAACAATCCTGCAGTTGTCAAATAGTTGTCAAAGCAAATAATTTAAATGATACCAAATTTAACTTTTAAAAGAGTTTGTATTTTATTCAAAGTGGGGAAAACATGCGATATATTATATATTGTATATAGGAGGAAGGGATGGCTTAACCAACTCAAATTTTCATATTGATATCGTGTGATATCGATATCGTTCACCAATGATAGTTACCATCAAGCTAATTTCATTTTCAAAGGTGTAAGATTCAATGATTCCTTCCGAATAAAATGCTCACCAGACTGCCACTTTTAATGGATGAAAACGAGGACTCATGAAGTACTTGTGGGGTTTCCTTTGTCCAGAACCGACTATTCTGTTTATTCATAAATCGTTATAAATGAAGGTTGTCCTGGGTGAACTGTATCACCCTATTGGCAAATGTACGTCGGCCTAAATGGTCTTGTGGAAGAAACTCTTCTGCTAATTGAATTCTAATTGGGTTAAGCTAAGTTCGAAAGATGCTTTTTACTCAGCATCTTAATCTGAATGCATAACCATCCGCGCGTTCCCCTGTTATTGGGAATCATTCTTTTATTGTTCATTATCTATATTTTCCGTTTAATATCTCGGTACATCATTAAAAATAAAAATAAAAAACAATTAAATATTCACTCATGGCGTACAATTAGAAAGAAAGCATTTGTGTTTTTTGTTGTTGTTGTTATTGTCATTATAATGACATTTTTCTTTCTTTGTTATCTATCACAATAATAAATGAAAAGCAAATCGTTGACTTCTGCAATAAAATAGTTAAGAAGTAAAGACAATAATGCGATTAAGTCAAAAGAATTCTTCAAGACTTGCAATTGAAGTGTTGTGAAATTTTTATTTAATGAAAAAATTCTTTATAAAAATTTTTTTCTTAAATGAATCTTTAAATAACAAGTTTAGTTGAAAAGAATTCCTTTAAATAGAATTTTATGAGGAATTGTGAGAATTAAGCTTTCTTTCAATATGATTTAACGTGTTTGCATACTTGTTTATTACAAGTGAATTATCGGTTAAATTGACTGTTTGTACGTTACTTCATTATTCAGCTTAATTTTTTTTTTTTTTTAAAGAACATAAAAGCAAGTTGTTTTTTTTTTGGAAGGAGGATGATTATCGGAGTGTAAAAAAAGTTTTTATATATAACAAAAACAAAAACAAGGAACACAGTAAAAATTTAGATTTTATGCTGTCGGAAAACACCGACAGCACATAACAGCATTGTTTTACCCTCCACATAAGATATGAAAAGTACTCTCGACTATATCGATCCTATCATAAATTTAAAAAAAAAATTTATTTGATTTTAAATCGAACTACACTGTCGCTGGTCCTTAGGTACTACATTTACAATCCTACAAAGTTAACTTTGTTACAAACAAATCCTTAAATGGTTTACCTTTTTCGACCAATATTTTGAAAAACTTTTTAATTCAACAAAGTTATTTACTTATATGTTTTTCCACTTTTGTGTCGTTTTTACTCAACATGACACAGGATTCGCAAAGTTGTTGTACAGAGTACATAACAGTGTTTCATATGTGAGAGTTTATGAGGTCAAATATGCAAGTGTTGTGTCTATTATTTGTACGTGTATAAAAGTTTATAAGTTTTTTGTTTTTTGTTTTTGTGTTGAACATGCGAAACTTCCACTTTTCAGATGAGAAATTTTCAAAAAGTTTTGTTTTCTTTCCTTTTTTGATAACGTCCTGTTATCATACATGGTTGTTCAACTGTGCACTATTGAGTAAATGTTTTTATATATATATGTGTGTATTTATGTATATCACATCAGTTATACTTTTCCCCAGATTATTATATTTAACGTCGATGTCGAAACTTCACAGCGTCAACATTGTTATACAAATATGAATATAAGTCAAGTTTGAATAGCTTTTCACACATGCTAACAACACAGGCGGTTAAAGCAGTGCACCCACTCCCCGGGAGATTTAATATATTAAAGAGAAGACGACTTGTGTTGAAATTTAACTAAAATATACATAATATAGAAAACCAGATTTAAGGTTGACCAAAGCACTAGAAAAACAAAAGAATTAAATTAAAGTTTAACTTTTTTTCCATGGAAGATTTTTTGAGATCCATGGAAGCAATATTTGATTAGCAATTG
Source organism: Ornithomya fringillina (assembly GCA_963978525.1). Taxonomy (NCBI): domain Eukaryota; kingdom Metazoa; phylum Arthropoda; class Insecta; order Diptera; family Hippoboscidae; genus Ornithomya; species Ornithomya fringillina. The sequence continues at coordinate 8,032,319 of OZ021694.1, forward strand.
CCAAGGAGCACCACCATGATTGTTGTGTTGTATAAACGCAATTTTGTATTATGTTTCAAGCTTTGTGACCGTAACGAATTGCTTTGAATTGCTTCACTATATAATCTCATTGATATAACTATTGTATATTGTTACATGTTTATTCAGAATATCGTCATCAAAGCCATAAACTTATTAAAACGTGGAAGATACAAAAGGACACGCTTCCTTTTTTTTGCAACTTCTACGTTATGGTGAGGGTGGTATATAAGATTACTATACCATTCTTCTTGTACTGAAATTAAAATCCAGTAAGCGTGTCCGTATGTCCGCATATCTCGAAGTCTGCCATTGAATGGCTCATGTTTGGAAAAATTTAAAAATCTTAATGAAATTTAATAAAAATGCAAAATACCCTCCACACCTACATATAAATATAACCATAGGTAGGTACATGTTTCACAGTTGTTTTTTAATCCGCATAGAATCCGCAGGTAGGTTATTATTCAAAATCAGTCACGCCCCCATTAACAAAATTCTCTCACAGTTACAAGTACGTATCCATACAATTAAAATTTGGAACTTATATTTATTTAGTACATATATCGATTTGTTAAAACTAGGGGTCGTTAAGTACCGTTGCAATTTACAAAAAATATTATATAACAGAATTCGACTTGTTGTTGTGTTTGGTCGTGGGGTCGAGGGTATTTAAAATTTGCTATAAGTCAAATTTGTTTTTTTACTTGTTATATTTACAATTATTTACATGCCACGCCCCTATTTTATTTGTGAATGTAGAAGAGATATCTCTGGGTTAGTGTAAGAATAATTTAGCGTTTTACTTACAATGATTTTATGTACAATAATTCCACGCGATGTTTTACAGATACTACCCGCAGTGATTTAATTGCACAATTAATTAGTCAATGTAACATAAAACAGACTTGGCTCTTGGCCAATTTCAATTTTTTAAATAAAAGAAAATCTTGTGCTAAGAGATTATGTTAAGTTTGTGCGGATTTTTGTAACTCCTAAATGGCAATTGCCACACATACCAACAATTATACTAATCAGAGCCACGCCAAATGTTTTATAGCGTAGCTAAATAAATAAATTAATTATTTATTGCTTAATTAAAGGGCGTGTCGCTGTCCACTTGCTTAGAGAAGGCTTTTCTTAAAATAAATGTTGTTTATTAACTAAATGGTTAGTGCCACGCCTATATAGTATATTTCGTTTGAAAGCTGAACTAATTTACAACATTTCACAAAAAGTTTGAACAAAATCGGTGCAGCCGTTTTCAAGTTATAAGGCTTTAAAAAATATCTATAATCAAGATTTGTTTAGTGAGCCATTCTGGGCGCCTGGTATCACGTACACATTTTGTTTGTGCATGATTTTCAAAATTATGACCACAAAAATGAAGGTGAACTTGCTTGGCTTATAACTAGAAAACTACTGCTCCGATTTCTGTCTAATTTCTTGCAAACGTTTGGAAATTTCTCTAGCTTTGCGGGGATCGATAAATTAATGGGCGTGGCACTGCCCATTTTTTTAGAAAATGATGATAGAAAATTAAAATAATAATGACAGTGCCTCATAGATATAACCAAACTAATTGTAGCATAGTCGCACTTGACTGACTCTAACATTATTACTTGTTTTTCTTTTAACTTCATTTCTTAACACAATACTGTCTGTTCTTGCTTCTACAGATATTGTTTCCGATACTAATGTCAAAACACATTAGCACATATTGTCTCCGCACAATGCATGTATTGTACAATGAAAAAAAATGTTGTGTTCAATTTTTTGTACGTTAGAATAACAAACTACAATAATACTTATAATGTGCTTTATCGACAAATCAAAAGTTGTTTGTTTCCACAATTCAGTTTTCCGCTTGATTGAACTTTACTTTTGTAGTCTACAACAGCTTTTGTTTGGACGATTTGCAATATATTACAGCATATTATGTCCGTTTCTGTTATTTATAGATATTAGATAAATGATACATATCTATAAATTTCAATTACTAAGTGAAACTTTTTGACATTTTTTATGGTTCAACACTTATACAGTTATAAGGAGCAACTTTTAAAAAATCTCTTAATTGAAAAGTTGAATGACAAGTTCATGTTCAACTCTTAAAAGATTTTTTATGCAAAAATTAATAGAATTAGTAAAATTTCTTGCTTTCTAATTATATTAGCCCTTAACGTGTAAAACTACTGAAAAACTTGAACCAAATCTTAACCTGTCGGCGTGGCAAGTACGTGATACTCCCTCTAATAGTACCTTTAACCTTCCACAAAAAAACATTTCCGACATGTAAGGTGGAAACTCTTACATTACATTACATAAATCTGCCATTGCTCACAAATTTCTACATGAATGTGGAAACCATTTTAGATTTAACCTAAACTAAAAGTTAAATTGAAAGAATAATAATTTTAGAGTTTTTATCTGCAACCAACAAAATATTGAATACAATACAAAACAATAAAATATCTCATAAATAAACGAAAACACTTTTTTAACAACACTTTCATAAACAAAACAATAAAACAATGTACAGTATGAGGAGTGTTTACAAAAAAAAAAATGTGAAATTAACGAAAAGTTAAGGAATGAAAATACAGATCAAACGATAAGGAAGCGACGTGATTTACAACAACAAAGACAAATACAAAACTAAATTTAGCTTAGTCCAAATCCTAAATACATCTACAATGGTGGGCTCTGCATTACGCCCTCCAATAGTATATGTATTATGTATCAGCTTGAAAGTCTATATAATTAGCTTATAAATCGATCTGCGAAAAATGGATAGTATCGGTCAGACACGCCCACAATTTACAAAACACTTTCAAGAAAATGTCATACATACATACGTACTGTATTATAGAGTGTAAACAGATGCTTGCCACGGCCACACTTTGTATATGGATATGAGATGAACATATGGAAATGAAACGTTTATGTCTAAATTTGTTTAAAAAAATGTTATAAAAATAAAACTCCATCAACTGAAACTTTATTTCATAGTTAGTCTGGACTAAAGTATTTTACTCGAATGGAACTTTTTATCAATGTGTCGCCATTTGACCAGCACTAGGGGATGTGTTTTGTGTTCTAATTTTGTACACATTTTCATACATTATTTGCATATCACCACCCCACCCCTGAGTTATTCAATTTCATTTACTTAAATTGCAAATTTCGATAATTTCTTTAAACATATACGTACCATTAAATAGATTACATTCACCACATCGGTTTTCTGCGCTTTCTCTAGAATGTGCTTTTCCTTTAATTCAATTTCCCCAACATGCATAAACATATTGAACATCTCATCTTACTCTTATTATTTTTACATATTGAAAAAAGGAGTAATTGTAAAAATTTAATTCTCTCACTTCCCCTTTTTATCTCACCACCCGATATTGTGTTTGTGCAGTGACAGTTTAAACACATTCTCATCCGCTTCAGTTGTATTTTTGAGTGCATATACACTGTATCAAAACTTTGGCAACATTTCAAGCTATTCTGCTTAATATCAATATCTGTTTGTCCGTCTGATCCTGAGTAAAAAGTAGCTATTTAGGCTACAAAAATGTAGATATTTACGCTAAATTTCGTAGAAGCTTTACTACTGAATGTTTACAAATTGAAATTGTATAGATGTGGTCAATGGGCGCGCCCACAAAAGGTTGATTTTTTTAAGCATTTCTTCGTATTTAATAAACTTTGAAACCCTTTTGAAAGAGTTTTCATGAAGGATTGATGTTTAGTCAAGGATTGGCTTAAGCCAATAAAACAATAGTTTGTCGTAGAATTTGCTTCAATTCTATCCATAGAGGATAGTGTTCTCTCTATATTGAATTACATACAATTTTTTACCGCACGGAATTAAAGATGTGCTCATGTGCATATGTGTTTATGTGTGTTTAAAGGTTTCGGGTTGTTTAATATATTGTACCAAATACACACACACGCATTTACAGCATCCCCCTCTTATGTTGTAGCTTGAGGAGTAAGAGATATTACTGTAACATTTCTATTGAAATGATGATAATTTATGTACGAACAACATGAAAATATATCATAATGTGAATGAGAAAAACTTTTTTGCTTCAAGCATGAATTTTATATATGTTGACAAATTTATTAATTTAAATTGTACCACCACCCACATAACATACGGGGGTATACGAAGTTTATCATTTGTCATTTGTTTGTCATTTTATTTTCATTACCAAACGTCAGACATTCTAACAAAAATATATACCTTGCTACAAATATTTATTATTATTTCATACATCGTTGTGACATAAATGAAAGTGATTAGATGAGAGATATGCCTACAATGAAGAAAAGTTTATACATCTGCCAGAAAAGTTGACCTATGAACTTGAAATTTACTATGCACATATTCATAGTTATCCCATCCATCAATGTGCCAAAAATGGGCGTGGTCGTATAACATACACGCTCACAATATACAAAAAACCATATTCACTATAAAACTAGACTTACAAACTGATACGCTAGACATACACTATTAGAGGGCGTAATCATATACCTATCACGCCTAATACTTTTATATAGATGTGAAGGGTATGTAAGATTTGGCTTAGGCCAAATTTAATTTTCTTATTTGTTTTATTTGTTTTCTTGTTAATTATCTTATCACTCATACGCCATGTATACCTTGAAGTTTTTATATGCAAACGTAATATACTTAGATTTGTACAAGTGTATTTGGCTTTGTATGTATATGTAAGAAATTTCTGAATTAAATTTCATTCTTTTACGTTGCTTTAATTGATCCCATTTCTTGTTTTTGTACCTTAAACAATTTAACTCGCACTTGCTGAAATTTTAACTTTATATTACCACTTACCTTTTATTTCTACTTCAACAATCATTGGGAAATTTGAATTAAAGGAGTTTTTTTTAAATGTTTGCAACCAATTAATGAATAATTGAAAGATTTAAAGTTCGTTTGACTTAATTTTTATTTCATGAAAAACTTTCAAGTTTTTGTAATGTTAATAAAACGATTAAAAAAGTTTAAGTGAATTAATCTAAAAATATAAAATAATATAAAAAAAGCTATATATGGCTTAGATATATTTGTATCGACTATGTAAACACCAAAGATCACTAATGAATAGATATATCATACTTTATGAATAATTCAGAAAAAGTTCTTTAAAAAATTGCTGCTTTTTGAGATTTTTGATTTGTTTGTTAACACCATGGGTGTATCTCTTGACCTATTTTTCCCGATTTCAATGTTAACCTATGTAGCTATCAACAATTCTGCTATATTTGGAATTGAGAGTCTTTACCACAGTATCGGACAGACAGACATGGCTAGATCAATTCAGTTTCCACTGCAGATTCACCATGTAAATGTACTTTGTGGGGTTCCAATGCGGCCTTATGAGCGTTGCAAACGTTTTGACATTTTGCCAAAATTATATTTCTTTGTATATGAATTTTCATTATTTGTTATGTATTATTGATAAAACTGAATGTAGCGGTATTTAGCTTAAGAAATTCCGGTTTCAGGAAATTGAAAAAGTTATGAAAATATTTGTTGCACCGGTTTTGCGGTATTGCAAACCACACGTTTAATTTTTTCAGGTTTGTTTTTCCTTTAACATGAATTTATATCCTTCTGAATTCCTATGTATACGTTTCATGTTGAAATTTATATAACCTTTTCTATCATGTACTATACAAGCAACTATATATAATTGTACGGTTGAAGTGCACATAATTTATTTTTGAACAGCATCAAAATCTGAATCGATCTATACATGTCTGTCTGCCTATTAAAAAACTCAGAAATTGAGATATTGAGCTGAATTACATATTTGTCATTTGTGTGCACAGATTCCTACCTAGATTTGTTGAGAGTCACGCCTATAATCAATTAATATGTATAGATCGACCACAGAGTTTGAGGTACAAAGTTGGAATTTGGTAGGTGCACGTAGTCGTAGTGATACGAAATATATAATATAATTAAAAAATGGGTGAAATGGCCATAACTACAATTTACCAAAAGGTTATTTATATTCAGAATCCGACGTTTACGTTTTAGATGTGGAGGGTATTTAATAACTGACCTGAGCCAACTTTAGTTTCTTTAGTTATTGTCGTCCACGAGATATTTAACTATTTAAAAAAATATAAAAATTAATTATACTACATTGTTCATCACATACATAAACACGCACATACATATTAAATATTTTACTACACATTAGTTTGAGTAAAGTTCTACAAAGTATTTTTCATAAAAATTATTTTTTTAATTTTTATATCATTTTTAATTGTTTACTTATTTTTTATTGTTTTTGTTTTTTTGACATTTTTAATTATTTTATTTTTTATTTTTTATATTTATAATATTAATTTTTTTATCATTTTTAATTTTTTATTTTAAATTATTTATTTACTTATTATTATTTTTTTTAAAGTATATATTTAGGCGGATTTATTAAATAAAGTCACACACAATCATTACATTTTGCCTACAATTCTTATTTTTCTTAATAATTATTGTATTTTGATACATCCATACATGTTTAATGAAGATGTTTAATGAAAATTTTAATTAATATTTTTAAGCCAAATTATTTATTTATTGTTAAAATACAAGTGTTTTGCTGTATATTTTGCTATACTTTTCATTTAATAGAAACTTTTCAAACTCACACTTTTTGATTCTTTTCAATTTAAATTCAAGTAATTAATTTCCTTTTAAAGAATTTGTCTACTTTCATAATCAAGATAGGACAACAACAACCGCATTCAAAGACGTTTACAAACAAACTGAACCGTTCAATGCTTCACTCGAAATAAAATAACGAATTTGTTGATTTTGTCGAGCAGCACACGACAAAGACTAGAAAACATCGCATCATCTATTATCATCATACCTATGGTTACATTATATGACATTGCTACATATGCGTACAATACATAGAATGTCTTTATATACAATAATATGTAAGTAACGATAATAGCAACAACTAGGATAATAACGATGATGATGGTGGTGATGGTGATATTAATAACGATTAGGTAGATAATAGAAATGTAAACCATGTCTTTAGGCCAATAGTGATTCAAAGTGAAAGTGAAATCATTACCAATTTTGTATTCAAAGCTTATGCATACAACAACAAATGCTTTTGATAATATCATTTATCACACATATAGGAGGATTGAAAAGCTTAAATGCAAACTATGTGTTTAAAGAAAATATTGCAGAAGGAAACGTCAGACACCGAACAAAGCATATATTCTTAATCATGGCCTCAGATTTTAAGATATTGAGCTTACATTTTGTGCAAAATAGGCAAAAAAAATCGGTCCAGAGCCACGCCCACAATCGAAAAAAATTAATTTATCTGCCACAAAAATTGAGCTGATACCTCAAAAGTTTAAATTTGTTACACATATTTATCTCATCACTAGATTTTTTTTCAAAAATCGGCAAATCGTAATTTAAACATATTTTCTCTAAAAAAAATTAAGCACTTTTAATGATTAAATCACCATCGGAGTCATTTTTAAATCATATCTTTTGCACATTACGAGTATATATAAATGAAGATCAAAATTGTTTAATTACCAACTGACTCATTTAAGATGGCGGTAATAAGAATCATAATTAAACAAATATTGAAATTAAAATAAATAAAGGAAAACAAAAAATAAATATTATAAAGAAAAACTCACCGCAAAACATCGCAAAATGAAAATGAAATCAAACATGCGCTCTCGGGTGCTAATCTAAATGCTCTCTCTTAGTTAAGATATAATGGAACACGAAAAAGAGAATTTCACCACTAACTATAATAACAAATACTACATACTACAAATGATAAACAATGATAACGTATAAAATCAAACAAAAACAATGTAATGGCACGTGCACGGATTGTTTACTGCTCTTACACAGCATAACATAAGCACATACATAATGTATCCAAACATTTGAAGTTAATTATGTGCAAGTTTTAATAAAGCAATCTGTGCAGCAGATGTACGATAATAGAAAGTACTTGGGTGAAATTACATAATTTACAATCTAAGGAATTAACATAATAAGAAGGGAGAAGAATAAAGAATTTTGTCAAACGGTAAGCAAAAGAAAATCTTTCAGTTGACCAAGCTTAACTTCTGGACCTGGAGGACACAGAAGGGTGTTGTAAACGAATTGACAAACTTATTATACTTCCCAGCTTAAGTTGAGGGTGTAAAAATTGAGAATTGGGAATTTTTGTTAAAGATGTAAACTTTATTCATAAAGTGATTCTGAATTAATCGATTCAATAAAAAGTGCACAAACTTTACTTTGCATACTTTTATAGCACATTGTGATGTATGTAAAATATAAAAAGCTGTTAGTAAAACGTTATGAAAAGCAAGCACGCGAAGATTAAAATTAATAAGCAATTATGTTGATGATGTGGTTGTACTTAATTTTGATGGTGCTGCTGGTGCTCGTGACCCTCTTCTATAAATTTTTATCATTGCCTATACATCACAATGCTAAGCTGTTCCGGTGCTCTTGTGTTCTTTGCGCCAGATTTCCATTTGAATAATTATTTAATGAGTAGCAAGTCACATGACTACATATAGCGCATCATTAGAAAAAACCAAAAGTAGAGCATGGGAATAAGAAGAAATCATGTTATTTGAAAAATATTGTTGACATTAAAAAATCATCAAATTAAAGCCTCGCTTCTACATTCATATTCATCAAGATTATTCCAGCAAACATTTGATACCATTTGTGAATAAACAAAAAAAAAAAAATCCATAAAAATAACAAAACCAAAATAGAATAAAGCGTTGTTGCTCTCCATTCCACAAATATTTGGTTTGGGTCAAAATTTAGTGTAAAAACCGCATAATAGTCTAAAGGACAACATTGCACAACAGTTGATTATACAGAGTGCACCGGAAACGAATACACCCCATTACGAATGTAATTAGTGCTTGCTCCGACGCAATGAATCTTTCAGAAACGTAAATATATATAACGCAAGATGTATTTAATGCTTTTAAAATTCCAGTGAATGCGACAGCATGCACTTCCTCACAACAATAAATGTAGATATTTATTAAAAATATTTGTTGATTAAATGTATACCTTGAACGGCAAATACCAGAGGTACCACTAATTATACCGATTAGTTCAAAACTACAATCTAAATCGATGTCCGTCTATCCGTCCTTGTATTTCTTGTAATCAACAAATTCCAAATTTTGCTTAGGGATGTATTTTAATCCGAGAAGGGCTTCTAATAAAAATGGACTTAACGCATCTATTTTTAGCATTTCTTCCCATATAAAGCCATTTTTTTAAATAAGTTTTCATAATTTTTTTTACAATAAAATCATGTGAAGGAAAGTTATGTAGTTAGTAATGTGTACTCAAGCGGATCATTTTTCTTATATAAGAATCTTCCCAAAGTAACTAATTAAAGGATAAAATATACAACTAAATAGTGTAGGCCATTAAATGACCGGGTATAACCGTTTTATATAAATGTATTGTAGTTGGTTGGTTCACCATTCTTTTTGAAAATCTATTATAGCAATTAAAATTTTTTAAAAATAAATTCTATAAAAAGCGATGAGTTTCGCTTCAATTTTACATGCCCAAGAGGGTCTGTATTCTATCTATTATTAAAACAATATTATGAAGTTTTTCAATATATTTACACTGAAATGTTTTGTTCTAATTAACAAAACAAAGCTGTTTGTGGAAATGAAAGCTTTAGAAAATAAAACATTTTATAAAATTTATACTTCATGCAGGAAAGAGGGTTACGATTAAATATTATGTATTTTCCCAAACAAATGATTATATATATATAATATAAATTATATAATTTGAAGTCAATGCTTCAAAATAATAGTAAAAAGCATCAATTGTCGAAATTTTATTTTGATTTAATGAAACAAACGCTTATAACTGTAAATTTGGTAAAACAGTAAAATTCCGCCCCAAAAGGCAGTGAATTTTTAAAATTTTTAAGTGGTTTTTCACTTAAAAATTAAATCGTTTCCTATTTAAAGATCAACTTCATTTCGATGGAAATCGCTTAATGCTATAAAGATGAACCTAAGGAGTTGAAATTTAATAATTCTATTTATAATCAAGCCATCTAACGATGAGCAAAAAATGGGCGTGGTCATACACGCCTACAATTTACAAAAGAAATAAAAAATTTCGCATAGCGTCCGGCTTGTAAGTACACTAATGTATAGTTACTGCTCCGCCCACTATTGCACTAAATTTTAAACACATATCTCAGTAGATGCTACCTGTACCCTAAAGACAAATATATTTGGACTTATACATACATACATAATAGGCAGATGGACAGACGTACATGATAAAATCAATTCAGAATCAATGAGTCCGAACCGATTGGTATAATTAGAGGTAGTTACTATATTTTTCATTTAGGAATTATAATTATATGCTTGCCACAAGCGATGCAGGGTATAATAAAGTTCCAACAATTGTGTTCTCTTTACATTCCTCATATTCCTTAAAATATGCTAAAAATTATAAACTGTTATTATTCGAAATGTAATAAATACATGAATAAAAAAATTTATATAATGTGTGGAGCAGTCATTTCAAAAATTATCTCAACTATTGCCCAAAAAAGCACGATCACAAACACTTCACAAAAATAGCAAACATTTTACATTTTAACCATAACCATAATATTACCGCATTGTATAAAATGGATGTGGTAACCAGCAAATGTGAACAATTGAAGTCAGCAAACGGCAGGAAGTCATGGGGAAAGAGGTGAGAAAACCAACTGTTTGTGCGGAAATATCACGCATTACCGCATATGGCAATTGGCAAAAACATTTGCATAACATACGCATTACAATGCATTATATAATTTATAGAATATATACAATTTTTTAGAATATATACAATTTATATATTCTAAAAAATTACAGAATATAGAATATATTCTATATATAGAATATATACAATTTTTTTTTACATATAATTCATTTTATTACACAATACAACTCAACATTATAATTAAGACTTTATCCAAAGTATTGCTACACATAAAAATTTCAAAGCACCCAATCCCATATAAGCACATGCTTAGTACCCTTAAATAAAATACCATTGATTATACCGCGCACACACACACACACACACATACACACATCTAAAATGCGATTTTTCTTTTGCCCGTGTGTTATATGCATACTATCTCATATACACGAAAGGCAAGAAGATGTTGCATGTCATGTTTGCATATGGGATTTAATTAAAGAAACTATGTTCACTACCAACACACAATATGTTGTTTGTGTAAACACTTGAAGAAAATACCAACATCGGCCAGAATAAATATGAAATAAATTGCACCCAACACATATTGAAGCAATTATACCTTACGAGTTGATAACACATACGAGTGCAAACATTTTATTTTAATTACTTCATAAATTAAATGAAAAAGGAAGAAAACTAAATTTGGCTTAAGTCAAATCTTAATAACGCTCCATTTCTACATACAAACGGTGATCGTGCCAGGTATATGACAACACTCTCTAATTTTAAGCTTTGAGTTTTTCTAAATTGCGCGCGTCTGTTATCCGATCGCGCTCATTTTCGGCACAACAATGAATGATATAATTATAGATATGCGTATCAAATTTCAACATCTTAGCTAAATTTTTATGATAGATAAATGGATTTTTGTCAATTGTGAGATAACGTGTGGGTTGTTCGTATTGTCAATGGATGGGATAACTATAAGTTTGTGAACCAAATTTCAACTTCATAGCTCAGTTCTTGTGGCAAATAAATAGACTTTATTTATTGTGGGCGTGGCTCCTAACCGATTTTTCCCATTTTAAATAGCGATCTGCGTGCAAAAACTCAAAACTGCCTTTACAAAATTTTAGCTCAACATCTTGAACTTTTCGTCCGTGAAAATGCCAAAAACATACGGAATGACAAAGTTAATATACCCACCATTCTTATGTGAAGGGTATAAAAACTTTAAGAATTTTTTATATAATGTTGCTAGATTAAGATAAAATATTTATTATTATTAAATTTTGTAAGTAAGCAAAGTTAGTCAATGCATTTGCAATATCCAGATGGAGACATAAGAGACTTTACCAAATTAATATAATTGATCAACATCAAAGGCTGAGTCGTTCTAGGTATGTCTACGTCGTGTGTCTGTTGTTGAGACTCTCGTTTTGAGAAACTGAGCTGAAATTTTAAGCTTTTTGCAAGTAGACTGAAATATGTCAAGTGTCCCACAGAAAATCTGCTCATAAGCAACATAAACTTACCTATGAAGTTGAAGTTTATTCATCAATGTGCCGAAAAAGAGCGAAATCGTATAAGAGGCAGGCGTACAATTTACTAAAGAAAAAAACTTTACCTACAAGAACAAGAAAACGTACAATCTGTTTTGTAAGTTTACGTGTAACACTAGAATTATATGAAGGCATAATCAAAACCTATTACACTCAATGCTGGACTTTATTTGCGCATTGTATCTAAGGTTTGACCCTAATCATGGATTGCTTTTTTCCTTATTTACCTTATATTTGATCAGTATTAAAATTTGAGATAATTTAGACACATTTGACTAAACAAACTTTTAATTGGTTTCTACCTGGGATGCATCATGTATTTGAATTGTTTTTTATGAATGTAATACACATATGCAATATTCACCCATACGAAACTATATTTTGCTTTTTGTCAATTTATTACTGCAAATTTATTATTTTAATATATTAAATACAATAACATAAATTGCTACATTTTTGCCCCAATTGTATAAAATTATTATTTAGAATTTTTTCGTTATTTATTTAAGTTAGTTGAGGTTGCAGGTATACTCACTTTTTGATAAAATGTATGCAAGACGCAGAAGAAAACGACAGAGATTCAAAGTAAATATATTTGTACTCAAAACAATCAATGCTTTATGAAGTAAGCCAAGTCCGTCTATTATAAATATTCTACTGGCGTCAAACAAAAGGAAAACAATTTCAATTTCAGCAACATTATTGGAAGTTCCTCGCAGATTGGTATTAAAGCTGGGTAATAAATGGGGTTGATTGAAGAATCCACCTACATTGAAAAGGAATTTTTTCAAGAGATTTTTTTCGTATTACTCAAAAATGACCATAAATAAAAAGCTGAAAACTGGCACAAATGTTTCTTAGGATATTATATCATATTCCATAAAAAATTATGAAAATAATTAACGTCTCCTAGTATGAATGTTTAAAAGAAAAGGAAATACATGTTCAAAATTTCACATAAAAAAAGGGCAAAATATTGTTATTTGAGAATGGATTTCAGAAATGGCTTAAGATTAATATTAAATTAGGTTTAGTCACTTTTTTATACACATTGTGTCACAAAATATTGAAATTTGCTGTAAAATATAATGTTATATAGAAAGGTGTCTTAAAGATGAACCGTTCAGAACCATTTTCTGGCAAAGAGGCAAAAGTCATCCCAAATTCTCTGCTAAACCGAAAATTTTAAAAATTGTGGTCCGATTCCAAGAATGGACGTAGAGACGGACATGGTTAAATTGATACACATTTTGTTTCTGATCAAATCAGTACAGCAAAAGGTGGGAGTGGCACTTGCCATTTAGAAGTTTCAAACATCTGAATAAATAAAATTTACCATTTTTGATCTTTTTTGAAAAATAACACTTTTTGTCAAAATGTTTCCTGTTCTACATATTTATACAATAACAAAAGTATACATGTATGCAATCCATATATATATATATTACCTCAGAATTCCCTTATATTTATTGCCATATTGCTGTGCATGTGCATGTATGGTAAAGTCTATATGTCAAGTATTTCCCCAAGTGGTGATAAAATGAATATTCAAAGAATTTACACCATTACACACAATATGCACATGAATGCTAGCAACACATGCACACGGCATATGGGACAAGTCTGTAAATATTTTTTATTTATATTATATTAAGAACAACAATAACAAGAATGTTGACATTGGTATGGATACATCATGCATACGTATGTCTATACAAAATAAATATACGGATTTACATGCACGACTGAAAAATTTCATACACTTTTCAAATGTGAATGAACGGAAATGAAGGAAACGGATTACAACTTATTCGTGTTTATGGAAAGTTTCACGTCAACAAAGATATGGACTTGAAAACTTTTCTTGTAACATTTCCAATAGAGTTTAACATGAATACATATCAAACATGTAAGAAAACTAAATTTGGCTTAAAGCAAATCTTAAATAAAGTCTACATCCCCAACGGTGGGCGTGGCAAATATATAATTATTGTGTCCTGTAATAGTGTATGTATTACGTATCAGCTTTCAAGTTTAATTTTATGGTGAATATGGTTCTTTGTAAATTGTGGACGTGTATGTTATCCTACCGCGCCCATTTTTGGCACATCGATGGACAAGATAACCATAAATATGTGTACTAAATATCAAGTTCATAAATCAACTTTTGTGGAAGATATATAGATTTTTTATGATAGTAGGCGTCTCTGTTGTCCAACTATGCCCATTTTTTATATCGATAGATAAGATAACTATAAATTTTTGAACCAAATTTTAACTTCATAGCTAAATTTTTGGGGGCAGATTAAAAAAGTTTTGTTTATTGTAGGCGTGGCTCGTTTTAAATAGCGATCTGAGCTCTAAAACTAAAAGGTCCTGTACAAAATTTCCGCTCAATATCTCAAAAGTTACGTCTCTGAGAATGCCAGGGGTGTTGCAAACGAAACAACAAACATCTACCTTATATAAATGATGCAAAAACAAGGGTCCATAGATTTAAAAAAAAGGAAAGAAGACCTGATTTGCCTAAAAGAACGCCAAATTACTAACGGCCCTGTGAAACCTCGCAAAGAAAATTTAAAATATAAGTGAATTTATATGCTTTCATGAATGGTTACATTTTAAGATTTTATGAAACAAAAGCACTTAAAATAAAATATCAGAAGAAGTGATGTGTGAACGACGAAAAGATTGAATGAAACGAAAATCGCAATTTTATTGGACACATGATGCTGATAGAAAACACAAGCAATGTAAAGCATTGGTTATTACAAATGTTATAAAACCGACACTGCTTGCCAGCATCAAATTTTGACACATGTACTGTGTGTATCTGCCTGTTCATCTCGTATTTACAAAACGGGCTGCAAATAATGAAGTTACCAATTTCAATATTCGATATCTCAATTTTTTCCGACCAGGAAAATGCTTTATACACCTAAAAATGGACGGACAGACAGACATGGTTAGACCGATTCAAAAATCAACGATTTAAAATATTTATGTACATATTGCTTAAGGTATTAAATGCACATGATAGATATATGATTGATATAAAAAGCAAGAAAAAAACACATTTTTATTAAACTGCATTAAACTTACATATAAAGACATATCATATAGCAACAGACTTAACTTGTGCAATGAATCTTTTCTTTTCAATAAGCAATGTATAAGTCACATAAATCCTACATATTGCTGATGTGTTGTTTTAAAAAATAAATCTATGTAAATGTGTATAAAATTCTATACATAACATATAAATACACTCTGCACCATTTCTGGCAAAGGATATGTTAAGTTTGTGTTCATCAGCCACAATAATTGATTGAAGAAATGATATGATTGAGTATACATTTATATTTACAACGGATTTGCCAAAATGGGCGGGATCGAATATCAAACACGCGCACAATTTACAAAAGGAACCTCTTTTGGGCATAATCTGATGTGTACGTTAAAGTGGACCAATTTGGTCCATTTAAGGTTCCATATATATAAAGAAAGTCTTTATATGGCGAAAGTTCATAATTTTTAAAATATTTTTTAATTGGTCCATTTTTGAACCCCTTCCCATATAACAATATTTGACAAAGCGACTTTAAAAGACAGTTACAACTAAAGCAATTGTATCATAAATTGTGAAACCAAGTAGTGTAGAGTATTATACAGTTGCATATAACCAACTATAACATATTCATTTGTTTTATTTTATGCATGTTTTCCCAGTGATTGCTCTCTTTTATTTATTTATTTTGTTATTAACACTTAAAACATAAACCGTAGAACAAATAGTCACTACAAGTAGAACGAACGAGGAGAAAAAGAAATATCGTACAATACTTATAGTTTTCCATGAATTGTAACAAACAAATATAATGAACCGCACTGTATATAGAGATTATTGTTTCCTGAATACAAAGTGTTGTTGAGTTTTTCAATGAAAAATGCTTATGTGCTCCCAGAATATTATTTAAGTAAAACTTTGTGACTGTTCATGCTGCTAAATATTAAACACTTTAATAAATATTTATAAACATTTCCAAAAAGGAACAATTTTCTTTGATGAGTTATTAATTAAACACAGAAATTTCTATATTTTTTTATGCTTTGATCAGGAAGCTGGAAGCAGTCCACAACATTGTTGTAAAATTTTTTTATAGTAATACAAAGATTAAAAAAACTATCAAGAGTTGAGCATAAATTTTGCGGTAAATGAAATCAAACAACAAACAAAGGAAAATCTATTTTCAAAAAACAAACAAGAACCACAAATCGTGCAGTTTGATAAACAACAAGTGAAAATGTCCGATGTGTGATGGAGCCCGACCATTGAATACTCTACACCACTTAGTTGCCCAAATTATGCTATAATTAGTTTTAGTTAAATCAGTAAATGCGAAGCATAGCCTTATAAATCACTTTCTGATTTATTTTTATAAGAAAAGGAATTTTCAAAGGAAGTATATATAAACACATCCTTTATAATTATGGGGTGTTTTGTTAAAAACGGTACAATTTCATACATATTCAATAGGTTCCTTTTTGGGCCAAACAAAGTATCTCAAAAATCCATAAAGTTACGTGGACACACAGACGAACAGGAAGTTACAAACATCAGCAAAAACTTAATATACCCTTTAGCACAAGTATAATTAAGAGCAGCGAAATAGAATGAGAAATGTGAATCAAATGCGAGAACAATAAAAATAACCAAGTGCACATTTTTTATTTCAATGAAAATCGAATATTTATTATCTCACAACTACAGCAATTTCAACTTAATTGAACTAATTTTCTTAAAAGTGTGAAAAAACCACAGAATGAAACAAGTAAGATAACTAAATTTGGCTTAGGTTAAATCTTAAATGCCCTTCACGTCTAATATACGCACCTGAGATTAACAACAATAGTCAGACACACGTACACACAAGTCTAGATCGAGGCAGTTTTAAAAAAACTGATCAAGAATATATATACTTTGTAGGGTCTCTGACGCTTTCTTGTGGGTGTTACAAACAGATTGACAAACTTAGTAAACCCCCAATCTTATGTGAAGGGTATAGAAATAATAAACGTTGGCAAAAAATGTCAAGCAATTAGTAGACTTCTCCTTTGTTATTTCCATTAATATATGATAATAATAATTAATATTCTAACTGTAGAAATTAACATTTTTAATTAGAATTATATTGATTTCTACAGCTTGATAAGGGCGAGTTCGACACCGGTCCAGGTCATTCCCTTCAGTAACCAAGTGTTCATTTTTTACAATTCCTAACGTATCATTACAACTTTCAAGAGAGTCAGATAGAATAATTTAATTCAGTGATGTGACATCTTGTACATACACCAAAACTTACCAAAGTGAATTTCTTTATTTTACATTTTATATACATACATATACATATGTATATTATTTAGTATTCTTCAATACGATTGAAAGATGTTGTTTAACTCCTTGCATTGTCCTTCATTGGTTTAGCTGATTGACTTAATAAAGTTGAGTCGTAGTCAAGGCCATGGATAATGGTAATCGCGCACTTTCATCAATAATTCTCTTACTCTGTTGGCAAAAGTCTGTACGTCTTTCCTCTGCATTCCTTCTAAATTAATTACAAATAAACAAGATATGATAAAATGTCCGTTATTTTTTTTTTTTTTTTATTACAAACAAAAAAGTATATTTTATTTACATAATAGTATTAAAGTTAAAAAGATTTAAAATTTCGCATATCATATAAGAAAATTATTAGCAATTTACCAAATTTAAAATGGACGGATGGACAAACTTTGTTTATTCATTTAAATAAGAATAAATAGCACTTGAAAAATTTGGAGACCAAATATACTTTGAAAATAATTGAACTTAAAAAAATATTGCAGGTTAAGATTATTTTTTCTAATTTTTGTTGCTAAGTGTAATGTACACTTCGTGTAAATAATTAAAAATAATATGATATTTAAACAAATCTTGTTTTTCACTTGGAGATAATATCTAGATAATATGCAGTATATAAATTTTAATTTATATATGCATATATAATAAAACAGCCGTATGACGGCAGCTTTACAACTCTTTGTGAAAATTTTATAGTGCGTTATACGTGACATTTGTAATCCGCTACATCGCTTTGTTCCTTTAATTATACTATAATTAGTTTAGTTGTATGAATAAGCACCAGGCATTGTCATATAAGATACTTCGTGATATATTATCATCTGTAAAGAGGTTCTAAAATTATTCCGATTGGGTCCAAAATTAGACACAACCCATAACAAAGTCAATGAACTATTTTTTACCAAACTTTGTCTAAAAAATATTAGAAAATACGAAGGGGACCTTGTGTGAGGGGGCATTCTAAAAATATACCAAATTGATCCATTTTGAATAGGGATTCTCTGTGGGCCAAAACATATCTTTGTAGGAAATTTCATCAAAATATATCAAAGAAGTAAAAATATTATAGTCGGTCAAGCCTGTCTATTTAATATTCCCAAAAATCAAAAAATTTGTTATTTTTTGCTATATAAACCTTATATGGGGAAGGGTTCTAAAAATTATCCGCTTTAGCCTAATTTTCAATACAGTTCCCCTTTCGTCTAAAGCATGTCTTTGTAGGAAATTTTATCAAAATATCTTAAAAAAATCAACATCAAAATTTGCATGGACAGATACACGGACTGGCATTTGACGTTTAGTTTAGTTCCAAACATCCGCACAAACTTAATATACCCTCTTACCATTTGTATACCACATATACTCGTGAGCAGCTCTCTCTGGTGCACATGTGCTTCCTACATAAAAACACTCTTCAAATTTATTACAATTGTTTTGCCAAGGAGATTTTTAGGATCCTTAACAAGGGCAATATTATTGTATACTTTTTGTTGCATGTTGTTATGATTCCGTTAATAATAAATTGGTTGTTTAAGAAGGACTGAATATGTATTTATTACTCCACTGCACTACTTACTTGCAGTTGTAGTAGTAGAAAATAAAAAATTCAAATTGAAATTGAAAATTGCTCAACAGATCTATTTCAAAATCATTTTCTCAGAGCTTATAATGTCGAGTACAATAGAAGAGCGACAGTGTACTTGAAACGTGCAGCAAACGGGTAGAAAAACTCGATTGAGCTGCGCCTCTACTTGACAGAATGATTTTAAAATCATCTCATTTAATTTAATCATTTCCTATTACCTGGTTACCATGTTATCTTCTGCTATATAAAATATCAGTTTATATTATTTGGTATCCATTTGACATTCGCGTGCAAGTTTAACGGCATTTTAGCTTGATGGAACTTTACTTTGTACTTGACAATGAATGTGCGCGAATAAAAATTAATAGCCACCTACCTGACATTCAAACACACATCCAATGAATAAAACATTCTCATTAATCATTGTAGTTAAACAAGCATGAAAGTGTTTAATTTTGCCCAAAAAAAAATTGTGGAAATGGCAGGAAGTTTGTTTAAAATCATTGAATACAAATGCGAACAAATGAAACTTTCCTTTTACATTCGAAGCAGGATTCGCATATGCGTGTATTATTTGAAGGGCTGAAGTTTTCATATGAATCCCACAAAGAGAAATAAAAAGCTAAAAAAGTCATCGAAAATAAACCAAAATTGCTTTCTAATCGATTTCACACTTTTTGTTAGAGTGCAAAAATGTTTCATATTCACTTCTATCTCAACAGATGCAATTCTATAAGTGACTTAAGTTGAAATAGAAATAATTGTACTCTCTTTCTCCTAAAAGGGTATAAAATTCAGCAAAAAAAAATCAATTGTTATGGTAGATATATAGGTTTTTGTTGACTACAGGTGTATCTGTTATTAAACCAGGCCGTGAAAATAACAACAACAGACAGACACAAGCACTTACATATCTAGATCGGCTCAGTTTTTGATGCTAATCAAGAATATATATACTTTGTAGAATCTCTTCCTTCTAGGTGTTGCTAACAGAACAATAATCTTAGTATATCCGCTATCTTCTGTGGAGGGTATAATATCCGGTTGTCACAGTAAATGATATTGTATAGCCAAACATTCTATAGTTCCATATTCTTATTATTAGTTAGTTAGTTAGTTAGACTTTGTAAGTTAGTTAGAAAATAAGGTCGGTTATTCCAAATCATTAATTACCTTAAACTGCTTGGTTGCACAAGTTATCGTATAATAACTTTAGTTGTACAATATAAGTAATTGCAAAGCTTTGTCATTGAAGTCATTTCGTCCGAGCGGATCTAAATTTATTACAATTAACTTTTCTGCAACAATTTTTGTTAAAAAATATTAAGAAACGTATATTTTCACATATGAAGATTTTCTCTACCTCTATGTGGAAAAGGTTTCCAAAAATGGTTCTCTTTGCGCCAATATATACGATTACGCACAATTTTATATGGAGAGACAGACGGACGTTTGTGTGTGTGGATCGAAGGTGCCGTTAAACATTCACAGAAACTTAATATACCCTTCGCCACGTAGTGTAGGGGCAGGGTATAATTATACAAAATTTAATTATATTTTATTGGAATTATTTATAATTGATTTTATTATTTAGCATTTATAAGTTAATGGAAAAACCAAAGTTTTCCAATAAAAAGTATTCGGATATAAGAATATCTGATTATTTATATGAAATATTGTTTCCCTAGCTACTAATTCGTATTGTATGGCAACAATTGCAGGTTCAAAGAAATAAAAATTTTAATGTCAAGAACTTATAAATATTCAAATAACTTTAAAAGTAATGAAGGGTCATTTAAACAACAACTACTACAACAATTTCAATTCACACATTCTACAAAACACATTCCGATTATTATCAATAATAAACCCCTCTTATAAGTTATATTATTGGGAAGTAGAGATTTACTAAAAAAAAAATTGTAGATAAACTACAATTTACATAAAGTCGTAAATTAAGTTTCTCTTCGTAATTGAATAAATATGGAAATCACACTTTTTTCCAAGTTGAAGTGATTTTTATACCGTCCGTTAGCAGGAAGAAGCATCAGAGACTCTATAAAGCATATAAAATATATTTTTGATCAGCATTTAAAACTGATATCCGTCTGTTGTTGATATTTTCGTACATTTTGAGACTGAAATTTTTTAACATACAAACATTTTTAGTTACTACACGCTTATCGCTATTTGAAAAAGGAAAAAATCGGTCAATAGCCACGCCCTCAATCGACAAAATTCTATACATCTACCACAAAGCTAGAGCTTGAGCTCTACAACTACTCTTTGATACAAAATAATTAATATTATCCTACCCATCGATGCACCAAAAATGGGTAAGGTCATGCATCCATGCTCACAATTTACAAAAAGAACTATATTTAGCGTAAAACTTGACATGCACTCTGATACGTAAATCATACATTATTAGAGAAGGTAGTCATTTACCTGCCGTTTGTCTGTGGAGATGTGGAGGATATTTAAAATTCGGCCTAAGCCTAATTTAGTTGTCTCATTTGTTCTAATTTTATTCAATTTAATTGTCGATAAATACATATGCTACCATGTATCCATTGTACACAAACATTTATTTTAATAATTACTAGTCCTATAATGTTTGCATACTTGATTAAACGTGATTGAATGAGCGATTATATGTGTTTATATATAAATATTTTAGCAATAATTATAAAAAGTAGTCGCGTGCGTTAAGGCACGACAAGGCACGGTGTATATATATGTAATAGTATGCAGGGGTGCTAATGAGGAAAGAGAAACAATAATAAACAGAGATAAAAAGTATATTAGGACTACGCCAAGTCTAGAAGACCCCATCATCTTTATTTTCTTTCTTTCACTATATAACTTATGTTACGCTATGCTATGCAATGCTTTTTTTCCAAATTTTGAGATGTTTCAGTAAAAGTGTGGTAATAAGCTTTACATGGAAAGACATATTCAAAATAGTCCAATTAGGTCCCAATTCGAAAGAGTTAATTAAAAAGGTAATTAAATATTTTTTACCAAGTTTTGTTAAATAATAATAAGTATTTTTATTTTATTTTAGGAGAGCGGTCTTAGGTATGCTTTTAGGCCTAATTTAATCGAAATCGTGCACACAAAGTTACATGGACAGAAAAGAAACAGACGGACACACGGACATGGCTTCATTTATTCAGAAAGTTATTCTGAATATCAAAAATTGCATTTCGGCCATTTCGGCTCTTAGTTGCACCTTTTTGTGGGTTGATGTTTAGAAATTCCGACTTGTATATTAAACTTTTATTTATATGGATCAATCTCAGTCAGACAACATGGAGGGAAGGTTTATTAAAAAAGTATAATGATATTCAAACAACAAACAAACTCATTTCTGTTCTAATAGTACTAATAAAACGTATTTGTTCTTATTAATCTACTTAGAACGTTTATAACAAACCACAAAATGAAAAATTGCTTTCGTAACAATATGTAATGATTTTACAGAATAACAAGAAATATCTGTTTAACTGTAAAAATGAGCAAAAATAAAGCAACCACAGGTGTAATAATAATAAAAAATAGAATATAAAATAATGAAGGGGAAGAACGATGAAGGGGGAGTTCAACGTATAAATCAACGCAAAAATATATGTAGAAAAACTTAATTGTGAAATAAAGAAGCCGGCTTTATAAAATGCACAATCAAACTGATAGGGGGGAGAGGGAAAGGGAGAGTTAATAAATGTGTATACTGTTGCTATCGTAAATTTTTGCACATAAACACGTGTCTGCAACAACGTGCATCCAATTTATTACATTTTTATGATCATATTTTATATATGTAAACAACTCTACCACTACATTGTAGACAACAAATTCTACTTATCCATATGCACATATTTATATGGTAATGTAGCGTTGTTTGTTGTTTATAATTTACACACATATTGTTGTTACTACCTTATACTGTTGCTGCCGCTACTACTGGCACCTACCCAAATAGCGTTATTACGCCTATTTTATACCAGAGTAAAGTAATTGTTTGCTTGTTATCTATGTATGGGTGTTTATAACTCCCAAACGTCTATAAAAAATATCACCTGTTATTGATTCAGTATTGTTATGCCCTACATATAATATGGTGGTGTACTAAGTTTGTCATTAAGTATGTCCGTGTGTTAGTATAAAAGTGTACTCATTTAAACGATCGTAATCGCATAAATTCAGGCCACGTTTCAATAGCGTCTTGAATAATGGTAATGGTAATGATGTGATAATGATGATGGTAATTTGTAATCCGATTAAAAGTCACGCCCACAATCGACAAATATCTGTCTATTAGTTACAAAAATTTAACTCTAAAGTTCAAATCTGAGGTACTTGTTTAAAATTAGCCAATCGATCGATGTTCAAGTTCGTATATCAGACACGCCCTTAATGTATCGAAAACTATACTTGACTTTTTTTTTTTGTGAGATTTTTAAGTACATACAGAATACATGGATTATTTGAAAGCGTAATAAGGTACCTGCCACGCCTACGAAGAGCATGGACCCGGGTATTTAAAATTTGACCACAAAACTGAAGCCGCAATGTTGACATTTTGTATGACTTATCCACCAATGTACAGGATAGTATAACAGATACGCCCACAATTTAAATAAAACCTTATTAAGAGCTGATTTAAAGGTAAAATGTCACTTTGCTAAACCATGTGATGTATTTAATAGAATAAAAAAATATTCACTTGTTTCTTCGTTTGTTCAGTTCTGCTAATGTATTTGTAAGAGTGTGCCTGTGTGCATTAATAAGTTCATCATGAGTACACCGATAGAGTGAAATCAAGTAAGTAAGGCATGAGTGCAAATTAAAGCGGCAGTCAGTTGCAAATATCGGATAAAGCTAAACGGTTGGTTGCTTGCTTTTCTTCCACATAACATAATAAAGTTATTAAATATTTTATAAAATAATATGTTTTATTGTAAAAAAGGACAACTAAGAAAGAGCAAAACGTGTTTTTAATGTACCATTAAATGGAAAAGCAGAAAAATATATGAACAACTAGTTTCCATTCAAGAGACTTGAGTTTTAAACATATCTTCATATTTAATCAAATACTATAAAAAAGAAAAAAAGAAAGAGTAAAATTTAAATTTAATTATTTAAATAAATAAAAAAATATTATACAAACGCAAATATTTATATAAAACTTACACTATAATAAAATAACAAAAGTGAAAGTGTGTTTGCTTAACTTTAATTTTAAGAGTGAAAAACGAACAATTTCAACTTTCCCAACATGTTTAACACACGCTATCAACTAGATAAGGTAAGCCATTGGTTTGCTCTGTGCAGTAAAGCTTGAAACATTCATTCACTCAACAACCACCTGTTATACAATCAACTTGTGTCTACTGCAAAAATAAAAAAAAAATACATTACAAGTCAAAGAAATATTCTTGGCTTCAGCCAAATCTTGGATGCCGTATAGATTGTGAATATTTTTTGTGATTTGTAGACGTAGACTAAGCAAACCCGGGGTTATTTAGCAATGTCTAGTGACCCGAAATTTAAAATATCTTTTAAAACTATTTGTTAAAATTTAACTTGCCTGCTCATGACTTCTTAAGGCTCTTCCTAGTAGCTTGGTAGCAAGTACTAGATTTAGATTTAAATTTTATTGAATTCATTTAAAAAGTCTTTATTCTACAAATTACAAAAGAATTTTTATAAATTATTGCCATTAACTGTTAACTCCATTTTAAAAACGAAACTATCAGCATGAATTAGAAGTCGGTGTAATAAATGTCCACTAAATATTTTATTCCAATTCTTCCAATAGCTAGCATTTGCACAGACGTATAAAATAAGTATCACTGATTGAAATTTTTACTCTAATATAGTATGTATCTCTTGTACTGGTTGCCAACGTCATGATTAACTTAGTATAAACTCATTAGTAAACTAGAGCAGTGATGGCAAACCTATGACTCGCGGATCAGACACTAATCCACGTAGATTTCTTAAATGGCCCACGCATTGACTTATGTAAACTTATTTTTTATTGCATAAAAGACACAACAGGAAATAAAAATATTTAAAAAAAGTTAGGAATATATATCTAATGTCGGAATTTAATAAAAAAAATATTTCAAAGTGAATATTGGTTAGCTGTGTTTTTATCACTTTATTGCATCTTTATGACCCTGTATGACGTACATGGTCGTAACACAACGTGTGACATGCTTTTTTTGTTCAGAAACTAGGTGCGCACTCCGGGTACGTTCAGTCGGCATGGCAATAATTCATAATACCACTATATAAATTTTTTGACGTCCACGTTTTTTGCTCTTCACTTATAAAAGTAAACGTTGGAAAAGAAAAGAACACGTAAACATTTTAGGGAATTTTAAAAGCCAAGTTTTTCCCCCTTTCATCTCACTGACTTAGGCACCACCGAGTTGATACTGACTGAAAAAGGTTTGCCAGCGCTGAAATAAAGCTTATGCCACTATTTAATAAAATAGCGCGAAAATTCCGTAGGCAGACGTACTGACATGATTAAATCGATTCAGATTTTGCATCTAAATTAATTGAAGGTAGGAACTAGTCGATTAATATACCCTTTGCCACATATGTATATACTTACATAGTCTTATCTTTATCTAACACCACACTTATGTAAACAATAAAATGCAATTTAAACAATAGCTTTAGGCAAACATTTATTATCGTTTAGATTAAAAAAAAAAAAAAAAACGTAGTTTTTAATTTATTGATGCGGCGCCTCATACAATGTTTATCAACTATATACATATGGCCGCTAGCGGCACTGTCTGATGTAAAAGTTGAAAGAAATAAAAATTTATATATGTAATATTTTCTGAACGAAAGTTTACATGTCTTTTAAAAACATAAAGATAGATACACACACACACACACACACACAAGATATCATTTAAATCCAAAAAACCTCATTTTTCTCGTTTTAATTTCTCTCGCCAAAAAACCGGTTGTATGTGTTATAATTACCTAAATTTGCAACAAAAAGTGTTATACTGTGAGTTAATAAAATCAAAAGGTAAAGAAAAGTAACAAAACACAATACGTTCCGGAGAAAACGAGAGAAATTTCATCAACAATTACGTGACTCAGATCACGTTGCTATTCGTGTGTGTGTGTGTGTGTGTGTTATGTGTGATAACTTATCCACTTTCAAACTGGTCAGATTACATTGAACGTCACACAAAGCAATTAAAACTATAACAAATCTTTGGACGAAACTTTTGAAAATTTAAAAATAAATTCATTAAAACTTCTTTCAAATTAAAGAAAATCGTAATATTTGCAGAACTTTATATGTGTACAAAGATATCATTACATACTTATGTTATATAACGCACACAGGCAAGAAAAGAGTCATATCTTATGCGACAATATCATATAAGATGTGACTCTTTTATTGCCCATGCCCTTTTTAAACGCAGTGTTCTTTTTGTTTTCTTCAATCCCATTCGAATTTGTACAGCATCTTATGTAAATTTTGTTATTTGAAACTAAATTTGAAAAATTGAACATATTCAAGGGTTAAGAACTTTAGTGCCAAATAATCTGAGCCAAATTTATACAATTCATTTGTTGCTTATTTTATTAGTTCTGAGCTGAAAGGTTTACGGAAAAATTGGACAAAAATTATTTTATTTTTTTTTTTTCAGTTTAATGATCTGTTTACAATGCATCCATAAACTTTTATTATGCTTTCTTAATCATGCGCAATAAAAATGTCATAAAAAGTTTTAAACAAATAAATAACAATAAAAAGAAATAAGCAATTAATAAAAGTGGTTTTGGTGCTATATTGCTTACCCTTCATGGCGATAAAAAAATATATATGTTGTGGGAGAAGTTTTAAGACTTTAAAAAGGACGCAAAAAATACAGTATCTGGTACTGGAGTCACCCATACACCCAATTTATTGTTGCAACACGTCAAATGAAATGATTTAATCATGTCTGTCTGTCTGTCCATTTAAATTTGTGTACTCAAGATACAAATTGCATTCTTGAAATATTATGATGAAATTGAAGGATATATTTTGGCTAAAAGAGGAACTCTTTTGAATATGGACCATTTTTATAGCCTTTCCCCTCATAATAAATGCAATGGGAGTCTATATATTTTTTGCCAAAAATACTTTAAGTCAAAGCCTTTCTACTTTCAAAACTCCTACACGGATGTGAGCTGTTTGCTAAGTGCGATTCCAATTCCAAGCAAAAACTCCAAAAAGCCGAAATATACGTTTTCGGGTTGAGCAGGTATGACCGCGTTTGCAGATACACCAGGTCCCTGTTAACAGTAACCTTGCATGACGTGCTTAAATGTAGAACACTTTGCCTACTACAAGAAATAGTCATTAATCAGGAACCTGGAAACACTTAAGGTACAAAACTGGAGAAGACGCGCCCAAGATCAAAGCGCGTTACATTCTCTTTTCCAACAGGCGTTAAAGCCTATATAGGTTGTAATCGGCCAATAATGATAATGATTATTCCCTATTATAATACAATCTCACTTATTTTTTCTTGTTGTTGTTAATTTTTAAGGTAGCCATGAGCTAATTGAAAATAAATCGTATCTTATCGCATTATAATGATCACACTACTGTGATAAAATTGATTACATTTTCATTTATTTATTAAACCTTGTTATCTTATTTTTAATTATCAGATCAGTCAGGTCACATAACATATCATTAAATTATAGCATTTATATATGAATGGTTATTGAATTGAAGGGTGTTGTGCCATACTTTGAAATTGAACTTGACCGTTTTCGATTCTTTCAATGTTTTATTTTATTAATTATCACATAATTTGGAAAACGTGTTTAGATTCAGAGTTTGTTTGGACAGCACTTTGCTATTCATATATGCTGGCTCATTATATAAATGTGTGGGACCTTAAGTTTAGTCCAATTTAACTGTGAATTTTAATATTTAGTTGAATTGTTTTTATTATCTCTTGTACACGCTTATTATGCTAATATATGTAAAAGGCAAAAACCAACAATTTCGAGTTCAAGGTGGTTCCGGTTTTTAACTAAAGCGTGTAAATTCAAACTGGCTTATAATCAAATGAAATGTAAACAGAATATAATCAACAACTTAAAACATACTTAAAGCAGATGATAATCAACCGCTGAACTATGTAGTTCAAGGGTCTGCAGTTAGATTTTCAGCTCGGAATATATAACAAACTTAAGCTTATTTATACTTACTAAAGAGTCGTTGGGAACCAAATTATACTAAAAAAAATGAAAAAGGAATAGAGAAAACATAAAGAAAAAGAAAAGAAGAAAAAGAAGAAGAATGAATTTGTACCAGAAAACTAGCGTCCGCCTAAGTGTGAACAAGGTAAACTAGTTAACTGTTATTATGTGTAGCTTATCTTTTGGTTTAGCATACTAAACCAGCTAAACTTTGAGTAGATTTTTATAGGCTGTTGTGCAAGTTTTTTATTTGGTTTTTTGTTTTGTTTTTTTTCGTTTAAGCAACAATAAGATGTATATACAAGATTGCAAAGATGTAAACCACGAGAGCGGTTAAGGTTGTTAAACTTGGTGAAGGGCTCTTCCACATATTCTCTATCCTTTGCCTCTTCTCGTGTGTATTTCTGGTTTGTTGTTGTTATTTCTCTTGATTTATATTTTTATTCTTAACGACTGTTCAACGTCACTTAAATTGGGTCAAGAATATTTTTTATAGCCTCCACTTAATGTTTATATTCCTTGTGAAGTTCAAACGCAAAAAAAAAAAATTCCATTACATGATAATGACTTTAGTATTCATGTTAACTCTGAGTTAATGACCCTAAACTTCGAAAAACTCAACTCTCCGTCGTACACAATTGTTGTTGATACATACAAACAAACAAACAAACAAACGAAAAAATGAATACAATTATGATAAATGATTTGCAATATAATTCCACAAGTGCAGCGTAATGTGTGTTTATTTTTATTTATTTTTTTCTACAGTACTTTAAGAATAAATAAAATTAATAAGAAATATTCTCAGACAAAAAAAAAAAAAATCACAACTTTCAAGGCTGATACATTGTTTAAGTTAAACACAAACAAAACATGGGTGATGTCAAATAAATTTAAAGGTAAACTTATTCAAGGTGTAAGGTATCACTTCTAATTATGAGCGCATTTTTCGGAACTTCTGCTAAACATAAGAAGTGGAGTTTAATACAATAAATCATTAAAACCATGTCTGAGAATCCATCCAACCTTTCAGGTGTGGGCACACATAATATGGGAGAATATACCAAGTTTGCTTTTTTGGCAGGAGGAAGCATAAAACACCCTACACAGTATATATATATATATATACTCAAAAGCCACGCCTACCATCGAAAAAATCTTTATATCTGCCCCAAAAATTGAGTTATGAACTAAAAAATTGGGATACATATACCAAATTTCAAAATTCCAAATTGCAAATGTCAAAAATGGGCGTGGTCGGTTTACAGACGCGCCCGCAATCAACAAAAACATTTATATTTGCAACAAAAATTGACCCATGAACTAGAAATTTGGTGCCCACATTTATGGTTATCCCATCCATGGATGTGCCAAAAATGGGCATGATCGAATAACAGGCACGCCCACAATTTACAAAAAACCCTATTCACCATAAAACTAGACTTGCAAGCTGATACTAGCAGAAAAACGTGATAACATACTGTAAGAATTCAAACATGATTAGATCCATTTAGATTTTGTTTAAAAGTATTCACATTATAAGGTCTCTGCCATTTTCTGTAGACCTTACAAACGGCACGACGTACATAGGGTATCTCTCATCTAATGTAGAAGATATAATTAACATAAATTTAACATACCTTGTTAATATTCAACGAGACGACATATAATAAATATATAACTATTTACTGTCAGACCAAAAACAATTAATAGAAAAACCAAAAAATTATTAAGTATAACAAATAAACTAAATGATATACAAGAAAAGACTTGTGTTCCACTTTCAAACAGACCAAAGTTGAAAACATTAAATATATATGAACACAATACCCACACATGTCAATTAATTGCATTCGAAGCAAGTTGATTTTAGTTTGTTTGTGTACGCATATGGAGTAATAAAGTTAAATGAATAATTCAATATAATATATATACAACTACCATATCATGCAAATTACAAATCGGTAACGTCACACTAATGCATCACTTTTACTTAATAACTTGGTACTAATTACTGAGAATAATAACTAGAACGAATGATCGAAAATGATCACAACTGACATCATAATATTGTGATTCATTTAAAACTCGTACCTTAGCTGAGATACTAATTTATTACTGGGTGATAAAAAATTAAAATGCAATAAGCAGATAGGTGTAGTTTTAGAATATGGTCTTATATTATAATAGAATGATAATCCATTTATTTATTTATTTATTCACGCTAATTGCAACTAAATACATAGGGAATAAATTTGTTTAAATTTAAGCAGAATAAAAATTTAAGTAAATTATGAATTTAAATAAGAAAGAAAGTTATATTGAGCTGAGAGGCTAAATCTTGAATATCTATCAACCAGACACCAAAGCTGTCTAACAAATACACAAACGTATGTCAATATATCTTTCATACGTTATTCGGATAAAATTCTTCAAGACATCACTGTTTTTTTCAGTTTCTGTGAACATTGAAGTTTCAGTAGGCGTGTGACTTTAAAATTTTGATCAATTTTCCAACCTTCGTACGAAAACTATGAATCATTCTGCTAAAATTAAATTTGTAACCAAAAAAGTGATTAGCACAGCTCACATACAAGGACAAACGGACACGGTTATAGCACCTCAAATCGATACCAGCAGGTCACAGGCATAGTCGAGTACTCTAAAGTCATAATTGACTCTTTATAGATTAAGAACCCAATAACTGTCTAAATGGAATATTTATACTTAAACTTTTTTAAGGCACAAGAGAATTGAACAGCGATTTACTTTATTAAGGTGTATCCTATATTAGTAAATTTTCGAAAACTTTAATACCCCGCGAAATATAAATTATTTTGTGAATTATATTAATAAGGAAAAGGGTTATGAATATGAACCGATCAGGTCCAAATTTGACACAGGCAATTAATTATCAAATTTTGTCAAAAAATAATAAGAGTCGCGATTTTTTTTTCATATAAAAACTTCCATTATAATAGGATCTTATATGGGGAAGAGTTCTAAAAATGGTCTTCTTTAAATCATTACAAGTCCTTGTACTAAATTTTAACGAAATACCCCAAAAAATAATATAAATCCCCATCATATAAACCTTACATGGGGAGGGTTCATATGGTCCGATTTCGTTGCTTGCGTACAAATTTACCTAAACCGACAGATTTTGATTTTGATTCTGAATCGATAGGTGTAATTGAGGGTAAGTGTGGCAATTGCCTTTCAGGAGTTGCAAACATCCGCACAAACTTAATATACCCTTTGCCACAAATGGTGGAGGGTATAAAAAAAAACAGTTGTCCTTGTAAAATTTTATCATTTTGCTAATATATACATATTTAGTACGTATAGTGATCGCGTGCCAAAAACAGATATATGGACGTACGGACGTAGTTCAATTGACTCTAATGTTGAATCGCGACCCTTATACAAATAATAAGGAAGGCAAAAGAATTAATTTTTCATTCTAATCGCAAAACTCATTTTATTTTTTTATTTTTTATTTTAAACACACTTTATCAATACTTTTAACGTTAATGTTATATTTAAATTAGTTTCTAACGCTTAATTATCAACAAAACAAAAACAAAACAACAACAACAAAAAACTTTTAATTATTCTCCATCTAAATACTAAAAAAAATCGTTTAAAAGTTAGAAGTAAAACTAGAAAACTACTAAGAACTCCCCCCTCTAAACCCGCCTATCTTGCTAAACCAGTGTACTCGTATATTATATTTTTAACCGGAAAGATTAAATTAAGCACAATTTTCAAATATCATATGATTTCTAAATAATAACAATATGTATAACCAAATAATGTTTTGTGCGATAATTGAAATACGTGCGTATATTAGGTATGATATAAAAATAATGTATACGCGCAACTTGTGGAAACGCTACAACGGCGATATGTGTGGTATAGTATAGTATGTGAGTTGGTGTGTTTGTAAATGAAGGCTTACAACATGCAGCGTATTGGGTTTTGTGCAAAACTGGTTCTGCTTGAATGCAAGTTGACGGCAAGATGACCTTGTTTTAACCCACATTTTCAACAACGGCAGCCAGTCTCTGTGCCCCTTAGGCTTCACTACGTTATCCACCATAAAACGCGTTATCGTATGTATGTGTGTGAGTGTGTGTGTTTCAACAAATGTAACACTTGAAAAACCATAACATGGCCTAACACAACATAAGACATATAATGCGGCAACATACCCCAGCCAACACCAATAAAAACATTTACTCATGATTTTCACGTCAAGTTTACCGGTGAACGGAGAATGTTAATACATATAATAGTCATGTTCATATTTAATAGCTAAACAGATAATAAATGAACTGGTTACTTGAGAAAACGATACTATGTACGTACCCCTCCAACATTAATAACGGGATGGTTGTGAGTGAGAGGGGTATTGGGATATAATATCTGTTACAAATCTCTGACAATCATAAAGTAAAGCAAGACTATTAAAAACAGAAAACAAACATAAAGACAGACAAATAAGTAAACACACACACACACACACACACCCAAATAACAATTTTTGCAATAATTCGGTCAACGCAAGACAACTCTAACTTTATAAGCACGAACACGATCAACACAAAGTAACAAACACTTGATTCGGGTATTATGGCATATTGTACATAGAATGGTATAACCACTACATAGTCAGATAATGATTTGTATTTGTGTGTGTGTCGCAATCTTAAAAAATGAATAAAAAAAAAAAAAACTTTTTAAAGCAAAGAGCTCAGCAACCAGCAACATCAACAAGTCAGCAAACATTTTATAGCCAGCCAGGCAAATATTGGCCATATGTGTGTTTTACGTTTTGCGCTTAGTTAGGTATCTACTCCCAGCAGTACTGGTTTTATGCACTTTTCAAATCGTCCAACAACAATACCACACATCGCACACATACACACAATACGAAACAAAACAAAACTATAAAACGTAAACACAATATAAACATTAACGTTTAGTAGAATAGTAATCAAAGTGTTGTTTCGTTTGAAACAAGCGCGCGAGAAGGAAAAGTAAAAACAAAAACAAAAACAAAATCAAAAAAAAAAAGAAGAAGAAAAATAATGCATTTAAAACCGAGTGTACATTAATCCTGCATTACAGTCTTACGGTGTATACGGCTTGAGCTTGACTTTGCACACACACACAGCACATTGCAGTGTTACAAATACAAATACAATTGCTTGTCTGCAATTATTAAACACAGTGGCTGACTTTTGCCATAAAGTTCAATTTGTGGATTAGAGAATTTCAAATAAGTTTTTGTGGTATTTGTGTGTTTGAATTTTTTTTGGTTTTTGTTTTTTGTTCTCTGTGGCCAATTATCTTCATACCTTTATAATGAGTGTTATCAACGATGTACGTTCGCGTTTTAGCAAGAAAATGATTTTTGTGCAGATTTTATGAAACCATAAAATTCTGATAATTTTTTCTTTGTTTTTTCTTTTTTTTTCTTTGTAATCTTAGATAATCATCACAGCCATGGATCGTTTTGTTTGGTTTGTATTGTTGGTGGTCACAACACATCTGGTAACTGAATTTACCAAAGTGACAGGTGGATATACAAAATCGTCAACACGACCTGATGCAATAGGCGGCAGCAATGATTTAAGTAAGTAAAATAATAAAAAAAAAAAATTATATTCCAATAATAATACGGCGGTGTTAGCAATTAAGCAAATAGATGACACACAAGTGACTTGCAAACAAATAATATTTATGGCTTTGCTAAGGCGTTGCCTAAATCATTGCCTGAAAAACAAAATAAATTAGAAATCGAAATTATTACTTACTCCCTATACATATGTATCAAAGCTTGTATCGCCTGCGTGTAAAGTTAAATAAATCAATTGATTCGTTTCGCAACTAATTGTAATTTTCAAAACAGACTCATAGTAGGAGTGTAGCCTTTTCCATTTTATTTATCCCACTCAGATACTTTATCTTATTTTAAAGTCGTATTATCAATCAATTCATTTATTAAAGTTCTCATGTCGGAGGCTGCCTCTTTGTCCGTTAAAGTATACTAATTAATATTTATGTAAATCATGGGGTTGACATTAATAAAATGCTACCTATTTATAATTTATCGATTTTTGTTAACAAATACAACAACAACAACATTTAAACATTGAATTATTAATTTGAATGATTAAACCTTCCACGCAAAATGAGGGATAACACCCAGAAAAAGACGCCGTCTGATATTAGTATAAAAAATTTCCATCGAAGTGCCAAAAATTTACACAAAAAAACAAGTAAAAAAAAGTAAAACTTAAAAATACGCTACAATGGGCGTGGCGCCTTTAATAGTGTATGTATTACGTATCAGGTAGGAGTTTAGTTTTATGGTGAATATGGTTTTTTGTAAATTGAGGGCGTGTCTGTTAACCGACCACGCTCATTTTTGGCATATAGATATTTATAGATATGCATACCAAAACACAAGTTCAATGCTCAATATGGCAGATAAAATTTTTGATTTTTGCTATCGTGACCTTCGACCGATTTTGCACATTTTAAATAGCGATTAAATGTACGACCGCAAGAATAACAACAACAGGCGTACTCACGTACGTATAGGCACATACATCTAGATCGACTCTTTTCACTCTGATCAAGAATATATATACTTGAAAGCCTCCTTCGCGGTGTTGCAAACGGAATGACAAACTTAGCAATTTATGTGGAAGGTAAACAAAAAATATGTACAAAGTTCAATGTTCTTTACACTACTAAATATTATCATCAAGTGCCACACCCACGTTGTGTATATAGTTAAGAAAAGCATTTAAGATTTATATATAGAATGTTTTACTTTACTTGTTTTTATCTCTATCACATACTTTCCATATAGAATGCAAGAAAATTTCATAATTCCAATGAAATAAAAAAAAAAAAATTAAACAATCCCTTTTTTTCTTTTCCATTCCTATTTCTGCTTATTTATACATAGTTATTAATGCCACTTATAAAGCCCACGAAACTCAAACAGATGCTTCATGGCCTGAAACATGGGTATTGGTGGAAGCAAATAAACATCAACATGAACAACAACACCAGTCACCAGAATTGTTGTTACAACAACTTAAATTACAACAACAACGTTTACATATTCTACAACAACGACAACAATAACAATAACATACTAAACAATAAGTGATGTTTGCTTACACAACCAACAACAACAACAACAACAATATAATTATTAAGGTGTGGATAGTAAATGTGTGTGTGTGTGTGACGAGTGTTTCTTTATATAAAAAAAATTATAAGGGCATCAAAAACAACAACAATAACAGCAATATAAATACTGTAAATATGTGCATCAGGTATGTACAATAAATTGCACACACAGTCAACAATCGAACATTCACAAAACTGTCACTAATCTGATATGTAGTGTGAATTATGAGGATAAATGCACTCAGCTGATAATTGCCCAAGTTGAATAGATCTCAATGCTTATTATAATTATATATTGCATATTTGTGTATGTATGTGGTTATATTTAAATGAAAAACTGTTAATAAGCTAAATTACTAGCATTCGCTCATGGCATTAAAATCATTAAAGTCATTATTGTTGAAATGTGTATGAAAACAAATTTTATATAACATTTAACCTTTTTTTTTTCTAATTAAACAAACACACATTATCATGTTATCTTTTGTAGTTACGAAATACAAGTAAAGGACAAGCTGTCTTCATTATAGGAGAAACACCATCAGGAGCTGAAAAAAATCAATGGATTTTTTGCAAATATTTGAACAGCACTTCAAAAATTCTCCATTGTTCAGAAGTTGCAAAGTATTATATATATAAACGTAAATACAGTTGCACTTTCCATCAATGGTTAATACTTTGCAAAAGTGTAGCGCTCCTAAACGTTCCATCATCAAATGTTATCGACGAACATCTCGAAAGATGGCTTTTTCAAGATTACTGTATATATTTACAGCATTTGTGTTGGAAAAGGATAAAAGAAATGAAGAAGAATACATTAGGAATTTGTAATTTAAGGTTTTTAATTAAAATTCTTCAACTTTCTTCATTGATTGTCGGCACCCTCTCGTTAAATAATTACTCTTCAGTTTGATGGGCAATAAACACTTCACAATGTTGCAGTCAGGCTTTGAAGAATTCCTTAAAAAACCAATTTAATAAAAGCATAATTGAAAGAAAAATTCCAATTGATAGAAAATTCCACACAAGACCACAGTAATGTGAATTTCCAAATCTTTAAATCTCACTAAAAACATTTAAAATCTACTGAAATAAAAATATACCCTAATATAATAGATCACAATTAAATATCTAATCAACATATCTCAACAGATTTTATACACTTTGATTAAACTTAAAAAAAAAATAAAAATTAAGAATGAATTTCCTGCACACATCTATAAACTTGTTATAAAGTTTATGTATGTACTTTAATAATTAAAATAATTATTAGAGGTTCTAGTTTTTAGTTAGTGTATTCATTTTTTTATAATTATTATTAAGCTCATATTTGTTTTGTTATTTGTAATTTTGTGATATTTATGTTTTTATTAATTTTACTTTAAGGTCATACGTTTAAGCAGTCAATTGTATATAATTTTATAAATGGGTGAAATATTGTAAAACGTAAATAATGTAAAAAATAATTTTAAAAAAAAAGAATATATATATGTTTCATTTTCTCTACAACTCAATGGTAATATTGTGAACTTTTTTTAGCTGTGTACGGATATTTGCTTCGATCAGAGTGTACTAAGTTTGTCATTCCATTTGCAATATTCAGAAGGAGGCTTGATCAGTATCAGTATCAATCTAGACATGTGTCTGTTGTTGGCATTCTAACGGTCGTAAAATGGAAAATATTGAGCTGCAATTTTGTACAGACTCTTAGTTTCTATTTAAAATGGACAAAATCGTTTAAGAGCCACGCCCACAGTTGACAAAAATCTATTTTTCTGCTACAAAAATTGAGCTATGTACTTAAAATTTATTACACATATAATATAATAAATATTTAATCATTCGATGTGCCAAAAATGGGCATGGTCAGATAACGGACGCGCTTACAATCAACAAAAACCCATATATCTGCCACTAAAATTGATTTATGAACGTGTAATTTAGTACGCATATTTACAGTTATCCCATACAGCAAGATGCCAAAAGTAGGTTTAGTCGGATAAAAGTCACGCCTACAATTTACAAGCAACCAATACCCACCGTACAATCAACCGTTTTACCAAAAATCGCATTTCCTCCTGTAAAATTTCTATTGATTCAGAAAAATGAATTTAGATTTTGGGCTTGAAGAAAGCATTTTTACAACGAGGGAACCATCTAAAAGCAATCATGCACCTACCTTGTAAATACTCGTCTTCTAATTATCCGTTCTTTATAAATTTATGAAAGAAATGTTAACGAAGGATGCAACTTTTACTTTAGGTACCCATTAATAGATGACTACCCTAAAAAGTGCTATTTTGAAAAGGTTACGTTTACATTTGAACGCACTTTTCTTGTCGTTGTAAGGTTCTAAAGTAATCTAAAACGTCAGCTTGAATTATATAAAACTCTATCAGTATTTGAGATAATAGCAATTGAAAATCTTATATTAAGACAACAACTCTTTCCCAGAAACCTACCACTTGTATGATATAAACAACCAAGCACAATGTAAATAAAAGTTCGTGTGTTCCAGTGTAATTTTTGGAATTCAAATTGTGGTAAATTGTGATTCAGCTCTCTTGTAGAAAAAAAAAACACAATCACACTTGTGGACAGATTTGTATTAGTATTAAAAATATTATAAATGCAATCTAGCAAATCTTCCTTATTTACTTATAACAAATAAAAAAAAAATAATAAATAGATTGAAATGAATTGTTTTGCTGGTTACCGTAAATCACTCAAAACGAAAACGTATATTAAGTAAACTTATTTGTACTGCTTTCAACAAGAAAATGTCAACAAATATTTGCTGAATATATAACTGTATACTAATTTAATATTTTTTGCATTGTTTGTTTAAATCTGTGTTGAATTTAAAACCTCCCAAAAGTTTTCCATGCGATATGAAATCATACTTAACTTATGAGCACTGGTAATACCTATTAAGCTAAAAACTATTAGAATGCATACATTCAGGCATAAATTAATTACCTTACATATTAAGTTTACTTATAAAATCTTTCAGAAGCATTTTAATAACATTTCAAAAACTTAAAAATAAAAAGTGCAAAAACTTTTAAGCTTTTAACGTTATGCCTAAATGTATTATTTTCTTTTTAATTAAAATATTATCAATTAATTATAAATATACTCTCTGTTCATTGTAGCACCTTTAAATTGAACGCCATACTTTGTATCTAAAAAGATACCAAATGAAAGCGCCAATGATAGAATAATACATCCCTAGAAATAAAAACAATTCTTGGCATAATATTTAAGAATGAATAAAACTTCCGATAGATAACGTGAGGCATATGAGGGAAACCCCAGTAGTACCTGATGGAACAAGGAAACAAGAAAAAATTTATATACGGCTTAGGTCAAATTTCGGACTCTTCGGTTCTTTAAATTAGTGCCTTCAGTAGCTGAGTGGCTAAGGCGTTGTCTTAGTAAACTCTTCATGCTGCAGACACGGGTTCAAATTCAGCTGGGAAACAAAGTTTTTCTATTGAAATTTGAACTCACTTATCAAATTTTTGTGGGATACCCTGGCATTATGGTCACAACTGGCTCGCCAATTAAGATTAAAATTAAAAAAAAAAAAAGGTTCTTTAAATTTAGGCATTAATTGTGGGCATGTCATATTTCAAAGTATATACGCCTTCTTTTACTTAACTAAAATATATCACCTCAGTGGTGGCATTCTATATATATACTAAATAGGGTGAATTTTGTGCCTGTTGTGAACAACCTTGCAACTTAAGCTTTACAAGAGCAGCCATAACCAAAAATAACAATTGGAAAAACCGTGCTTTTACGATGAAAGGGTGTGAGTTTTCAATAAAGAGCGAATTATGTTTAATAATAATTAATATTTGAAATAGAAAATTTTATAATATATGTGCCTCCACTACATGTCTTGTTAATAGCAATTGTTTGCAACCAACAAAGGCCGTTAGATTGAATACTTCTGAGACTGTAATATTGTCAGTTCGGAAAGAAAAATAAAACTACATAGTTGATCAAAAACTATATACCATATTGGTATGATTAAATATTTACATATTTTGTTTTTTCAATATAGTATATATGTGTATGTAAGTTGTAATATACAGTAAATTATCAGTACAAAATAAATTCAAATTATTGAGGCTAAAAATATTACGAATTAAAAATAAAGGAAATACAAAATCAACTGATAAGAAAAATTAAATATTTACAATTTAACAATTAATTTTTTTTTCGCCAATTATTTAACTAAGTATAAGTCAAAGTCACAAGATTGTATAAGACTATCTCTAATAAAAATAATGAAAAAATATATGTCATGGGTGTGAAAAGACAGACTGACTGACGGATTTGGTTAAATGGTTTCAAGAAGTAACGGATGTGTTCTGCTTTTAGTGGCATAAGGAAGACTAGTAATATCTTTAAAAGGAAACTCTTTTTAAAGCTATTCTCCAAGCTTAATTGTTTTCCTTTTATACATATATTTTAGCAGACTTGGTAGTTTAAAAAATTAATTTGCGCTTTCAAAGAAGCTCATACACAAATAAAATCGCATTTTTCAACATTTTCAGAATGTCAAGCTTTGTTTTGTTTTTCTGAAAAGAGAGTGAACGTTAAAACGTGCAAGTGTTCCATCAACAATCAAAGGAATACCTTGCTAGTTGTTGCAGTATAAGAGAATTGCAGTGTAACCGCAACAAGACCAGCAGCAAACAAACATAAAGTCCACTCACAACCATTGACTGTAAACAATTCAGAGAATAAAGCAACTTTTCTTGAGTGTGCAATAAAATCAAAATACAATAAAATAAAAATATCAACAGACAATTTAAATTCAAAACGTAATAATCAAGCCGCAGTCAGTTAGTTGAACGCGGTGTACCACTGAAGTTGGTGGTTAAGAAAGAAAATTTCAAAAAATCTCAATAAAATAAAGTAAAATAAGAGAAACAGGTTTTAAAAAGAATTTATAAAAAAAAAAATATATATTGCAAAATAAACTGATTTATTTACTTATAAGCAAGAAACGAAAATCATTTTAAAACATTAAATTACACACAACCCAGTGCATTGACGGCTTGAAGTGAGTAACAACTTATCCAAAATCTAAAAATCCATTGTGTTGTATTATTCCTACACGCACATATAACTAGTGGCTAAATAATATATTGTTATATGACGTAACGTTATTCTAGAGACAGTGACGCCTTTGATTATAACATGCAGCATCTCATTTTAATTGCATGTTTAGTGCATGCCGCCTTGTCTGCACCCCAAGTAAGTATCACAACGACAATCGCATTAAATTGCTTAACAACGCCTCTCATAGTTAGCAAGTGCAAATTGATTTCTGAAAATTTTATGCAACACAAATCGAAAACAATCAAGTAGAGTAGTAGGTGTCATACCTTACTCTGCTCAACTTAACTACTTAACCATGTACTTGAAAAGTTAAATTCTTTCTCTCATCATTACTACGCTTCCTTAGACTGCCTTTTTAAAGTGTCACAGTAACAACAAAGCATGACTTTTGTTTTGCTTCAGGGTTATAGGGTTTATAGGAGAACAACGTTGATAAACGGTGGAACTGTTCGAGCACGAAATTTGAGCAACCAATTTAGAAGCATTCTTCTTTAACAGGATGAAAGTCTTTAAAAATATATTTTACAGCGCATAAGACCGTAAGATGTTTGAAGTAAATGTAGCATCAAACTATGTCTGTCTATATATATTTTCACTTTAGTACTATAGTATAATAGTTATGTACAATAAGTAAAATTATCTAAAGCTTTAGTTTCCCAGCAATAATTCACGCTTCAGTGTTGAAACAGCGTTATTATAAAAAGTGAAAAAATAGGAAAATTAAGAATTCACATTTAAGGGCGTGTACACCTTAACGACTTTTTTTAGGACTTTAAATTTAATACTATGTGTACAATTTATTATAGTCCAGCGGTCAAACTCCCAAATCAACAAATTATGCGTGAAACCTACCTCATAACTCCATTACTATTATTGTGAAATATTTGTTATCAATTTTGGGCGTGGCTAAAGATGTCTTCAAATACTTTAAGATTGACTGAACTAAATATTAGCTTAATAGGTAAATTTTTGCAACCATTAGGATGTTTCTACGTGGACGTATAGTTGCACTACTTTTGGTACAGAAAATAATAAATATTATCCCAAAATAGAAATGCCACACCCACTTTCAAATATACCGATCAACTCATAATCAAAATCTACAACAATGTCTGTCTATCCATGTAAATTTATGCACTAAAGGTCGCATTTTTTGAGATATTTCAATGAAATTTGGTACAAGGACATATATTTACCAAAAGAAGAACCGTATTGAAAATGGAGCAAATAGAACCATTTTTAGAAATCCTCCCCATATAAGGTCTCATTTTAATGGAAGTCTTTATATGGCAAAAATTCGCAATTCTCAATATTTTTTGACAAAGTTTGCTGAAGAATAGCTAATTAGCTTTATATTTGGCTGTTCCAAATGTGCGCCCGATAGGACCATTTTTAGATCCCCCTCCAATATAATTATATTTCACGAAGCCACGTACATAAAATTGTAAACAGATTGTAGGATAATTTAAGGAGCTAAATGGTGTGAGGTATTAAAAAGTCGAGTTTGGTCGATCATAACATTTTTACTTGTTTAAAATAGAAGTCTTTGATTAAAAATGTTTTATAAAACGAAAGGATATTAAGTCTGTTTACTTTCAAAGCCCTTCCTTACATAACGCTACTTATAAGGTGTGTGATTATGACATTTTAATTAGTTTTCTGTGCCATATTCTGTTCCATACTAGGAAATGAATCATTCGTAAGTTGTTATAGTTAAAGGTCAGAGATTATAGTAATTATTATAAAAATTATAACAAAAACAATTCCGCTACTAATTCTTAATTATATTGTATTACACATACTTGCTCATATGTTTTTTTACATAAATATTTACAATACTTCTAACATTTATACTGAAATAATTAGCATGTGATTATAAAAAAACAATAATAAATAAGTAATTAATTTAATAATGAATGAACGTTTATTTATGAACGTCACAAGTGTTTTATATATGTATGTATGTGCAGCGGTAAAATTTTTCCATTTCATTGTACTGAAATTACAATACTTCTAACATTTATACTGAAATAATTAGCATGTGATTATAAAAAAACAATAATAAATAAGTAATTAATTTAATAATGAATGAACGTTTATTTATGAACGTCACAAGTGTTTTATATATGTATGTATGTGCAGCGGTAAAATTTTTCCATTTCATTGTACTGAAATGAGTTTAAATGCATTTTTATGGTTTCTTTAATAAATGCTAAATTTAGGAATGTTATATACATACACATATAAGTCCAAATATTCGAGAAATAACCTTCACTACCGGTTTTATAGTGTGGGTAAGTATGTATTTGTCCTCTGATTTTAATTGCTGCAAAATGTGTTTAAAAAATGTCTTAATAAAGTTAAATGATTTATACATTCATTTGAATAACACAAATGAAATATTGTGCGCACTAACAGACATATAAAAAACTGTATCATATACTTTACATATAATATTCAACTTAAGTACATACATACGAGTACATGTCCTATACATAGATATTTTGTTTACTCTCTTTAATGACATTGACCAAAAGCACAACAAAACATTATTTCAACAAAGTTGTTTGCTGAAAGGTCATTGTTAAGGTAAATATAGTTTAAAGGAGTGTTATCCTTAGGCAACCACAACAATGAACTTTTCCTAAACAATGTCATTTCAAAAGAAAACAAAGAACTTTGATAATTTTAATGAGAAAACCTGAAACATATACTCACTCGATACTCGATTTAGATAAAAAGTATAAAAGTATAAAATCAAAAGGTCAAATCAATAACGTAAATAAAGAACTTAGTCACAAAAATTTAATAAAGTTAAATAATTCGAAATTATCTTCTGTGGAAGTTGATTATA
The DNA here is from genome assembly GCA_963978525.1 of Ornithomya fringillina. Classification (NCBI taxonomy): domain Eukaryota; kingdom Metazoa; phylum Arthropoda; class Insecta; order Diptera; family Hippoboscidae; genus Ornithomya; species Ornithomya fringillina. The sequence continues at coordinate 8,076,164 of OZ021694.1, forward strand.
AGGAAGTTTAAATAAGTTAAAGGTTAACTGAAGAAATTAAGAAAAAGGTTGCTTTATGTACTAATCCAACGATTTGCGAAAAATAGATAGCTTCAGATAACAGACACTTTTACAAATTTACAAAAAAACTTATTTGTCGCAGAATCCAACTTTTTAGTTGTTATATATATAACACAAATGTAAACCATTAGAGAGCGTAATCCTGTCACGCATAATAAGGAGATACTTTCTTCAGTGAGGTTTGACGATTAGAAGTCAACTTAATGCTTTATAAGTCGGAGTATATTTGTTGCTTCGCAAACAACCTTCTTTATGTAGGACCACTAGAGTACCATAAAGTGGTTTTTTTTTTGCTTAAATCTACTCTCTGACAAAAACAATACTTTTTTTAATTTATTTTATAACAATTTAAAGTTTTATTAGATGTGAAAAATACTCCTTATAACTAAAGTAAAGGATATGAAAAAAATGTCTCTTAAAATCTCTCTAATACTTTTTTTATCTACATACACTATTAATAATTATCGTGATGAAATTTCTTTAATCTATATAAAGAAGAAGATCATAATGTTATAAATACTTGTAAAATTTTTATGGAAATTTGAAATTTTATGGAAATGGCTAATTCCATGTTAAGGCTTCACTTTGTTTAGTTACGCAAGTGAATATTTATTATTATTGCCCACTAAAAGTAAACACAATGGCTAAAGAAAATTATGCATTTATCCTAATTTGTATTCATATTGAGAAGCAAGAAACGCATAATATTGAAAGTAAAGTGTAAAAAAGATCTATGCCTTAAGGCAAACATTTTTAAAGCATTCTTATATTTTTTGAATTATAAAATAAATTTTTACCATATATGACTAAGCATCGGTTCTACTCGTGTAGTAGGTAAGAAAGCATTCTACGTAGCATTCTTTATAAAAATAAAAGAATAATTTATCGGAACAACTTTATTTTTATACCCTCCACATAATATGGGGGGTATACTAAGTTTGTTATTCTGTTTGCAATACAAAGAAGGAGGCGTCAGAGACAAAGTTTATATATTTTTGATAAGCATCAAATACTGAGTCCATCTAGACATGCATGTCCGTGTGTTCTTATGTCCGTCTGTTGTTGGCATTCTCACAGTCGTAAATTTTAAGATATTACATATACATACAAATCACTCTTTGAAGAAGCCAAAATCAGTTCAGAGTCACATCCACAATCGCTAAAAATCTACTTATATGTGACAAAAATTGAAGTGAATTTTTTTATGCATATGTACAATTATCCCACCCATGGATGCCAAAAATGGGCGTGGTCGAATAAAAACCATATTCAGCGTAAAACTCAACTTGGAAGCTTATACGCAATGCGTACATTATTAGAGAGCGTAATCATATCCCTGCCACGCCTAGCGATTCTATGTAGATGTGAAGACTTGAAATATAGTTGAAATATCTATATTTGCGATTCTTAATTATAGTTATCCACTTTACAAAGTAATACGTCAAATCCAAAAATAATCTTTAGCGGTTAATAGCTATTTGTAGTACGGATCCCGTCAATATCACAAAATGTTTCCTTAACTAATGAGACCCGAAAAAATAGTTTTGTTTAGGGCCCCTAAGTTATTTGAAAAAAGCGAATTTCTTAAAGCAAAAAAGCTGATTTCCTTAGAAGGGAAGAAGAAAGAATAGAAAAATCTTAAACTTCATGTTGCAGTTCATTCATACACCAGGAAATAAGAGGAAAAGTAATAGAAGAAGTAAAACCAGAAAATTGCGACACAATTGAACCTGTTACACAAATGATTTGGAAAATAAAAACCAGTGCAAGCAAACATTTTACCGGACTTTTTCATCCTTAACTAAAGCGCTGGAAAATGTGTTTAGTTAATAATCCATAAAAGGAAAAACTGAGAAATTTACTTAAAAACTAAAATAAAAATATTAACATAATTTAGCACAATTGTTTAAACTTTAAACTTTCTTTACAAGTTCACAACATTTGCCCATTCATCTAACCATTAAAGGAAAGTTATGAACGGCACAAACTTCTAAAATCAGCGCTTAGGGTAAAGTTTCTGTTAAATTGACTTAAGAAAGTTGTTCTTTTCACTATCATCAAATGAAATGAAAAGTTTCTTCATTCATTCTTCAAGCACTTTATTAAATAAAATGGATAATTTTCACAAAAAATTCCTTAATTATTGAATGGCAGGCAAAACACTGACTTGTTTGTATATTCTTTTCATTTTACTTTCATGTACAATACAAGTTTATCTCCTTTAAGGATGGCAAAGTGGGTGTAAATTTCTTAGGTTATCATGCTGAAGCTGGTCTGGGTGGTGGTCAACAAGATGGCCAAGGCTTATTGGGTGGTTTGCATGCTTCTGCTGGTACTCCGTGGGGCCAAAATGCTGCAGCCGGCTTGGGTGGCAATGTAAACGGTAAGAATTTTATAAAGAAAAAACCATACAATTAATTATTAAGAGTTTCCTTAAACTTTGTGAAAAATTATTTACTTATATTCACCACTTTGAGGTTGGGGGTAAACTCAGTAAACTCTATCGAAACGTTTATAACACTTTCAAAGAGACAAAGAAACTCTTTAGACATAAATGGTCCTAAATGCATTTTCTATCTTCAAAATGTGTAAATAATTTCAACAAATGTTGTTGTTGTGGTGGTGGTGCTCTATTTTTATGACAGATAAATAGATATTTGTCGAATGTGGGCGTGAGTTTTGACCGATTTTGCCCAATTAAAATAAAGCATCGTTACAAATTTCATCTCAATAACAGGCGGATATGCGGACACACGGACACACATATGTAGACTCAGATTTCTATGCTAATCAAGAATATGTATACTTTTTAGGGTCTCTGAGACCTCCTTCTGCATGTTGCAAACGGAATGACAAACTTAGGATACCCTTAGATGGAGGGTATAAAAATGAATGTTTTAAAAGTTTTTCCTTTGACAACTAATTTAAAAAAAAACTCTGATTTAAAATTACTTAATTAGAATATTGTTAAATACCATAAAATCCAATCTGTATATAAAATAATGAAAATATCTTTGAGTTTAATCGTTCAATTACCAATATTAAAAATTAATCATAAATTTAATTAAACGCTTAATGAGACATTGTGTTTACTAAATGAATCATCCAATGGACATCAATAATTTTAACTAATAATGTAACAAGTGTGATTGGCATGCACAAAATAGAATAATAGAATAATTAAATAATTAAATAATTTGTTTCGCACTTAGGGAAAGCTAGCGTAAACATGTAAAAGCTTTCGAACCAAACAATGTTAACCAACAGTAATTATATTCAAGTTTTTATAGGAATTTTTTTTATAATACTATAGGCGATCAATAGGCGATATCCAATATAAATCCATTTTTTTTATATTTTCACTTAAACGCAGGACGCTCTTCTGGATTTCTGTATGCTGGGGCTGAGGCTACACCTGATGTGGGAGCTAGTACTGTTTTAGGTGGTGACACTTCAGCGGGCGGCTTTCGTGGTGCCGAAGCTCATGCCAATGGTCGGGTGCAATCTAAAATGCATAATTTATTAATGAATCCACAACCACCGCTGCCACCATTAACTGTGGCTGATAATGACGGCAATGCCATACAGAAAATACCTCATGTAAGTATCCAAAGAAAGTCTATTACTTTCAGTTTCAGTACTGATTACTAACTAGTTTTATGGCTCTGCCACCTACTCTAAGAGGAATAAAAACAATTTATATTATGTATATTTCCTCGGCGTTCCGGAGAAAACTGCTATAAGCGTTAGAAGCGTTAATATCTTCCGCTTCGATTCCAGTGTTATGCCATAAATTCTGCGGGGGGGGTTTGAGATAATGTTTCTATTTATACCCTGCGCCACTTGTGGCCAAGGGTATGTTAAGTTTATGAGATTGTTTTTAACTCCTAAGTGGAAAATGCCAAACCCACCTTCAATTATACCTATTAATTCAGAATATGAATTGACTTATCCATGTCCGTCTGTCCGGGTGTCCATATAAATTTGTGCGCAGCTAGTGGTCGCATTTCTTAAGATATTTTGATAAAATTTGAGACAACAACATGGCTCAGAAAGGACCCTATTAAAAATGCACCAAATCAGGCAAATTTTTAGAATTCCCCCCCCATACAAGGTCACAATTCGTAAAGAATAGTTAGCTTTATAATTGGCTATGGCAAATTTTAGACCCGACGAATTACCAAATTAATGTAATCAATGTAAAAAAAGATCGAATGTGTATTTGTCATGTTCATCTAGGTCCTGTACTACCCATTAAAGAAATTACATTTATAAGTTTTGATGTAACCTCAGTTGAGTTTATATTTAAACATATTGATTTAAAGGATATATTATTATAACATCGGCTAATGCGGAAAATAATCAGAATGATTGCAATTAATTGCGATATGGGATGTAAAGGAGACAGACCAGGTCCCCACAAATTTTCAGTTGTACAACTGTTTTTATAAATAAATAAAGACAAGGTGTGATAATCATTATATAAAAAATAGTCCTCCAATAGCCAGCTACTGAAATAATTTTCAATTTAAACAAATTAATTATTGTACTGAAAAGAATTGTGGTTATTATCAAATGAAAATGAAAAACAACTCGTTTACCAACAGAATGTAGTAGTGGATGTGTAAACAATAGCATAAACTTCATTCGCACAAATTCTTCAACGAATATTTAGATCTAAGAAACTCAAGCAAAAAGCAAAAAAATAATTAATTCTATGAATGATGGCGACAAGAACAGTAGCTATAATTATAAAAGATTATAAAAGAAAATTTCTACTGAACCACAGACAACCAATAACAACAACGACAACAGCAACAACAATGAACCGCATAATGTTGACGGAACTAAAGAAAAACTTAATAATACACCATCACCAGCTGCAGATGATAGCGTTTCAATTGTTAAACAACGCAGTAAATATCGCCAAAGGCAATATCACCAACATCCGAAGCGTAGACATCAACGTGAAAAAATACGCTCAAAAACTATTTATAAAGCGGTGGAAAAGCCACAAAAAACATTGTTGCCGATAACATCAGCATCAGTGTCATCAGAAATTCATCCTCAACTAATACAATATCCTCAAAAACAACAACAACAACAACAACAGCTAGAAAAACAAAAGGAGTTGATAATACAGGTATAGTCAACGAATGACTTTTTCACATTCAAAACATCGTTTGGTCCAAATGGCTAAGATACACACAATGCTGCTTTCAACAAAACTAACAACAATATCCATGAAATATAATAATATTACAGAGTGTGACACATGCACCCGCGTACATAAAAAACAACAACAGAAATATATGTATTAAAACTTTTATGAAGTTCTTTGACACAGAGCTCTCTGATCATAAAAAAATTATACCCTTACAGTAGTGGCAACTATGCTTAAGCGTATTACATTACACTATGCGGAGGAGTACAGATAACGCCAAATAATTAGATTAGTTCACACCACATACAACATATGTTGTAACCTGCTCTGCTTACAAATGCTTCACACTCAATGATTATTACGAAATTTTTGAAAATAAAATGTGAAAAACTCTTATCATTTCTAAATTAAGGATTACTTTTAAATTTAAACAAAAATTTCATCCTGTCTGCATGCCTGCATACTCGCCTACATCTCTAATACACCTGACTTTGCATACATAATTAAAACGAAAATCTGTCAAATTAAATTTAACAAATCTAAGCTTCATTTTTATACTAAACTAACATATGTACAATTTATATACACATGTATACATATATGCATTAAAAGGGAAAAATTGTAGAATACAACTGCTCGATGGCATGTATGGGTGTGTTTGCAATGTGAAAAGGTAAAAATGAACAAATCTAAAACACATTTATACACTTATTCAACCCACATGATGGCTACTAAAATATATTATATACACATTTAACAAGTGTAATATTTTGTATCTGATTTAAAACAAACATTGAACACGCTACGCCTTACACCTACAACTGATATGGCAGCTACCAGCTGAAAGCTACAGCGAGTATTATTTTATATATATTCAATAGATCAACATGGTGATCAAAATCCAAGTTGATTTAGATTGTCTGTCAGTTTGTTGTTCATATGTTCGTTTTGGTGCAGAACTTCTCCATTGAGGTCGATTGTAACAGATACTGTAAAAGTTCTCTCAAAACCTCGATTGTATACTCCAACAACATAGACAGACGGAAGGACAAAAGCCCTGCGATTTATATTTCATATGATTTTGTGCAAACGTCATAACAATCGTGGTATACTGTTTACCCAGGAAAAGGGTATTTATTACACCCTTATGCCCTTGGCATGGTATGTAGTTTTTAATATGAGTTGTTTGTAAACGATAGTCCTGCAAGTCGATACAATTTAACTATTTCAATCGTTACATAAATTTTTCATAATAGTAATCTCTACCCATCCCCAGCAACAAAAAAAAGGGTAAAACAGATTCCACTAAATACATAAGAACGCCAAATTAAATGATTTATAACATAATCAATCTTCTTCTTTAACAACATTTTAATAACAATCTGCAGCGCTTCACTGTCAAGGCTTTTGATAACATAATTGTTTTTAACATGGAAGCAATGGAATGGAATGAATGGACATATATTTTAATAAAGTTAGAATTAGATGTTTTAAAACTTCTGCCTCTCTCCCCCCATATGATAAAGTTTAGGAAACTGGTGGTGGTGAAGAAATGTTTATTAATTAAAACAAACAATTAGTAGAGTTTATACGCGGTCTAGAGAGAGACTATATATTTAAACCTTAATTGTTGACGTAGCCAGTGAACGATTAGATCCCCTTGTAATGACTATTAAGGTACCTCCCTCCATACATATTCACAACACAAACTTTATTTTCATTTTTTCATTTTCATGCTTTCACTTATAGATTTAGTTTAGCTGTATTGGAGACAAAATATATTGATTTTAAATTCTTTAAAATTCATATTTAAATGAATAAATTGTTTTTATAATGTTGTGCATGCCCGATGAATTTCATAACAGTTCCAATATATGCGAACATGTCTGTATAGGCCTGTGCAGAAAACTATAAAAAGTTTACTTAATAACAATCAGCTTGTTACATACAAACATACATACACACATGTATTATAATTGATAAAGTTGGTGACAATGTAAATATTTTAAGGGCACACATAATAGCCTGACTGGCAGGTGAAAATGCTTTGAATTCAAATAAAATCAAAAATAACATAAATTTTCCAATTGCGGTTTATTGTGTATGATAAACTTATATATAGACAATGTGTATGTGTATGTATACATATGTAGTTGACTTAATTAAAAGCTTAAATAAAATATTGCCAACAGTATGGTTTTCTGGTTGTTTTTTTTTCAGGAAAATATTTTTAAAATATTATCAAAACAATATCATAAAAAGAAATTCAAGAATTTATTTCTTTGATTAAAATTGATTTTCTTTTTAAGAAGCACTCATCAAGGCGTGCCTTAGTCGCTGATCATGCGACATCTGACACAGCAAATGTCAATGTTGTGAAAGCTAAGCCAACCGGTAAAAATGTACAGGTGGCTTACGATTCTTATACTACCGGGGATGTGGTTCGCCAATCGTTGCAGGTTTGTACTATAATTTACAAGTGACACTAGCGTTTATATATCAATTTTCCTTTTTTTTACTGTATTCTAGATTCCAATCGGCATTTTACAATCTTTACAAGAATCGTTGGCTGGTTTAAGGGGCAGAAAAATTGTTACCGTACATCAGGAAGTTACGAAACCGTAAAATTTATATTCAAGTTGGGAATAATTAACTTGAAAATGATTTTTTTTTATTATAAATGAATAATTTATATTATTATTAATATGAAATATTATTAGAGATTATTTAATATTAAAGAAAATTCAATAAACAAGAAGGTGTACAGAGAAGGAAGTGGTGTTTAGATACGTCATGTTGTACTACAGGTAACGCGCTATATTAATAACATATAATAAAACTAAAATTGGTTTAAGCCACATCTTAAATACATTCCACATCTATAAGCAAATGTAAGATTTGGTCTTTTTGTGGTGGATGTGTATAATGCATATCAACTTTTACAATGTCTGCTCTGTTGAACCATTTATTTACGAGTAAGTTATAAAATTTATTTTCACAATATATATACAAAGTCAAGTTGACTTTTCTTTCAACTAGAAAAATTCATGTTGTTCTAGTAGTATTTCCATCAGAATTATGCACAAAAAAGTTTTTTTTATAACTCCTGTGGATATAACAAACAAATATGATTAGATTGGATCTAATTGCTGATTACATACTCAGTTAACCATCAAATTTCAAAAATTTAATAAACTTAGTACACCCATGACACCAATATAAGTTTATTTTAAATATATATATTTTTTTTATATTTCTACTTAATTTATATATATAATATATACAAATACATGTACACGATATTGATATATTGATATTCATAATTTGACACCAATAGATGTCAGTATAGAATTATTTTTGTTTTAAATTTCTAAAAATACAAACAAATAAATTTTGGCCACATCACTTGTTTCCACAACAATTTGTAATGTAGTTGAATTTTTTTTTTTTTGATATTTGCAAAAATACACTCACTCGCCTAGGCAAGAGCAATCATCAACTTTCAAACGTTTTCATTCATGCATGTATAAACATATAAACATATTAATTTTCAAGCATAAACTGGGTGCATATGCATACTAAAATATAACCAAACGCATATGGATCAATGGACAGAAAAGAGTACTCAGATATTTAGTGAATTTTTAGTTTTTCATGTTATGTAGCTAAAGGCTCTCTACAACAACCTTTTTCTGACATCACTAATCATGATTTGTTATTTGTTGCAATTTAAAGAGAGAGCCCTTTATGCAGTAAACTAAATTTTCGCTAAATTTTCATCAAAACTCTATTACAAACAAATTGTTTACAAATATCTTAAAAACAAAAGTGTAAATATCTATATGTACATATCTGGCAAGAGTCACAAATAACCTGCGACTACAGCAACACTTCAGAATCAAATCTAATTTTCTCTTCTTAAGCCTTGTTCTATTTTCCACATTCTCTACATAAGATAGAGAGTATACTAAGTTTGCTGTTCTGTTTGTAACACCAAAAAAAAAAAGACGTAGAAGACCCTATTATTGATCAGTATCAAAATCTGAGTCGATCCAGACGTGTCCGTAAGTACGTATGTTTGTTGCTCGCACTATCACGGTCGTAAATGTTGGGATATTGATGAAATATTGAAATTCTTTATAGACTTTTTCTTCTATACTGTACGCAGATCGCTGTGGGCAAAATCGGTCATAAGACACGTCAATAATCACAAAACTCTATTTATCTGCTCTAAAAATTGCAACATATTTATAATTATAACCCATCCATCCATGGCTATCACTCATAAGAAAACGAATAATGCAGATGTATTAAAAGGTATAGCCCCGCCCACTAAGCGGGGGTGGACGAGGATATTTAAGATTTGGTCTAAAGTCGAATGTTTAAGAGTTTAGAGTTTAGTTTAGTATACCCATCGCGTCGACGATGAGTATACATCAAAAATGACATGAAAACTAAGGTTAACTATATATATACAAAAATATAAAACACAGTTTATGCTAATAATACCCTCATCACTAAGGTGGAGGGTATAATAAATATGAAGGTCTAGGTCCGTTATAAACCCTATAACTTGTTTCTTATAATAATAAGCATTTTTTCACCACTACAGTTTCCTGTACTTTAACATCTCTGTAATAAAATCTACTACCATACCTAAATAAATATATATGTTACAAAAATAATAAATTAGTGTTAAAAAGTACTAAATAGAACTTTGCAGAAATAACCAATTTCTAAAATCATAAATTAATAAAATATATTACATACCCGCCCTTAAACACACTGCGGCAACTTCTTTCCAAGACATAAGACATAAAGCTACATACTAAATGCAATATGTGTCTGGCGACCTAACTATGTAATCCATCGATACTTAATCGTCGATTCGATCTGGTATTTCAGAATCCTCTATAGTTTTACTTGATGGTATATAAACTTTAAAGGCATACTTCGATTTAATAAAAGAACCCGTATTCAGCACGGTGCAATTATGTTGTGTGACAGAAAAACTCTGACAAGAGTCACCAATAACAATTAAATCTGGCAATGGGTATAGCCACAAGGCTGCATCATAATCCCAATGTACTGGCATAGCTATTGGATGTATGGGCGTCAAATGTCCCTCGCATATTAGCGTACGGGCGAAGTGATGCTCAATATTAGAGATATCGGTCGGAAAATGCAACGTATTGCGACAAAATTTTGCCATTAAATCTAATCGGCAGACTACAATCTGTTGAGTACAATACTGCAAGCGACAGGGATTTGTGGCCAGTTTTGTGCGAGGCCATGTTTTAAGTAAGCCAGCAGCAAGAGTTTTTGGTATGCCGGGTCGCGGAAATATACTGGCAGCTGTAGGATCATCACAGGATGGTATCAAAACCAGTTCAGTTTGCTTCTTCAATTGTTCACAGTCATTGGTTAGAGCTGCCAAAGCATTAAGATGTTGTCTTAGAGCGTGCGGTTGACGTTCAGATGGAGCAAATGGACCCATAAGCATTATAGCAACGGGTGGGCAAGAATCATAACCAACAAATAATGTGCGCAACTTTTCCAACACCATCGGCATGTCCAAGCGTACATCGGACAGGAATACTATGGTGGCTTCTGTATTAGAACGTTCAATTTCCAATAAATTATCCGAATATTTTAATAATTTATTTGCTTCGCCGCCCCATGTGTTTTGAGTACCGAAAAATGCTCTACTGGAAGAAGCGGGTTCGGCTGGGGGAAACCCTAAACCATCAACTGTAAGAAAGCATGCATGTTCATAAGTACAAAAAAAAAACAATTATAAATATGCAGACCTTTTAAAACACCTCCACTGTAACAGCCTTCCGCCAATACAAAGCAGCCTTCGCAAAAGAAGCCAGCATGATACCGGGCACCACTTAAATCTAATTCCACATAACCGGTAGGATCCTCTAAATAGAATTTACCCTCCTTTAATTGTGTTAACAATCCCAATACTACAGCCTCTTCCACCGCCGAGGTAGCCAGTAGATTTTCACAATGCAAAAGTTTGAATTTTTTCATACGCGACTCAGCCGACACACCATTTTCTATAATGGCCGGTGCAAACAGTTCATGTCTTAAAGTTTTCTGTAATAACATTTCATAGCGTTGCCTTAATTGACCGGATTTCATCGAAGGCTTTGCGAATATAGCTCTACGTTCGGTAGACAAATCAAATTTTTTCATTTGACGATTGTACTCAAAGCGAGGCACACAAAAAGCATCTATAACAGAGAATACAGTTTCACCCTCATCCAAACCAACACGATTTATTTCGTTAATAGCCTTCTCCAAGGCATTGCGGTCCACTTGAGCTGATGTAAGATTTTGATTTTGAAGGTTTTCCGTAATAATTGTTAACCACTTGTCACGCTCTTCGGCATCGAAAGGCATTAACTGTTCAGCCAAGTATTCACTATTTTCGGAGAGTAATAGAAAACCACTTAATTTAAAGGCATTGGTAATTTTCTTTTTTAACTTTAACAAATCATCCATTTCGTTTAATTTAATAAAATAAAATCAACAAAAAAGGCGGTAAAATATTAGCCAAGTGTTGCTAATAACTTTGTAGTGTTGTTACACTTACATTTTAAGAATCATTTGGTATGGCAACGCCTTTTCATACAGCCAGCTGAGTTTGTTTACATTTTTCGTACAATAAACCCTTTGACCGGTTTGTTTACGTTACCTTAGCAATTACAAATGTTGCACGTTTTTTATTAATAATTATAAAGCAACAATAAATACAATATAAAATAAACAAAAAACAGCACCTGCGCTTTCAGTTGCTGCTACAATATAACTTTAAGACAATACCACCACCAACGGTAAGTTTGACCACCACTTCTGACCATTATTCAGTTGCAAGAGCTGTTGTAAAGATCTCCCTTTTACTTTTAATTATGCGGAAAAATAAGTAAAGTTAAGTAATATATATGCAGTGACTTACAAGAATTTACCTAAATAATAATAATATTATTTTTAAAGGTTTACTGATTTCCTTGAACAAAAAACAAAAAAACATGGATGAGTTTAAAACAATTACATACAATACCTCGGTGGTAAAAATAGCCAGTTGTTTGGAAAAGATTTATCAGAAAATTGTAGATAGTTGCGAGAAAAAGATAGCGGAGCATAATATTAAGGAAATTGAATTTCTAAAAACCCAATGCAAAGCTGAAAATGTTCAATTGAGTTTGATGAGCTGCCAAACATTTGTACGTTTAGTGGAGAATAGTACTTTGGAGGCAAACAATGTATTGGCCATTCTCATATCTATGCTGCCGAATTCCAAGTAAGTGTCATACTTTTAAGTATAAATATTTAAGGCTTTTTCTATTTATTAGGTAGTCTAAATATTGTTATAAAAATCACTCTGACGATATGTAATTTATATAAATGCTTTATAACGTGCATTCCATTAGCAATTATATATGTAGTGTATAAACATGCAAGTATGTTTTATGGGTGTTTTCTTTTCTTTCCCGGCATTCTTTTATTTATTTGTTTGTTTGTTGTGCATGCATCCGTATTACACCAAAAGCTGTTTCCTTTAAATCGTATTATTGCCGAAATTTTCGCCATTATTTACTGCACCTCACCCATGCATACACACATATACTCGTATGTACCTTGACCAACAAAAGGAGTGTTTGGCGTTTTGTTTTTCCACCGAAAACTTTTAGGTCATAGTTTTCCTATCAAGACTTTTATAAAGATGATAATATACACAGAGTAGAGCATTCAACTTTACAACACACCCATGAAAAATCATCACAATTGATGAAATATTCTCACATGCATACAACAAAACGATAAATCATTCGCATATTATACGGTCATATACACACATCCAGATTGCACTGTAAGTAATAATTTTGCAAATTGCATAAATTGCCCTACGGCCTGGCGCATGGACAACAGAAATTGTATGGAAATGAGATTGTAACCTATTAACCGCAATATGATTAAGAGGTGTAAAGCACGGCATGCCAGAAAATGAATAGAATTTCGTAAGTGCATAGACTTGAATGGGACTTACCCCGTAATTTATCAAGATATCAATTAAAATTAAGGGTGCGACATGCAAATAGAAAAACAAACAAATACACGAAATGATTGGTGAAAATAATTTGTAAAAATTTTGAAAAATATCATAGAAGAAAACATTTGAAAGAAAGAACTTACATAAGAAAGCCACAGCATAGCTTTTTAGGCGCCTTATCATTTAAAATATTTTGCCTTTAAAGCAGCATTACGTTATAGACAATTATTGCAATAATTAAGCAATTGAAATGGAAAGAAAATTTAGTAAAAAATTATTAAAGAAAGAATTGCACAACGTCCGAAATCTAGTTAATTTATTAGAACAGGTTTTAACAAAATTTATTAACACGACTGTACTGCCTTAAAAGAATTTTATATCCAACTATACCCGTCGTACTTTCACTTGAATTAATAAAATTCTAATATATGTCTGTTTTGAAAATTCTGGGTTAAATTGTTGTTGTGTGGTAACCCTCATTGGCATTGAACTTGTCTTGTTTACATTATTTTTTGTTTGAACTTACACTCTACTTGACTGTTGATGGAATGTCGGCGTCATTCATTCATTAGTATATACCTGCCCATCTACACACTATTACACAAAAGACCTTGATGATTACCACAGCCAGAATGTAAATGATTTGTTTAAATTTGCATAAAAAGAAGTGAGTAGTAGAGTAGTAGAAAGGAAAGCAAACCGGGAAAACCAATTATTACAAATAATGAATCAAATCACACTTGTATAAATGACTGGGAATGGTAAGGAGGGCCACAACGTACCAAGTTATGCATCTGGCTGCGCCCTTATTAACGTAGCCGTTCGCTATAAAGGCTATCTATGGCATGAAGCTGTTTTCTTCATCAGTCTCCTGGTACAGAGACTTTAAATAATAAGCAATAAAATTAATTTTTGTTTTGGTTTTGCTGTTGTTGTTGTTATTGTTGTACTTTTCTTTCTTTCTTCCCTTTTATTATACCCTCCACTTCAGTGATGAAACTCGTCTTGCAAGTTGATACGTAATACATACACCATTAGAAGGCGTAATCACATACCTGCCACGCCTACTATTGTAGATGTGGAGGGTATTTAAGATTTGGTCTAAGCCAAGTTTAGTTTTCTTACTTGTTTTTTAATTGTGATGATTGTTTAATTCATATATTTAACTTAGCACATAACCCTTAGATGAATAGGATCAGTATTGGTTTGTAATTAATTGATATTATAACTAATGAATTAATAGATAATAATAAAATAGAAATATGCCTGTTTACAAACCTCTAAATCCTTTCAGCCCCAGTCAATATACTGCCATCACCGAAAGTATTGTTAGCCTTCTGCTGCTTAATCTGAAACGCAAACTGGCCACTCTCAAGGAAAGTGAACAATTCCGTTCTCAATATGCCTTGAAGACGCAACAGCATCCAATGATAACATTGCTGCATAATCCAGGCGTCAATTTAAATGATCTTGTAAACAAAATAAACGGCATTTGCAATCACCATGATAAACAGTAAGACGCTGAACTAGAACCATATAATCAAATACAATTTCATAGAAATTCATTTTGTTTAGAATCAAGAAGCACAGCTTGGAATATTTACGCCCCGTTTACTTGTACATTCTCTGCAATCCTAATACTCTGCCCGATTCTAAAGCATTATGGACAGATTTATTGGTATTCAGTCGCACTAATCCCGAAGCGAAAGGTTTACTGCAAGAGATCTTAACGTGGAGTAAAATATCGAATGCTCAAAATTGTATATTAACCAGTATTATGGTGATGGAAGCGCTGGAGCATTTCATGCATCAACAAGATTATAAGCAATCGTTGGATTTGAGTATATATCAGATTTTAATAATTAACAGCTTGGTGCGATACGGCATCGATCCGCGCCCCAGTTTACAATGTTTGTTAAACGTTTTGCATGCTACACGTGAACAAGCCACCAATTATTATAATGTTATGCTGCTGTTGTTGACGGAAAGTATACATAGATTCTCACCCAGCTACCTGCCAGAATTGTTACGTATCGTTGGCTTTATAGTTGTACAGGAAAATTGCGGGCATCAATACATTCTGAACATGTGTCTCGATGGTATCATCCAGTGGATGTCTCAGACTGCATTCATACCCCCAGACGGTTTAGCTATGGCTCATCGCATTGTACGTCACATACTGGATATTAGTAAGGTTACAACAACAACAACAACAACAACAGCACCAGCTAATAAAATTCAAACCAAAGAACTGTTACCAACTCCAATACGAAATTATCATCCGGACATTGCGTTGGCTTTCGATTTGGCCAGACTGGTGGAATGCTTCGATGAATCGAACTTGGAGGATGTTTTCTATTTTGTGGACACCCTCAATATGAAAGCAAATTCCATGTTTTGTCAACGTTTGCATTTATTTTTAAGGGGCTTGTTTCTATCGCACGAACCCTCCGTGGACTGCTGGTTTAAGATATACCAGATCATACTGGAGATTGTCAAAGTGAATGCGGGCGTAGCTTATGATTTTCTCATGACATATCTATTCAAACTGGCAGGCGAACAAAATCCTGAAATACAAATGGAACTGCTTCGAGGTCTGCCAACATTTGCCGTGTCCAAGGTAGATTTTTTACACATCCTATGTAATGCACTCAAATTCAGCCCATTTTTGCAGGATAACATACCCATGATTTTGAACACTATACATAACTTAACTGCCGACAATCCCACCTTTTGTATGGATTTATATTTACGCCTATGGCGGGTAGATCCCCGCACGTATCCATTCCTAATTAAGCAATTGGCGCAAACTTGCCGAGACAACAGCCGGTTGTGGGAATTTGAAATTGCGAAAACTCACACCATCCTGGAAGTGTGCCGCGAAAAGTAAGTTTTTATTCAAATGAATTTCAAACAATTATACAATGGTGTCACATTATATTGCAGACCAACGCAACACGGCTCTGATATGGTGTCACACCTATCGGACACTTTAAATACTTGTACAGATGAATCCGGTGATTTAGCTACCTCGCTTGCCTTGGATGCCATAGTCACACTCTGCGACAGCCATACTGTTAATATGGTGTCCACTTGGCGCGTTTTAAGCAGTAAATTTCGTCACGAAAAGCGGCCTTTGTCCCTAAAAGCTGTGTATAGATTTTTCTCTCACGTTCCCGATCTGCAAACTGCCACTTTGGAATTTGAGCAACTAGTGGATGAGGCTTTGAATCAATTGTGGCTGACCATCAGTCGTTCTGACAGTGATGAGGAAATGGTGCGTGAAGCTTTAAATGCTTTAAAATCATTCGAAATAGGAACGTTGTTAACGTTGCGACACATACCGCTACTGTATCGTCAGGGCTCGCACATGGCACGTGAATATAAAGGTGCTTATGGCCGTGAAGTGGTGGATTTGCAGCAAGAATTGGTGCCGGGCGAGTGCTGGGTGCAGTTGTTGCAAAAAGTCCGGCCCGAATGTGGTGAAGCGGCAGCCGATTTAGTAGCTCATTATATACATGAAGAAATCAATGGTTATCGCAGTGGTGTCTATCGTTTGCCGGAAAATCGCCCTGAACCCCGCAAATTGCAAGGACTCCTATCGCAAAGTCCGCTGCGTGCTGTCATTAGTTATCTGGTGGATCAGTCTAGATTGGGAGATCACGCCATTGAACCGCCCGCCATAACCAATGCCTTAAGAGCAATTTCTCGTAAATTTCCCAAACCCATACCCCCGGTCGATTGGTGTTTTCTACACAGTTTCTTTCATTTGTCATTTGACACTCGCAAGTATTGCCTTTTAATAGCCAAGAATCAATTATTACATTCGGGCACAGCCCGGCGTCTGCTGGAGAATTTCCTCGTCGAATTTGAACCCAATTGCTTCGAAGAGGATCTTCTGTTGTTGTTCTCCATACTGCCGGAAATTGGCAACGGTGTCAGTTTAAACATTTTAAAGAACTTTGCCGAAAAGTTGGCCGTCTACTGTTTTAAAGAATCCCAGTTGAGTGATTTTACCGAAGGTTGTCTATTTGAAAAGTTTTTGGACAGTGTTAAGGATGTGTTTATGGGCAAGTGTGACATCCCCGAAGTTTTGGATATATTTACATTAATTGTTGAACGTTATATGGATTCGATGGACATTGATTCGCGTTTATTTGAACGTTACACCGAAGTAGTAGCTGTTTTAAATACCACTGCCATTGAGGGCCTCACCAATCCCGTAAATTGGTGGGAAGTGTCTTTACATAAACTGAAAAAAGCCACCATTATACGCTGCTATTTGGTTTTGTACAATTCACAATTGAGTAATGCACTGCGCTGGCTCAATCCCATTGTTGAGGCCTTCACCAAACGACCAGAAGAGCAATTGTTCTTTTATCGACATCTGGCTGTTACTTTGGGTGCTTTTCAATCTGATGAGCAATCCTGCAATTGGGTAATGGAAATGTTTCTGCAAATACAAGCCTTGTTGGCGGAGTCTTCCAATAAAGAGAAACTTGAAAAGGTCTTGTATTTGTTGGACATCTTCATCTTAACAGTGGACGTCTTATCTGGTTATGCAGTGCTCTTGGGTAACCTGGATGTGGTGGCCACTCATCGCAAAGAACGTTTCGAAATTTTCCCCGAAAGTCTTCAATGCTTGTGTGAGCATATTTTTTGGAAGGATCAAGAAGGAAAGGTATGTTTACATTCAAATATGTATTTCAATTTATGTTTTTGTATATGTTTCTTGCAGATATATGAATTTTTATATAATCTATATAAAAATCAATCCATTCCCGATATATATTCCAACACGTTTAAGGAAGCTATTATATGCTCGCACAACAAACCTTACTTTGAAGTGAAAAGTATTTGGACCAAATATGTGGGTATGCGTAAATAATATTAATGTTGTTGTTAAATTTTGCAATAATGTTGTTAAAATGTGAAAAAAATTTTTGAATTGCTTGCTATTAAATAAAGTTTTTCTGAAGCAAGGGCTGATGCTTTAAAATCGTATAAAAACTTATTATTGCTAGTGAACTTCTACACCTTTATTTAATTAATATTGGAAATCTTACTAAGATGTTTATACAATTAAAAATAATTCATTATATTGTTTTTATAACCGACGTTAAAATCTCACACTGTACTTTGTTATTATTGTGAATGATGAAAACAAATTCGCATAAATCGATAACAATGTTTCTCAGCTGATTAATGTTGTTTTGTTTTCTCTGATATTTTATTTTGTACTCAATTTAATCGTGTTTGCTATAAACGACAAGTGGAAAGTGTAAAAAGGAATTGTTTTAATTATCAAAAATTTATATTATATTAAATTGAAAAGCATTTATTTTATTTAAAAACATATAAAGTATTAATAAATATAAAAAATTTATAATAATTTCCTGTGATTCCGCAACAAATTAAAAAAGTGTTAAAGAATAACTGCAAGTGGGTTTAGAAACAAAAAAAGTGTACATATTTCTTAAGCAATACTTCCAAGAACCAATTATGGATGATATAAAATTGGCAAAAGTGAGTATAAAACATTAGAAACTTTTGTTCTCATCATCTTAAATGGAAATTTTCTTCAGTATATATATTAAATACTTTGAATGTCCTCCACATTGTACAAAAGTCACACGCTTTTCACGGCGAAAATGCATTCCAATAAATTTTGCTAAAAGGGTCTTGATAAGAACACCAAAGAAATAATTTCCCAAAGTATTAAATAACGTATGTTGTGTTTAAAAAAAAACTCCTTTTTTAAAAATGAAACGTGGAGTTACAGAATCCGCTTATAAAACTGTTTTGTTAAATTTTCCTTCACTTTAATGTTTTCATGGAAATTAAATACATATATATGTAAAATTTACTTGATTTATTTCTTAATAATTATTAAATAATGATGTGCGCAAGCTTACAGAAAAAGGAAATTTTCACTCTCTCTCTACTTTATATACAATTATAAATACACACACATATCATATCCTTTCTATACCTTTCATATAAAATATATGTTTGATATATACTAAGTTTGTCATTCCGTTTGCAAAAAACAGATGGATGCGTAAAAGACTTGAGCATCAAAAACTAAGTCAACGTCTGTACGGTGTTAGCACTCTCACGGTCGTAAATTTTTAAATATTGAGCTGACATTTGGTACAGATGAACATTTCTATTTTCTGTTTTTAGTTTCGCTATTTAAAATGAGTAAAATCGATTAAGTAATCAATATCTCAAAATTAACGCCCGTAAGAATGCCAACAGCAGGCGGACACACGAACATACATGTCTAGATCGATTCAGTTTTTAATGCTGATCAAGAATACTTTTGCTGGGTGCATCACTAAGGTGAAGGGATTAACAATTTAAAAGTCATCAAAAAGAAGCACACCACGCGGCTGCCATGCCCACAATTTGCAAATAAATGTGTAGTGCATGCCAAATTTGACTAAAGCCAAAAGCATGGCGTTTTTCATTTATACCGTTCCGAGTCTTTAGCGCTCTTTCCATAATGGGATATTTCTTGACAATAATTTCCTCAAGTTCACCATACCGGGAAATTTCGCTTTCCTAACTTGTAACACCTGCGACTTAAATTCAGTTTGAAATTTGTACCAAATGCTTATACAACCAGATCGCCTGAAATATTTTTATCAAAATTATTCTCGTCGTTCATATGTGTACATTTTAACAAATACACATTTCTTTTTTTTTTTTTGTACATTTATATGAAACCTTACGTGACGTTGTATGAGTGTTATTGTAAAAGTGTTAAAGTTTAATTATCCCTAACATCACACCTTCACTATCCTTTGTGAGAATTTATAGCACCCCAGTGCATGTACATATATAATTCACGTGACCTTATTTTGAAGTGTTTCAGGAAGCTATACTTTGAATATAAAAAATCAATATAAATTACGTGTGTGTGTGTGTGTGTGTGTGTGCGGGATAACAGTTAGATAACAATGGATGATTAATTAATTAAGTCAACTGAAATACGTTTCTTGTTGTTTGTGTAGCAAAACAGTGCTTAGTTTGCTTTGTTTTATTAATAAAGTCTGTTGAATACATTCCATGGAATTTTCACGTTTTATGAATAAATTTAATGAAATCGAACGTCAACTGTCGCCAACCGGGGCGTTACGTTTAACTTTTGATAATATTTCGCCGGAAACAGAAGAACCGGAAAATAAACGGTTATGGGGTGTACCGGTACCGCCGTTTGTCTCCGATAAGGTTGTTACATGGCTGGAGGAAGAATTTACCGATCCACCGATTTTCTTTAACGACACATTGGTTTTAAAAAAGGTAACAAAAGCAAAATGAAATTTGCCTTAGGTCGAATCTTAAGTATCCTCCATATATATATGGAGATCGTGGGTGTGGCAGGTACTTGATTAGGTCCAATCCAAATAGTTTAATGTCGTCATTGTATATCAGTTGAAAACATGATGTGTAGCTGATACTGATAGTGTTCCCTTTGGTTACCGATCTGCGCGACATGTGGACAATCGTACCTCGGTTGGTTGGGCGAAAGTGTGTGCCATGGGATCGTTCTTTTGAAGTAAAACAACTTATAAGTTGGTTTCCTTTTCAGATAGCATTTTTTGTTCATTATGGGCGAATTTCCTATACAAGCCCACCTATTTATAGCAGAGTTGATCTAGGTTGCTCTAATTTTATTTACGTCCATCAAATTGCAGTGGTTAATAGTTAGATTTTTATAGATTTTGGGCGTGTTTTTTGACCAATTTTTGCCCATTTTACATATGAAAGAGAGATTAAGCGAAATCTAAGTCAAACTTTAGGTCGTTAGTTAAATTTTTGTAAAAGTTTCTACAATATAATGGACGGACTTACGGACAATTGACACATATTTAGATACACTCACTTGGTGAAGTCTCGGACTCTTCTTTTTAATGTAGAAGGAAGTATAAAAACTGGAAAAAAACTGTAAAATCTACAATTCCAACCACCGATGCACAAAGATTCGATTCCTTTAGAAAAGTGCATCATTAAGAAGTGTGCCGCCAATTATCATCTTTAAACCTTTTATATTTAATATATAATATTCTTAAAATATTGTTGAGGTTTCTTGAAACACAGTGGGCGTGCTTTTTAACCTATTTTCTTTAAAAGCAGTACCAAATCTGTGTTTGGAATCAATCCAGAATCAAAATCTAAATCGATTTAACCATTTTCGTCTATCCGTCTGTCTGTTTATGTAAATTTGTGCGCAAACTACGGGTCGCATTTTTTGAGATATTGTGATGAAATTTAGTACAAGGACATGTATTGGTCCAAAGGGAAACTCTATTGAAAATGGAGAGGATTGGACCATTTTTAAAATCCCTCCCCATATAAGATCCTGCTATAATGGAGATCTTTATACCTCAAGTGGGTATTTAATGGTCGGACTTAACCGACTATAATATTTTCACTTATTTTTTAATCCACAGAGGTCGATAAAACGACTTAATCACAATGTATGCTTTGTTGGGTATCCAAAGTCTACCAACTTCTCCCAATCTCGATTTATATGGATTTAAAAATTCCATTAGTAGGCAGATTGTTTCTATCACTTCTTCGTATAATCATGTGTGTGGCATGTATTCTAATACTAAAATTGCTAAAAACCACTTCAAAAGCTTTGTGCACAATCATTAGCAAAATCTTGTTTTTTCTATAGTCACTCATACCCGCATGTTTAGTCATCATTTCAAGAACATTCACCTTCATCTCTTTTATAATCCAATTGTAAATTTCTTTTATGTAAGTATAGTTAACCTTTAAATTTTATAATAAAAAATGTATTTTTATATCTTACATCCTTTTATCTTTTCGGATGAGTGGCATCTCAATAATATAAGAGAAAATAAAACCTCTGCCAAAACTGATTGCTGTAAAAACAAAAGTAGCGAATGACCTTCAATATAAGGGAAATTTGAAAAATATTAAGATAAGGTCATAACGACTAATTAATTCTCTGTAAAACATTCTATAGGTTAGGAACTCTCTTTAAAGAAAAATAAGCTTAAAACTTAAAAAAACTTAAATTAAACAGATTGCTAAAGTACTGAATTGTTAAACGATTGATATTCGGAAACGTATCAATCTCAATATGTTATGACATGATGGAGGGTATAGCGTTAGCGCACTGCCATAATTTTATACATTTTCTTAAAATACTTCATTCTTTGCAGGTTGAAAATGTGCGTATGATAGATCGTTATAATGCCAAGAATCCAATTGTGGGGACGCTGTATTTAACGGCCACACATTTGATATTTGTAGATCCGGAGACTAACAAAGAGACCTGGGTAAGCATTTGTATTTATTTTTATTTGTCTCTCAGTTATGTTAACAATAACAATAAAATAAATTGACAAAATTCTAACATTACAAAAAAGTTGCTCATACGTACCGCTTAACAAATGAAGTGTTAAAGATTCTCAAAAATTAATAATGTCTGAAATTGTAGTTCAAAGAATATTCAAATTAAGAAATTCAACATTTTTATATCCTTTAGTGATCATTAGAGACCCTGGATCAACATCAAAATCTGAGTGGTTCTGTTGTTGGCTGTTATTTAAATTGGACAAAATTGGTCAAAATCGATAAAAATCTCTCTATTTGATATAAAAGCGAACCTATAAAGTTGAATTCATATAATATTTATAATTACCCTATACACCGAAATACCAAAGTGGGCGTGGTTACATAATAGAAACAACCACAACTTGGAAAAACCTTTTTTCAGCTCAATTCTCTATTTACACTACATAATCCATACACCATTTAAGAGTATAATAGCATATCTGCCACACCCCCTTCCCTATTTTTATATAGATAATGAAGGTATTTAAAAAGTACGTCATTCCAGTTACCATCCGTTACATATAACTTATATGGAGAGAAGTTCTAAAAATGATCCGATGCGGTCCATTTTATAATAGGGCTTTTCTTTGGGCCAATTCATGTCTTTGTACTAAATTTCATCAAATTATCTCAGAAAATGCGTCCTGTAGCTTGTGCACAAATTTACATGGACAGACGGACATGGTTTAATCGATGTAGATTTTGATTCTAAATCGATCGATATAATTGAAAACGAGTGTGGCTTTTACCTTTTTGGGAGTTACAAACGTCTGCACAAACTTAATATCCCCTTTCCACAAATGATGCAGAACTGTACTCACAATGTATTGTACAGTACGCTAGTAAGTAAACTAAGACCTGTTACCTAATTCCTATTAAATGGTAAAGCATTCAATAGCGCCTTTTACAATAAAAATCTTTTAAGGTTTCAATAAATATAAACAAAAACCCAATCAAAGTCACTGTCACTAAATGGTAAATTTTTTAAAACCACGTGTACTCCACACTATAATTCTTATAGAGGCTGCATACGTATGAGTGATATTTAATTAAGAGACCATTGCACATACTACCTTAAAAACGCTCATAAATAAATAAAAAACGGTACATTTGGTTTAAGTACATTCTACAATTGGGCGTGGCAGTTATTAATTTTGGCCTTGTCAAAAGAATCTTCAAGGACATGTTATGTTTTATTCGAAAAGTCAAATTTTGCCTCAGAAATCTACATAAATATGTTGTGTGGAAGGTATAATTAATGTAAACTAATTGCCGCCCTTTAAATAGTATTCTCTTTATCCACTCATTATCAACTGCATACATATATATTTTCTTTACCTCTTTAACATAATTGCATATATTATGCAAGCCAAGAATGTTGGTTTAAAAGGCTTTGGAAGAATAATTGTGCATGTGTTGAATGTATATACAAACAACGATATTATACAAAGCAAATATATGCACATAACAAACACACGCACCGCAACACCTGTGTACATTTTACCCAGAATGCATGCAATTGCCTGCTATTGTAGCATAAGTGCTATAATGAAACCGAGCATGAATTAATAAGTGTATATATGTGTTTATATATGTATGTTTGTTGGGAGATATAAACAGAAAAGGTGCTACACAAAGTAGAACAAATCGTAAACATTAAAATGCTACCCACATAAATTACAAGCACCTACTTGGCACATGCACGGCGTCTTATTTAAGAAGGCTTCCAAAAATCATCCGCAAGGCTTGAAATTTTTGAACTTTTAGCTATTCCTAATCAGGTTTCATATAAAATACATAGATTTGCAAACTTTTGTCATGTAAAGACATGCAGGAATTTAATAAGTTTATTTATTCAGTCAAGCCATACTCTACTGCACCTGCTAACAATTATTACGCAATTAAACACCCGCTTGCCATTACCAAAAGGACACACAAAGTGAATTAGCAGAATGTGTTCGTAGGTATGCCACGCCCACAATGCTCTAAGCTACATTATAAAAAATATAATTTAGATTTCTTGTTATAGCTAAGAAGCTCTTGAAAAATCTTTAGCAGGCAAATAGTTCTAGAGATATAAAAAGAAATTTAGAACCTTCACTTTTCTCCCTTTTAGATATTACTTATGCATATTGCCAGCATTGAAAAATTACCTTTAACCACAACCGGTTCACCATTGTTGATACGATGCAAAACGTTTTTATCGGTTACATTTGTTATAGGCAAAGATTCCGAATGTCACGATGTCTACTTGTCCCTAACGAAACTGTACCAACCGAGTAAGCAGACCTTTTATTATATTCCCTGCATATAATGCATCCTATTCTTCTTCGTTTTTGTTTGTTCTTTAAACAGTATCCATTGACAAGTTGTATTGCTTCAATTATCAGCCAACAAAAGATGATATTCCGAAAATGTCCGGGTGGGATTTCTTTACATTGGAACAGGAATTTAAACGTATGCGTGTTCCGAATGATATTTGGACACTATGCAATTTAAACTCCAATTATGAATTGTGTGATACTTATCCGCGACAAATCTATGTACCGATGGAGACCAATACCGCCATGTTGATTGGCAGTTCACGTTTTCGTTCAAAGGGTCGCCTGCCAGCTTTGACGTATCTGCATGGTAATAAGGTAAGTGGAAGCCTAATATTAAAATAAACACATGACACAATTTCGTAGTTGTTGTCTAAGTAAATATTGAGAGTAATTGAAAAAAAATATTTTTTTAGAGAAAGTAAAAAATTTTAACAATTAAAAAATTATAAAAATTTTAGTGTAAAATTTGCAAAACTCTCCCACTTAACTTTCTTAAGCGAACATGGCTCTGACACCATGCATAAAATTGTTAACCGCTGGTCTCAAAATGCATAAAATTCTCCTGGTCAAGCTGCCAACCAATAACAAAAAGCGCAATCAAGGGAATCTACCAAATTATGGGCAAGCTTTAAACGAAATAGCTACAAAACTTTGTTGTCCCCGTAATAAACTTTGCCCGCTTGAGAATGTATGTCTCGATTATCCACAACCCTCTTGTACACCGTATCATATAAAAATACCCGGAGACACTCTGTGCTGTACAGATGAACGCATCAAACGTAGTGATATATGTGAAGCTGCAACGAGCCCAGTGAGACTTCCGAAGAAAAAGAAAAAGAAACGAGAAGCGTTCAAGTCTATGTGGGAAACACTACCCAATTATAAACCAAATTGTGCGCTGACAATACGCATGGACGACAAATGTTATAAGCCGGCGCCTCTAGCCAATCGTAAATTTCAACAAACGTGGCAAAATTGTCCGCCAGTTAAATTGAAAAAGAAGAAATTATGTTGCTTCGATGAAACAATAACGCCACCACCGTCACTGTGTAGCCATCCGCGTAAGAGTGCCTGCGAAGATGATCCTGAGAAATTGAAAATCGATTTCAATTTACTACGCGAATGCTTAAAACCGCAAAATAATAGGCCACCGCAAAAACCATCTCGTTGCCCTAAAACGAGCATGGCCTGTTGCCAGAAAATAGCGAAAAGAATCAAATGTCGGCGCTCAAGATCACCAAACGGCTGTGAACCAGAATTATGCCCCTATCCTAGTTTTTCCGAATGCCTAGGCGTTCCCGCCGTAAAAGCAGCAGCAGAAGAATGCATTTGTATTCCCGCCATCCCACAATGTGATGCGAAATGCTATGAGATTTATAAAGAAAGATTCAAATTACCACCACCACTGCCAGCGTGGCCTCCACTTGAAAGACCCAAATAGCAAAATATAGTTCCCATCTTAATCTTTAGTATTATATTTTGTTGCTTGAGTGTGTACCTACGTTACACTATATTATAACAGTGCATATAACAGTTTATAGGCATTTGTTATAATATAGTATAAAGGTTGTGCGATACCACTGAGAAGTGAAATGAGGAGAATAAAAATTTACGATTATCATTTGGAAAATTGAAAATCGTCTTTGTCTCAGACTTTAAAGTTTAGGGTTGAAGAGGGCCCAACAACATTTGCTTTAATCCCGATATAGCTATTTCTACCCTGCACCACCTTCAATTGTACCGATCGACTCAGAATCGATTTAATCGAAGTCCGTTGTCCGTCTGGGCGTCCATGTACGTTTGTGCACAAGGTAAGAATCGTATTTTTATACCCTCCACTTTAGTGATGAGAGTATACTAAGTTTGTTCTTCTGTTTGCAACACCCAGAAGTAGGCGTCAGAGAGATAAAGTATATATTCTTGATCAGCATTCAAAACTGAGTCGATCTAGACATATATCCGTGTGTCCGTCTGTTGTTGGCATTCTCACGGGCGTAAATCTTGAGATATTGAGCTGAAATTGTGTACATACACTATTAAAGTAATTAAAGTAAAAACCTGTCACGCCCACTATTATAAATGTAAAGGGTATTAAAGATTTGGTCTAAGCCAAATTTAGTTTTCTTACATGTTTAATATATTTCGCTGCAGTTTCGCACCCTGGATATGTTTTGGCCTGAAGAGGACCTTTGTTGAAAGTTTGACCCTCTTCTTATAACCAACTATTATAAAAGAAGTTTTTATAGGGTGACAAATGGCAATTCTTAATCTATTTTAACACAATTTGGTAAAGAATAGTTCATTAGCTGATATTTAACAGAACCGACCTGACCGAATCATTTCCCAAGCCCCCTTCAATGTAAAGATATTTCCCCAAATGGTATATATGGTAACGCTTCCCTCGTCTACAATAAATGTAACATCATTTTTGGATGTAGAATATTAAATACTCGGGTGTATCCTACTGTAACATTTTCCCTTGTTTTACTTGTTTCAAATTGAACTGTCACAAAAATATCAGCCTCTTAGCTTTTTAACTCAATTCCCAACATTTCGAAACTACATTTTTCTTATGCAAAAACGAAAAATTTGAAAAATTTGAAAATTTTCTTTAACTCCAACTATTTCGGCAAAAATCTTAAGTAAAATTATATAAAAATTGTAAAAACAAAATTGAATTAAAAAAAAAAAATGTTTCGATTAATTAATGTCGTGAAAAATACAAAATCCATTGGCCGCAGCTGGATAACCAAGTGTGAATTCTCCAGCAGCAAGGGAGGCGGTAACGACGACGATTTATTGCGCGAAGGTACTTGGAATCCACCACCCATCTGTAAAGGTCGCAAAATAGAGGAGGATGAAAAGAAATGTTGTCCGGCATCGGGAGGAGGTCATTGTCCTAGTATTAAAGAAAGCAAATGTACACCACCGGAAGGAGTAGAGTCGGAATTTATGTGCTGTACCGATCCACGTTTAAAGCAAGAATGTGATGCTAATAAAAAACAAAAAAAATCGAAAAAAGCAGACAAAGAACCATTCAAGTCTATGTGGGAAACTTTACCCAACTGGGAACCCAATTGTGATATTGTACCTCGTACGGATGAGACACACTATAAACCCTCGGATAAGGAGACACGCATTTATCGACGAACATGGGAAGAATGTGACGAGGTCAAGTTTAAGAAGCGCAAAGTATGCTGTTTTGATGAGCCACCATTGCCGCCCATTTGCAAACGAAAAGAGGGAGAAAAACCAGCCACCGCCTGTGAGACAGATGAGGAATTATTAAAAGTTGACTTGACTCTGTTAAAGGAGTGTATGGAAGGACCAAGTAAGCCCGAAACCAAAGCTGAAAGATGTAAAAAAATACGAATGCCCTGCTGTCAGCTAGCGGCTAAAAAAACTAAATGCCGCAAAGAGTTCGGTCCCAGCGGTTGCAAGAGGGAGTGTGCTCCATATCCCAGTTTTTCCGAATGTGTACGAGAAGCTCTGCGAAAAGGACCTCCCGTGGAATGTAAATGTACGGAGGTACCGATGCAATGTGTGGTTTTCGAATTTATGAAAGTCAAACAAAAGTTCAACTTGCCACCTCCAGTGCCCGCCTGGCCACCACAGAGGCCCAAATAAATTGAAACAAATTTCAAACAAACAATTTCTCTTTCTTTCTCTATTTATTTGTGAACAATTTTTTCATTGAATAAAAATTAAGGATTAAACTTTTTTGGCCCAAAAATAAAAAAACAATTTGATTTGTTTTAATATTTTGTACGATAAATAGGCGTGTATATGTCGCTGCAGTCAACCATTATCCGGTTTTAGTGCGCGCTGCCTAGAGGATGAACAAATGTTGGAAGCGATACGAAAAACGAATCCAAATACGAATTCCACATGCATGTACGTGGTGGATACGCGACCGCGGGTATGAAAAATTCAGCGAATTTTTTTTTTTTTTTTTTTTTATTTAAATAAGAAAAAGAAAAACCTTTATAGATCAACGCTTTGGCGAATAGGGCGGCAGGCAAAGGTTATGAAAATGAGGCTTTTTACGAAAATATTAAATTTCATTTTTTGGGCATTGAGAACATTCACGTACAACGCACCAGCTTACAAAAGCTCACTGAGACTCTGGATCAGAAAACGCCCACGATGAGTGGCTTTTTAAATGGTTTGGAATCTTCCGGTTGGCTAAAACATATACGTTCCATTTTAGACACTTCAGGGTAAAATGAAATTATTTAAAAAAAATTTAACGTTTACACGAAAAAAAAACTCTTCTCTCGTTCGTTTATAAAGTTTTATCTCCAGTAAGGTGAATAAAGGTATTTCGGTGGTGGTGCATTGTTCCGATGGCTGGGATAGGACGGCTCAAGTATGTTCATTGGCTGCCTTAATGCTAGATCCCTATTATAGGACCATAAAAGGCTTTCAAGTGAGAAGATTAAAAAGCAAAATAAATATTTTATCGCAGTTGATTTGATTTAAACATTTTCTCTGTTTTAGGCTTTGATTGAAAAAGACTGGCTGGCCTTTGGCCATAAGTTTAGTGATCGTTGCGCTCACATACAAACTGATAATCGCGAGGTATCGCCAATATTTACACAATTCCTGGATTGCACCTGGCAGCTAATGACTCAACGCAGTGATGCTTTTGAGTTTAACGAACGCTTCCTTTTAATACTGCACGATCATGTGCACTCGTGTCAATTTGGCACATTTGTGGGTAATTGTGAAAAAGATCGCCTAGATTTGAAACTTGCTGAGCGCACCTACTCACTGTGGGGTTACATGGCCAATCACATGAACGAGTATGTAAATCCTTTGTACAAACCAGACATTGAGGGGACCATTGAACCTAATCTAGCACCGCAATGCATTAAGTAAGATTACAACACACACAACAAAAAATGTTTATGTTGTGTTTGCAACAATATAGATTTATTTATTTAAGTAATTAGTTAACAAAGGATATGATATAAGTGCTAATATTATAATGATGTGCACACAGCAAGACGAACCAGACAACTGAATAATGTCAGAGAAAAACTCCACGTCTTATATAGGCAAATGAAGACGAACATTATCCTGAAGAATTAGATAATTTTATCATATAACAAATTCTGGGAATTTCCATGATAAGCAAATATGCAATATTTCCATGATAAGCAAAAATTAAAAAAAGGAATTTCCCGCACAAACAATTCAAAATGGATTGCTTGTGCTTGTATGTTATTGGTTATCGCTTATCACAAAATATAAGCTACGTGTTTGTGTTATGTGTGCATAACAGTTTATAATATCGTTACGGTCTGAACATGAATTCTTTTAGATTTTGGCGTGGCATGTATGGCCGCTTTGAGAGTGGCATTCATCCACGTGAACCTTTAGCTGACACCTTACAAGCCTCCAGAGATCAATGCGCCTCCCTGGAGGATCATGTACAATTGTTAAGTAAAGTAAACAGTCTGAACATGAATTCTTTTAGATTTTGGCGTGGCATGTATGGCCGCTTTGAGAGTGGCATTCATCCACGTGAACCTTTAGCTGACACCTTACAAGCCACCAGAGATCAATGCGCCTCCCTGGAGGATCATGTACAATTGTTAAGTAAAGTAAGTTAATAGAAATATATAAAAAAATTGTTTTTCATTCTGTTCAAAATAATTCCTCCTTCTTAGCGTATAGCCAGCTTTAAAAGTTATTTGTCGAAATCTGCAAGAAAACTGCAGGATGCTACCACCTCGAATAAATGTAATGCCAAAGAGTTTATAGTACCGGAAGAAGCTTCCAGTACAACAGCAACAACACCCGAAATCAATGACAACAAGTAAACTTTCAGATTAAAGGAATCTTTTCACCTCATCACTAATTGTAATTCATTTGCCTACTTTTAGGTACAACTATGATAAGAAAATGAGTGAATTGTCAGCAGCGGATGATGATCATCCGTTAAAACCTCGCGGCCTAACTTTTGCCAATTTATCGGTAGGTTTGTGAAACGCTTACACTATGTAACACAAAGCGTAATCATACCAATCTAACGTTTTACCTTGTATCAACCACGCCCTTCTGAGTGTTTATTGGTTGATGAATTTCTTGTAATCCAAAATTCGACCCAGGGATGCTTTGATGATTATTGAAAATAGACCTGATCGGTTCATATTTAGAGCGTAGCGTTATTTTTTCTAAAATTGGTCTCCAATAGTATTTGGTAGCGATTAGTTAAATAACTTAATAAATGAAATTGTATTTGGAACCGATCGCACCATATTTAGAACCCCTTTCCAGTGAAGACTTTTTTCCTAAAATGACTTATATAACGAATTGTATCTGTAAATTAAATCCAATTGGAGCATTAATGTTGGAAGTAAGCGGGTATTAAATGATCGGTTAGAACAAACTAAATTTTAAGTACATATGTACTGACCATAACATATTTAGACCTGATGGTAAATAATAAAAAAATTTAACATAGCTCTCAGATGAAATAGATCCTAGTACTATAACCGAAGAAATCAATTCGGTGGCATTAGATTGGAAGTCAATGCGTGATGTTAAAGCCTGCTCCTGTGACACACCATTCGATCAATTTAGCAAAAAGGTATCGTAAAATGGAATTCAATCATTTTGCAAAAATGATCACTTCATCGCTGTAACTATTCCAGACCCACTGTTGGCGGTGCGGTGATATTTTTTGTGAACGTTGCATTGATAGGAATGTACCCTTGCCTGGACATAACAGCGGCACTCCAGTGCCTGTTTGTCACAATTGTTTTCGTTTGTTGCAAAAAGTTAGCCCATGAATTAAACAACAACAACAACAACAACAAAAATGATAAATTTCATTATCGTTTATACACCAAACGTGACAATGCTGTGAAGAGAAAAGAAGACAAACTATGAAACGTATGAACAATATTCACAAATATTTTAGAAAAATATGCAGATGCTTCAATATATTGTTGTAATACTTAAATTGAAGGCAACAAACAACAGATTACTATTCAAACATCATCATCTGTCTGCAGGTCTCCTTCACAGAGCATACAGAAAACTCCGTTCTCTGTTCTTAAATGTATTTATTTATCCCTTCTTAGTTGTAAAAGCTTAATATATTTTTTTGGTCCTTAAGGAAAATAACAAAAACATTGCTTTCTTTGTTGTAGTTGACTGATTTATACAAAATAGATTCCATCCCTTTGTTTTCACACAAGTTATTAAAATCACGTAGATGCACTTGTTTGTGTGTTTGTTTTATGTATTAATTTTAATTTAAGTCTGAAGCAAGTGTGTGCATCGTGTTTGACATGTAACCTCGAAAGTCACTCTTTTCCTAGAGTTTTCTCTGCAATGAAAACCATCTCATAAGTGCTTAAATTTTTTGTTCTTTGTAAAGAAATAGAAGAAATTTTTATCACATCTAAGTCTAAACACGTGAATCTTACATCACATTTATATACCTAATGCCTGTCACTCTATATTAAATTATGTTTTCATATATAATATACAATACATACATATGTGTACATATATATAATATGCAAATAAAATATATATAAAAGTAATAAAAAATACAAGTTGTAATGTTGAAAAGGCATGACTTTTATTTGGAATTGAGATTAGCTTAACTAGGAGCCCTATCGCCAGAATAGATTCGAAAGTTTAAGATTCGAATCTCGGTTCTCTCGAGACATAGATGCCTTGCCCAACAGGCTTACGAATGGAGTTACAAACGTCCACACAAACTTTATACCTTTTACCACAAGTTAGTGCAGAGTATAAAAATCTTCACGACTCGTATTTCATGAACTTATGAACTGTTTTTGTAAAAATTTGAATTATTTTATTTTTATTCGAACATCATTTTATCATCATTTACATTCACTTTCTTTTTAAATAAACAGTGAAGACGTTATGGTCGGCCTAAACAAGTAATACCCCACACCACAATTTTGCTGTTAGTCAGTTGAGTTGTATCCGATCAGTTATAACTGTCCGTAACCCAAAACACATGCAAATTTCATCAATAAAAAGGAGAAACTACGACCCACATAGGTTGATTACAAGATATATACAGACAGACAGATATACAGACGGACATAGTTAAATCGATTCAGGTTTTGATTTCAAACCGATCGATATACTTAAAGTTGATTCAGCACAAATATCACATTTTTTGCTATTAACCGATCGTAACATTTTCACTTGCTTTCTCTGCAATAATTATAACGTAGAGTGTTCCTGTTTACGTGGCATACATTAACCAATCGGGTTTCATGCGCAATATGACCGGAACACTGGTACAGGGCAACACTGCCACCTCGGTTATTACCGCATTAACCAGTTCTGGTGGCGTTATGTCATAATTCAAATTCAAAGGTGACAGTTTCGGCTTGCTTTGCCAATTCACCAGACAACACTTATCATCCACAACCAAATCCTCGGGATTATCCAATTCGTTATAGACAATGGCATCCGTTTGAAAGCGTTCACTGAACTTGTGCGTTTCACAACATACCAGAACGGGTACATTGAATGAACGAGCGACCAACGCCACCTGAGATGTGCCAGCGCGCGACATTACATAACCATTGGCAAGCAAAGCATGTGCGCCCAGTAAAATCTTAGTTACTTCGGGCATAACAAAACTAATGGCATTAATTAGAACGTAGGTGCAGGATATGCCCTTCACGGATAAGCGTCGTAACATTTCTCGTCCCTCGCAAAAGGGTCGTGAATCAACTATAATTACGCGAAAATCGATGTCACGGTCACGAGCCGCTTCCAATATGTAATTTATTAAAGAGGAACTGCAACGAATCAAAATAAATCTAAATTTTAATTTCAAATTTTTATACCCTCCACCTTAGTGATGAGAGTATGCACCACTATATATATTGCAACACCCAGAGGTAGGCGTCAGATCAGCATCAAAAACTGAGTCGATCTAGACATGAATGTCCGTATGTCCGTGTATCTGATCTGTTGTTGACATTCTCACAGGCGTAAATTTTGAGATATTGAACTGAAATTTTGTACACAGGTACTTTTAATTATTGCACGCAGATCGCTATTTAAAATGGGCAAAATCGGTTAAAAGCCACGCCCACAATTGACAAAAATTTATATATCTGCTATAAAAGTTGACCTATGAACTTCAAATTTGATATACGTATCCATATAGTTATCCCATCCATCGATGTACCAAAAATGGGCGTGGTTGGATAATAGACACTCCTACAGTTTGCAAAGAACTATATTCACTATAAAACTTTACTTGCAATCTGATATATATATATATATTTGCCACGCCTACCGTTGCATTTAGAATTTGGCCTAAGCCAAAATTTAGTTCTCTTACTTGTTTGTCTTACTTTTGAAAGTTTTCAGTTAATCACTTACCAACCGAAAGTTAGGATAACATCGCCATGAGTAATTTTTTGTTGCATGGTAGAATTAATAGCTTGGGCAGCTTTTTCTATTTGATTCTCTATATAAGTATCGATTAAACAAAATAATTTATTTTTAAGCTGAAAAAAAAAAAGAAAATTAAAGAACATTTTATTCAGATATTTTCCATCAGCGAAAGAAAGCAACATTTACCTCTGACTCCGGCTGATTGTTGGGTAGTTGTGTCAACATTTGTTTAATATATTTGTGAGCATTAATTACGGACACAGCCAACATGCGGCAGGTATTTAAGTAGCTGACACAATTTTTAATAAACGCTTCCAGGCTGCGGCCAAATTCCTTCTTCGGTGGCGTTTCGAAATCTTGTATAACCTTAAAATCATTTTTAAACAATCTTTTCAATAAAAATCATTTACAAATTTCTTTACCATCTTGATGGCATTCAGGAAAGCTATACATCTAGCATTCGACCCCACCACCGTACGTTTCGCGTATTGCTCCCCCAGCCGCACTACGCTGGGATGTATTTGTGTATGATTTATAAATAAATTAACGTTAATATTGCGTCGTTCCAGATGACTGAATAACTTGATATTGCCATCATTCATGAGCACATGTTTAGTGGGTGTTGCATGTACGCTGTTTACCCGTTCAATGGGTACTTTTTCGGGCGATTTCGTAACTTTGTTCGTTGTGATGGGCGTTGTTTCTGTTGTTGGCTTAACTTTGAATACACTCGTTTTTGTGTTGGATTTTTGAGCTTGTGCTTGAGCTTTAGCTGCACGTTGAGCTTCTTGAATAGCTCTTCTTTCGGCCTTGGTTAGAGCAGGTTTTTTCTATCGAAAAGAAATATTTTTTTACATTAGATTTTTGTTGTCCTTTGACATTGTTTACCTTTTCATTTATTTCCTCTCTGGCTGGCTCGCATACATCCTTGATGACGACATCCGGTTTTTCCAGCACATCATCACCAACATTTGATTTTTTCGCTTTGGCTAGTTGTTTGGCCAATTTTCTAGCTTCACGTTCAGCCTTAACCTGATCTCTGGTCTTCTCTTCTTTTTCCTCATTATTACCAACATGCTGATTCGTGTTAAATGCTACATCATTCAGTGCCTCATTCATTTTGTTTTCACTAGCTTTGACTTTTCTAGCTTGTTTGGCCAACTTTTTAGCCTCTCGCTTGCACGACTTTTCATTGGCTGATTCTTGAGTTGTGCTTTGGCCATCATTTGTTAAAGTTACAGCTGTGCCCGGCACACTCACAATATGAGCCGTTTCCAGCATAACTTCCACTTTAATTTCCGTGCTAATTTCCGTGGTTGTCTGTATATTGGGATTACTCATTTTCAAAGCGGCAAGTTTTGGATACTTTTCCGTAATCTTTTCACTCTTAACAATCGCACAACTCTAAATTAAACGGGGAAATATTTGTAATTATCTTTTTTGTTGGAAAGTGAAAAAGAAGCAAAGCATGTTTAAGAAAATCCACAAGTCATACCTTGCCATTGGAACCTTTAAACATTTTGTGCTATGAGTTTGTTTAATAAAAATCGAAATTAATGACAATTACCTAAAGAGTTACGCTTTTTAAAGAACATTTTTTAATAAAATAATTACCTTTTTATTCCCTCTTCAGTAGCTGTCCACGAATGCAACTCCTAATACATAGATTATATGTTAAACAAATATGTTTAGAGTTTGTGAAAATATTTATTAAACAATAAATTGGCATTTGCGTGATAAATTAAGGTTCATGTAAAAATAATAATAATATTATTAAGCATTAAATGATAATATTCAGATAATTTTTATAAAATTATTTATTAAAAAAAACTTAATTTTATATAAAATTTGAGTTAACTATTCTTTAAAAAATGTTTCTTCACTAAAATTATACAACAGCTCAATTCCATTGTGTTTCATTACGGTATCATTATTATTTTCACGCCCCAATCACTGACATTTGAAAATAAATTTTATCATATATTTGGCAAGAGAAAATATAACTAACAAAATTGTTTTAAGGACACAATAAAAAATGTCTGCTATTATATCAAATGCAATAAGACGTCAAATTAGTGGAGTTGGCCCTTCTGCTGGAGAACATTCAGGTGATTATACATTCACCATAACAAGAAACGATAATAAAAAATTATGTAATTCACCTGTATATTAATTTCAGCTGGCCACAAGTTATGGAAACGTTTAACATTCTTTGTTGCTTTCCCAGCTATTGCTTTGTGCATGGTGAATGTTTATTTGAAGCATCAAGAAGAACACCATCGTCCACGTCCACCATTTGTCAAATATGAATATTTGTGTCGTCGCGAAAAACGTTTCCCTTGGGGTGATGGCACTAAATCATTGTTCCATAATCCTCATGTCAATGCCTTGCCCGATGGTTATGAGGATGAGCATTAAATTAATAGTCTGTAGTAGTAGAATGGCTTTTGTTGGCGGAAATTTATGTGAATTCTGTTCAGATCAAGATCAAAATTATAATAAATCCTGATTGCATTCATATAGGCCCAGTGGTGTAAATGTGTTTTAAAAATAATAATTTGGTAACAGTTAGTTATTGCACAATGGAGTCTGAGGTACCTATTTACCCATTAAAAAAAATATAGTTGCGATCTCAAGTTGGAGTTAGTTTACAGCAACAATTTCACCGTACAGAGGGGAAGTTTTTTGTTCAATTTTGTAAAGAAAATTTTGATTGTCAGAAATATTGCAATGGGCGCTGAGGAGGTTCTTACATACTAAATTTTGGAGAAAACAGTAGATTTGGTAACATTAATCGCAACATTAGGAGTTAGTCCAGTTTTAAATGATGTGTGACAATTTTTATAGCACTGCAAGCGGGAATCGTATTTTTCATAAGTGAATTATAATGTTCACCAACTGAACGGCTATTTTTGATAAAGTAATTATGGTAAATCCCTTTTTAAGTTCTTTGAATTTTTTATTTATAATATTTTTTCTGTTTTAGCGAAATGGATATAAGTTCTACCTAAATGTAATAAATTTTCAATGTTTTGCAAGTTTTTGTATTAAGTATGTGAAATACAACTCTGTCCATTTTTCACTATTGTGAATAGTTGCAATGTCGGTGATTTATTGCTTGCATTCTTTTTTGTATTTTCTCTATTCTGTTTACACTCGTGCTGGGATGATTGTTGTTGCAATCACATTTAATCTTAGTTCTTATGAGCAAGTGCATTTGTTGTTGCGGTAATAAAGTGCTTGTTCTATTGCTATGTATTATAACCTCCAAAAAAAAAAAAATCAGACGCTGAAAAAAGCGGTTTATTTCCATTTATGTAAACAGAATGAAAGTGGCTAATATTTTAGATATATTTTAGTAAGAACGATTGCATTAAATGTGTGTGAGTGAAGTGAATAAAAGTAAATTTCAGTTTTTTTTTCTTAGTAAATCATTTTCTTAAGACTTTAATTTAATAAAATAACAGTAAATATAGGCATCTGACTAAATGCCACAGGGATAGTAGTAGGTATGGTTATGGTGTTATGGGGGTGTGTCTATGCAACAGGATACATTGCATGAGAGTTGCAAGTGATTTTTCAAGACAATAAAATAGTAAAACGCAATTTCTGTGAACACGTAATCAATTAAATAAGCAATAAGTTATTTTCATGTGATATTTCTATATGAATGTGTAAGGAAAAGTATAAATCAAACCGCATAATATGACTGATGAGTGTGTAATAACGACAACGACGGCAATAACGAATGTCGAGTATATAACAACGGCTATTCTCAAAATGCAAGCCGCTGATAGTGACAAGGCCGATGCCTTAGGCACGGGTGTTGGTGAAGAATCTTTGCCCTTAATAAACAATGGCTTGGTGGCGAATACTAACGCCAAACCTATGTAAGTACAAAGTATTGTATAATTTCAATTAAAGATAAGGATTTGCTTATGTATGTGAAATATATTTTTAGTTCCCAGCACAGCACCGCATATATAGCTCGCATGCCGACTGAACGCAATGCTATGGAATACAATATGAACCATAAATCTCGCGGTTTAGCTTTAATATTCAATCATGAGTTTTTTGAGATACCAGATCTGGACAAGCGTAAGGGTACTAATGTGGACGCGGACGCTTTGAAAAAAGCCTTAGAGAATTTGGACTTTAATGTTAGCATACATAAGGATTGCAAATTACGTGATTTACTAGGACATATCGAAAAAGGTATATGGATTGAAATTAAAAATAAGTAAGAAAGCTAAATTTGGCTTAGGTCAAATCTTAAATACCTTCCACCTTCACACCGAAAAAAAAAAAAAAACATGTCTAAATCGACTCAGTTTTCGACCCTGATCAAAAATATATATACTTTGTAGCGTCTCTGTAGCGCCTCCTTCTGGGTGTTGCTAACGTAAGAACAAACTCAGTCACCATCACTAGGGTGGAGGGTATAAAAAAACGATCATATAAATAAAATGTGATTTTAATAAATTGTTTTAGCTGCCAGCCTGGATCACTGTGATAATGATTGCATTGTGGTGGCCATACTATCGCATGGTGCCCATGGTTATTTATATGCCAAAGATGTCATGTATCGCATTGATACCATCTGGCACTTTTTCACTGCTACCAATTGCCCCAGCTTGGCTGGTAAACCAAAATTGTTTTTTATACAAGCTTGCCGTGGAGATCGCTTAGATCCCGGCATTAAAATGCAAAAGACTGAAACTGATGGGGAGTCTTTATGCTCCTCCGCCAGTTATAGGATACCCATACATGCAGATTTCCTTATATCCTACTCCACCATACCAGGTTTGAGCAGTCAACATTTCTTTCACCATTCAGTGAATTACTATGTTTTTCTCAATTTGTTAAGGTTTTTATTCTTGGCGCAGTGTTAACAACGGTTCTTGGTTTATACAATCTTTAGTAGAAGAATTGAATGCTCATGGCAAGGATTATGATATATTAACGTTGCTCACGTTTGTGAACCAACGTGTAGCCTTTGACTTTGAATCGTGTGTACCCACTGCAGCTAGGATGGATCAACAAAAACAAATACCCTGCATTACCTCAATGCTAACACGTATACTGCGCTTCAAAGATAAAAGTCACAAGTAAATGCCATACTGCAATATAAAGTATTATTAAACACTTCAAATTAAGTCATCGACAACAACAACAACAACAACAACAATAATAATAAGTTCTTAAACACATTAAATACAAAATTCATGTACAAATTTACAAGATGTGTGTTATAGCAGAGATTTCAAAACGTTATTTAAACCCAATTAATCATATTTTTCATATTCATATACACCCTACATATACAATTATACAAATACAATAATTAGTTAGTCATAAAAATTTTTTTACACATTTTATTGGTTGTTATGGATTTTTTCACCTACATTAAGTTACTCTAGTTTAACTTTAGGCAAAAAAAAAAAAAAAGAAAGTGACTTCCTGCTTACAAATATTTTATATTAATTTTATAAGAGATCTCTATATAATATCAATTCTATACAAAGAATTCTTAGTTTAAGGATTTACTTGCTACTTAGAAAAGTTATTATTTTTAAATTCTCCTCTACATTAATCTTTTTGAAGAAATTATATTTGTGTAATTATTTTTATTCTGGATTCTTTAAATATGTATAATGTAACAGGACATATTCCTATTAATTTCAATATTTCTTAAATGCAATGGTTGCCATAAATTCTTCATAATTTAGTTTTAATAAATAATAAAAATCAATTTATATTATCTTCATAATTAACTTGGCATATTTCAATTACAAAATATGAAAATAGCAGCAATTTTTTAAATTAATTTTAAAGTTAAATGTTACTTTGAAAACGTTTAGTAATACAATTTGCATTAAATGGCCTTTAAATGTCGCTTGCACATGCTTATTGTGAATGATTATACTCTACTAAAACTCTAAGGACAATCTCTACTTTGTAGATGAATAATAATTCGTCTTTCATTTTAAATGTCTCTTTCAATGATTATTTATAGTTCATATTTGGATTGATATTGATAAATATTATATATATTATAAAACGTAGAAAGAAATCATATAAAAGGTATGTGGCAACTCTCACTCGAAAATAATTAATTTATATCCGTTACAAATCAATGGCGGCAGGAATGTGTTTTTTACTGTGAATAGTTTTGTTCAATATATTAAAGTAGAGAAAGAAGGAAAAGGAAATAGAAGAAATTATTAAACGAAGAGGAACACAAAAGCACTAATTAGTTATATTATACTAGAAGAATACGCCGCCGGTTTGCTTTTCTTACCGTAGATTACTTGTATCTGCTTTTTCTGCTGTTTTTATACTTATTTATTTTGTCCAATTATAGGTCATAAACACTATATTTATGATTTCTATCTTCTAAATAATCTTTGTTTTGTTGTTAATCATATTCTATGTATTTAAATAGTGCGCAATATAACTTGAAATGAGGTCACAATAGAGTCGTGCTGGCTCTAGAAAAAAAAAGTAGGTAGTAGATTATTATAAATAAGTGAACCCTTAACACTGTGGCGTATAAAATATAAAAGAGCAGATGTTTGATTGTCGATAATATATAATATTGTGCGTTTTAATATAATTCAATGTAAACACTTTCGTGTGTTCCAATGAGTTGCAATTTTCACAAGAGAAATACCAGGAAGCACATATGTGAAATGCTAAATAATAGCTATTCCTTTTATTAAGGGTTGTTTACATATTGTGAAAATATAACATTATTATTACGTATATATACATAAGCACTCTTTTTTAAGTTCATCATCATCTGTTTTCGCGGCTGTTTTCTTGTGAATCTATTTTCTATATATAGAAAGTTGAAAAATATTCCTCAACATTCCAATACATTTAAAATTAACTGCATATACGACTCTCTCTGATATTAGCGCTTATAGAGTGTTAGGGACGGTGTGCTTTGCTCTTTCTATTCAGTTGTTCGTCTCCTGTTCGACTCGTTAGACGTTGTGAGAATCGTTGTGTATGTCAGAAAATTTTCATATTTTCTTAATAAAACGTGTCTATCGCAATTACAGAGTAATAATATCATTTGTGTATTGATTTTAACAATTGTGTATAATTAATAACAAACAAAACTAGAACTTTAAAATAAATTTGAGACAAAGCCATAGAAAATAGTTGGAAATAAAAGCAAAGGGTTATAAACCTTTATGTGACGGCAAAACCAAAGAATACTAGAAAATTCTCCAAGCGAAAAGACAAAAGAGAAGAAGAATAACGTTTTATTTTTCATTAACGGTATAAGACAAGTAATAAGAATACAGTGGCAAAGCAGTACACACTCTACTACACAAAGTGAACAATTTAATAAAGATTTTTCGGAGACAAAAGGAAAGAATTTTATTTTTATATCATATAACCAAATAAAAAAAAAAAAAAGAAGCAAAACAAAAAATCACTATATGTAATCAGGTATGTGTATGTGTGTGTTTTTGTACATTGTAACTGTCACATGTTTTCTTATATTTGAAAATCAATAGGATTTTTTTTTTATGTGCGCTACCGAAATGTATTTACATATATATTTATATATATATAAGTGTTGGTGTGTAAAAGAATTTGTAAATATGTAACTATTAGTGAATTTGCTATGATTTTATACTTAGCAAATTCGCTTATATATATTATATGTTTGTATACAAGTGTTGGATTTATTCAGTATATTGAAACGTCATTAGACTTTGTGTCTATGTTGGCTAAAGCACATGCTTTTTCAAACCACATCAATGGTTAGTTGGGTAGTGAAGAGCAAAAACAAGACATTTTTACAGCAACACACAACACATTGTATTGGGTGGGTATTGTTGCCAAGTTGCCCCCTTTTTAAATAAAAACTCTTTTTTTTTTTTTTTTTTTTCTTACTTCTCATTATATACATTAAACATTTATTTTATAATAGATGGTCAGTCAGATAATTTTTACCATCCCAAGGTTGGTGGCCGTAAAAACATGTTTTCGTTGCTTCATGTTGATTTTACGGCTGAAAAGTAGCGAATCGTTGATATTAATAAGCTTTCCATAAGGAAATAAAATCGGTTTACATCTTCTGTTCAGGCAAGAGCGCTAAAGTTGGAAGAATTCTTTGAAAAAATGTGAAATTTTCGAAAAACAAACATGAAGTATGTTCTACATTGGGGTGGTTTCTAATTAAACCGCCAAAGTATTCTTTAAAGTAATTGATTCAATTGGTTAAGATTTTCTTTTTATACCCCTCCACCTCAGTGATGAGGGTACACTAAGTTTGTTCTTCCATTTGCAACACCCAGAAGGAAACGTCAGAGACTCTACAAAGTATATACATTCTTGGTCAGTGTGTGTGTCCATGTGTCCATTTGTTGTTGGCATTCTCACTTTTATATATTTAGATGTGTATGGTGCTTAAGATTTGTACTAAGCCAGGTTTAGTTTTTTTCCTTTTAACTTTTAACACAATTATATTAAACACTTCAATTTTTCAGATATCATCACAACCAATCACAACACAGACATCCTGACAACTGACAATATTCAATTCACTTTCTTGTATTCTTTTCCTTGCCTGTCATTTCCTCTCATTCCCCTTAATTAAGTTGTACTAAGTAATGGCACCTTAACTGAATAGCTTGCCAAACGGAAGAGAACTGTTAAAGCAATGATAAATATATGTACAATCATGATTAATATATAATTGATAAAACTGATAAATGGTAGATAGCTACCCAACAGTTTCACGTGTTTATAATATTTAACGGTTAATTAAGAAAGTTAAAGCAAATGCCGCACATGACCCAACCAAAACTAATTCAATTCAATTTCAATTCAATTCTTTTCAACCTCATAGTCGTATAATGGTTTAATGGAAACTT
The DNA here is from genome assembly GCA_963978525.1 of Ornithomya fringillina. Taxonomy (NCBI): domain Eukaryota; kingdom Metazoa; phylum Arthropoda; class Insecta; order Diptera; family Hippoboscidae; genus Ornithomya; species Ornithomya fringillina. Next base: position 8,119,463 of record OZ021694.1, read on the forward strand.
TTCTTTTCTTTTTTTTTTTTTTTACGGTAAAATTTAATTAAACGTTTACATGTGTACGCTACAATGCAAGTATATTAGTTTACAATATTTGCACATATTTTTTAGATAGCGATACATGAAGAATAAGAAATAAGGCAAAAACTGCGTTAGACAACAGAAGCCGAGAGGAATAGAACCGTTGAAGATATAGAAAAACAACGGTGTGTAAAAGTAGTAAAAAGCAAATACTAAATATTTACAAATATATAAACGTATACAATGTATAAATTAATTTGCTTTGGGGAAAGAAATTAAATAAAACAATCACAATAATAATAAAAATAATAAGGAAAATATTTACGTACGAACTTCAACATAACATTAAACAAATATTGTTGTTTTTTTGCAAAACTCTCACTTAAAGAACTCCTTCACAATAATTGTTTTAACAAGTGTGCAAAGTTCTTTCCAATTACGTATTTTTATAATGTATGTATGTCAATTGAAAATAACAACAACAACAACCATTCGTTGTTTAAAAGTGTGTCAGGAAGTGTGTCAAATTTTATTAACACATTAAAACATGTAAGAAAACTAAATTTGGTGTAGGCCATATCTGAAATGGTGGGCGTGACAGGTTTGTTGATGCTTTCTAATAGTGCAAGTCGAGTTTTACATTGAGTAGGGTTTTTTGTAAATTGTGGGCGTGACTGATCGTAAAACAATCTCTTGATGCGATCTATGCCTTGACTTATGAAACCTTCACTTCGTAATTGTGAACGCAATGACAAACTTTTTATACTTACGTTCTATTTATAGTAGTGTAGACAGTATAAAAATAATTTTTGTTATTGTGTAGAGATGTCATAGCAGAAGGATGTATCGTAAGAGTTATTTGGCATTTAGAAAACATCCATACAACCTAAGTGCAGTAGATAATTAAGAAATAAAAAAATAAAAATAAATTTGGGCCAAATCTAAAATAACATTTTCTTCTATAGAGTGGGCGTGTAAGGCACATGAATAGGCTTTTTTATAGCGTTTGTATCATACATCAACTTCCAAATATGTTTTTTTTGTAAATTATCGACACATCTGATATCCGACCATTTTTTGATGCTTTTTTGTGTATAAATAGCCCCCTACCTCAAGGCGGTGGGTTTCTTTACTAATCAGTCGCATTTTAACTTTACTTTTCGTACAATTTTATTACATTACAGATTACATACTTGCATGTTTTGTATATGTATGAAGTTGTTGTTATTGTTGGGCGTTTACTACATTTGTCATTAGGTATGCAATACCCAGAATATGGCTTCAGGAACCTCACAAACTAAATATAATCTTGATTAGAATGAAAAACGTTTGACAGTCACGCCCTCAATCGACAAAAAGCTATTGATCAGCTGTAAAAATTTTGCAAAGAAATTGAAATTCGATACATATATAATTCGAATATTAAAAACTTGGCTATAAATTGCAATTTGATAAACATATGTATCAGCCACAACTTACACATAGAAAATATGGGCGTGGCCGCATAATAAATATGCCCAAAACATACAGTAAACTTTATATGCTGCAGACTCCCACCCATTAAAAGTAATATTCGGTGACACATGCCCTGTACATGAGCATGTGTAGCGTATTTAATATTAATTTAAAGTGAAATGTATTTTTTTCATTTACTTGTGTTTTGTATAAATTAAATTTGTTTTAGAATCAAGTTTTTTTTTAATTAACCTTGCAAGTTAATAAATTTTTCTGAAAATTTAGTTCAAAAATTTTTAATTGATTATTTTATAAGTCGTATAACATGTTGTCTACAATATTATATATACGTATGGGCATTTCCAATTAAAACGACTGATGGAAATTTTTTACACTTTCAAAATGTTGTTACATTAAGTTTCTTAAAAATACTTTCAAAAATCATATGATTTCTGTAACATGTGAAATATTTGAATTGTTTCATGATGGAATTAATTTTGATGGAAATATGTTTGTCAGTCATGTTCATGTATGTGAAATGTGCGACAAATTAGTTTAATTAGTGTTCATGTTGAAGACGGCATGCCAAGAGATGGGCTTACTTTTGACTAACACACACAATGACGATGTATTGTATTTAAAGAGAGCATGCTACCAATACTGGCTCTCATTCATACATGAACATACATTTATATGAAAGTTTATGCATAACGAAAATTACATCATACGGTCATTAGAAATAAGACGAATACAGTTGTTTTGCATACCACATAACCACAATAACAACAATCGCCAGATGAGAATTGGAGAAATGTGCGTTTGCAACAAAGAATTGTGTGTAGTGTAGGCATAATTTTATATCCATTATATCAAAAAAAATTACTAAATATTAATAAAAAGAAAGTGCGGGTAAATTTATTTATAAGAGAAATATTTAAATACAAATAAACAAATTCAATAAGTTTTCGGTACTTGAGCGTACATGCTCAACACCCAAATATTTACAAACTGCGAACAAATATGTGAAATGTATACTCTTCACATAAGATGGGGGGTATACTAAGTTTGCCATTTCATTTGCAACACCTAGAGGAAGGTGTTAGAGACGCTAAAAAAAAGTATATTTATTCTAGATTAGTATGTAAAACCAGCTCGATCTGATCTGTAGAATGCCCGTATGTCCGTCTCAAAATTTACAACCGTGATACACGATTTTATTAAGCTGAAATTTTGTCTAGATATTTTTAGTTTTTGCCCCCAGATCGCTATATAAAGTGGTCAAAATTGATCAAGAGCCACACCCACAATCGACAAATATCTATTTATCTGTCACAAAACTTGACCTATGAACTTGAAATTTGATATGTATTTTTATAATTATCTCATTCACTGAAGTACTAAAAATGGGCATGGTCAGATAACCTAACAATTCTATTTTATGTGAAGGATCTAGTAGAGTATTGGGTAAATAGAATAAAATACTCGTATATAACTTTTATCATATATTTAAAAATTAATTCTCAGAATTTTTTTCTTATTCCAGGTGATTATAAGTTTAATTTAAAAGAAAAGAGAAAAACACAGATAAACGCAATAGTGAAATTAGTGTTCGTTGACATTCAAGCACATTTATACATATTTGTAAAAAAAAAGTGGGTTTTGTTTGGCTAGTTGTGTGACACAACAGAATGGCGACTGTGATTATATCATCTTCCTTGGAAGTTGTTGTTAATGAAAATAACACCAACAATAATAACAATATGAACAAAAAGAAGGGCAAAAATGGTAATAATGAACAAAACAAACAGAAGCAGCAGCAGCAGCAACAACAACAACAACAACAAAAACATCAATCAATTAAACAAAACACACAAAATGGTAGTGAAGAACATATTAAGAAGAAACGTAAGAAGAAACCTAAAAAGGCAGATATAATAAACAATAAAAACAACAACAACAACACCACCACAAATATAAATAATAAAGCTACGAATAATAATGTTAAACAAATTACAAACAATTTAAGCGACAGCGGCATCAAAAGTGATAATAATTCAAACGAATCCGATAACAACAACAACTGCTACCAAATGACCAATTCAACTGAAACTACAGAAACAATAACGGAACTATCCACATCCACATCCACATCCACATCCACTGGTGCTAATGCTAATCAATGTACGCAGGAGCAAATTCAAAAACCCCAGAAATCCATGTCTTATCGTAATTCCGCCTACAGTTATGCGCAAACGGTGGGCAATAAGAATCGTTTTACTAAAACCACATACACTTACAACACAGCGGCCAACACCAATACTAGTGCGGCGGTCGGTCAGGAGGAGAATACTAAACAAAAACAAAAACAAAATCAAAGTCATTCATTGTCGCAACAAAAAACAAAATTTAATCACAAACAAAGGAACATCAACTATTCATATAGTGGACCAACACAATTAACAGCTGGAGACATACTGACAGCTGCTCTAGCCAAACAATGTGCGAAATGTTTAAAATCCGAGCCCAACATTGAGGCCGGTGAAGGTGAAGATGAAGGTGAAGGTGAGAGTGAAAGCAATCTGGATTCCTATACTGCCCAGGAATCTTACAGTTTTGCTGCCGCACCTTATAACCATTACCCACAACACTACACTAAAACATATTATAAAACGAAAACTTCGCATCATTCCTCCAACTCATCGATTAGTGATTATGGTTCAACAATTGGCCGGATGGACGGACGCAAACATCACTCACAACGTTATTATCGCTCTAATAGTGAGCAACATAATTTCTTTGGTCGTCAATTGGCCGAACGTAATAAAGCGTTTGTTCCTTTAGAAACGCCAGCTCGTCCCATGCTGACATCATCAAACATTGCCGCCGTCATAGTAAACACGGAAAAGTTGATCATCATTGAACGTTTAGGTCGAGGTAAAACTACGTATCCCATAATGCAGGTGAGTTTAACTAATTCATTGATTTCTCGAGTCATTGTTTAACGATTTACTTGGAAAAATAATTAAAAAACAAAATTCGCACTATGTAGATAAAGTTTACGTATAAGGAACGAATGAGGGATTTCCCTAAAGCGGTTATTTCCCCTTGGTGTTGAATATTTTAAAAACTAATGAACGAATAAAATGTGTTAGTCTAGCTGTACCGTATAATATCATACCCGATTATAACGGATAATAACGTACAGAGAAAGATCTTTTGAAAAAATTAAGACAATTTTCCATGTTTGTCTAAAGATCGGCCCTCAATAACATTTATTGTACCTTCCACATAATTTCAAAGAATGCCTTCTAACTTTGATATTCCATTCGAAACACTTAAAAAGAAGCGTCAGATACTCTGCAAAGTATACGTATTCTTGGTCAGCAACGAATCGAAAATGGGAAAAATCAAAATGAGTCAAGAGCCACGCCCACAATTGACAAAATTCTATTTATCTGCTAGAAAAAAACTTAGCTAGGTAGTATGTATATATATTTATATGTGTTCCGACCAATGATGTGCACAAAAATGGGCGTGGTCGGTTAACGGACACGTTCAAAATTTATAAAAAACCATACTCAGCGTAAAATTTGACTTTCAAGACTTGTTTCTTTATTTGTTCTTATTGTAATATTTAAAATTTTATAAAATTGTTTTTCGTTTTTAATCTTTATCGATGTTCGAATAATTTTTTGTTTGTTTTTAATTTCCCCATTTATTATGTACTTATACAAAATATGATTAATTTTAAATGTTTTCTGCTCAGTTCCTGTTCACTTCTGTATTCATTTCAATATAAACGTTAAGGATAAGCCGAAATGGTCGGACAGTTATAAACTTGTTTTCTTCGAAATTTTTGCATCGCAACATTGCGACATTCATTCGACAATAAAATCATTTTGATTTGTTAATTAAATTTTATCAAAAAATGCATTCATATTTTTTTTAAAATAATTTTTCCATTGCGCGTTGAACAAATGCTTCACTAACTTTATCTTCCTTAAGTTGTTTGTATTGTCTTATCAATGTTCGTTAATTACACACACAATGGAACACGTTTTACTTGTTGTTTGAATGGATGGTATATTTTTTTTGCGTACTTAGTCGTGTTTAGAGAAAATTTTAATTTTAAAGACATTTTAACTGTTAAATTTAAAATTGGTTTTTTTTCGATGAATAGTGGTGGGGTTAATGTCTTAAGCGAAAGAAGAAAAAGAAGTGAAAGTATAAACGCAAGAAAATATTCACGTTGTTAACATTTGAACTGATTCTGCATCATTTTCTGTGTGGTGGGTGAAGGGAGATTAAAGAGGAAATCTATTCGAAAATCAGTTTCGGTAGAAAGTATATTAAGTTTGCTCAAATGTTTGTGTTCACAGTTGTTTAGCAATTTTTTACGTTTTGATTCTGAAACGTGCACGCTGCACCTTAACCCCTTGGCCTACACGATGTCTGCCAATTGCGCGAGCTATAGTAAACAAGAAAGTCGGTCGCCGGTGCCATAATCAATGTTTAGGTATAAATAGTAATAGTACGAAATAGCGAAAACCACGAGTCAGACTCGAGGCTTTTGTTTATGACACGAATTCTTTACCACGAGTTAGACTCGTGGTTATAGGCCAAAGGGTTAAAAACATAGTCCAACGATGGATATACGTACTTGGGGATCGGAAAGCTGTTTCAAGGCCCATTAACTCAAGAAAAGATTTGATGTTATGGACTTTTGCAATTTTTAGACCCGATTGCTCGTCCGATTGCTTAGTTCGTGTAGCTTCAAATCCGCCGTTAATTGAATCGAATCATTTTTGAGCAACCTGTCTGAAAGTGATGCAAAGAATGTTTCCCAACTGGCAGTTAAAGTATTCCTTCAAAATCGCTTTTAATATGAATTCCTTATAGTATAATAATTCTTTTCTATTCTCTAAATATATTTTATAATTATTTAAAATTCAGGTTTTTTAACGGTACAGTCATTTGTGTCTGTGCTTTAGTTTACAATAGTAAAGCTTATGGTGAGGGTTGAAGCCCTAGCTTTACTTTCAATATCTTTAGCCTAAAAATATACTATATTTATATTAAAAATAATTCAAACAATTGCAATCATTAATCATAAAGATAAATGTCTAATAAATTTGACAAAAAATTCATGGCATTTAAGTAATTATAAGTAATTGATTAATGAGCTGCATGGGCTTTAATAATATTCATTAAGTGAGTATATCTTCCCAAAGAGTCAATGAATTATATAAAACAATATATTTAGTCTGTTTCTCTGTCAATTGATATATGCCGCTTAAAAATATTGATCAGATCGGTTCAATGTTTGGCACACTGTTTTGCTTTAATACGTTTATCTATCTTATGCTGCAGCTGGTCATATCTTACCTTGTTTTATACTCTATATTTGAAAGGAGCTTCTAAAAATGCTTCGATCCACTATAAATTATTTAAGTTTTAGGCTAACTTGAGGTAATTTTTTGTTAAAAAAAATTTGGATAACAAACCTTGTGGAGAAAAACGTTCCAAAAAATGACGCGATAGAGTTCGCATTTGAAATAGTCCATTGTTTAGCCAATTAACTATTTTTCACCAACTTTTGTTCTAAAATTTTAAGAGCTGCACATTTTTGTCATATAAAAAGTTATAAAAATGTGTCAAATTCATTCTTTTTCTAAAAAGATCTCTTCTGGGATTAAAACATGTTTAATTTCATAGAAATATCTTAAAAAATGCGACCTCTAAGTGTACACAAATTTATATGGATGCGACAGACAGTGATTCATATATAAAAAGAAGTAAATATTGCTTGAGCCACATTTCGAAGGTAGAAATATCCCCCAACACAAGTTGTGTAGGGTAAAATAAGTATTACTTTGAATTCACTCAGACTTGAATCTAAAATCTTTTACAATAAATAATTCCCAACATAAACCAATAATGAAACATTTAATTGCTTACTTACTAATTATATCAATGGTTTCGAATTAGAAATGAAATTCCATTCAAACTTCTTTCGTATCAAGGCTTACAACACTTCAAGAACAAAGTTTGAGTTGAACTTAAATGATGTAGATTTGTAGAAATATGTTTCAATTTAATATGTTTCATTATATAAAACCTTCCACTTGAATTGTTTACCTAAACAATTAAATACTCGTATAAAGCATTTTTCAAAAGGTTCGATTGAATAAATTATAAAATATTATGATGTTGATATAAATCGATTAATAAATTTTATAATTATTTTTACAAACGGCGGACACTCACTCTATTTTGTATTGTGTGTGTGTGTAATGTTCACCAATACATTAATAATAGTTAATTTAGAAAAAAATATAAAAAACCAAACCAAACAAACCATAAGCTTGAATTTAATTACATGAAAGTATGCAAATTATATTAAAGCACAAACTAAAGAAATAAAAATTCTGGTTGAAACTATTTCATATGCAAGGCCGTTCGCTAGTTGATTTTCATATATTGCAGTTATGTTAGTTGGATTATTATTTTTATGATATTAATAATAATTAATAAATATTGTCAGTGTTTGTGGCATTGGTTAAGGCTGAATCGATATTTTCTAGTCTTTTTACAATATTATCGCTCGAGTGCTTGACTGATTCGAACATACTCGTATTCGTATAATCCCTTTACATGTTTATTTTGGGTTTTCCTTTTCGTTTACTTACTGATAAGATTATAAGTTTTTTGAGAATTTTTTATATGTTTTGCAATTTACAGAAGAGACTGATATTGTTAACTTTTTACTGCACGAACAATAAATCACATCACCATTCATTATAATTGCGCCATAAACGATCATGTTATACTTTTGAAGCGATGGCACCTACGCTCCATTTCTACTCTGTCGTTCCCTTATGCTTGTAGTGCTACTTAAACATCTGGCGCATGCCTTGGGCACATATATTGAGAGGTGTACTATTTATAAAGAATTTTGGTAGCACAGAAGCGTTAAGTGAATAATCTATACATATAATTTGTATTACAGGGAATCGGGGAGACCAGCAATAGCAACAAATTAATATAAAGTTCATCTAGACGGCATAACAATAAAACTAAAACACAAATTAACTTAAAAGTAAATAATAGCTTGCCTTAGACCAGACCTTGGATACTCTTCTCATGCACCCTATTTTAACCTTTATTTGTTTATTTGTTAAAATATTTGTTAGATTTCTTGTCAAAATCTGCATCAAATAAAGTTTTTTTGTAAATCATTAGCGTGCCCTGTTATGCCCTCACCAGGCCCATTTTAAATAGAATTCTAGCAACATGTACTTAAAATGTAAATATGTACCAGATCAATATCTCACTTTTTGCAACAGCGAGCATCTTAAAGGTGGACATATGGACACATTGGCAACCTTAAATAGAGTTAGATTTTGACACTGATTAAGAATTTATATACTTTGAAGGCCTTCTTCTCTTATCTTATGTGTAGAGCAGCGTTTCTCAAAGAGTTTACCTTGTAGCCAGTTTACATTGCTAGAATTTTGTTTAAAGTCTTTTGAAAATCGATGATAGCGACGAGTAGACTTGAATAATACCAAATCCTCTAAACATATGGAAGGACTAACTCATTAAAGTATAGAAAATTTTTAATACTTTGTGAATACATCACATTCCTGGTGAGTTACAATTAAAAAAAAAACTGTTATGGTTATGGAGGCAGTACGTCTCTGACAACATACTTAACATAATAATATTCGAATGGAGCTCACGATCATCATGTTTATGTTAAAGTTAACAAAAGCACAATAAGCCAAAATGTATACACATATATACAACAACAACAACAATATAAGTCGAAAAGAAAAAACAAAATTCAAAATGCATTCAATTTATTAACAGGTTACGTAAAAACAGTGCAATGACTTTACAGGAAATTTATATTAACAACAAAAAAAAAAAAAAATGACGAAGAGGAAGAAGTTTAAACATTTTATTTATTAAATAGAGTAAATAACATTTATTCTCGGCCATCGCTCAATATTTGTTAAGTAATTTGTTTTATATTGAAAAATATGCAAAATCAAGTGAAAAAGTTATATAAAGCTTAAGTAAAATCACAGGTATCCTCCCTTCTCCCTACTTGATATATATGTGAAGAGTACAGGAAAATTGGTTTTTAAGTAAAGGCCAAGCTAATAGCAGACACGCCCACAATTGCCAATTTGCAAAACCTTTGCCTTGAGATGAGAAAAGTCTAACAAATGCTTTCATGTTATTGAAAAGTCGCATGCCCACAGGTTAGGCATACATGTGGGGATAACCATAATCGCCCATTTTGATTAATATCAGCATAAACGTCACGAATTGAAGGCCTTTCGATAACTCTATCCTTTCAAATATTTTTAACATTTTAGTTCACTTGTAGCGAAACGATCTGGTTTCATTTACGTAAAAACAATTTCCGTTTTTTTTTTTTTTGTTTTTTGTTTTTTTGTTTTTTCATTATTTTATCTTTGTTGTACTTTTTTTCAACAGAAATTTGTTAACAAGTACTTAAGTGAGGCATTATTTATGACAGAACAAGTAACGGGGGATCAACAACTTTTTAATCATTTACTTTTATGACCCTTTTATATTTGTTTATTATTTAATAATAAAAGTACTAAAAAGGAAGTGATACAGAAGTGAAAATACTTGGAGGAGAATAGAATTTATGTTTTTATTGTTAGTTGTGTTTGCTAAGATTTGTATAAAATGTTTGATTGCAGTGTTAGTCACTTGATGCATTTTTGTTTTAACACGTTGACGGTGATGATGATTTCTTCTTCTTCTTTTTCTTTTTCTTATAAAATTCTATACATTACTTGTTTGTTGTGCTTTGTTGCGTTTGTTAATAAAAACACATTTCGCAATAAAATTGGAGAGGCAATTAAATTGTTGCTCGGTATGTACCCGCAAAGTTGTATGATCTTAAATGCCTTTTATTACAAAACAAAAACAAAAAATCAATATAAAAAAATGAAAATAAAAATAAAAAACATGCACTTAACAACAACATGTACAACAAAATACAGCTCACCTCGTGCACTTGTTAAGAAGTGGTTGACGATAAAAATTGAAAAACGTTTAAATTGAGTTCAATACAATTCAGTTTCAACTTGGCTTAACAACAAGTATAAACCAAAACGAGTTGAATCGATTATATTGTGTTATTTTTTATTTTTATTTATTTATTTATTTTTTTTTTTTTGGTATTACAAAGTATGTACCCTTTATCCATTTGTGATTAGTTTCATTAAAAATGCATACTAATCGAAATGAATGGAATTATGTGGTATTGCGCTATATAGGGGAGTTTTTAATTTTTATTCTCATTATAAAATAACACCAGCCTTCCTGCATAAATTTGTCTTCAAGTTAATATACTTTGTACAGAGTCTTAGGCGCCCCCTTCTCTGTGTTGAGGAAGGAATACCAATTTTGCTCTGTCTCCTCCAATAAGTTGGATGGTATAAATAATAAATTATAATCTCATAAATACTAAATTGTTTAAGTAAAATAGCTTAATATTGTTTTATTGGATTATAATTGATGGCTCTATCATTACTATTCCGTTTTACCATCAATCGACGACGTCCAAATACAGAATATCTTCAATACAACAAAAATACAAACATATTCAAAAGAATTGCAACACATGAAAGAGTTTTTAAAGCAGCAACTACACAAACAATAATAATAATAATAATAATAATAATAATTTTACAACTCAAGGCAATCTCACATATTTAATCATCTCAAAACCATCACAAACGTTATTGTTGTTGTTATTACAACAGACCAATCGCCCCATAATTGGATTGTGTTGCACTAGTCTAATGGTATGCGTGGTAATGATTGTGCTGATGGTGATGTTGTTGTTGTTGGTTTGTCAATATCTATTATTATAACAAAAAATTGCTATTATTAATTAATATTGATTATAACTGTTATTGTTGTTGTCCACATATGGAACACATACACAATTTTTTTTCTTCTCTGAAAGGGGTTGAGAAGCTTTTTATGTTCGTATTGAATAAGTCTTCATTAATGAAATATTTAGACTCACCTAAATTTTGTAATAAAATAAAAAAAATGAATTATTAATTAATGGGAAACTCTTAGTGCTTGCGTGTGTGTGTGTGTGTGCCTTTTTTTTTTTTTACTTATATTAAATCACACAAAATACTAGTCCAAGTATGCGCGTTTATATATATGTGCATGCAGTTTAATGTGTGCGTTTGTATGCTTGCTTGTGCTCACCATAAATAAAGTAATTTGTTAAAAATTCGTATAAAATGTTTATTTTTTGTTTTTTTTCAAAGAATTCTATTCCAAATATTTCACTTTCAAAAAATCATTTAAAACAATTTCGCAAAAATTCGCAAAAATCACATATTTACGAAATAAGGTTCAAGACAAACTTTAAATACCTTATATATTAACATACAAACAGTGGGCGTGGTGGGTACATTATCAACGTATCAACGAACAAGTTAAACTCTAAGTTTTATAAGTTTTTTTGTAAATTGTGGGCATGTCTGTTACATAATTCCGCCAATATTTGGCACTAGAAGCAGACATCACGTATTGGAGAAATTTTGGACAACACAAGAAGAAATCTAGAGCTCTGAGCTATAAGAAAGCCTACGATTCCTGAACTGAAAGCACGGGTTTGCACAGTAGTCCCAGTGGTCGCAATATAGCCCACCCCACTTCTCCAAACGACCTCTTTTATTAAATCCATTGATTCCCAACTATTTTCTGAATTGATTCATATTAATGAATAAGACGAATGTCCATGAAAATTTGTTTGGAAGGTTTCAGGAAAGTTTAGAAGATATTTCGATGAAATATTTAAAACAAACTCATTTCTTGACTCGAAGGCGCGCCCTATTGCAATTGCACCAAATTTAGTTACCCTCCCGCTATATAAATAAGTCTTTATAAAAATACAGATTAATTCGGAAATAGTTTTTAACAAAATTTAACGAAAAATAGTTAATAGAGTAGAATAATTGGACTTTTTTTAAAAGCTCTTTCTATGTAGTGCTTTTTCACGAAGTGACTTGTGGAACCAAGTGGTGTAGGCTATTGAATGGTAGAGTATAACCGATTATTGTCGGTTTTTAAAATAAAATTTCTTAAATTTCAATTTAAATTCTACACATCTCACATAACAATATAAGGGACAAATTAAACAAAATTGAAATTGTTACAAAAGTTGAACTAAACTATATTTTATATCCCATAATCCTTGATGTATGTTTTAACTTAACGTGTTCACGTAGTGTAGAGGGGTTAACGCATAATCGCGTACAAATGTAAAATATTTCTAAATACTGAGTTTGAATGTGTTCTTGAAATACTTGAATTTTTTTTTTGTTTCTTTTTGGTATTTTTTCGTTTTATAATTATTTTCATTCGCATAACATTTGCTTTAATGGAAATGTTAACGTTTTTATATATTCATCATGTTAAGGTTGAGCGGTGTACTGAATATATCAAAAGAAAAGTATCAGAAATTGTACAGAGTTGCGGATGGGTATTGAATTCTAAATCAACATGTCCGTCGTTCCGTCTGCCATTACGGCGATGCTCTCGGTCTTCTAAGATTACGGTTAGTTTTAAAAATTTAGTGATAAAAATTCTGAAAATCGATTTAAAAACACGCCCACAATTTACTATAATTTCTAAAAAAGAACCAAATGTTTAACGTTGTCAGCTTTCTTAATGAAATGTAAAAAGTTTTTAAATTCATTACTCAAAAGTAAATGTTTAACATGACAGGTAGAAGCAGGGGACACCGACAAAATCCAAAAATGCTGTTTTTTTTTTTTTTTCATTTTCCAAATATTTTGTTTTTATTTTTATTGAATAGTTTAAATGAAAGTTGAAGTTTTCTTACAGTGACACCATGCCCCCATTCTTTAAGCAAATGATTATCAGAAATCTGTTCTGTTGAGAATGGTGGGTATTTCCAATTTGGTTCCAGCTAAAAAGCAATATTTTTTGCTTATTATTGTAGTTGATTAATGCCTGTCGAAAGAATCAATTTTTCTTGCTTATACTATATATATGCGTGTGGATGTGTATATATGTGCAATATACATCTATATTAAGTTTCTTTACTTTTTTAGCATTTTGTTGTACTTGGTAATAATTACTGGTTAAATTAATGCGGCCAAAAAATTAATTTTTTTTTTTTTTTATCAAGTCGACTGGTATGTATTTTATTACACAAAAAAATGTATATATGAACGGTTCCACTTCATTAAATTTTTAGACTTGAAAATGAATGAAAAAAACAATTTTTTTGTATATTATGAAAATAAAATTTTTGCACGCTATGATATAAGAATGACGAGCCTGACTGGCCACCTAGTAGCCAGTCGTCTCTATTAATACATTACAGATTTCTTGGCCATTAAGCTAGTGCGAGCTGGGGGTCAGTAACACTTAATGTTGAAGAAACCAATTTGTAATTATTAAAATCAATACGTGCGTTGATATGTCCAAAAAAACCAGAAAACTTTAAATTCTTTAATGATTTCTATTCTGATTAATGGACTATAAAGAGTTTGTGTGTATATTAATAAATATTAATAAAAACAACATTTGAAATATTGTCTGTATGTTTATATGAAGAATTTTTCATTTACTTTTTTATACTCTGGGTGGTATACGAAGTTTGTGATTCCTCAGAGACCTTACAAAGTTTATATTTTCTTGATCAGCATCAAGCACTATTTAAAATAGGTAAAATTGTTTAAAAACCACGCTTACAATCGACAAAAAGTCTATATATTTGCCACAAAAATTGAACTCGAAATTTAGTACGCGTATGTCATCCAAAAATGGACGTGATCGTATAACCGAAAAGGAAGCGTAAAACTTGACTTACAAGCTGATATGTTGCAAATATTAGAATATTTACAACAGATAGTCTCAGACACCCTTTATATTTATTACTTGGGCCATACGCTCTGCGACCTAAATGAGATATATTTGACACTTTCAATGGAAGCGGCTTAGGTTAGAACTTAAATAATGTGATTGGAGTTGGAATATGGCCACAAAAGGTTCGATGTATGGTCTAATAAATTGTGTGACATTGCACAGAATAAGGTTAGTCAGAGTAGCCTATCTACCGATCTCTTTTCAGGCTTAGATTTGTCAAATGTTGTTAGAGGATCCAATGTCTCGCATAATCCAAGACCCTTCCAAAGACTGAGATAATGTTACCAACATTCTAATCTGATTTGATCATATATTCGCCACGTTATTAAAGTGTTGATAAACTGATTATGCCGCGGTACGTTTGAATTTCCAACAGATTATTTAACAATTGAAATTGTAGCCGAATTATGACAGACAGGAGGCACTTCATTTTAATTGACATGTAATATAAATAGCTGAACAAATAAATTACATATAAACGTATATATATGCACACACACATATGTATGTATATAAATATTTACTAAGGTACCACATTAATCATTAAAGAAATGAAAAAAAAAAAGCAGTTAAAAAAACCCACAACGACGCATTACTCAAATAAGCAATTCAACACCTTTAGCACACACCACTCCACACTTACGTTCACTTGGAAGGAGGATGAAGAGGGATAAGAGCATACTATTGAGTTTTTACTTTGATCATAAACCGATCATAGAAGGTAGTAAAGTAAGTAAGTAAGCAAGCAAGCAAGCACAAGCGACAAACAAACAATAAACACTTCAATGGGTTAATGTGGCTGCTTAGTGTGTGCCAGTTAAGTGGGCTCCTCTCAAAACAATGACTTCTTACTTTCAAATTGAATAAAAACAAAACAAAAAAAAAAAAAACAATTGCATTGTATAGTAAATATATGTTCATTCGCGTGAATATGTTCATGTACAATATAAAAAGTACAATGGAATAAGAAAACAACAACAACAACAACAACAAAAGAAGAGATTTTGAAATACCATCAAACCAGAAACCCATCCTGAGCTAGGCTTTACACTCTTTTTTTATTTACTTAACAGCCGATTGCCAAACATGCTTTTGCGTTGTTTGTTGTTGTTTTTGTATCTTTTGTTGAAATTTATTCTGATAGGTGTATTTTTTTATTATTAGGTATTATTATTATTATTGTTGTTGTTATTGTTATTGTATTGTTTATGGTTTAAATTGAAAATCAGTTGTTTATGGTATAAGCTCTTGTCACGTTTAGATTGCAATATAACACTCAAGTCACTCAGCTACACTAGCTAGCTAACGTGCAAAGTATTACATTTCGGGATGGATGGAAGCAGGGTGAGATTCACAAAGAAAAAAAAAATTAAAATTCAGATCAAATTACTGAAAAGAAGTAGACAATAGCAACAACAGCAATAATCATAAAAGTTATAATAATAATAATGAAAGGCACAAACTACAATAATATGTAAAACGTACAATAAACAAAAGCAAGTATTTGTAAATATCATTGGCAGCAGCAGTCTTCGCATAAAAAAAGAGCGCGCCCTCATTTCGTGAAACATTACAAAAAAGCGAATACAAGCTTGCATTTGATTTTACATAATTCCCTCCAATGCGACCTTGAGTTGTTGCATAATATTATATTTGACATGTATTTATATTCAATTTTATATTGAGATGCTTGCAAGTACATGTACAAGTTATGGCTTAGATCGATATCTGATTGTATGCTTCGGGCCAAATTTAAAAACACTTCGTAGGGTATACCCTATACACTGTTAAGTGGCAAATGCCAGACTGACTTTTTATTATAACGATCGGCTCAAAATCAAAATTTGAATCGTAGGTAGTAACAGCGTAAATGTTTGCGGGACCTTGTAAATGCCAAGAGACAGACAGACAGATAAACGATCTAACTGATGAACACGTCTAGATCAATTTTAGATACCGATGAAGATACGCGGAAAAACGGAGTATATTTATATTTGTACCATATACTAAAATATTAACCAAGTAACAAGATGTCTTGTTTTTTAGGTAGTTGTGATACATGTCCAATCTTAAAAAAACCACTTATGTCACAATCAACGGAATATTCCCATTCATGTCAATCAAGCTCATCGTAAAGATTTCAAAAAAATTTTGTGAATGAATTAAGTATAGATTATAGTTGGCAATAAGAGCCCGTGTATGTATATGTATATGTACATATACACTTGAGTGTTGTTATAAAATTTTTGTTGTTTGTTAAATAAATGCAAGTTAATTATTTGAATGATGGTTAACGGTACCAACGCAGCAACAAATCACATTTGCTTTTTAACCCTATAATGTAGTATTTGTTGTTGTTGTTTGTAGTGTATTATTGTTGTAAACAAAACTAACGGGGGCTTAAGAGGTTACTTTGTTAATTCTGGTTTGTGTGTAGTTATTAATATATATTGTATTTGTTGTTTGTAAAGAGTAGTACCTAGTAGGTAGGTTTGGTAGAGTTCAGTTCGGTTCGGTTTGGCTTGGTTTGGTGTGGAATTAATATTGAAATTGGTTTGCTTTATTTTGATTTGATGTGGTTTAGTGTCGATTGTTGTTGTTGTTGTTTTGTTTTGTTCCACTGCTCTTTTGTTGTATTTTCTAAAAGTGAATGTCCAGCAAAAGTCCTTGAAACCTAAAACCCAACTGACTTGTTTATGTGAATATATATGCGTGTGTGTGTGTGTGTGTTTGTAATAATATACACAAAATATATAGAGCGCGTTTGTGTGTACAAAGAATGGATTAATCACTTTATTGCTGCTTGCTGCTGCAGCAGCTTTGCCATGTAAACTGATTCATTTCAGTGCAACATCAAACAGAAAAAGCTTTTAAAATGTTTCCTTTGTGTCTTCTTATTACTATTTATGTTCTCACACGACAAACAGTGTAAAGAGTTAAAAAATAATATAAAATTAATAAGAACAACAATAACAAGTGCTCTTCTTTTAATTTAAAGAATGTTGTATTTTTATCAAGTTTATCAGATCTTATGTAACTACTAGAAGGATGCGTTGTTTCTTGCTCCGGCATTGATTTAGCCGCCCCTCGTTTATTTACTTATTTATTTAATTCCGTAATTATAATAATATATATTTATTCTAATAAATAAAATATAACAACATAAAATAAATTATAAAAAAAAACAACAACAACAACAATATTTTTTTTCCTATTTTTTATGTTTTGTTTTTATTTGTAATTTTTTATTATTATCATTATTTTTTTTATTCATTTATCTTTGATTATGTGATAGCTAACACATGAGTTTCAATTAAATTAATTTGTAATTATGTAGTGAAATATTTAATTTATTTAATTAAAATGAAAAATTAAATTAAAAAATAAAAACAAAACAAAAAAATATGTAATACATGCTCATATCATTTAATTAATATGAATTAATTAAGAGAATATCCATCGATCATTTTCGATTTTTCATTTCATTTCTATTGATCAGGTACTCGTCTCGTGCACAACTTGTTGATGTTCAAGGTGTTGTTCGTATCAACTTTGCCTTTAAATTGGCATTTATTGCATTTATTGAATCATACTAATCGTCTTGCCTTACTCCCCCACTTCTCACACTTATTCTTATGCAGTGTTTGTTGCATTTTTGATTATTATGTTGTATTTGCCTATTTTTGTTGTTATATTAAACAATTTATAAACATGTCGCCGCCGTACAAGTCTAAGCAAACTCAATCAAACTGAACGAACTAACAAACGAGCAAACCAAGCCAAACAACTAACTAATCAACCAACCAACCAACCAACCAACTAACGCCCTACTTTCAAAATGTCAAATGTTCTTTGCATTCTTATTCTTTCAACGAGCATTTAACTAATGTGTATACATAAGTATATATTGTAGGTTCGTGTGTGTGTGTGTATATATATAAATAGAATACGTTTCGGTTTCGATTTCTAACAAATAACTCAACTTTAAGCTACACCCGATCTTGGCACTCTAATGAACTTTATGATTTCAATTAAATGTAAAACGTCGACACAATCATCGATTTTTTATTTATTTATTGTATGTTTGGCCGTCTGTTTGTTGCTATTGTTCTTTTCACCGTTTTATGTGGGTTCGCTAAAGTGTTCAAATTACATTCTGTGTGTATTGGGCAACGGAGATAAGGATAGAGAGAAAGAGTTAGAGAGAGAGAGAGAGAGAGAGGGAGGACAAGGTCTTTTGTGTTTTTATTGTAATTAATGATATCTCATAAACCTTCGTTATCTTATCTTGTGTAAAAACTATGATTGTGTGCAGTGGTAGCGGATTTACATGCATGTGCATAAAAATAATAATAAATCCGGTTCAATAGGTAAAGCCACCTTGTCATACATTTGGGGCAAAGCCTATAATATTATTATAATTAATTTATCAGATGTCTAACCTAAAACCTTTGGCATTTGAAAAAATAGCGCCAGTAAAGGAAATAAATGAAATCTTTGACTAGAATTTATTACAATTTTTATACCCTTCGCTTTAGTGGTGAGGGTACACTAAGTTTGTCATTCCGTTTGCCAGTAGATTTATATATTCTTGATCAGCATCAAAATCGCAGTTGATATAGAAATGTATGCAGTGTGTCGTGGCACTTTCAGTTTGTACAGAGACTTTTAGGTAACAATTGAAAAAAAGCTACTATAACTTTAGGTCAAATCAGGGACATTCTCCACAAATCTACCACAACTGTGGGCGTGACATATACAGAATTTTTAAAGCATTTGTTACACTTGAACTCAAAGGTGAAGTTACACACTTAAAGGAGTTTTTATTTTTTTTTTTTAACAAAATGTCTCTTATTCGACCCCGCTCCGCTATTTTAGAATAGGTGCGCTAATTATAAAAACCCAATCCCAATATAATTTTGTTTTTTAATTGTTTGTTTTCTGGATTTGTGGGCGTGGCACATGATTGATTTCATTCTACAGACACTGGAAATTTATACAAAATCTATAACCATGATAATGCCAACAACAGACGGACACACGGGCATATATGCATACGTGTCTAGATCGACTAAGTCCTTGAATCTGAACAAGAAAATATATACTTTAAAGGATTTTTGACGCCTCCTTCTGTATCTTGCATATGGAATGACAAACTTAGTATCCTAAGGGGGGGATGGTATAAAAATGTAAATGTTCATACGGACGTAAGGACTCAATTATTGATTCAGAGTGTATTCAAAAATATATAATATGAGCACCTTCTTGAAAACGGAACTAATCGTCCCCAACTAAGGTTGTGTGTACAAAAACAAACAAAACAAAAAAATGCAAAAACAATGACAACAATTTACATCATTTAAACAATTGTACAATAACTACAAATGTTTACATCAGCCATTATCAAGCACACACAATAATTTTATACAATATTTCAAACAACCAAATGTGTGTGTGTGTGTGTGCATGTTCATAATTATCAATACTCACAAACGCTTTACAATTTTATATATACATTTAAATGGTTTTTTTTTTTAATAACTTTGTTGCACTTTGATAAGTTAGTTGGGTGGTTAAAAAAAAAAAAACAACCACCGCTACATTACCACCGTTTGCACGATACATCCATATAAAGTACATACATATATATATGAATATTGAAAGTAAGTTGATACTGAATGACTGCGCCTGCCTGACTGCGTGCCTGCAGATTAATTATTTTATAGAGTGCCAGAGCGTAGATAATTATTTAAAATCAGCAGAAAATAAATTGTTGATTTTGAAATAAATGCATATGGTCGGTTGGTATTGTAGTACAACAATAATAATAAGAAAATATAAAATAATACAATAATAAACAGCAACAACAACAACAATAATATAGAAAACAAACCTTAATTTAGATTGTTACCGTCTCCGGCTAAAACTTGACCGGCTGTTTATCTTACTTACTAGATAGGTTTCTATATAAATATGTATATATATATGTGTGTGTATATATGTTTCTGTATAAACAAGTAAAAGGCTGACCACACCGTTAGTCAAGCGCTGTCAAACTAATCGCACTAAACCGCACCCAACTAACAGAAAAAATATTGTAATAAATACAATAAATGGTGTCTGCATATATGAGCCGTTGTTTGTTTTGTGTTGGTTGTGTTGGTTGTGTTGTTGTTTGGTGCAAGACTAATAAGCTTATACTGCATACTTATACAATTAATATATAAAGTTGAAATTCTAACTTTTTTGACTTTGTTGATCTACTTATACATGTGGTTACAATTAACGAAAATTTTTTAAGACAAATTAAACATTAAATATGAAACAACATTTACAACATACACACATGCACAGATGGGATAATGTTTGTTACGTAAACATTTCCAAACATATTGCATAATAATCGATTATATAAGAAAAATATTTCATTCATTCACGCAAATATCATTTTCACCATATTTACACTTCAACTGTGTAACTGCGTTGCAAAGTCTCAATCCTACGCATTATATACAAAAGTTTTTTCTTGATGGTTTTCATACCCTTCACATAAGATTAGGAGTAGAAAAAAGTTTGTTACTTCATTTGCAGAACAGAGAAAGTATATCTATTCTAGGCCAGCCCCAAAATCTCCCTCCATTGTTGGAATGTTTACGATCATAAATTGTGAGATATTCGACTTTGTATGTACAAACATTTCCATGTTTTTTCGTTATGGTTTAAAGTAAAAGTGAAGTGCCACGCCTACAAGCCACAAAACATTATCTTGCAAGTTACAAAATTTATCCATAAAGATTGAAGTTTTTTGTAAAAATGTTTATATTTCCATGTATCCATGGATTTTCCAAAAATGGGCGGGGTTGTATAAACATCTTCATCAAAATATATTATGTAGCGCAGAATATGACATTTTGTTGATAAGTAAGACGTAATGAGTTACCTGCCATGCCCTCTATTTGTTTTTATAAGAGGAGGGTGTTTAACATTTGGCCCAAAAACAATTTAGTTCTTTTGCTTGTTGTTTTTTTTTTAAATATGGTTCAAACACCCACAACGTAAAAGAGAGCTAAAAATAAAGCAAAATCATCAATAAAGGGAAAATATTTTTTTCAAAATTTCAATAGACGTCAGAATAATAATAATAATTACTACGTAATAAAAGTACGTCATCTACAATATACTAACACAAAATGCCAAGAAAAGGATGCAATTCATTCATTTGCGCAAGTCGTCAAACTGAAAAATGTGTATAACACAATACACACAATACATATATACTACTACAAAGCAGTCAGCATATGGCCAGCATATGTTTAATACTATTACGGTAAATAGTCCACATTTGTAATTGTAGTTGAAAAAATAAAAAAATAAAAATGCATGATTGTGCGTGCTAGAAAAAGTGAAAACAAAGTAAGTAATTGATTGTAAATGCCGTCTAATTATGTATTTGGCGGCGCCACAGATGGTCACGGATAGGTGACATTCTCATGTATGGGTGTGTCCAAATTTAATTCCAACAATATGTTCGTTTGGTAGGCTTTTGTAGGATTTGAAAATTTACTAAATTTATATTATAGGTAGCAATCGTATAAAATATAGTGGACGAGGTTTTTGCTTTTATTCATTATTTCAAATAGACAATTTTTAGTGTTCTGTATACTCAATGAAAAAATAAAATATATAAAAAACATATAAATATATATTTGAGGAAAGTCACTTGAAGAGAGAAGTCTCTTGAAGATATACACAAGGAGATGATGGATATATATAGAGACAGTAACCAACGTAATGCGACCTACCGCACAAATTTCTAGAAATGTTGTTAGGGTTGTTTTGTATCACTATCTATGTATTCTACATGGCTTTTTATATAAAAGCACTTGTTGCTGTGCTGTGCTGTGGGGTTTATGGAGAAGTCAATGAGAATGAAGAAAATGCCATATGCTCTTATTGTAAGATGAGGAAAATGGAAGGAGAATGCTAATTAACTCCCAACCCAACATAATCAACGTCAATAATAATGCAACTTATTATGAAACAGTAGAAATTAAAGAATATTTAGAAAATATCTGTCACAATTTAGGTATTATTATAATATATTTATTGCATCTTTAAATGGTAGAAAAATTATACCCTAAAGCCAAAGATAAATTGTGTTTGGGCAGATCTCACCTTTAATTATACTGATTGAATCAGAATCAAAA
Source organism: Ornithomya fringillina (assembly GCA_963978525.1). Taxonomy (NCBI): domain Eukaryota; kingdom Metazoa; phylum Arthropoda; class Insecta; order Diptera; family Hippoboscidae; genus Ornithomya; species Ornithomya fringillina. Next base: position 8,142,112 of record OZ021694.1, read on the forward strand.
TTTCAATCAATTTAATTATGACTATATGTCAATCCATGTACTTCTTATAATCAATCTACAAGTTGGAATTTTTATACACTTAAACCAATCGATTCAGAATCAAAATCTAAATTGATTTAGTCATGTCCATCTGTCCGTCTATCGGTACATGTAAATTTGCAATCTATAGGGCGTATTTTTTTTGATATATTTCGATAAAATTTGGTACAAATACATGTACTAGCCCAAAGAGGAACCCTATTGAAAATGAACCGAATCGAACCATTTTTAGAACCCCTCCCCATATAAGGTCCCATTATAATGAAAGTTTTTATATAGGAAAAAATTGTAATTCTTAATATTTTTTGACAAAATTTCATGAAGTGTAGTTAATTAGCTTCGTATTTGGCTGTACCAAATTTGGACCCAATCGGACCATTTTTAGAATCCCTTTCCATGTAATTATATTTCACTAAGTGACAGATATCTTACATATCTGACTTCGCGTATACAGATAAATCAAATCAGAACTGAAGAACAAACTGAAAATCAAACTGGACTGGTAACCCACCGATACCATGAAATTACCATGAGAGTCGAGGTTGATTCGACAGGCTAATGAACTGTGTAAAGCTTGTAAAAAAAAAAAAGCCTTCTATGAATTTATATAATATAACACGATTACGTTGTAACAACAACAAGGGTATGAGTGTATATTATATACAGTTATAAAGTACGTAACGATTATATTCCCACTCAATTTTTTTTTTTTCCAGTACAATCCTTAATACCCCCCACAAGTAAAGCTTTTAATTGGTTTTAAATTTTGTTGTTATTGTTGTTGTATTCATATTTGTTGTTTATAGACGTCATTTCATATATTTCGCCGTTAGACAATAAAGTGTCTACGCCCACGCACATATGGTATAAAGGGTGATATAACAGTTTTAGAAAGAAAGAGAAATGAGAGGAAACACTTGAGAGGGCAAAAAAAGCTCATTTGTTGTGTGTGGCATGGTTTATGTTTTAACGAAATGTGTAGGTTTATATAAATGTACTCGTATGCACGTACATACGTACATTTTATGAAGCAACACGTGTTGCAAGGGATATCGTTTCTATGTGTACAGCTCTCATACATTCGTTCACGTAAAATTTTCTTTAAATAAATTTTTGTTATTTGCCTTGGTAAGCATAACTGTTGCTTGCTTGCAAGCTTACAAAAATAGACGCCGCCACTTGGTTGGCGCTTTTTTAAACCACACTTTGATAACGTACGTGTATGCTCGCTCCATTGCTCTACATACAGTCCGCATAATTATACGTAATACTATTTCAAATAGAACTTTAACACAGCATTTCCATATGATTTGAATATGGGTTGATGTGTATGGTAAGCACGCGGCCACATTGTCTATGCCTCACACCAACTTAATCCCCTCACATAAGTTCCAATATGCGAAAGAAATACAGTTTTGATCAACATCAAAAACGGAATCGGTGGATATGTACACGAGTGCATCAGTGTGTTGCCCTTTCACCGCTGCAAAGTTGTATATAATGAGCTGAAATTTTATGCCTTCACAATGCGGTTACATACCGTAGATTATGAGATTTTTCCATTGGCGCGACAAAAATAGGCGGAGTCAGATAACAAACACTCCCACAATTAATAACAAAAACTGTTTTTAGGAGTATTTTTCCTTGTTCAAAAAACGTTTTCCTCTGTCTCTGTTTTCGAGTTTGTGCCGACATAAACTGTCCTCTGCGCATAGGATGTATGGCGGACGCATGGCGGCGACGGATTAGGCTCTCGGAGATCTCGCAATAACCCTCATGGACTTTGAAGGGCTTTCGTCAACAATCTCTTGCACTTGTTGGACAAATTCTGTATTTCCATTACTGTCCGAATGTTCCTCATGTTTTCTTGCATTACAGAAATAACATCTTTCACATCAGTGGGAGTGTTCTCAAATACCGTAAGCACTCTGTATACAAAGTTTAGGTCCTGTAAGATAAACAGGCACAAATTCACATTTTACAGGCGTTCGAGAATACTTCAGACAGTCTTTGGTTATATTTTGGGGCATTACAAATGGAACAACAAACAAAACAAAACAAATTTCGTACAATCCTCATCTTATGTGAAACTTTTATTCTATGGCAACAGATGTCGCAAGTGTGGTCTCATCATTATGCTGTCTGTCAGCGTTCTGTCCATTGTACATACATATATACATAAATATTTGCAAGAGATTGTATTTTATTGTAATTTTATATTCTGTTGCAACCTACTTCTTAATCTACAATATGGCAATATTTTCTTGACAATTAAGATTATATAATGATTTATTTTAATAATAATAATAATAATACCAACAATAGAGAGCAACAGCAACAACAGCGACAACCATTACAAACCCACACTCACACGTATCTGTATATTTGTGTGTATTTTGATTTAAACGAAAATACATATTTTTTGAAATATTTAACTAATTAAATAATTTTATGCGCAGATATCATAAAAAATACAACAACAATATACTTCATACATATATTGCTAAATTAACTTTCAAATTCTTAGAGATATTTTATAAAATTTTTGTTTTGTTCAGAATTTTTTTTTTGTTTTTTTTTTTTTTTTGTTATTGTTATTATAATAATATAATTTGTTGTTGTTTATGTTGTATTGGCGTTCAGTGATTATAAATATAATCGCAGTAAGTATATATTCATACAACAATAACAACATGATGATCATTTATTGTATGTATATGTATGTATATGTATTTGTGTATGTATGTATGAATAAGAGTGTAACGTATCCGCACTAAGCGTTTATACATACAAATATATTTATTTGCACGCTTTGATAGCGTGCTTGTTCTGGTTGCTCGTGCGCTATTGTTGTTGTTATATTTGTTGCTATTCTTATTCGTTCTATTTGCACTCACATTTTTCATCACGTTTAGTGTGTGGTGCGCGGCACCACTTGCTTGCTTTAAGTTGGTTGGAGTTGGTGAATTATGTTTTTGATAAAAAATAAAAAAATAAGAATAAAAAAAAATGGAAAAAATCGATATTTCAAGTTTTGCCGCAACTTGCACACATATATATGCACACATATACCACAAACCCATTCATTATATGCGATAAATTTCAAACCGATTCTTTTGGGTGTTTAAAGCGCTTCTATTAGTTATTGTTGCTGTTGCTATTGCAGTTGCTGTGGTTGCTGTTGTTGTTGTCAGCGTAGTTTTTTCCACTTTGTTATCAAATTAGTTCATGGCAATCCAAGACATGACATGTATACATTTATAAGGTGGATTTTGAATTATTTTATTATTATTGTTGTTGTTTTTGTTTTTGATTTAAAAATTATTACCATAAACCATCAGGGGGGGAAAGCAATTTATTATATTGTAGCACCAAATTATATACACCTTAAACACTAACCTACAGACGGACAGATAGGTAGAGTCGAAGAGCAAAGTAAGTTATTAAACTTGTTGAAAAAATATTTTCGTTTGAAGTTGGAACTGATAAGCTGATAAATGTAAAATGAAATAAAATTGTCGATTGAGGCAAAACCCCCAAATAACAAGGCGTAAGATCGCGATAAATTAAGATAAGAGATTAAGCTTAGCGAGTTTTATAGTCCACGATCGCACGAAATGCTCTGGTTTCAATTGAAATCTTGACGTTTGCATTCCACTTCTGCATTCTTCTAAAAAGAAATTTGTCACATGGTATTGACTTCATTTTCGTTAGTACGTTAGGTAGGGAATCATAACTGGGCTCGAGAACCGGCTCAAAGGCTTTTCGCAAACCATTCACCAAAAAAGATAAAATATTCACCAAAAAACTACAAAAATGCCAGAATTATTGACTGATACGACACCAAGTTCAGTACAACGCCAGACCAAAATGCCTGAAGAAGTCATTGGTATGATTTGAAGTAAAAACAAGGCTATAGGATAACCTTAGCATATAATTCCAGCAAAATTGTGCCGCGCCCGTGCTGCAAAAGACATGACGAAAAAACGTACACACAAAACATTTGTACTACCCAGCAGCAGGCATCAAATCAATCGTGTGCGTACACGCTAGAGCGCGTGCTCATAACACAATCTTGTTTGTTAAGCCATTCTCTTGAAAACGAATTTTTTTCGTTGGTTTTAAAATAAAAACAAAAAAATAAAATAAAAAATTGTTACAAACAAATGCTGTTTGTTGTATTTGCAAAAGTGTGCATAGAATGCCCTTGAAGTTGTTTCTTGACTTTACACGCTTTTCGATCTAAGTTATGGACGCTGCTGCCAGAGCTGGTTGGTTGGTGAAGGTAAATATATATGTTGTTGGTGGTAGGCTGCTATCATACGTTGTATGTGTGTATGAAGGTATCTATATAAGCATTAAATATACCAAGAAATCATGTAAGCTTATCTCTGTAGGCTTAAGTTATTATTATTGGAAATGGTGGCGGTGCGATCATGGCGGTAATGGTGGAAGTTGAACAGTTTCTTGTGGTCACAAATGCACTTGTTATCCACCATTGTGACACTAATCTAATCCAACACACATTTCGTTTCAATTTTTTTTTTGTTTTGTTTTATCTTCCAGCCAATTAATTAAGCCACAACAATTTGCCACGAACACCACTCATATCTCTACCAATCTCATCTGTTATTTTATAACATACACACACGATTGCTTGGACATTCGCTAACTCTATTCGTAATAAGCTTAGTTTGTTATCATCATATATACACACGCACACACACATACCCATACAATTGGCTTCTTTTTAATGATGAGTTTTCTGTTATTACCGTGACCACAACATTGAGAAGAGATGACACGAGTTAACTCCTTCACACTCATACATAAACATGCAGATCGCATCTTTATTCAATATGTTATAAAAGCACCGTTATTTTGCTTACTTTGCTTGATCACCGTAGGCTGTCAATTTGTTAATATTCGTTTATTCGAATTATTACAAGTTGTTGTCACGCAATAAAAACCTTGAATTGGCGAATGTTTTAAATTAAGAATTTCCAATTAAACGTGTAATTACTTAATATTTTTTTATTTTTTCGTTTTCGTTTCTTGTAGATTGCAATTTAATCATGTAGACCATAGACCACGACCACGACCACGACCACGACAACGGACACCATTCTAATACATTATACAAAAGATAACTATTATGTACGTACACCATATATGTAGCCATAAATCTTTGACAGGCCACACCAAAAAATGTATGTTTTTCTATAAATAATTATAATAATAATAATAATAGTAGTAGTAGCCAACCCCAACCATTGAAATTAGCCAAGTAATCAACTTGTAATGATCAACAAAAGAGTAAATAACCAAAGCGAACCAACAATCCAAAATGGATAATAAACGTTAAGTTATTATTAAATATTCCAAGATTTCATACAATGTGTATTACATTGCACTGCATCATAATACAGTATACAATGCGATCCCATGCCATACCTTAGTACATAACAATAATAATAATAATAATAACAACAATACAAATATTGTAAATTGTAGGTTTTTTTTCAATTTCAAACACTTTTCATAACAACATATAAATTATAGCAATAGTTATTATTGTGGTTGTTGTTGTTGTTATTATAATTGTTGTTTTTGATCAAGTTTTGTTACCCTAGAATTAAGCAACTCTCTGTTGGCTAAATTCTGACACATTAGAAAACCTTCGGCTGCTGCCATTAGTTTGAAAGTTAACTTTGTTACATATGCTAGATGTTGTTTATAAAGAGGGAGAAGTCTGTCATCAACATGACAAACAACAATTAATAAAAAGAAAAACTTTAATCTTTAACATGCTCTCGTTTATTATTACCTTTCAGTTTTCAATAGTTATTAAGATTCTTTCAAAACACTTTCAAAGTGTAAAATATTTTAGATGGATTTTTAATGAATTTTTAAGAAAATTATCACAAAAGACTTCATTTCAATATCCAATATACAGTAGAAGGCGTTAGAGACCCTACAAAATATAAATATTCTTGATCATCATCAAAAATTAAATCAATCTAGATGTCTAGGTCCGTGTGTCCATGTGTTGTTGGCCCTCTTACGGTCATAAGATATTGAAATGGATTTTTTTTTACAGACATTTTTAGTTTCTGCACGTAGATCGCTTTTTGAAATGGGCAAAATCCGTCAAAAGCCACGCCCACAATTTAGAAATTATATATATCTGCCAAAAAATTAAGCTGAAATTTTGTACACATATTTTTAATTACGTCATCTATCAAGGTGCCAAAAGTGGGCATGGGCACAATTTACAAAAAAAAATGTACTTAACATAAAACTCAAGTTGTAAGTTGATATATTAATAGAGGGCGTAAACTTTCCACGCTTACCATTTGTATAGCGTTTGATCTCAAAAATGGATAAAATAGAGTACAAAGCCTTCGAAATTATCCACAGTCAAGGTGATTTGATGTTGCCATCCTTCAAATTTATTAAAGATATTTTTTGCATTGGAACTAAGCTATGGCTACGCCCACAAAATAACAAATATTGATTTAGAAGCAATTTTCCAACATTTTCTTCAATAAAAAGATAAAAAATTTATACAAGACTGCACCGATTTTTAGGGAACGCATATGATTTTAGTAAATTTTGCTGTTTATCTGTATAAACTACTTAATAATAACACGCCCACAATCATTTATTATTGATATTATTTAAAAACACTGGTTTTCTTTAAGAATAATCAACAACAACAACAATCACTAAATCAATAAAAAAATATCCGATAAATAAAAAAAGTGAAAAAAAATAATGAGACATTAATACAAATCTCCAACAATCCAGCATCTAGCACCAAGTGCACCAACAATACAACACAAAAAACAAAAAAACACATAATCAGCGTCAGAAATTACAATAATAATAATATGGAGTACTAGAAAAGTAATGTGTATCAAACAACAACAACAACAACAAGTTGAATATAGAAACGTATACCCGTATTTTTATACCATTTTTGCAGAAAACGGATCGAAAACGTAACGAAATGAAAAGACCTTGCTTTCGATTTTTAACCATAAAAATCTACATTCAATTTGCCACAAAAATAATTCAAAAACGTAAAATGCCAACAAACAGCCAACCAACCAACCAACAATTACAAGCTCTCTAACACCATAACAGCCATTACCAGCCAGTACCTAACAACTTGTACTTGCGCGACTTTGTATTGAACAGTTTATGAACCAGTATAAGCAACAGAAACAGTAATAGCACCAACATGTGAAATACAATCATAAATTTTAAAATATCAACTCGCATACATGCGCACAACAGAACCCATATAAACTGAAGTTTTTATAATGAAAATAAAAAAAATAATAAAAAAAAAACAATAAAAACAAGTCTAAGCTTGCACATGACTCTGCAAGCGCATACAATCGACATGCAAGAAAAAGAAGAAAAAGAAGAAGAAGAAGCGGCAGATACAGAAGAAGAAGAAAACAAAATAGAAGTACAACAACAACAACAAAAAACAAAATCTTATTACACAGATATTACTTGTGATCGCAAATGTTGCGACTGTTTATTCATATTTTGTTATTGTAATTCAAGCTTTAGCATTTTTTTCTACCAACCATACACCACCTCTCTTAAAATGTTAACTTTGATGTCTTGAGTGCAACTAAATGATAGCACAACTATTTTAACTGTATTGTAATCCATGCCATAACTGGCTAAATGGTCTTGGTAGTGTCTTATTTTAGACAAGGAGATCGAACAAGTTTTGATGAAAATTAAAAAAAAAAAAAAAAAGAAAAGAAAACCAAAATAAAAAAACTGAACTTAAACGTAATAGCAATCTCATTTAAAAGAGAAAGAGAAAGAGAGAGAGAGAGATATGGAGACAGTTATATCAACTAACTGTCAAATGCTAAAAATTCATACAGATTTTTATATAAACAAGTATAAAGAATAAACTGTCAAATCAACAACAATAATAATACTAATTAACTAATGATCATCTAATTGGTCTAATCAGTAACTAGTTAATAATCTTATTCTTTACGATAGAAATGTTAAAAAATCTCCATCTATTCTCTTTGTACACTCAACCAACAAATTATAATAACGAGTAGTTATACTAGATTTATCATTCTATTTGCTTATTTGGGGATTTCAAAAGTTCTCCCTATCGTATATATAGACAAACGACAGAAATCCGCTTAATAATCGCAAAATGAAGTTAAAATTAATGAATTTTTGAATTAAAATCATTAGGCGAGATCGTATAGAAGACGCTGTACTAAAAGCCGCGTGACTCATACGATGGGTCACACTATAAGAAAAAGATTATTATACCCTCAAATTAAAATGGGCGGTATACTAATAAAGTTGTCGTTCCGTTTAAGATTTGGTTTAAGACAAATTTGACATAGTTTTTTACTTGTTTTGCGTTGAGTTTATTTTTTTTCTTGGTGTCTTGTTTGAAACTTTTGAAACATATTTTAAGATAATAATTAAAGTATTAACAAATGTCAATAATGTCAAATGTTCAATAAAAAAAAATATGCAAATTTTTTCACAGATTAGAATGGAGGCTGCATTTGCCACCTCCCCCTTTAAATGTACACCTGCATCCCCTTAAATATCAGGGTTGATTAAGGCGTTGTTTTAAGCCGTAAAATGAGTTAAGGGTTTGAATCCATTTGGAACAAATTTGAAATTTTCATTGGTGGACTGGTACCTCCCCAACACTGTATAAAGAATTGTGATAAAAGGTTATACTGTATCAACTTGCGAAAAAGTTTATACGATACATCGAATATATTTTACCCTATTGTAAGGTACTTTATATGCATTTATAAGGTTAAGAATGTATTCTAAGCATGCTATGCAGTAATATGGCGCCACATCATGTTCCCATATGATTCATTATTTGGCTAAACCAAATATGGAATGTAGCCACACCTTACGTTCGTGTAAGGTGTACAACATTGCGGTTTATAACTTTTATAATTTATTATTATTGTTCTTGTACAATATAATGTAATTGTTGTGTTTAAAATGTTTTACAATTATTAATGATTTTAGAGAACTGACCAACTACACAAACGTACCGTCTGTTTGACCAACTGTAGCATAACTTTTTAATAAAAATTTAAGTAAATTTATAAAAGAAAAAAGTGGTTTTCTGGTTGCCATAGTTGTTGCGCGTTACCGTTTTAAGTTTGATTAATACAATGTATTGATATCAACCGCCAAGTTTATGATTTAGTTGGTTAGGGTGTTGGCTTTAGAATGTCTTTTTGGTGTTTCAGCCATATGTGAATTATATTATAATTATTTAGCTGAAAGGTGTCTTTTTATTGTGCAATATATTTAGTTGATACAGACATAAAGAGACAGAGAGAGAGAGAGACAGAGGTTTGTGACATAACTTATGAAAAAGAAGTAAGAAAACTAAATTTGGCTTAGACCAAATCTTAAATACCCCCTACATCTGCAATAGTGGGCGTGGTGGGTATATGATTAGGGTCTTTTATAGTTATAAATCTGCTTGCAAGTCGACTTTAATGTAAAGTATAGTTTTTTGTAAACTTTAAAAGCGTTTCTAATCCAACCCCGCCCATTTTTGGCACATGAATGGATGTTTTAATTGTAAGATTCAACTTTATAGCTCATTTTTTGTAACAGTTAAGTAGTTTTTTGTTGATTGTGGGCGTGGCTCTTGAACTGCGTGCAAAAATTTAAAGTGTCGGTACAAAATTTTATTTTAATATTATGAAATTAATGACCGTGAGAATACCAACAATAGACGGACACACGGACAGTTCTTGATGCTGATCATTAATGTATATACTTACTATATGATTCGTTCTTCCAGATGTTGCAAACGCAATAACGAATTTAGTATACCTCCAATATATGTGTAGGGTATATAAAAAAAATAATTTTACATTAGATTATAAATAAAACAAAAATCGTTTCAATGAAAACCACATTTAAATTAAGTTACAGTTATTCATAACACTTAATTAAATGGCTGTCACACTAGAAACTTGGCGAATATTTCTTGAAATATAATCCACACACATATCATGCTTTTGTTTACAGCACATTCGTTTGTGTATTTTTTTTTTTTTTTTGCTAATCAGTCCCTTCTCTTGTCTGTTCTTTTGGACTTCTTTTTAATTTTTTTTTTTTTTTTTTTTTTGTGAATAAAGTCCAAGTTCAATAATCTCTAATCTTTCACTCTGTAAAAAAGGTAATAAAAAAAATCAACTTTCATAAAAGAACAAAATCCAAAAACAACAATTTGATGACTTTGGCACGATTTCTATATTTTTTTGTTTCGTTTAAATCTATAAAAAAAAAAATTTATTATGAAAATATTTCGTTAAGATGTTTGTTTTTTGTACCAAAAGTGAATTTATCAAAAATAATAAAAAAATGCTTTGAAGATGTTGAGACTTTTGGTAACTCAACCAAAGCTTCGTCTCTTATTATATATTAAACAAAAAGAATAAATAAATAATAATAAATTTTTGGTACATAAATGACTCAACTATCATACAAGTTCTCTCTTTTAACCTCTTTCAAATCGTCAAGCACTCGATGTTTCGTCAGTGCGTCATTGCTAATTCGAGTATTATTTTATTGCATTTCTCTCCAGAGGTCCTAGTCTGACTTTGCAAAATAGAAACACAGAATTTTTATTCGTAATTCTATCCCCATCAACTCAAGATCTATATAAATCGCGTACTTGTATGGCGCAGAGTATGTAGATCCCGACTAAATGCACCGATTGTTGGCGTCATATTATAAATTCGCTAAGAATGAATCAAAAATTTAAGGAAAAATTTCATAATTGTGGCAGACGCCTCATGTCAGAGTCCACGGCAACAAAATGAAACATGAAAGCCTTGTACACATAAATCAAATATTTAGACATTTCATTTTTCAACATCCACCTGGGGAAAACATCAAACAATGAATAAATCTAGTTCCTGTAGTATTGTTTTTTGTCAAAACTGCTTGTCGCGATAGTTCTATGTTGTCTGACCAAAATCTGAGAGATCACATATTTCACTGATCCCTTCTTCTAACCCTAGCACTGCAACACTAATTAGGTAAACTGTACAATAAATACACGTCACATTATTTACACGGAAGTAGTGCTGCCAACCTATTTAGCTTTTAAACTAAACATTAAATAAACTTCTTGTCGCACATTTCATTAAAATATCTCATGGATCATGTAAATATTGGACACAGACAAACTTAAATCTATTGAAGAATTGATCTTAAGACTTTTAATTCTAAGATTGGTTCTGAAAAAAAAATGGAGTTAACTGTTATGATTAATTTCAATAAACGATTGAATTAAATTAATTAATTAAACAATTAATTAATCTAATTATAGTGCAGCATTTTATTTTCATATGTAGTTGTCGTTGCTTTTCTAAGAATTTAAAAAAAAAAAAAAACCACAACAAAAAAATTTGTCTTGAAATATATTGCAATTAATTTAAACGTGATTGATAAAAATAAACCATCGCTTGTATTCTTCTTATTCATGTACGTCCGCATACAGCATTTTCTTTTGCATATGTATATGCATGGCATGTAATGCTCCGTACAATATATTCGCACTGAATCTAAAAATATAACAAAACAAAAAAATTAAAAAACAAATCAATAATTAGGCAGTGTTGTCTGTCGTCAGGGTCTTGTTGTTACATTGTTTGATCTAAAAGTGATAAAAGTACAGGTAAAGGAGTCGCTTGTGAGGATATTCTCCAAAAATTTAGCAACAATTTTTAAAATTCGTAAAACTTGACTTTCAAGTTGATATGCAATAGTTTAGAGAGCGTAATCGTGTACCTGCCACGTCTATTGTTTGTATGTATGAATCTGTGAAGGGTACTTAAGGTTTGGCCTGTACCAAACTTGTTTTTGACTTTGCATATTTGATGCTTCGCAATTTTTCTATATATTTAAAAATGTGTTGTGATTTTAAAGGGTTTAAGAGTCACTGGTGTAAACGAATAGAATGAATAAGTGAAACATCTTGACATGTACATATATCAATTAAGAACGTATAAATTATCTAAATTTTGTTTACACCCACGCAAATTTTAAAACCACTTCAGAATAATGATGCATTTGCAGCAGTCTTCTTCTATTAATTTCAAACAGAATGATAAACTTGGTATACATTGTATGGTGAGGATATAAAAAGCTTCAGTCAAACGAGTCTACTTACGATACGCGCGGACAGCGATAATTCTTATTTTTATTAAAACAAAAGCTTTTTTACTGTTGCACACAAAAACTGAGTGTTGTATGAGTGAAAGAGTAAATATGGCCGTATCCACAAATGGAGCAGTTGAAAGAGATGTTAGGTGTTGCACACACATATACATGTTGTCTAAAGAGCGATAGAGACGAGTTAGATGAAAAGCGTTTTAATTTTTTGCAAACATATTTGAGAGTGGTGTAGATGGTGGGCTGCAGTTGATATGTGTGTGTACATTTTGTGCTACTACATGATAGTTAAGTTTCTTGTATACAAATGCTTTCGTATATGTAGGTGAGTTACAAATGCATGATTGTGTGTGTGTGTGTGTGTGTGTGTGATTAGTTTGCATTTGGCGAATATGTATGGTGGTGTATATTCTACTCAATTAAGTGAACTACTGCAGATTGGAGCCACATTTATATCAGTCGTTCAACAAGTGTGACCGTGTACGAATAGTATTTTTATTAAAAACGGTGTATGAAACGAAACAGTTTATTGTGAAATCTTCTATTTTAATATACTTGTAATACATTTTTAGTTACTTTACTCACAAGGAGTTCAACTTTAGTTTGATTTAAAAAAAAAAAAAAATTGTTTTTGTTTTTTTTTTCAACATTCAACAGAACATTCTAGATAATTTTTTCTTTTAAAAGCAAAGAAAAAAAGACTAGTACAGTGAAAAAGTCTTCATTGCCATATGTTAGCTCGAAATGAAGATAAGACTTGAACTTAAAAAAAAAGGAAAATATTTTTTAATTAATCACAAAATTGAAATAAATGAACATTTTTAGTGTTGACATGAAAGAAAAGAAAATATGTGTATATTTAGAAAGCCTTAACAACTCCGAATTCTTACCATATGTTACAATAATATCTCTCCTCTCTCTTTCCACAGTTTGTTTACATATAATTTATTTGGAATCTGTAGAATAATCTGAAAAAATTTCACAAATATTCTTTATATAATATATATGAATATAATTTTTTCGATTCATATGAATTTTGAAATCTTGAAATTCTTTTTGTAGTGAATCATTCGATTCAAAATTAGCCAACATAACGTAACGTAAATATATGTTTAACATATGGTCGGCGTTGTTATGATAAAAACATCACGAAAATTATAAAAATAAATTAAAGAAGACGCTGGCAAAGAGTTCAGAAGAGAAAAAAGAAGAAGAAAAAACATTTTATATTCATACATATGTATATGAGTACCGCTAATGTTCACAGTGTATGAGTTGCATATATATATACATATAAGCATAAAAGATATTCATTTCTGTAATATTTTCACTTGAGAAACTTTCTCTCCGCTAAACAACAACAACAACGGTTAAATACTAAAACAAACGCTCATATGAAATCGGAAAATCGGTTGGAATCCCACAATGGTGAAAAGGTGAGCACAAGCCGTTCAATGTGAGCGCGCCAGACTAAACTAAATGATAATGATTCGTTTTGTTAATTATATTGAAATAGGAAAAAAAGAAACTAATTATAATAATAAATAATCTAAAAATAAATGCATTAGCATGAAAGAAATTTATTGGAAGGTGGAAATTAAGTCAATGCCGCATACACTTATTTATAACTGTAATATTTCATAAGAAAAGTATGTCTATAAGTTTCTGGAATTTTCTTGAAAAATCTCTTTTTTTGAATGAGATAGTCTTTGATTTAAAGAATTTATCCCCAGTGCACTTTCCCCTGTTAATCAAGTTAACAAATTGGGTAATTATTTAATAAAAAATACTATATAGGACGTTATTGTACTTTGAAACTGCATATCCCAGAAACGAACCCCTTTACTTACGTTCACAACGGCTACATTTTACCAAATATCTTTTAAATGATACATTTCAGAGGTACGATGTATTAAAGCATTGCATCACACGTTTTAGTAGAAAATTAACTTTTGCATCAAAAATAATTGAAATTCTTCTCGTACTTTCTAAAATATGTAGCTTCAAAGACGCTTCTCAGCAGGTTTTTTTGTAACGACCTAAACCTAAACATAGCTAAAAAGTTCATTTTTCAGATTTTATCAATAATTTTATAGCCTTTAATGATCGACTTTCGCAAAAATATCGCACTTTTATAAAAAAAAGTTTTGAGGCATTCTTCAATACAAAATTGTCAATAACTTTTTATACACTCCACATAAGTTTGAAACACCCAGAATGAGGTGAGTATATATATATTCTTCATCGGCATCAAAAACTTAGTTGATCTAGATATATATGACTGCATGTCCGTGTGTCCATCTATTGTTTGCCATTCTCACGGTCGTAAATTTTGAGACATTGAGCTATAATTTTGAAAAAACACTTAGTTTTTGTACGCTATTTAAAATAGGCAAAATCGGTCAAGACCCACGCCCACAATCGACAAAAATCTATTTATCTACTACAACAATGAACCTATGAACTTGAAATTTTGTGAACCTATTTACGGTTATCCCATTCATTGATATGCCAAAAATGGGCGTGGTCGAATAACAAATACGTCCACAATTTACAAAAAACCATCCTCAGTGTAGAACGCGATTTGCATGCTGATACGTAAAACATACACTATTTGAGGACCCACCGTTGTGGATGCAGAGGGTGAACAAATAAGTCGAGTAGAAAAAAATTCAAATTAATTGTGTCTGTGTCCATCGCACGCATTTGTCCGCCTGCTAACTAAGTGTAATAATTATGCGACAACTATTTAATAAAAATCGATAAATTGTACTATTTAGCAAAACCAATCTAACAACAACAACAACCAAACAACCTTTATTTACAATTTGACACTAATTATATTATAAATAAGTTCATAAGCCTAACAATTAGCAAACGAAACATGCACAAAACACATGACCGGTTTTTTAACGCAAACGGCGTAAATAAGTTCACAACAACATAGAAGGAGAAAACAAAAATAAAAAAATTAGGTGCAAAATAAAAAAAAATGTGTGTAAAAAAAAAAAACGTTTCTTCGTAAACAATTTATATGAGAATAAAACAAACAAAGCTGGGTGCGAAAAAACAAACCCAATAAATTTTCTTTCTAATCTTGCTGTAGAATGAGTTGTTAATGACATAGGAAAATACTCAATCTTCTCAATCTGCGTACAGTTTTTTGTTGTTGTTGTTATTTAATTTTTAATTTTTTCAAAAAATATATTTCATACTGATAAAAAAAAACAATTGTTTAGAATAAGTGCAGGTTCACCGGTAATTAATTATAATTACTTTAGCAAACTCTGTTCTGTGATGAGTAATGAGCAATCAAGCGCATGCATGCAACAATTGGAAAGGTTTATTATACAGTTATTATGGGAATGAGAGTAAAGCAAAGAAATCTATATTATTTCACCTTCACCCAGACCGTGTTAGTGTTTTCAACTTAAATGAACTGTTTTTCCAAGTAATCTCTCTGCGGTCTGCCCTCTCTCTCTCTCTCCCTCTGTCGTTCGTTCTACTACAATAAAGATTATGTACTTGGAAAGTACTGTTACACATTCATTTGCTTTGGATCCTAATCAAAAGTAATGATTGTGCATTTTATTTGGGTCTTGCAAAGGGAATGACAAACTTAATATGCTCCCCATCATGTGGTGGGTAAAAAAAATCTACAATTCTTGATTTTTCTAATAAAATTTGCGACAATTATGCTAAGTTTTGATAGGTACAATCAGAACATTCTTACTTTTTACATGCATGCCACGCCCACTGTTTTCATATAAACGTAGCGGATGTTTCAAACCAAGTACCATTTCCTACTGATTTTATTGGTT
This sequence comes from Ornithomya fringillina, assembly GCA_963978525.1. Classification (NCBI taxonomy): domain Eukaryota; kingdom Metazoa; phylum Arthropoda; class Insecta; order Diptera; family Hippoboscidae; genus Ornithomya; species Ornithomya fringillina. The sequence continues at coordinate 8,158,209 of OZ021694.1, forward strand.
AAATATTTGTTAATCAAATTAGTTGCAATAACTTTAATGTTGTATAAAATTAAATTGATTTTTTAGTATAAATCAATTAAAGTCATAGAAAAAAAAGAATTTTTAATTATTTTCTCTTTTTTGCTTGCTTTGTTTATATACATAATATACAAAATTTAACTCACGTTACATGTAGAGTCGAAAGCCAAGATTAATAAAATGCTTAAATATCTGCAAATACATCTTTACCGGTTTTTCTCGTTTCCATTTAAATTGAAAATAAATTAATGAAAAAAAAAAAAACGTCTTGGTTCAATCTGTTGTACATTTACTTAACATTTTAGATTTTTTGCGCATTTTTTTAAATTTTTTTTTTTTTTAAGAACTTGTTTAATCCGAATCCAAAGAAATCTCTTCTAGAATAAATAACAATGTATAAATATATACACAAACGTACGGGGACTATTGCCATCACGTATGTATACAATGTTTTATATCGCTTTTGTTTAAATACAATCCTATGCTATATTGGTTAAGCTTGACGTGGTGGTGACCTTTAAAAAAATACACAAGTTTCTTACTAAGTTTTGTTGCAGTTGTAGTTGTTGTTACTGTTTTGTTTATTCCTCTTTAAAGGTTAAATTCTTTATAATATAATACACAGCCATTGTATAAATGGAAACATTCGTGTAGACGCTAAATGAAAATCAAAAAATTAGAAAAAATTCCTAATTAGAATAAAGAACGTATGTGTACGCTACGAACCTATCTACCACTTGCCGAATTGAAAGAGTTCTCGTTTCGATTTCTGAAGGAAAAAACTTTAATCTTTGATTTGAAATGAGATTTGATAAAAAAAAAACAATAACACAAAATCCATAACATACTCACACACACACACATTTTAAGAGCATTTAAGATTATTATGATTTCTAGCCAAATGTAAATGTGTTTGGCACATACTTTGGGGGTCTGTTCTCGCATTGTTCATTTCATCAACAACAATATATCGTACATGTGTCCATCTTTATGTCATTATTAATTCACGAATAACACATAACATAGCCTTCACTTATATAATACGCATACACGCATTAATACATATACCAGACAAGGCAGTTTAACTTGAAGGCAAGAGAGAACATTTTTTGTTTCTAGACTATATGATAAAGAACAATAGCTAGCGCATAAATAACATTTAGAATAAACGATGAGCGAGAGAGAGAATGAGCGAATTGTATATTAAATTATAACATAAGAATGTTTGTGCTGTCCGGGGTGGAGAGAATTCTAGCGTACGTGTGTATTGGTGCATTTATAAACATGCTGCACCTCTTTTAAAAAAACAATAATAGTGACCGCATGAAGGTCAATTACAAAGTTATTCAGTCAGTCAGTCAGTCAGTAGTAAAGCAATTACAATTATTGCCGACATATATGTACACATACACACACATATATACAATAGATCCGCATACACTATGTTTACATTATATGTATTCTTATTCTAATACACAATCACATCTACGTACATACATATATAAATGCTCGCATACAAGAAACAAGTGAATCAAAATGCACGCAGTTTCATACGAATATGTTGGCTGGGGGGTGGGGGTAAGCATAAGCATGGGCCCGTTTTCTTGTGTTAGAGTGCGTCCGTGCTGATATAGCTGCCAATAATAATTGGTGGCGGTGATGTAGTTCTTATCATTCTTCTTTTTTCATATACACATATACATATGCATATATAAGTGTGTGTGTGTGTGTGTGTGTGTGCGTCTAAACACCTATTCTTATTAATTCTATGAAGTGGCCTTCAGTGTTCTTGCTTCTATTCTATTTCTCTTAATATCTTCAGTAATAGAATTAACAACTGCGCAGTGGTTGAGTAGTACTTGCATTTATATTTTGATATTCTTAGCAGCCTCTCGCTGCCTTTTTTTTTTTCTGAGTTATATTGAAGTTGATTTTGATTTTTTGAATGAAATTAAAAACAAGCAAATGAGTAAACTGGGCGTGTCTGTTACTTGCAAACGACCATTTTTTGAGCATCTCATCACATATGTGTCCCGCATGTCAACTTTGAAGCTTAGTTTTTGCAGTTTTCATAAATAGTGTGGAGTGATTAAACAGATTTTTTGATATTTTGTTTGTTTGTTTGTTATTTCATAGTACAGAGTTGGAGACCGAAAAGTGTACAACACGAGAAGAAAATAAAACCAATTAAAGAACAATGCAAGGTTTTGTTGATATGCGAAGAGTAAACATTTCTATTATTGACGTATTGACGTATTGGCGTCTCCCATTTCATTAGCGTACATTTTAAACACACATTCACCATTATATCCCCATATATTTATTTTACCATTTACGTATGGGGTATTACTGTTTTTGCGCATTTCGTATACATTCAGCGTGTCATCAACTAATTAAATTTCGTTACCAATAAACGTGTGTGAAACGTATTAAGTAACACGTAAAATAAAGCATTTTGAAAGGACGGTAGGAGGGGGTGTGAGAGAGACCATTTATAGATTACGAGTCAATTGATTTTTATATCATCCACTTAATGTGCGAGATAAATTAAGTTTTTCACTCCGTTTGTAATTGAAAGCAATAAAAACCCTACAAATGGTTTATATTCTATATACCCATGTGTCGAATAGTATTTTTTAACAGATCGATTTCGAGCTCGGCAAAAGTGTTGATAGTCTGTGTACGTTAGTTGATAGAAAGTGACTATTCTTTACCAAATTATGTCAATAATACTTTGAATTTTATATGAGGGCGGGTTGTAAAAGTGTCCTATCCGGTTCATTTTCAAAACGGTTTCTCTTTACATTATCAAATTACCAAAAAATATCACGAAAATGTACAGCTTGCGCTCAAATTTACATGGACAGACGGACGGACATGGTTAAATCGAATCAGGAATGATAAATAGTGATAAAATTTAATACTTGAGGCATTTCCATTCAAAATAGAATCCATCGCTTTAACTGTTTTGAGAGTGACGATCCTTTAAGAATTTCCATTTTCGTTTCGATGCTTTGAAGAAAGTGGGTTTCAAACTAAACGCCTCAATGGCGATGGGTTTTAATATTTGGATTAAATGGTGTGATTCGTTGGCTGGTTGGCTGTTTGGTTTTTCTTTTGTTTTGTACTCAGAATGAAAAATTATTAAAAACCGGCTTAAAGGTTAAATGGACGGGTTTTGTATTATATTTAAATAATGTTTTATGCATATTACAAGAAGGGGGTGGCCGTTGTGGTTTGAATTCTTTAAATAAACATTTTTTTAAATTTATTTAAAAAAAAAAAAAAAACTATAAAATATCACCAGAGAAAGACTTTATTGAAGAATTATTCTTGAAGCAAGTTTCGTTATGTGTACGTCGTCATGCATCTTTTTTGCGTGTTAATTTTCTACTGCTTTTCTAATTTGTTCATTTAATTGAATTATTGAATTTAATTTTTTTTCCTTTTTTCCATTTTATTTGCAGGTAATTATTTCATTGAACAAATGAAGAGAAAGCATTTATTTAGTTATTATCACACCAATGCAGAGATATGAGCAATTTGTTAAATTAGAAGAAGAAGAAGAAGAAGAAGAAAACTTGCCTGTAAGAGTAAGTTAAGCAAGTCATTAATTACAAAAGATAATAAACTCCACCTCACCGCCCCCCTTCCGAAAAAAACAAAAAAAAAAAAACGTAACAATAACAAGAACAACTAACAATTTATGAATGTTTTTCAAAATATAAAATAAATTAATTGAATGCGAAGAAAAAAAATATGGAATTGCTACATGTGTGTGTGTGTGTGTGTGCAGGTGCATGTGTGAATGTTCAAATCGCATGCACTGTGCATACACACAAGGTAGAGTGATGCGATTAAATTTAATTGATAAACAGCATCATCATCATCATCATCATCATCATCATCATTGGGATGAGTTGTAAGTTGAAAAATAATTACAATTGGACACGAATTTTCATTTAATTTTTTTGCTTTTTACTTTTTGCTTTTATTTATAAATAATACGGGTGTATAATAGACTTACACTACTGAACAGTTGTTTGTAGTACATTGCTTTATAAGGCTTTCGTGTATGAAAAGTGTTTTTATAGGAAAGGGGATTAAAACGGATTATTACATATATGTGGTATACATTTCTTAATACTAAGTTTTAAATGTATTAACACAACTTTTTCAAAGCTTTAACAAAGCCCAAAGGGAAACATCGGGAACTCCACAAAGTTTAAATATTTTGCTTTAGCATCATATACTGAGTCGAATTAGCTATGTCCGTTTGTCCCCCTTTGTTCTGCGTATATCACTCCCTTGGTTACAAAAATTTGCAATTTCGATTTCATTGACAGAAATTTTAATGGCTTTTGTTTCCAGGTTGGTACTGAAAATAGGCGAAATCGTTTAAACGTTATAAAGTGTATAATATTTATAGACTTATGTGCTCCCTGAAGAGTTATAATTTATAAAATCATACAAAAACCAACATACAGGTTAATGCGTATTACATACAATATTAGAAAGTTTAATCGCTTAAGGTATTTAACATTTGGTTTGAGCCAAATTTAATTTGTTTTGCTGTTATAGCAGTAAAAGATGAAAACAATGGCTTTAATAAGCTGTTAAAAAGTTACAACCTTTGACACAAATTTATTATTCCTTATAGGCCATAAAAGTAAAACACAGCCACAATAATAACAATTACAACAACCATGATTATTGTTTTTATTTATTTAACGGTAAATCAAAAAGTTAACAAACACGAACATTAAAATTGCTAATTGTATGGATGGACCACAACTGATTGATTTACAGCATTGCTGCGTGAGTTTGCCACTCATTTAATTTTAACATTAACACATATACATGCAGGCATGCCTGCTTTTACTTTCACAAATATTACTGTATCTGTTGTTGTTGTTGTTATTATTATTGTTGTTTCGTTGTCTTCTTCTTCTTCTTCTTACATAGCAACAAGTGTTTTGCAGATGTTATCTCTCACAGAGATTTTCGGTTTCTATTACTCTCATTTGTTTAGTGTCCGCTTTTTTTTTTCTTTTCTCTGTATTTGAAATTTATTTTGAAATATGAACATTCATACATACATACTATAAAGATATTGATATGAGTAGAAATGATATTTGAAGCAACTGCTGAAATGTAAACAACAGCCATTAAATAAATAGATTATTGCTGTGTACGCGTGTACGTGTGTGTGTTTATTGTATTTTATTTATGTGTTATGTGTTGATATTGATTTTAGAGGTTTTTTTTATATTCCCATTAAAAATAAAAATTTTACATTGAAATGTTTATCATATCATGACAATAATTCTCAGATCAATTTTTCTTCAAGATTTTCTCTGCCGATTATGTTTTTTTTATTATTTTATTAACAGCTACATTTCTGTAACCTCCACTTAAGATGAGTTTATCATTCTATTCGCAAGTCTATATATATTCTTGATCAGCATCAAAAACTCTCGCTAAAATTTATCAATTTGTGTTATTTAAAATGAGCAAAATCGATCAAGAGTATTTGAGTTGAGTATGGAATCATGTACCTGCCACGCCCACCGTTCGTGTGTAGATATGAAGGGTATTTAAGATTTGGCCTAAACCAAATTTTATTGTATTTACTGGTTATAAATTTTATAATTGTGGGCGTGGCTTTTGATTGATTTTGTACAAATTTGCACAGATTAAGAGAGTCTGTACGGAATTTCTGGCAAAATTAATAAATTTCGGTCGAAGGTGTTTCAACAACATACGGACGGACTCACCGACGGACACCGTTTGATTTGTTTGATTTTGTTACTAATTAATAATACGAGTATATGTAGTTTTTAAGTATCTAATACATTCTGTTGGTGTTTACAAACTTAGTAGAGAATTAGTAAAGAATATATAAAAATTCACTATCCGTCTATCCATCTGTCCTGCCAAGGAGGCATTTTTCAAGCTAAGTTATTATAGATAATAGAAATAAACTTCTAAAGTCATTAACTTCCATGAAGGGGTGAAGTAATATGAAGTTTTTATAGAATTTTTTTTTAAACTCCTCACTTAGGCAAGGATGTCCATACAACATTACTTAACAATTTTTCAATAAGTGATTTATCCAACACCCCCCTCCAATCATCTTTACTGTACTATAAACTATAAATAAATGAAAGCTAAAATTGTATTTCTCGGGCCACAAGTGCCACAAAACATATGGAAAGGAAGTATAAGGGTGGGGCTTAAACCACACTTGTTGTTTGCATGATTCAAAGGGTGTGCATTACTTAAGAAATGTTAGGTAGCGGGTCATAAATTGTTGCGCTAGAGATATATGTATGTGCTCACGTATAATTTAATAACATTATAGCATGTGGTTTTACGAACCTATTTATCTTTCTACGTTTCTTTTTCAAACATATTTGCGGTTTCTTAAGCATCATCCATGTATTTACTTAGTGTTGTATATTTGTACATAACGGTTGTTTTGCTGATTTGACGTCATTACACTAGAGCTTCTTTTTCTTCTTTCATTTTCCTCTGGCAAGCCAGCTAAATAAACTAATTTACTGTATATGCTATAAGACTCACTCACGCAGACTTGAACATCGCGCAAATGGGTGGAACTGTGTCTATAATTGGAAAAATGTAAAAAGAAAAAACTGTTTAATAAACAGTAAACAGTTTTTCAATAAAATTGCTTTAAAAAAAAAGTGAAACACTTGCAGTTGCAAGCGCGAGCGTTTTTCTACTTTTACCTGCAAACCAAAATTTCAAGCGACAACAACCACAAGCACACAACGTCATATTATAAATAATGAAATTATTATTATTTATGCATATTATCTGGATAAGTGTACAGGCCACCACACTTTTGCGTGGTTGTACCCCCATCTCAAAAGATCGCTTCTCGGACGTCGACTTATTGAATTAAACAAAAACAAAAAAAGACACCATTACACACTCCTCTATTTAATATGGCGCCCTCTTTACCATTTTCTTCTTCTTCTTCTTCTTCAGTAATTCTTATTTATGTTAATATGTTTATTTTGTACGATTGTGGTTTTAAACTGCAACTGCATTCGTTGCAATTGTTTACGTCAGTAAATGCAATCTTGCTGGGTATACGCTGACACAGGTCGTTACATAGTTATTTAGTGGTTAGTTACACAATATCTACATGAAACATTTAGTATGTGTATAAAAGTATGAATGTGTGTATTCACGTATTTACATGTTGGCATGTGATGGTATGTTCGTTACCAACCAAAACATTTTCGTGGGGAATTCACCAAATTTTTTTTTACATATCTGTTGTTATTGTTATTATTGTATTATTATTATTGTTGTTGTTCTTGATGCTAATATGTTCTCCCATACATTTATGTATTTTACAATCATTTGTTGCGTTGTCGTTCTCATCTCATTTATTAGAAATAAAAAAAAAAGTGCAAAAATTCCTTTGGCTTTGCTTTTGAATTGAATCAATCCAAGTGAAGACGATGAGACTGCAAGTGAGGTCAGGTGACGGCTGCAGTTGTCATCATCATCATTTTAAGCATTTTTCTATATGGCTGTCTGTCCATACGATTGCATTGTTAGTGCTAATTTCCAATAAACGCAACATGTGTGCATTTATGAACATCTACTAACAACAACCCATATAAAGAAAAGTTCTCGGTTACCATACGTGATTGGAAATTGAAATCAATATCAATAGAAAATTGAAGAGCAATAAATTCTAGTTAGTGTGTAAATATAGCGTGCAAAGGCATGCATTTGTAGATACACTTATAAATAAATATTTTATACACAACAGTACAGCTGTACATAAAAGGAATCGTTTCTATAAATAAATTCTTTTGTTATTACATGTAATGTGTATTTTTTTTTCTTCAATTTCTAAGCCTTGGCCGAACATGGATGGCGAAGGCAGATTACTAAGAAAAATGTGTCGATATTTTTATAACATTTTGCATCGACACAGCTACCCTTCGTTCTTCGCCCATCTTTGATTCATACTATTTTAATTAAAAAAAAAATAAACAAAAGAAGGATCAAATAAAGGCTGGGCGAATCGAAAATTTAAAATGCGGCTAAATTTAGTTTCTATACCATTCATAAAAAAAGGGGGCTACACCACAGTCTCAATTCTTAGAATAGTGTTCATGTGGCTGTGCTTTGTTTAGGTTAGGTTGCATTGGGGTGTTGTTTTAAAAAAACCTGAATCGGTCAAAAACCACGCCTACACATTTTCAAAAATATCTCCCAAAAACTATAGTGTAGCTATATAGTTGAATCGTGTTTAAAAATTTGTTAAATATGAGCGTATTCGCAGTGCAGACACGCCCACAATGTACAAAAAATACATTACTTGGAACAGCATTAAAAACGTTGACGTAATATGTGACACTTAATTTAATAATCGTTATTAAAAAGTGTAGTGCCACGCCTACTATACAAGCTATATTATACAAGCCCGTTGGGTTTTTTTTTAAAGCCGCAATTATTTAGTTGCCAGCTCTTCCCTCTCTCTTTATACAGTTACGCGTACATGTGTTTATATTTTAAGCGTACATTTTAAACATAGTACAAAACAACAACAATTAATAGCTTAGTTTTTGTGCGGTTGTATGTTTGATACTATTTGTATATGTGTGTACGTATGCATCATATTCAGTCTGTTAATTTTCGTGTTAATGTGCGGTTGTAGTAGAAAAGTGAAAGGAATTTATGTATTTTTTTGTTTTGTTTTTTGGTTCGCGCGTCTATTTTGTTGTTGTTGTTGTTACTGTTAGTGTTTGTTACAGTATAACATATTTTTTGTTTGTTTATTTAGTATTGATGTTGCTGTTGTTGTAATGTTAAAATTTTTTTTAATTTCATACACTACACACATTCTTTACCATATTTGGTGCAAAGCAATGCATATCCACACAAATATATAATTAGTGTGCTTTTCAGTATTAAACTGTATCCGAATAACTTTTCGTAAGAATTGTAAATATTTCTTGTTTTCATAAATTTTTTTTTTTTTTTTGTTTGGAAAGCCGCATACATATTTATACATTCACATTTTAGTGAAAAATCCATTTGCTCGTTTAAAAGTTATTCTCCTCCAGTGAAAAATTACTTTTTACACAAAAAAATCTATAGCCGATATATACAATATTTGTATCAAACGCTTATAAAGCTAACCAGATTAAATTCTGAACGTTTTTATAAACGAATCTCTTGCGATAAGTATTTTTAGCACATTTTGTCTATAAACGGAAGAAGGTTCATTATCAATTTGTAATCGTGCAGAAAATATGAATGTGCTCCGAGATAAACAGTATAATTGAAAGAGTGCACAAAAGTTGAAGAAAGTCTGCCAGAGAGCCGAGTGGCATAATTTGGTACTAAGAGTGTTTACTTTAAGAGTCATTAAACTGTTCAAGTGTTTTGAGGTAAAGAATTCAAAGAATTTGAGTTCTGGGCGTTTCAAAGAGTCAAAAGACTCCCGAGATGTGTTGTTCAATTTGCAAGACCCGGTAGAAAGTCCGTTTCTTTTGATCAGCAGTAAAATCTGAATCGATCTATATACTTTCGTTCGTGTTTTCACGTGTCTGCCTGACACCTTACGGATGTCAATTTTATCTGGTGTACTTAACCAAAAGTAAACATATTTTCAAGACATCTAAACTGGCTAAAAGCTGTGCCAATTAATCTCCAGGCGTACGTATCAAGTTTAAGCCCAAATTGTTGCGCATGTCTTAAGAAGAGACGTACAGACGTACGGACAAATACTAATAATCTATAGAGTTGCAATCTCTAGAACAAACTTAATATATCTACTATTGTAAAATAGCGATTTTGTAGTTGATAGATTGAAGATTATTGAGAGACCCAGTTTCATTGTTGCTGTTTATAGAAAAGCAACCAAAGGTGAGCTTATCCTCAAGCAGCATCAGCCGCCTCTCTATTATTATCATTACAATTATACATGTGCATACGCTTACCTGCATAGCCTCCATGGATCATTACATAACGTATTATACGCGGCATAAGTCAAGTAAATGTTTTAATCTAAACAGAAAACAAACAAACAAACAAAAATTTTTTATATTGTTTTTCTGCTGTTTTGTTTTATGTAATATTTCCTTTCTTTGACTGAGTAGCTACACAATTAACTTGTACACTTATTACGAATGCAATAATTATATCTTTCTGGCAGTTGCTTGCCACGTAACTATCTTGTACGTTTGCGTTAAACATTCATCAATATTTCGTTTATAAGTAAACAAGAAGTTGGAGATAAAAGTTTCTGATTGTTTTTTTTTTTAATTTTTTTTTTTCTAACGAATAATTTTGGTGTTTCAAGATAACTTTAAATCAGGCAATATTCAAATAAAATACTATTAATGACAGCGACAGCAGCAGCAACAATGGTCGACCATAAACAACAGGCTCAGGCACAGTTACCCAAGAACAGATAAGGAAATCGTATGCTGTAGAAATATTCCAATCATTTAATGTAACATTAAACATAAACAATGCAAATTTGTTGATAAATAATGTATGGCTGTATGTTGCAGTGGTTGGAAGTTGACATTTCGTTTGCCAGCAGCAACAACACAGCAACAATACAAAATCATTTACAAAACATGCAAAAGAGCATCCAAGTTGAATAAACCCATAAAATTAACAACACATTAATAACAAAAACAACAACAACAACAACGACAATAGCGACAATATATTTTGTATTTTGTATTTTGTGTTTTTTTTTTTCCTTTTTTTGTTTTGGTTGCCTGCACATGATACGTGTACTATTTTTTTTTTTATTAAATAAATTTTACACGTCGACATCTCGACTTAACATACTGATCCTTCTATCTCTCTCGCTCGTTCTCTCTGTATTTCTATTTATGTTATAACACTACACGCTACACTAGCTATCATAGTATAGCCTAAGAAATGAGATATTGTGCCTGTGCCACCACAAACAACCAACCATATGAAACAGGTCTGAGGTTAAACATACGCCTGACCACAAATCACCTTTAATCATACATACCTGTACCTGTGTACACACACAACAATATGCTAATTGTAGGTATTAAATGTGCAGAAAATTGTTCAATAAAAATATGTACAAACATGATTAATATAAAAGGAAACTAAAGACCATAACCTGATCAAATACCTTACAGGTGTTATATACAAGAGAGAAGATAAGAGTGAAGTATTGTTGGGAAGATGCTGTAATCATATGGTGTAGTAAAGGGATGTAATGTTAAATATACGTTAAGTGAGTGATCAGATGAAACTCCATGAGAGCTACACGATACATTCTTTGCCTATGGCCATTACTTTAACCGGAAAGGCTAGAACATGATCCATAATTATTATGCCAGTATATATATGATGATCATGGCGGCAACTATTCTGTTCTTATCAATTAGTATTTGTTACAAACTTTCATTTATAAATTATAGAATGCAATGCAAGAACACTTTAGAGTCATTTCATGGCCCCACCCATTCAATATACTATGTACTAGCTGCCTAAAGACACCATTCTTTAATAAATTATTCTTCGTTCTCGTAGTGAGAAGAAGGCTGAAGGGCTAAAAAAATGAAAAAAAAAAAAAAATTCAATTCAGAAATTCAAATCTATTGAACAATGTTCGACTTTATACTTGTATATTTATTATCAGTTTTGTTATAAATTGATACTTGGCACCTTTACCATGGGATACCTTTTGGCTCAAGACCTTTGGTCCCTTTTGAAAATGGGCCGATTCGATCCTCTTTAAAAAGTTAAAAGTAAAAAAAGTTAAGTGAAATAAAAATATTTTATATTTATATATAATCAAAGGGCGTGGCAGGAACATGATTACGACCTCTAGTAACTACTACCAAGTCGGATTCTATGCTATATAAAATGTTTAATGAATTGTGAATGTTTCTGTTAAACAAACACGCCCCTTTTTTGTCAACGGTAATTGACTCTAGAATTATACATTTATGCATCAAATTTCATAGCTCGATTTTTAATGCCACACATGGGTGGATTTTTCTTAATTAGGAGCGGAGCTCGCAACTGATTTTGCCCAATTTGAAAATTATTGACCGCAAGCGCTTCAACCAGAGACAGACACACGAAAGGACCATCCGACTGGCTCAGATTTTGTTGTTCATGTTAAAAATATACCTGTAGAGTCACTTACACCTCCTTCTAGGCATAGCTAACGGAATAGTAAATTTAGAATTAATTTTAAGTATCGGGGAGGAATACAATTTTATCGATTGAAGCATTTTTACTAATTTTTAATGATACAAAGGTTGTCTTTGTTCAGAATCATTTTCTGATTTCATCTGTCTACAATTTTTAAGAGATTTTTATGAAATTTGGTACAAAAGTGTGATGCAAAGTCGACCTCTTCCGAATAAAATGCTACGTAAAAATTCCTTTTATTTTAATTATTCCTCATACATAAAATAAAGGAAGGATGCTTCAGAGACTCTACAAATTATATATATTCTTGATCAGCATTATCTGAGTTGATCTAGACATGTATGTCCGTGCGTCTGTCTGTTGTTAACTAAAGTAACTATGCGAAGTTTGGATCCAATGAGTCAACCCCTTAGCATTTCACAAAATGATTTTTTTTATATGACAATAACTTCAGGTTACTGATACAATGAAATTTTTTATAAAACAAATTCGTACAACTCAGCGCTACAGATCGAATAGAAGCGTCAACAACATATTTTTGCTGGCTAATATATTGTAAGGTAAGCATATGAATGCGCCAATTATGCCATTTTTCCTTAAATTAATAAATTCATTAATTATTTATTTTAATTGACTTAATGAATAACAGCGCGTTCTGCGAACATCGCATACCGATTAAATTATTGTTACGTTATTACGTTGTTGCAGTTACTCTTACCATTATTAATATTTTCAGTTGAACTTGTGATAATTTATACAAATTACATGACCGCGTGTATATATAAATGTTCGTCTCTGCAAAAATAAGTTAAAAAAAAAAAAAAACCTGCAGCAAAAAGTTGAACAGGAAGAAGTTTTTTGCGTTGTTTACAGTACATGTTACACATATTTTAGTCTTGTATATATATATGTGTTTATTAATATTTAACGAAAAAAAAAAAAATCAATTTGGACATGTTTTAATAACAGCGAACCCGTTATGTTTGCCAAAAATTTGAAACGTCAATTTGTTGTTTATGTTCACACTCATTTAGTGTATTAGTATGTTAATCGGAAGCAATATGCTTAATTTCATTTTTATTCAAATTTTTTGGCGTTTTATTATTTTTTTCTTTCTTTTTTTTTTTTTTAGTTTTGTTTTATGGATTTTGTAATACCGGAAATAACGAAAATAATAAAGAAAGTGAAATCGTTACAAAAATTTAGCACAAAAAAGAAAAAAGGAAAAAAAAAAACCCTGAAACCTAAATACATACATACACATACGAACGGTATTGTATAAAATTTATTACAAGTATTACAAAATCACTAAAAATGTATAAAAAGCATACCACGCACTCGTGGGCACGTTACGTCTGCTGTTATATTTTTAATAATAATAAAAATAAAAAAAAAAAAAAGGGAAATGGTTTTAGGCGGTTATGCTCCATCATTTAAGACCCTTCCACACCTTTTTAGTTCCGCTATTTACACTATAATTAGTTTGGTTGGTTTAGTAAAAGTAAAAGTGAGCCATTGTCATATAAGTCACTTCATGAAATAAGGAACGGAACAATGGTCCGAACGAGTCCACACCTGATTTGAAATATTGTCAAAAAATATTACGAATTATGAATTTTCGCCATATAAACACTTACTTTATAATGAGAGTAATTCTCTTAACCAAAATATTTAATTGAGACAAGTTCCAGTTCAATCGGACAATATTTTCTGTTTTGCCACTTTTCGCAGTCAATTTTTAAAGAGGTAAAGTTTAGGAAACATTTTTTTTAAAACTTTGCAAAAGTTTTGATACCAATCGATAGATTATGAATATACGAATTCATTGGTGCATGTTTAAGCTTCAACGGACCACTGGAACGGCAATTGTGATTATTTGAATCTAAGCTTGTAGCGAAAGGCAGCACTTGGCGCACAGAAAATGCTTAAAATCCACAATTCTCAATATTTTTCGATGCAACTTACTAAAATGTTCAATTGAGACAAGTGGGAAGACGTTCTAAAAATGTTAAAATGCAGTTTATTTTCAATTTTTGAACTAAAATTTTATATCATACCAAATATCTTAAAAAATTCGCCTGATATGTCCATATGTCCATAGTTAAATATTTACAGAAAGTGATTCTGAATCGATATAACATTTATCGTTTAAGTAAAAATGGTGAGCAATAGCACTTATAGGTTATGGGCGAGCTTTTTATGCATAAAATGCTTAAAAGTTTCTAAATTTTTTTTATTGTTTTTAGATTTTTCTTAACCCTGGCCTTTCCGGTTGAATTTTTTCAATTCTCTAAAAAGTATTTCACAGTTGGACGATCGGTTAAGGCATGGTATTAGATATAATAAATGTAATTTGGTTTGAAAATATAAAAACTGTCCTCTGATATCATTCTTTGGATGTTACAAAGATTTTAAAAAAATTCAGCTCAAGCGCTACATTACTTAGGGAGAATATGATGCTTTCAAAAACTATAAACATTTTTTATGTACTCGTATACATACCTTGTTTCCTCTCATTTTATACATAAAATATCACTTAATGCAATTATTTAAAATTATATAATAAAGTCAAACGCTAGCATTACAAAAATTTGTGATAATTACAAAACGTTGTAAACTTTTTGTTGTCAATGAGATAAGATAGGAATGCTGGGGGGGTTGAAAGAATGCTAACAATTGCACGCAAGAAATTCAAATCTATCAGTTTTTAACATATTTGGGACTGACTTTTATGGTCATTGTGCTTTTGATTACACATGACAATAATACGTATTTCGTTTGAAACCTGCTGGTGCAGTAAATTTTGTATGTGTGCACAAGTGTGTGGCTTGTTATTTAATAATTTATGTAAATAGATTTATGGATTTTTTTTTATAACAAAATTTAGCAGGTTATCGTGGAATTTTTCCAAAAAAAAAAAAAAAATCATTATAATTATTTAAGCGCATAAATCTCTTTTGTAGAACACAACATACGAAGGCAACTAACTCTCTTTTTAAAGTCTTTATAACTTTTTCATACTAAGATTGTCATTCCAATTGCAACTACTACAAAGAGGCTTCAAAAATCTTAGAAAATTTTGTTTATAATAGAAAAATTTAAGTCATTCTAGCCATGTCCGTACGGTTGTCTGCATTTCTGTTAACATAAATTTTAAACGATCGCGCTCGCAAATATTGAGATATTGAGATAAAATTTAGTGCTTACGATTATTTATCTATATCTTTAAAGTTTCTGAACCGGTTGTTAGCTATGCCCACAATTTGCAAAAATCTCTTGGGGACCCCAAAAATTGAGGTATAAACTTAAAATTAATAAAAATTTACTAATTCCACGCCCACAATTTCCAAAATATGCCATTTTGATTTACACTCTCATCCTTTAGAATAAAATACAACAAATTCTTCAATAATTGTTAAAAAAATTTCATATGCCACGCCCACAAATTTATACATAATTATAAAAAATATCTGAAAGAGATTTCATTTTAACAAAACATTTTTATCTCATCGTAATAAAGTTTTTTTTTTTTTATTTTTTTATCTACCTTTATAAGTAATACAAACATCCTTGTGGTTAAAGTATGTAAACCGCAAAAAAAAAAAAAACAAAAAAAAACAAAATTGATTACATTATGCATGATACTTTGACTATAAAATGCATAAAAAATATTTAATCAAAATACAAGTGGTTGGGTAAGCAAACCAATTAGAACAACATTTTATGCAAATCAGTCCAGTGTGCTTAACACACTAACACGTAAGCGACTTTAGTGAATCTTAAGCTGAACATGCAATATTTAACATTTCGACATGTGCATTTGCAAAATGTTTCTGATGTCTATGAGCCGTATTTAAGTCTCACCGAGAAGCATTACAGAAGAGACCACTTGTGTAAATATCAACTGAATACCGAATGTTTTGCAAAGCATACAACTCTTCTCTACCGGGGACCTTTATACACATGGCTTCAATGAATTCTGAAGTTTTTCTTTTTTCACATTAACTCGAAATGAGCCAAAAATCTTCAAAACGGTTTCAAAAGACGCTTTTTCTTCATGGCAGTTGAGAATCATCATAGAATTGACCGGATTAAGTTCAAACTTGGGCAATGGAATTGTTCTGGTAAATTACTATGGATTGGCTTTAAAATTACAATACAAACAAAAATTTTTCAGAAATGTACTATTTTTGCCTTGAAAACTTTTGTTATAAAAAAAAAGTGGTAAAAAAGTAAAAATCGCCAGATATTATTCAAGGTTGGCTGGAGCATCTTCCCACATAATCATCTTTTCTTAGGGCGCCAAGTGAAATTTTTCTCTACAATATCAAGTTTGAACCGTCCTAAGATTGTGAAACATAAAAATGAAAATTTTTTACATCACTTACCACATTACAGTCTTTAAATTTCATGTGAATATAGAATTTTAATATAATTCACATAATGCCACGGTTTCGTAAGTCGTTTTTCATGTTAGATGAAAATTATTACTAAAACTAATAAGCAAACTAAACGTAACAACAACGAATATAATAAAACCAGATTGTAACAGTTTTTAAAATAATTCGATACAATTTAACCTATTGACCTTTTCCTATTGAAAATGTATTTGATTGCGAACAATTTTAACACTTGACTTTATCTCCAAACTTTTTCATGTGTATATATATGTATATTTATTAGGCATCTGCTCTCAATATACGAAATATGAAAAACCAGAACTCCTGGTTTGGTCAGAGGCAACCAAACCAACTACAAGAACATATGTATGGAAAGCCACACTGCACTGCACTGATATAATTTTCAATAATATTATTATATCCTTACACATATTTGGTACTTCATATACGACTTTTAAAAGTAGGGTTCGACGCCTTCAGCAAGTATAGAAATTCTTCATCAAAATCTATATTTTACTCCGTCCATAATTTGAAAAAATTTCTCACAATCATAAAAATTGAGTTATAAGATTAATATATATAGGGTTTATGTTGCTGGTTTATTAGTTAAATGGAACAAAATCAGTTGCCGACCACGCCCATATTTGAAAAAATACTCTCCCGGATAGAAAATTTAACTAAAAAATTTATATAAAGGGTGGAAAAGCTGGCTAAATTAATTAAATTGAACAAGATCTCTGGAAAGCCACGCCCACTAATAAAAAAAATCACTCAAACACATATAATTGAATTACAAAAATGACATAAAGTACTCTATTTAATAATTTAGACGGCTTCAAATAACAACCACGCCCACAATATGCAAAAAATTATCTTCTTAAAATCGAAATTTCATTTTTAAGTTCAAGGGTGAAACATAGTTTATTCGTTAACATGAGTCGAGCACTTTATATATGCCACGCCCACATGGAGATTATCTCAAAGTTTCGCTTAAGAGTCAAATAAAGAATTTTTTACTTGTTTTTCTTTAAACTAATGCGTGTAAGAGAAGCCAGTTTGCACTTACATACATACATACATACATACATAAATATATCAACTTGTTGATTTCCCTGTGGACAATTCTGGTTATTGTTGTGGTTTTAATTTTGTTGTTGTTGTAGTTATTAATACATATACTTTTTATAGTTGATATAAATTTTATTCTTTTTATTAAACGCGCAAATGTCTGCATTTTATGCCAGGCATGACAACCATAGCACTACATAATTTTACCAAACATACGCGCATATGTGACATAAACACATATATCCATGGTTTATATACGAGTATATATTATGTGTATGGTTTTTTGTTGTTGTTGTTATTATTATTATTGTTTTATTATGGCGACTATATTAATATGTTTATTTATGGTGTTTTTGTTGTTGTTGTTATGTGTTTACTCCCGGTAAACCATTATATACAAGAAAAGTTCAATAACCGCACAGCTTTCTGGTAATTGACCAGAGTTACTTTTTATATACAAATGAAACAGAAAAATAAATAAAAAAGCGAAAATGAAAAGAAAGCACTATAATAACAAATAATAACAATAACAATAACAATAACAACAACAATAATTACCTTATGAGATGAGCAATAACAGAAGTATCAGCAGCAGCAGCAGCAACATCAGCCATTCGTTACAGTCACAACAAAAAGATCATGATCATCATCTGTCATAAACAAGCAGCAACAATAATAATAATAATAACAAAACAATGCATATAGCAAAGCGCACACGCACACACACACAGAGAGAAACAAAGTGAAAATTATTACAAAATACACAATCTCGTTAAAAATATGTTTTAATTTAAACATACACAAACACATACACATACATATATATAGATGGTATATAAATATATGTATTTATAGACAAACACACACTTGAAGCAGCTTAGCAACAATAATATTTTCTCTTTAAATATTTTCATCTTATTTTTTTGTTGTTTGTTGTTAAACAATCATACACCAATGTATTTTACAATTCAAGATGTAATTCTTTTAATCACAACACGGCCACAAATACAATGGAAGGACAAGAGAAGTAAAATGTTTAATTTTGTTAAAGGTTATCGATACAGACAAATAATAATTTGTACAATAATATAAAAATGCAGAATCTCATTAAGTGAACGTATCGCTCGATTCAATTATGTCTGTCCGTATGACCATGTAAATATATCCCCGAGCTATAGGTTGTAAAATCTATATTAGGGAGTTGGAAAAATTTCAATAAAATGTATACAGAAGAATATCAAAGGAAATTGGCATAGAAGCGAAGGAAGAAGTTCAAAGAAAATGAAATGAATGAATGAATAAGCAATACATGAAGTACGCCATTGTTTTCAAAATTCTTCAAATTTTCAACATCACTATCGCCATTTTATTGCTATTTTATACAGAATATATACAATTATTGTTTCGTTTAAGTAGGAAAGGTAAATGGAAAGAAATAAACTATTAATGTTGATGTAATTAGTATTCTTTGGAAAGGAGTGTATATTTTATTTGGTAAGAAAGTATACAAGCTCAGGTAATAGTTTGGAACTCCCATGAAAAGCATTTTTTGTAATTATGTCCTTAAGAAAAATGTAGAAAATGTGACAAGAAATATGATTTAAAAAGTTATTTTTTTTATATGGGTAGTGCCACGCCCATTTATCGATCCCCGCAAATCAACGTTTGCAAAAAAATTGACTAAAATCGGAGCAGTAGTTTTCTAGTTATAAGCTATGCAAGTTCACCTTCATTTTTGTGGTCGTCTTTGCGAAATTCATGCCAATATAAAAATGTTAGCAAAATACCAGGCGCCCAGAATGGCTCAGTAAGCCAATCTTGATTATAGATATTTTTTAAAGCCTTATAACTTGAAAACGGCTGCATCGATTTTGTTCAAACTTTTTGTGAAATGTTGTAAATTAGTTCAGCTTTAAAACGAAGTATATTTTGTGGGCGTGGCACCCCCATTTAGTTAATAAACGAGAAATATGAATTAAAAAGTCATTTTCTAAAAAAATGGGTAGTGCCACGCCCAATAATTTATCGATCCGCGCAAAGATACAGAAACGTTTGCAAAAAGTTTGACCAAAATCGAAGCAGTAGTTTTCTAGTTATAAGCCAAGCAAGTTCACATTGTTTCATCAAATTTTCTCAAAAAGTATTGAAATTTTTACCACATAAAGACTTTCATTATAATAGGTTCTAAAAATAGTCCGATTTGGTTCATTTTCAATAGAGGTCATGTACCAAATTTCATCATAATATATAAAAAAAAATTCGACCTGTAGTACAAATCAGACAGTCGGACCTGATTAAATCGATTCAGATTTTGTTTCGGAATCGATCGGTGACTGTGATATTTGTCGTTTAGGAGTAACAAACATTTACACAAAGTTAATATACCCTTTGCCACAACTGCACCAAATTTGGAGACCATGGGACCATTTTGAAAACCTCTTTCTACTGAGATACAAGAAAACCAACTAGGCTATTAATAGTGGTACTTAAAAGTGTAGGGCATTAAATAGTTGTTTGTAATATTTTCAATTTTCAATTTAAATTAAACCGACGAAGGCGGAAGTGGTTTTCCGCTATTTTTGATTGTAAACAAGTGTTGTTTTCAATTTGTTTATCTAGGTAAATACATACTTGGCCAGACGCACTACAACAATGTTTCCCCTTAAAGTATATAAATACGTTTATTTACAAAAAGTATAAAATAATTTAATAAAAGCATTTTCCGAGCTTTTCAGAAAAGAAGAGCGTCGAGCTAGATAAGGGTTCGGCAATTTTACTGCATGGCCACGAAACTTGTAATTATTGTGAAATATGTAAAAGTTTAATAAAATCAAGTAAATTGTAATGTTACACATATGATTGATGATCCCATTAAAGATTTTGTTATTGCACAAGATTTCTTTTTCTGTGAAAAGTGACCCAGGAAATCACAAGTGACATGGGAAGGTTATCAATTAAGAAAAACAAGAAGAAAAAGAAGATGTTAATAAATAGCTGAAGGCCTTGTTTTTAACCACCCTACTCTACAATGATTCTTAAATTAAAAAATGCATAAAGAAGACCAACAACAATAATTTGTTTAAATAAAATCATCAATCATTCCAGACAGATGATTGTAGAAGAACCAGTTTATCACATCTTACCATCGCAAGTGTAAGAGTGAATTTCGCAATCAAGTTCGAGAAATACAATTTGTTTAGCAGAAATGAAAAATATTGTAAAAGTCATTGAAAAATGTTGTAGAAACCTTGAAAATGTTGCAAATAGTTTGCATCACTTTAATGTTTCATTTACCCACAAAGATTTGATTCTCTGGTTTTTTTAATTATATTAATAAATTATTTATAATTTTATAAATAAAGAATTTAACGCCGCTGACAAGTGTTGCGGATGTCAGTCAATAATGAAGCCACATAAATAATACGAACTCAGCTACGAAACTAATAGCGATCTTAACCTTCTAAAAATTCGTTCTAAAGAGGGTTTCCATTGCATTGAGCAGATTCGTGACTCAAATCATAAAAATTCCGTTCACAATATGAAAATTTGGTTGGTACACATTTTTACAATTAATGCACCAAAAATGAGATAACTGGCACGTCCATAAATTGCAAAATAATATACTGGGCTTAGTATCCAATATTTAATATGATATGATGCTTAATACATAATCTGTTGGAAAGAATTGTGATAAACTGGCCCGCCCACAATTTTTATTTAGGTGTGCCAATCACTTTTATATATTTTACATCATTTTTACATCTTGCAAAACCCTAAAGGCAGGCTCGGAGAAGGGAATGAACAAAGTAAAATCAACACCTGACATTAAACATTTTCCCTGAATGTTAATTTTGTGGAACTATCACCATCCTCCTTTTGTCGAAACAGTTATCTGACCACAATTCTTTTAAATGTTCGTCGGTCTCTGTCAGTTAACTTTGAGTTTCGTCCGCTATTTCGCTTCGACGGTGATGTTTTACCAGGTTTTGTGTATGCTGTCGTTACCGGGAATATAGTCGCTCGTGAAACGTTAAACAATTCAGCTGTTTTCGTTACAGACGTTCCCGCTAACCTCTTTGAAAGGGGGCAAATCGTTGATGCTCACTTCATCGATCGACTGTTTTAACCATCGCAGAACAAAGCGTATAAGACACTGAAATATAACCTGCAAGGCTTGGCACGTAAACTATGCAATAAATACGCGACGTATTATTTACACGGAAACAGTGTTGCCAAAATTCAACAAGATGCCCTATATTGCATGGTATTCACATTATTTTGTTCATCCCCTGCACTTGTTGTTATTAGAACGTTTACATTTTTAAAATGTTTACATATCGAACTTAAATTTTATACAAACAGATCTAGTATGTGTGGGTAGGTTCGTATATAAATTGGACAATGTTAGCCACGCCTACATATTTTTATTTGAGATATCCATCGATATACGAAAAAATGGGCGTAATGAGAAAACAAACACACCCACCCTTTATAAAAATCCTTATTTGACAAATAATTCGACTTGTTAGTTGATACGTAATACAAAATCTACAGAGAGCGCAATCAGGTACATGCCCGTCTAAAGTTTGAATTTAGAGGTGAAGATTATTGTTTTAAGCCAAATTTAGTTATTTTGACTCGTAATTACTACTCCGTATGGGTATTATAATGGATAATGATGAAGAGTCTCCTAAATTTGGTGTACGCCCAAAAAAAGTGCTTTTTCACTTGAGAGTGCTTCAGTTTTTATTGTATTTATTAATTGTGCTTTGGTTTCGCGCTCCACGTTATGAAATTTTTTGTTTTCTATGAAAACTTGACTTGAAGAGAAAACAAAAAAAAAAAAGAAATCGCAGACGAAATGAAAAAATATTCTTATCACCTTTGAATTAAGTTCAAATAGCAACAAATAAAATACATATATATATATACACCAATACACATGTAAAATGGAAATGAAAGTGCAAGTAATAGGCGAAAATTATTATACAAACACACAGGCACACGATTAATCGGTTTCGTTTTTTCGTTAAATTTCTGAATAATTTAGTATGCAAACGCTGTTCGACCATGCTTGCTAAATGCCTATTTAACACACATCCAATATCAGCTAATGTGCCAAATTCTCATACATATGTATGCCACACATAGTGTGTCTGTAGGGGCATCTATTCAAAATGTACAACAGCAAAAAACCCATTAAAATGACACAAAAACACAAAATCGACAACAACAAAAAAATATAGAAAATTAAGAAATAAATTTAATTATCAAGTAAGTTTGTGCTATACAGACATCAACGGGGAGTTTTACATATTCACATAAAAAAAAAAATAAATAATTATCGGGGCCTTTATCGTGCGGTGGTAATGTTAGTGGTGGTGAATTTAGGTTAAATGCTGAAATGAAATAATTATTAAGTAAAAACTATTTCAAAGTATTTTGCATTTTAAACAGAATTCATAAAATGTGCGAAGAACACGTTGAAGCTAATTATTGAACCGATACAAATTGACTTTTAAAGCAAAAAAGTTGAAAATAAATTTCGATTGATATATGAATTTATTTCAATTCAACGACTCTAATTTACTGAATAATGATTCCTAAGCGAAAGATTTCATTCCGTTTGTATAGCTTCCCCATAAGTTTACTGCAACAGAGACCTTACAAATCAAAATCCGTGTCATGTCTGCCCGTGTGACCGTCTATTGTTGACAGACACTCTCATGGTCGCAAGAGCTTCATTTAAATTGAATTAATCGGTTAGGATCCTCGACAACAACAATGGACTCAAATGTATTCATCAGCCAAAAACATTGAGGTATAATATTTTGTGAACATATTTATGTTATTGTACCATCCATCGACGTACCAAAAATGGGCCTGGTCCGATTGACAAAAACCATCCTCAGCGGAAAACTCGATTTGTAAGCTAATACGTAATACATGTTCTATTAGTGGACGCAATTAAGTATCTTCCACGCCCATCATTTTTATTTCAAAGTGGAGGGTATTTAAGATTTGGCCCAACGCAAATAAGTTATTTTTTTTACTTGTTTCTTTTCATTCTTCAAAATAAACTAAACGAATTAATGCTAATTAAATAAAAGACGAGCAATATTCTATAATTGTATTGATGACAATCTACGTAAATTTGATTTACATTCGTTATACGCAAAAAGAAATCAATTGATAATTACAATTATAGTGAAGTGCGCCGTGTGGTTGGCACTTTGTGTCAGTTTGTCTGTCTGCCTGTCAGTCTGTCTGCCTGTCCAGCAAATGTTAGTTCATATAAATACGTTTACATTTCGTCTCATTCAGTTCAGTTTTGTTGTCCGAGTATGTTATTGCAGTTGGCAATCAATGAAAAATTCGTTCCACTGACACTGCCATACAATTTATAACCTTCAACTATGAACTTGTATTATCATAATTAGACAAGGAGCTTAATAATCGTTCATTCTATTTTAGTTCTTAGAAGCGATTTAATATTTTTTTCTTCTTCTTTACTTTATCAACACTTGTTTATGGGACAAAGCATTTAAAAATATTTATTAAAAAAACTTAATGAAAAAAAAAGTGTTTTCCACACATGTGGAATTAGCGTCACTTTATAACCGTCAGGGTATAACATTTTACACAAGCCTAAATAATGGTATTCAGTCAATTAAAAAAAACACCAATTTTCACGCCTTTCAATCACTTTTAAACAAGATCTCGAGCGAAACGAATGGAAATTTTAAGACGAACAAGTGAAAAAGTTATATTTAGTTTTAGGCCATAAAAATAAAACACAATTTGTAAATTAAGGGCGTGGTCTTAAAGTAGTTTTATGCGAAATATTGAACTCATGTTATTTAATAAAAAATTAAACGAAAAATCATTTGGTTTTTATGAAATATTTCTTGGTACGCTTGGCACAGTCTCAAAAAAACTGAACCTTTTTTAATTTTGTCCAACTGTGGGCGAGTTCGGTGATCTATTTCAATTTTAACCTAGGAGGAAGGACTATCAATATGTCTACCAAGTTTAGTGTCTTTAGAAAGATATAAATGCGGAAAGACAGACAAGGCCAAATCGATTCAGAATTCGATGCTAATTTAAAATATGTACGGCCTCTGTCTTTTCCTTCTGGAAGTTACAAATATTTTGACAAAGTGTGTACACCACCGTGTCACAGGGGGTATAGAAAGGTTAACTTCCCCATTTATTGTACGTGAAATTAAATGACTTTCTTAAGCCATTTAAGTAGTTTCATAAATAAGTAGGTGAACTAAAATTCCGCCTAAGCCACATGAATCTTGTTTTATGTGTTTTTGACTGCTTTTATTCACATTCATATTTATGGCCACATGGCCAGCTAGTTTTGTTTTTCCGTATTTTCTTATAAGCACGTGCTGGTGAACCACTACATTATTTGCCTTTTGCAAATGTTTATTTTTTTTTTTTTCAAATATTTTTTGGTAGCTTTCGTAGAAAAACCAAATGTGTGCTTTATGTGACACTTCGCAAATATGGTTTTACTTAATTTTTTTTTTCAAATTTCTGAAAATCAGTTGTAACATAATTATGTATTGTAGCTATAAAATTTCATTTGAATATTATCATATACAATACAATAATAATCGAAAATTGCATTTTTATTATTACACCCTACACCACTTGTGTCAAAGGGTATAATTTATGGTCGTGGCACAGTCCATTTGCTTAGGAAAAATTTTTTTTTACATAAATGTTATTTATTAACTAAATGGGTGGTGCCACGCCCATATAATACTTTGTTTGAAAGCTGAATTAATTTACAACATTTTACAAAAAGTTTGAACAAAATCGATGCAGCCGTTTTCAAGTTATAAGGCTTTAAAAAATATCCATTATTAAGATTGGCTTACTGAGCCATTCTGGGCGCCTGGTATTTTGCTAACAATTTTATTCACTATAGGGTATTAACAAATTCGACACCCACGCCCAAATCAGAAACAAAATCTGAATCGTTTTAACGATTTTTTGAGATATATCGATGAAATTTGGTACAAAGGGAACCCCATTATAATAATATAGCAAAAAATCACAATTTTTAATATTGGACAAAATGTGGTAAAGAATAGTTAATTAGCTTCATATGTGACTGTGCTAAATTTGGGTCCACCCGAAGCAATTTTAGAACCCTTCTTTTTTTATAATATAAATTATGGCAAAGCCTCGCGTGTACAGGTACAATTAATAGCCAAAACAAAATGTATTTATTCCATGAAAATTTGCAATAATCGAAAAATATTATCTTGACCAAGCCACGAGTGCTGCTTCTAGCGTAGTAATCCTTCCTTTTGTCATAAACTTTTGTTATATTCTCCCCTTTCTTTCTTTCCTCGCTCTCTCTCTCTCTCATCTATTATTATTAGCAGTTGTTTTTTATTAATTAATTAATTTGCTACTTGACTGTTTAGGTGGCGCCCAACTCCTATAACAACTATTGTTCTGTATTATTTTTTTACAACCTTTCTCGGTTTCTTTATACCCCGTCTAAGTTATTACAATTCATTGCATAAAATGGGTTTTATTTTCATTTTTTTCTATATAATTATACTTGAAGCTGTATGCTTGATTGAATTTCCATTAATTTTTTTTTTTTTATATTACTCATCTCGAACTCTCTAAAATATTGTATAATTATAGCGCGGACACACGCGATGATCATAATAATTATTTAAATTATTATTCCATTAAACCTATAACCTTCGTAATAGAGCAATAATGTAATATTTATAACATCGAATAAGAAAACTTATCATATATGGGGAGGAGGTGGACTATAGTTGAACGTGATGTCCATCGGCTGTAAGATTACAAAAAATCTTTTACTCAAACGTTTTCTTTAGCTGGTCGTCCCCAGAGGTTGCTTCCGCTTAGGGTCAAATAACTGTATACCTCTCTGTGTGATAAGGCACCAACTGGTAGTAGCTTATAACATCTAAGTTACGACCTTCCATCGGAGAGGTTTAACATTCCGTACTATGGGTGTCGGGAGCCCCCAGGGTGATTTCACTCTGGCCCGACAATTCGAGGTAGGCCCTCTTGTGGGTGCATCATAGTGGCTGTGGTTTGTCATCAAAACAACATCTTGATGATGTCATTTTTGACCGCTGTAATGCATCCTTATAATGCATTACGCACTGTATGGTGCTGTGAGATTAGGCCTTAACGGCAGGTGCTCACGTAAAACCATACAACTCTGTATACCTCTCTGTATACAGGGTTTTTTTTGAGTCAAAAATCTTCGCAAACTATCGAAAGGATAAAAGGACTCAACAGAACGGCATTATTTGCCAAAAATCAATTTATTTCAGAGTTTCAGAGCTTTTTAGTTTTTCACGAGGGGTTGCACGCATCTGCCATATCCATTTGTCTTTCCATTGACTAAGCGCCTCATTGTTTTTTAATTTTTGTTATTATTTTTTTAATCACTTAATGAATAGACTAAAGTAATAACAATCAAATCTTTTGATTTTACAATATATTGTAGTTTGTAATTATTTCACACTTGACCAAATAATGTAATTAATATTAATTATTGGGTACACACACACAATACACAGAGTAAGCAGAATATAAAAAATTAATTCTATAGATTATTATTTCCGAGTGCATTGTTTTTTATTGCACGTACAATATATTTATAATTCAAATGGAAAGGAGGAAAGAAAGTCAGCCAGTCAGTCAGTTGATGAGATGGTTAGGATTGATGAGATGCTCAAATTGTTTTACATTTGCTATGAATTAGTTAAGAAGTAATCAAAAAATTAATTATTTATTAATAAACAAATATATGTTAAAAATTTGTAAACAAAATATTCACGAAAAATTAGAGAGCGGCGAAAACAAAACACGTGAAAAATATAGTTGAGTTTGGATTTTTCTGAAATTTTATTTGAAATCTCATTAAAGACGTTTTGGAAAGTATCTCATTGTGTTTGCTTCTCAGGTATGAAAAAATATATCATTCTATAGAATGCCATACAAAACAAAATATTTTTTTTTTCTTCTACAATAAATTTTCGCAATGTTAGAAAAGTTCAAAGTTTGCATTGTAGTGAAATGTTGCACTTGACGCAATATGAAAAAGTTGTTATATAGAAAAATAACAAAGAAAATTACATTTGACTTAGACCAGGTTTAGGTTTCAGGCCACTGTGACAACTTCTGTGATGATGTTCAACTCTCATGAAAAGTTTTATTTGGAGAAGTGGCTCATTTCGTCTCAACGTTAAGTGCACTTGTAAAATTCAGCATTAAATTAAATTTGAAGAATATAAGCTTTCAAAAGGTATAAAAATTCCTCTTTTACGGTAATTTTTCACAGTGTTGCCAGAGATCAAACCTTGAGTAGCAGGGAAGAACACTTTAGTGCACCAACAAAAGATCATTATATTAAAGTATCCGCAAAACTTTTACCACAAAAGGTAAAAAGGTAAAAGTTCTCCATAAATTATAGCAACACCCCAGCTTCAATTTAATTCCTTCTTTATTACATTCATTAAACCATAGACACAGAGTTTTTAAGAAACCAAGAAGAAACATTATAACAAGAAGGCCTTCAATGCTTGATACAAAATTGATGTTAAACTCGGATTTTTATTGCATAATTACGGTCAAGGTACTGCTGGTGGCAGCTATATATATATAGTATAGTAAGCGAACACATCATATTCGCTCATTTATAAAGGCTGTCTAAAGGGTATGCAATGAATGGCAAGACAGACGTACGTACACAAGATAGAAATGAGCAAAAATTAAGACAAAGTTATAAAAACAATACTTGATCATGATTGTTTTTTTTTTTTTAGAGTTTTTTCTATAGAAATGTAATGCTATATATTGTTTATGGGTACGGTATGTGTTCGCATGAATATCTTGGTATACGAGTTGATAGGTAATTGTAGACGTTTAGCAGGGATCATGTTTGTGTCATGTTGTTACTTAAAATGTGTTTATTTTTTTACCAGCACTTCCATCTTTATCTCTCAACAAAAAGAGGTGATTTTTTTGTTGCTGGTTTTTATTGTTCTTATATTTATGTGCTACCACAAAAACATTATTATTATAGACACCGTAAAGATAAATGTAATTCAAAGTGGTTTCTTCCCCGTCTCAGTGTGCCCCTGCTGGTTGAGAGTGGTTGCCAACATGTATTACGTGCAGATATATACGTTTATACACGAAATGTAACATTAGGTTATTCATTCATACAATCAGATAGACAGACAGACCGACAGACACTCTTGTATTTGTACGACAATGCTTTACCGTTTATTAGGTCATGGTCGTAACGAACGTTGAGCTTATAACAATAATAATAATAATAATAATTATTATTATTATTATAATAAATATAATAATAATTATTATTATTATTATTATTATAATGCAAACAATGACAACAAGTAAAGCATTTTACATTACGGTGTGCGCACCGCACCATATGCTTGCATTCAGGTGTTGTTCGCACAAGTCTTGCTTTTATGATATTTTGTTACAACAGTTTTTGTGGTCATGATTTGATTTGATTTGATTTGAAATAAATTTGAAACCAAAGTGTTGTGTGCGTTATGTTAGATGCTTTGTTGTTGTGGTTTTTCATATTTGTTACACTTGCCTCTTTACGCAAGTGTCAGTAAATTTGATGCTTGGTTGCATGGGTAGGCAAGCATGTATTAATCAAATCAGGTTTTATGCAAGCGTCTCTCTAGCGAACAAATTTCAATTCTATTGCAGTTTAGAGACATGCCTACAAATTTATTAATTTATTAATTTCTTGGTTACAAGTAGTGGGCGCAGGTTTGGCCACAAAATTTAAAGTAAAGAAGTACTGGACACTGTGCCCTACTATCCAATAATGAATGCCTGATAACTCGCTTCTATATATTCCACCTTTAACTTTAGTGAAATATTTACTTGTACTAATTCTAGCTCTTAGCTTTTATATATGCTATGATATCGAAAAGTGTCTTTTGTCTGTACATCCGTCACTGCAAACACTCATTAAGACTCCGATTTATACAAAATTAGGCTAATACACAATACATTACTCAATTCTTGACTTAATTATATAGAATTTATGACCAACTGTACAAAGAGGCGTGATGAAAACTACAAAAAGCTTGATTTAAAAAAGACAGACGTACCGACAAAATCCTCTAAAAACGTTTTATATTAAAAAATCTTTCTTCATAATGATTGGAACTAACACACCTGCACACGAAATTGTATAACATATCACTTGTATAACGGAGGTGGTTGAAAAAAATGAATAATACGATCATTGATAACTTTGACAATTGCCGTTTCATGTTCATTGTTCGTTGAAACGGTAATTCCTGTTATTATTGTTGTTTATTATTATTTTACAAATTTTTCATTTTATTTTTTTTTTTTTTTTTTGTCAACCGCTAATAAGTTGTTCAGTTACCCGGTAAATGTGTGCGAGCGACAACCTGGTTAGAGGCAGAGGCAGACAAGCATTAAAAGTCAGTCATTAAGTCAATTTTTTTAAAGTAACTAGACAGCCAATAAAATATGTTAAGTGAACCCCATCCACTAAGCAACCACAATTAATGTATAATAAATTTATAGCATGCAGCAACAGTCATATATGTAAGTGTGTGCAGCCCAGCTTTTTACAGATCTCCGGGTTTTTTACCATTAAAAAAAAAGTGGATAATTTTAGTATTGTTGTTGTTGTTATTGTTGTACTGTTATTATTATTATTATTATTATTATTGCTTACAAAAGCAGCAACATCACCAGCAACTATTACCGTCTTTAAGCTCAAGTTTAGGTGTTTGTGTTAATGGTGGCAAAAATATGAATTCTTGTTGCTATTGTTGTTTTTGTTTTATATTATTTTATAACATACAGACAACATGCTGGCATAAGTTTTAGTTTCAGTTTCTGTACGGGTACGGGGACTGGTCTGGTGCCTTTTATTACACACACTAGAAACTGTACTAGGAGTGAGTGTATGCTACCCGCTTAGTGTGTCGTTGAGTTTGTTGGCTGGTGTTTATATATATTTACTAGACTGAATTTATTATTAAAGTTAAAAATTAAACTTAAATCACAAATCAACAATATATGACTGACTGACCACTGTTGACTGTGTGCGTGCGTGTGTGTGTGTGTATGTGCGCGTTTGCGAATCAGACACGATCGTCCGTTGTTTGTATACAATAAAAGTGTAAAAACAACAACAAACAAAATCGAAATGAAAAATGAATTGAAACAACAAAAACAAAATCACTGCAGGCTAAAACTATTGAAACTAAAAATCAAATATATTACATGCAATAAGCAGCAGCAGCAGCAGCATTATATAAAGAGTGCAACAACTTGTGCTGGCTGCAAAAGAAGAAAATTAAAGAAAAAGAAGAAAAAGAAAAACTAGTTACACTTTGTTGGGTGTATAGTCATTTTTTTTATTGTTGTTGTTGTTATTGTTGTTTCTTAAAAACGCTAGTCAATTATTTTTTATTCGTAAGCTTTTAATTATAATTACACATGTGCATATATTTAGGGCAAAAGTTTTGGAATTTTCTTGCGTTCATCATGTGTGGATGGTTAGAATGTTGAGAAATCATTCTCAATAAACATAAATTCTCAATCGTCTTAAATTATTTATTAATGATGGAGTTTTTGCCTTAACGGACCGACAGACAAAATTGTTTCAATCAATAAAGAAAAGTACTGGTAAAGGTTTTGCGAAAACATGCATTTCGAAGTCAGCAACAATTGTTGTGATTTAAAATT
This sequence comes from Ornithomya fringillina, assembly GCA_963978525.1. NCBI lineage: Eukaryota > Metazoa > Arthropoda > Insecta > Diptera > Hippoboscidae > Ornithomya > Ornithomya fringillina. The sequence continues at coordinate 8,189,717 of OZ021694.1, forward strand.
TTTACAAAAAAAAAAAAACAGGTGCCACTTATATGCCTAATACAAGTGGCTTCTATTGGTTTAGTTTAGAATCATCACTGAAGCTGACTCAATCGATTTTGTCCATTTTAGAAGCCTTCGTATAAAAATTATGTTTGTAGATGAGTTCAATATTTGTAAATTTGTGACCGTAAGAGTGTAAACGAAGGGCGGACATACGTACAAATGTGTCTAGAGCGTCTTAGATTTCAATGATGATTAAAAGTATATATACTTTATAGGATCTGCGCATTGCATAAGGAATAAAAAACCTTCGTTAATCTTCGTTTCTTTTGTGGGCGGTATAAATATATTTTGATGCATTGTGTTTGTGTGTGTGTGAACCATATTCTGACAATTGCTCTCATATACAATAGAATAAAGTTTCCAGGCTTATAATCAGTTGTGTATATCATGCCAAGTATTTCCATTTTCTTCATCTAGGTAGGTTCTCCAAAAACACCTTTCAATTATTATTAATTTCAAATTTAATGCCGACGATTGTACTTTTTATTATTTTCTGCTGAATTTTACAATTCATTAATATATTGCAACACTTTTTTACATTCTTTTACATTTTTGCGTTATTTACTTATTTCTCTTCGTAGCATTAAATAATTTGTTTTATGAAAGGTTTTAAACCAAAGCAAAAAAAAAAATAATAGCGAGTGGTTCAACAATTAAGCGTTTTTATATGAAATAGCACAAGAGTGAATTGGTTTGGGTGTGGGGGTATATGTGTGGTAATCGTTACTTATATACACAACGAATTACTCGAATTTTCTAAAGACAAGAAATTCTTTTAGTGCGATTTTTGTTTTAACTTCTTTCTGTTAAAGCTTTTGCAAATGCAAAAAATTTCTCAAATCTTCTACATGATACGAGTACAAAAGCAAAGTTCCACTCAAAACGTAATAATGATTATAGACAGACTCTCTCTCTCTCTCTCTCGCTCAATTACAGTAACCAAAAAACTCAAATTTTAAATGAATGATGAAGTGACGTCATTTGGATAAATCTCTTGCATTAGAAACATTTATGTTTTTTATAATTTTATTACACACAAACGATAATAAAAAGAAAAACTCAAAAAGCTTTTAACAAGAATTTGCACTCGTTGCCTTTATATGTAAAATGTAATAAGAATAATGAACCTGTTCTTACTCTTGTTCTTCCTCTCTCTCTCGAGCGCTCTCATCATATGTGTGACTTCAAAACTTACGTTATCTCACTAGACCACACAACACAACAAGTGAATCGGTGTACGTACGTGTACGTCCCTCTCTATGAATATTTAGTGCTTTCATTTCATTTCAATTATATACTATGAACGCTCACTAACTACAAAAATGAATTTAGTTAGCATTTAAACTTTAGACGCGTTGGTTCAACTTTTAAAAACGTATGAAATAAAATATTTTCATTTTGAAATATTTTTTTTTTTTTTAATAATTAAAAGCCACACAAGAAAGATTATTTTATGCTGAAGAGTGAATATAAAAAGAAAATAAAATAAAAGTTATTTCAATAAAGTGTAAATAATGAAAATAAAAGTCATTTAATTAAATTTAAAAAAAATACATAAATTATAAGAAAATTGATTTTTTTAATAGAAATTTTCTTTAAAAACAACAACAATACTTGGTTGCTCTATTTGTTGTTTTTGTTGTTGTTGTTGTTTTTGTCTTCCGTAACGTAAGCAAGTGTGTAACACAGTGACGTTATTGTAGTACAGACTTATTTTATTAGTAGAGAGCAACAAAAAAACATATTTGAAAAAAAAAAGAACTAAATTCAACAACAACCTGCTGCTGTATACATAGCGCACGATCTTCTTCTTATTGCGATATATATATATATATATACGCCATGCATGCGTCATTTAGCATTTAGATAAATGCTAATGCTAATCTAATACAAAAGAAAAAAAAAAACAACAAGTGGTGGGAATAACATTAATTTTTAGCCACTACAACAGCAACAACAACAACGGTATGCCATATAACAAAAAAATTAATATCATTCAAAAAACATTGTCTGCTTGATTTTAAAAATAATTATCAACTATTGAAAAAAGTTGCTTGTATTTAAATAAATTGTTATTGATTAAATAAATTATTAAAAAATATTATATAAAAAAATCCCTATTTTCTAATACGTTATCAATTATTGAAGAAAACAAAAAATTAATTTGTGTAGAGAAATTTGCTTATATAAAAAAAATATTAATTATTAAAAATATGCTTATTTAAAAAAATTTTGCTTGTTTAAATAAATATTATTCAAAAAAAATTATTCATTATGGAAGAAATTTCATTAGTTTTTGAAAAGAAATTTTTTTATTTCTTAAAAATTTTTAATCAAAAATTAAAATTAATTATTGAAAAAATATTAGTTATTGATTTTTTTTTTACTTTTTTTTTCGGTAAATACATGTACATTTTTATATATTGCGTTTATATTAATTTACGGCAAAGTTTTCTCTTCTTGATGATTTATCTGCATAAAAACACATAATTTTGCTGTTGTTTTTTTAAATCTGAAATTTTCAAAAAAAAAAAAAAAAAAAGAAAAAACGTGTTTCCAAACACGATGCGAGCATATGTAATAAAGTGGATACCATATATGAATAAGTGCGTCGAATGTACGTCACAAAAAGAAAAAATTTCACTTTCTTGCTGTTTTTTGCTTTTCATTCATTTCTTTCACAAATGCTTACCCACTATAGAAATTATACAAAATAAAAAATTGAAAGTACAACTTTTTTCCATTTACGAGTATACTATATGTAACGAAGTGCTATAAAGTAAAATCTTACTGTTGATGTTTCGTTGTTTTCTATGAATAATCTACTAGAAGAAGAAAACGCATTGAAAACAAATAAATAATTAGTGTTTGTATTTAAAGTGAAATATTGTATGTATTGAAATAGAAAATCCGTAAGGTAGAAAATGCTTTATAGAAATTTTTGTGTAAAACGCGCACAGTTTGTACAGTTTCCGTTTTCCCCAATTAATGTAAATGCCTCAAGTTTCAAATTCTCTAATGATTGGCCAAAGGGAGTTTGATGGAAAGTGGTGCCAGCTCACAATTTTTATAATGTTGTAAAATTATATAAAAAATTTACTTGTAACACGTAAAATTTTTGCCTCCATTTTAAAGCCCAGCTTTATTATATATACTTTTAAACTTGAAACGGCTGCCCGGATTTTGTTTAAACTTTTTGTAAAATGTTGTAAATTAGTTCAGCTTTAAAGCGAAGTATATTATGTGGGCGTGGCACCAACCATTTAGTTTCTAAACGATAAATATGATTTTAAAAGTCATTTTCTAAGAAAATGGGCAGTGTCACGCCCATTAATTCATTAATCCAAGCTACAGAAATTTCCAAGCGTTTGCAAGAAATTTGACCAAAATCGGAGCAGTATTTTTCTAGTTATAAGCTTTGCAAGTTCACCTTCATTTTTGTGGCCGTCATTGCGAAATGCATGCCAATATAAAAATGTTAGCAAAATACCAGCCGCCCAGAATGGCTCAGGAAGCAAATCTTAATTATAGGTATTTTTTAAAACCTTATAACTTGAAAACGGCTGCACCGATTTTGTTCAAACTTTTTGTGAAATGTTGTAAATTAATTCAGCTTTCAAGCTCTGAAGAATATAATATGGGCGTGGCACCGGGCTGAGCCAAATATGAACCTAATTAACTATCTTTTATTTACACTGACAGACGGCCGGACATGTATTAATCGATTTAGATTTTGATTCTGAATCGAACGCTATAATTGAAGATGGGTGCGGCCTTTGCCACACAAGTGATGCAGGGTACGATGTATAAAAATTGCTAAAAGGTCACTTATGTTAATAAAAACGTGCATTTTTACTCAAAAATAATTCCGCAAGTGATTTTAATTAATTTAAATAAAGAACTCACTTGAAGTGGCTTTGTTGCCGCCTTTGACGAGCCCCAAAAATTGATGATTTTACAATAGTTGAATTAGAAACGAAAAATCACATTTATTTGAATGACACAGATCTTTAAATGTGTCTTCTTCTTGTTTCATTATTATATTATATAACCATGTGAACGCTTCCAATCATTTGAACGAGGAAACGTTATAAAATACTTTTTTACATTTGTACATAATGTAGATAATAAACATGTATGAAAATGAAGAAGAAAGAAACGAAATAATACAAAAATTTTTTAATTTTTTTTCTTTCTTTACACCCAAAATAAGTTTATTTAGTGATGTGTACATAACTGCGTAATCCAACTGCGTACTAATCTGACACTTGCGAACCTCAAGTATTTGCCCTGTAGTGGCATTATACAAACGATATCTATTTATATATATATAATGTAGGGTCTACGTTTTTATATGCAAACATATTCTAAATAAAAATGTTTACAATTATAAATGATCAACACGCAAAATGAAATTAAAATGATCGGTATGAGAATAAATTGTAAAAGAACCAAAACCAAATTAAAATAAATATATATCCACCATGATGTAAATTGTTGGTAAATGTATATAAATCGTTATAATATACGTTAATATAATTTTGGTTACATTCTAAACAAATGCTTACTTGTGCCACCTGGAGTATCCAACTGTTGATACCTTCAACCAGTCATTGATCTCCTTGCATTATCCTAATCATACGAATCAATGGAATTATTGGACATTATAGAGAAAAGTACAGCAATGCAAAAAAAAAAAAACTTCAGAGATTAATAATTTAAGGTTGTTTTGGCTCAAGTCAAACTTAGTTTTCTTACTTGTTTTGTTTGTAGCTGCAGTCGATTACAATGAAAGCTTTCATATATTGTAAGAATTACTGAATTTTTCTATAAATATTCAAAATATCTATGAATAGGTAACTGTGAGTTTTAAATACTTGTACATGTGTGTGTATAAATATACAGCTTTATTGTGCCACAAACGGAAATCACTTGAACGTAAAATCAACAATTAATTTATAAAACAATTCATCATCAGATAAGTTTCTAACACCCTTTTATAAAACACTTTTGTATACATATACATATATACAGTGTTGTGCAGGTAATTAGAGGTAATCATTAAAGTAGAAACGAATCATTCAGTTTGAGACTCCATTGACTCGTTAAAACAAAAAGGTTGCAATTGCTGCTTTGGCCAGCCATTGGTTTTCTTTATAATTATATAGATTTCTCCTTGAATTCATCTCTCTCTCTGCTGTACATTTTGATTGTAAATATTTTGCGGAAATAATTTATTATTTAATTGGTTTCATAAAATTGAAAACCTTTTGAAAAAAGTTAAATCAACGTGAAAGAAATATGAAAAAAAGAAAAAGCAGAAAAGTAAGATTGGGGTTGGGCTAAATCTTAGTTATACGTTACCCATGAACCAGCCTTATATTCAACAAGTAAGAAAAGTAAATTTGATTTAAGTCAAATTGTAAATACTCGTTACATCGGTAGCTCGGTAGTAGCTCTAATAGTGTTTGTATTGAAATTTGAATTCTGCATTAAGGAAAGTTTTTTGTAAATTATGGGCGTGTTTATTATGTTGTCTCTTTCATTTTGTCAATACATCAGGGAGCATAAATACATATGTTCACTAAACTTTAACTTTTTATCTCAATTTTTGCTAATTGTAGGCGTAACAGTTTTCCAATTCAATTTATATTCAATACCAAACGGTCTACTAAACTAAGAATGTTTTGTATTTCCCAGTTTGACCCCATTTCCATAAATGGTCTTGGATGAAATTTACCCACCATCTCAGCGCATTTAAATAAAAGTAACGAGTAGCAGTAATGCTTATGTAATAGGAGGGGAGTCCTAACCCTTTTTTCATTTTTTGTTTAACTTTTTCTTCTTCTGACAAATTTTTGTCAACACACGTTTGGACGTACAGACATCAGCGATAAATCGCTCCAGATTGTTGCTACTCAACAATGTATTTACTTGGTAGGATCTTTTAAGCTTCTTTATAAGTATTGAAAATGTTTTGATGCATCCAGTACATCACCGAGGTTAAGATATGATTACAAAAATTACAAAAAATATGAACAATATTAAAAAAAATTTAAAATCTTAACTTTATTTAGATAAAATATTTTTCTGTAAATATTAGTCACGCCTAATGAAATTTTTCTAGTTTTTAATTTTTATTAATTTTCTACGAAATTTAGAATAAATTTCTCATTCAATCGCTGTCAGTATATTTGTATAAATCATTTGAATGATAATACGTTTGAACACTTTAATGTGATTTGAAAAAAATTATATTATTTTCTTACTTCAATTCTTCTTTATCCTTTCATTCAAATATGGATTTTTTTTTGGTTCGGCTCAAAACTACGAAACAGAAATGTTTGAAAAAGTTTCCGCTTCTTTATAAAATGCGGCTTTTGTCATTGAGAAAACGAGAGTGAAATGTCAAGAAATTGACGCTCGATTATTTATATAATTTTATTGCGTATGATGTTAGACATCACACAGCTTTTTTTGAACACTCATAATCATCTGAATTTATCTCGAGATTGGTGAATTGGAATTTAGCAACATACTCAAGGTTATTAAAAACTCAAACCAACAAACGTACAAAAGTCAGAACACACCTAGAAAGACAATTCTAAGTGAAGAAAATTATGTTTTTTGTTTTTTTGTTTTTTTTTCAACATTCAAAATGAAGTGAATGTATGAGTCTGTGAAGCTATTGTTTTGTTTTATGCATCCGAAAGCTAAATTTGTTCCTTTTATTCTTTTGCAGTGCGGGAAACTAGACGCCGCCGATTCTTCTTATCACAATCAACGCTCCAACAGAATGGATGTATTTCAATTTGATGATGGTTTTCATTCGGATGGTGGTACCGAAACGCCACCACCCTCCCCCAGTTCCGGCTCATCGATCGCCTCCACATCGGATCATGGATCGTTGGAGAGTGTCGATACGGGCGGTACTCAACGTTTGGCTGTGTTATCGTTCGAACAGGTGCGCAAATTGCACGATGTTATGGATGAAAAGGTGGCCATACATGGACGTGGCAATTTTCCAACACTTGAGGTCACCCTGAAAGATCTGGTGAACTCGGTGAGGCGCAAATTGGAGGCAGATGTGAATGCGGGCGGTGCCGGGGTTATAGTCAAAGATGTACGCTTGAATGGTGGAGCAGCTAGTCATGTGTTGGCTTCCGAGGATCAGCCATATAATGATCTAGATTTAATTTATGCCATTGAATTGAGCTCGTCACGTCATTTCGATCGCGTCAAGACCGCCGTACTGAACACTCTGTTGGATTTATTGCCGGAAGGTGTATCCAAACGTAGAATCATGCCGTGCGCCCTCAAAGAGGCCTACGTCGGCAAAATGGTGAAAGTCAATAACAACAATGATGGTGATCGTTGGTCACTCATTTCATTGGGCAACTCGCCGGGCCACAAAAATGTCGAATTGAAATTCGTCGATACTATGCGCCGTCAATTTGAATTTTCCGTGGACTCCTTCCAAATTGTATTGGACTCGCTGCTGTTGTTCTATGACTGTGCCGCCTTGCCCATTTCGGAGAACTTCTATCCGACTGTTGTGGGCGAATCCGTTTATGGTGACTTCCAGGAAGCCTTGTATCACCTGCAAAAGAAATTGATCTCAACGCGGCAGCCCGAAGAGATACGCGGCGGCGGTTTGCTCAAATATTGTAATTTATTGGTGCGCAATTATACGCCAATCGATACGCAACGTATCAAAACATTGGAACGTTACATGTGCTCTCGCTTCTTCATCGACTTTCCGGATATAAAAACGCAAACCGTTAAACTGGAGGCGTACTTGCGCAATCATTTCTGGGGCGTGGATGAGGAGCCAATGCAATACCAGTACCTGATGCATTTACGCGACGTGGTCGAGAATTCCACTGTTTGCCTAATGGGTCACGAGCGGCGACAGACCCTAATGTTGATACAATCATTGGCCGCTCAAGTACTGTATAATGAACAGCAAAAACAAATGCACGAACACCAGCAACTGTATCATCAACATCACCATCAACATCAGCAACAACAACAAACGCATCTTCAACATCATCACCAACAGCAGCACCAGCAATCACATGTAATGGACATGCAACCACAACAACAACAACAACAGCAACAGTCAAATCAGGCAACTGTGACTCTAATTGCAGCAGCAACAACGCCCCAAACACAACAGCCTCTCGGCACTACTGCTATTTATGTACAGCAGGCACAACCGGCCACATTATGCTGTGCCATGCCACCACCGCAAACACAATCAACTGAGCAGCAACAACTAACACAACAACAGCAGCAGCAGCAACAACAACCATCAACATCACATCAACAGCAGCACAATCAAGCAGCGACCACCATAACAGCCCAAGCCATACAAATACAGGCCGGTCCGCCGCAATTAATTTATGCCAATGGCGTCTATTATGCGCCTGTGATTCCAACGGCCATTTGCACATGCAACTCAACATGGCTGAGCACGTGATTACATATGCCAATGCAAGCAGCAAATATAATAATGGCAGCAGCAGTCGCCACAACAACAGCGGAAGGTATACTTCCATCCCAATAATCTAATAAGTCAACGAACCATAACAACAACAGCAGCAGCAGTAGCAGCACCAATCGCAGTCGCAGTTCAAGCAGAAGCATTAGCCGGCAGCTACGGTAACAATTGTACGAAGGGGGCTCAAGGTCAAGTGTTTTTTTTTTTTTTATAATAATAATAAAAACCACAATAACAATATTTACGATAAGAGTTAACAACTATAGTAAACGATAAGTTACAGAGAAAAAAATAACAAAACAAAACAAAACAAAAAAAGGCGATAAAAGCATACAAGGAGAGACCCTACGGCTCAATCATTTTTAGGTTTGTATTCCATTTAAAGATGACATAACACAAAAAGAGGAGAAACGCTTAATTAAGGCAGAGGGGATCGTACTGGTAGAGTAGCATAAGGTGGAATTAGAACGAGAAAGTATCAAATAAGTGCCACTGAAGGGATTTTAAGGAATTCATTAGAGCGACATGTAGAAAAATAGAAAAAAGAATAAGAGAAATTTGTTATCTGGTGGATTGATGTCAGAAAACTGCATTTTCAACGTCAGTGCTCCAATAACATTGTCGATTTAAAGCAACTACATTGCTGGTGGATGAGGGGAAACTAATATTTTATGCTCCACTTCTTGCCGCTAAAGTAATTTAATGAAGAAAAGTAACCAAATTATGCATCTTAACGTACTTAATACTTTTCGTATAACTATCTTAAAAGACGTAAAAGTTAAAACTCTATCGTTTCATTCTATCCTATGAAGGCAATCTTCGGTTCACATTGCTTTCTTTCAAACTCTCGATTAATTGAAAAGAAAATTAAAAAAAAAAAAAAACTGACATACACGATGTAGCTCATTCTTCAATTATCATCCATTTCTAATCATTTATTAACTACACGCTAAAAGGCTGTACTTTTCAAAAAGTAAGATTTTTCCCTTCAAGATTTGAATTTGTCAACATTTTCAGTTTTCTTCTGGGTGTTTAAAATGGTTCCCCCCTCACAGAAGCTGTTAATTAGGACGACGCCTTTCTCCTCTTTATCTTGTATGTAAAATTTTTTGCGCTTCGATATTCTTTAGAATAATAATGTAAATAATAATCAAGCTTGACCATTAAAAAAGAAAAAAGCCCACAACGCGTATGTAAGAGTATACAATGTAAAATATATTATTTCCATACATTTTTTATCAATTTTTAATATATTATATATCCTTTTGTTTAAGATTTTAAAAAGTAAAAAACAAAACAGAATCATATTATTAATGTAATTATACGACATAATGAATATAATGAGCAAACCCTTTAAAGTATGTATGTATCTGTATATCATAAATTAGCCAAGAAATAAAGTTACACAAAAACAAATAAAATGAGAAAGTTTTCGTGAAAAAGCCCCTCCATTGAATAGTAGTACGGCCGAACAACTATTTGGTACATGTGCATATGAACTAGTAAAAAAGAAACAATTTGGCTGAGGCCAAATCTTATATACCCCCTACCTGCGCATAAAAGCCTTCGGCATAATTTGCGCTTCTATTTTCTATATTTTATAAGGAGTACGAAAAAAATTGCTATTCTTTCAAATTTTATGACGCTGCGATTGAACGATTTCATCTCATATCAATATTGTACAGCGTTCAAAAACTACCAAAACTTCCGCCATATGTGGAATCGATAATGCTTTCCAAACTCATACGGATAGACAGACAGTGTTCGATGTTAATTTGGAATGTAAGTTTTGTGTGTCCTCTTCTTTAAAGATTACCCCCCAACACTTTTTTACCTAGAAAATTATTTCCAAATTTAAATGGACGGATGGACAAAAAGATTGACTCAGCATTCGATTCTGATTCAGAATGTAAACTTCTTAGACGTCTAATATTCTCTTTTTTAAAGGTTACCAACACCGTTCCACTTAGTTTAAAAACAATACCTTAATGGGCGGAAGAACGGACGGACAGACAGCTAAATTCGGATTGACTCGGTATTCAAGGTTAATTCAAAATTTATACTTTTTAGGTCTCTGAGTTGTTCTTCTGGATGTGCATATCCCCAACCTTTTAGGCCAATGGGTTTACAAATTAATCAAATACGTAAAAATTAATCTATTCAAGATATTTTCAAAAGGAGCACGGAAAATTTATTTGGACCAATCTTGTGGGAAAAGAATATATGAACAATTTTTTGACAAATTGTTAAAAATTTATTGAATAATACGATACATTAAACGAGTAGAGTTCTGCACACGTTCATAATTTATATATATGTCTCGCCACAACACTTCATTACAGAAATATTTTGGACTCACTGTACAGCTGGTGTATAAAATAGGTTTTAGAAAGTAAATGAAAAGAAAAATCTATAATATATTGTATAGTGGTGAACTCCTCTTTATTATATTATAAATTAAAATTTTGTTCAAGCCACAACTCAAACCGTACGGAGTTTTTTAAGCGGGCTGAATGTACTAAAGATTGATTCCCATAACCATCTACGCTGCTTTCAAGTCGCTCCCTCAAAAATAAAAAATTCTTTTTATAGTCTTCTCTAAGACTGTATTACCATTCTTACTATATATCTGTGGATCAAATGCAAGTCTTCTAAATTAGTTTCACTTCTAACTTTTAGAAGAATGCTATAAAACATTAGTTACAGACCCATCTAAAATCTTCTACAGTAACTTCTTAAGGGGGAAAATATGTTTTGAAGGTTTTCAAAACTTTAATAAATATATATAATATATTAATTAATAGTTCAAAATATATCTTTGATCTGATAAAGTTTGGTAAAGTAGAGTGATATTTAAGACAACATTTTGTAAGAGTTAAATTTTGTACAATTCCGGCGTACCTTTGATGCACACATTTAGCAGGAACCAATATTTATAAATATAAATCATGAATTTAAATTCTTTAACTTAATTATTAGTATTCATAAAAACATATTAGATAGACCTTCCACTTAAACTTTAATTCTCTGAGGCTGTATATTTCAGAAAGTTTTGTACAGTTTTTGTTTTCCGTATACTTTCTTTGGTGTATATTTGACTCTGCTGATAATACAAAAATACATATAATTGTTATATATAAATATATATATATATGCCTATATACTTTGGGCTTTAATCACAAGTCTTATTAGACAACCAAGACCAAATCGGCTTTGAAAGATATTTATGTCACTGTGAAGTGACAAGAAATGAAAAAAAAAAATGATTTAGTGGAAACGTATTTTAATATAATGGAGATGAAGAAGAAGACGAAGTAGAAGAAGATTTGAAATCTTACACAAAAGAAAATTTAAATTTAAAATATAATAAATCATAATTCCTATATTTAAAATATTTTTCCTTTTATTATTAAGAAAAATAAAAGTAAAAAAATCAAAAATTTATTAATTATTATAATTATTTTCTATATTATATATTAATTATTTAAAAATTATTAGTAAAAATTAATACAAAAAATTACTTCTTATAAACATAATCAAATATACACTTAAACAAAAAATTAATTAATTTCAAAAATACATATTTTTTAAATCATGTATGAAACAATAATTTTTTTCAAATAATGTATTTTTTTTTTTAAGTTGATAAAACCGAATTTTTCATATATTATTATGGTATGTAAAACAGGTTTTATGATCATTTCCATTTTAAATATTAAAACAATTTGTTTTTTCTTTTTGTATTTTTTTTTAATAATAATCATACAGCAAGCAACTAGATTTTGCGATTTTTAACATTAACTTAACATTATGAAGAATTTTTTCTATACACTCAACAAGATGTGCGAGCAATTACTGATAAGAGAAATTGAATATTTGACGGTTCGCGATTGGTTGCAGAAGAGTGTCAACTTTTATAAAAGGGTTTTTGTTGTTATATTAGTTGTGTTTTTTTTTATTTTTATTTTTTTTTTTCAATTTTACTTAATATATATAAAATATATTTAAAAAGTAAAAAAAAAAAATTTTACTACACACATTTCTGTTGTTGCCTACAATTAACTTTTGTTTTCCTTGTTGTAATTAAAGTTTTGTTTGAATTAATTAATTATTGTTTTTAATTTTGAATTCACTTATTATTATTATTAAAGATATATTATTCGTGTAATAGTATATACATGCATACGCGCAGACATCTGTATGCACTGAAAAATATTGTTTATGTTATAAATTGCAAGAGAAAGAAAAGCAAATAAATCAACAAACATTTTGATTATATATATTTTTACGTATATTTTGTCCCAGTGTAATATAAATATATATGTTGTGAAAACATTACTTTTAAATCACTATCTAACAAACTTCAACAAAATGACGAATAAAAATTATTACAAAAAAAAAAAAACATTAAAATATATGAATATTGTATTTAATAAAATCGATATGACAAAAAAAAAATTGAAAAATATCAAAATTTGATGATTTCATTTAAATGGGAAACCTACACGTCACCAAAGTTTCACGCGCTCTCTGTCGCAATATCTATCTGGCGTTATTTGAAGGTTGTGAAACTTTTGTTTATAGATGTAGCACTCTAGATCGCAAAAATTGGGATTTGAAGGTAAAATTTTGCACAATCATTGATATATAAACTTGACGAGTTCAAATGCCCCGCTCCTAATCGAAAAAGTCTCTTATATACTACAAAATTAAATTTAAAGGCTTAGCTAAAATCGCCAGGTATCCACTCAATGCAGAATTCGATCGTTAAGGCTAAATGAAATTAAGTTGATCTAATCCATTTTTATAATCTCGATAGAAGATGGTGTAATAATAAGTTTGAAACTATTACGAAATAAAAACCCTTGCATTAGCCGAAGCCTTAATACTAGAGTCTCTAAAGCTATATAATAAAATATTAAGTGGACAAATTGTACATCTACGAAGATTACTTCGTACGGACGGTGGATGTGGCAGGTATATTAATACGCCGTCTAATTACGTATCAGTTTGCAAATCGATTTTTACGCTGGATTTCTTGTGAATTTTGGATTGTTTGTTATACGGGGCGACGCCTATTTTTTGCACATCCATGAATAGTATAATTACAAATATGTTAAATACATATATAATTTTTGTCGATTGTGGGCGTGGCTTTCAACGGATTTTTCCCATTTTAAATAGCGATCAAAAACTAAAAGTATCTGCACAAAATTTCAGCTCAATAATTTAGCGTGAGAATGGACAGACATGTCTGGATCAATACAGTTTTTAATGCTGATCAAGATTAAGAAAAAAAAACTGAATTTGGATTAAGACAAATCTTAAGTACTCTTCAGGACTTTGGAACAAAATGTGAGCGTGACAGGTAGTGCATTCGAATTTGTACAATTCTTAACAAAAATATTTTTTCTGAATTGTATGTGAGCCCGTAATCAGATACCGCCTATTTTTGGCACATCGATTAAAACGCTTCATACCTATATTGAATTTCAACTTTGTAACTTAACTTTTAGGGCTAATAGAGGGTTTTAGTGAGCGTTCCAAAACAGGCAGACACACAGATAAGTATTATTGGATTGTGATGCTAATCAAGAACATATATACTTAGTGGGCCTTAGTAGGTCTAAGTTTTGCAAATGAAACAACAACAAGCCGTAATACATTCACCACCTTACGTGGAAAGTGTAAAAATTATTGCCATCTATAAATTCAGCACCTTAGCTACAACTAAATCAGTTCTCAGGTCTTTCATCTTATGTTTCGCATTCAACTCAATCATTTATTTCATATTTCGATTAAATGTGGTGCACATGCAATAATTGAAAGATGTTTACCACTTTATTTTTGGATATTATATAACACAGCACAATAGCAATTAATACATAATTAAATGATCATAACAACTTTGAAGATTTCTTTCAGTTTCGCTCTGACGCTCCCTCTGTCTGGCTGGCTTTTTGTTTTGGTACAAAATATAGGTTACGATTAAAATCATCATAAATCATACAAAAAGGCAATTAATATGTATACTACATCATTTGTTTGTTTGTTTGTTTTTAAAACAAAGTCTTAAAAAAAGTGAAGAAGTCTGGGATTTATATGGAGAAGCACCAAACAAAGCATAGCGTTACGATGCGATGCGATGCAATTTGGGATGCTGTCTGGTTAAGCGTTTTCAAAGCTTCCTCCTTTCTAAAACAAAACTCCATACAACAGAAACAATAATAACTAAACAGCGAGCTACAAAATATGCAATATATATGTGCTAATATAATAATATATAAAAATAAATGTTGCTGCTTCAATTATATGTTTGTTGGCCGATTAGTTACCGCCACCGTGTATATATGTACAAGATATTTGTTTGATAATTTGTTGTATACGGCGTGCATCCAAACACCATTTGTTGTTGTTATTATATTGGTTTCAACTTTAAAGTCTTTCATCCTTCTGCTGTATGTGTGTTGTTGGTGCTTAACATACTTGTAATCAATTCTTTTTTTTTTTTTTTTTTTCATTCCATTAAAAATATGTTGTTCGAACTTTTTATGGATAATTGTCAATTTTTCTTGTTATTCCTCGGAGGGGAATCTTTTCAATTAAATAATAGTTTCTTAAAAAAAAAAAAACACCGCGACACTGTAGACTATTATAAATGCGTTTAACATTTACAGGCCGTATGTTCAAGTATTAATCTTTGAAGACTATTGCAAAGATTGCTCAAAGACGGATGTACAGACAGTACTTTGAGAGGAAAATTGTTTCTTAAATCCATTGATGATAACTGTAATGCTATGCTTTTCGTTTTCTTACGAGGCAAGGAGGAATTATTTTAAACACATTACATATGTTTTTTAAGTTCTAGAAAGGGGCTCAAACTACCCCTTAAAGTTTATAAATTCATTCTGATCAGCATCAAATTTTATTCAAGTGCGCTCATGTGGTCGTAAGCAATTGGTACAAACATTTTTAAGGTAAAACGATTGACATTCACGTCCATAAATAACAAAAATTTATCAGGAACTCATTAAGAGAGCTACAAAATGAAAATGGGGCGATTTCATTATATGCACCACCTTAAAACATCATTCAACTTGCGCTTAAAAGTTACAAAGATTCGCACAAACTTAATATACTTTTTGATACAAGTGATGCTGGGTATAAAAATTCGTTTAAAATCTCCATGTGACAAATGTAACTAAATGTTGCTCAAGAATGACTTTCTGAATTATTGTAATAGTGGAGACAACAACCCTTTTGTAGAAGTTCAAAAAAGCCCAAGTAGTGAAGCTGATATAATTAACGTGTCTCTGGTAAAATGTTATAATAACTTAAAAAGATAACGGAAAGCTTTGGCCCAACTCAACATTACAACAACAACAACAACCCTTTTGTAGAAGTTCAAAAAAGCCCAAGTAGTGAAGCTGATATAATTAACGTGTCTCTGGTAAAATGTTATAATAACTTAAAAAGATAACGGAAAGCTTTGGCCCAACTCAACATTACCGCAACAATGTTAATAGCATAGAAGAGACATAAAAGCGAAGCCAGAGAACAGTTTCTGATTGAAACAAAAAATATCGAACACATATAGAATTCTGTACTCAACTGGTACACAAAACGTCAACAGTTTCGTATCTATATTCAATCTATGGTAAGTCTCTGCTTCTATGGTTCAATACTGTTTCATTTCATGGTGGATTCAGTCGTTTAGCAGCACACGTTTGGTTTACTTCTGAAATACGGATGAATTGTGTTAAAATATAATAACACACGTGTGAATACAAATAAAAGTAAAAAAAAAGAAAAAAATTAAATTAAAGGTAAAAAAACCAACAAGTTAAAAAATAAATCCCAACAATAAAAAAAAAATGCACATATGCGGTTAAGGAAAAGTGAAAGGTAGTCACTGTTCACCATTTATGATAACGAAGAGGAGGAAAATTGAAAATAATTAATGCAATATAGCTATCAAAAGGTAATTAGAAAATAACAGTTAAGATAGTGAATCGCAAAATTAATGAGTGTGAACAAAAAGAAGAAATAAATGCTAGTAATAATAATAACAACAATTGCCAACAACAACACCCTTAACTGTAGAAAATAACTGAGACAAGTAAATAACAAAATTAGGCTTAAGCCGAATTTTAAATATCCTTCAATTCTACAGAATGGTTATCTAATCATACAAATTGTGGGCGTGGCAGGAGCATAATTACGCCTTTTCATACGATATATATTACGTATCAATTTTCAAGTTGAGTTTTTCACATCCACGGATGTCATAATTTTACATATGTATTCCAAATTTGAACTTTAGAGGACAATACTTGTGGCAGATAAATATATTTTTGTCGATTGTGGGCGTGGCTCTTGACCGATTGTCCATTTTAAAAAGTACTCTGTGTGAATTTAAGTGCGAAACTAAAAATGTCTGGAGAAAATTTCAGCTTAATATTTTAAAATTCACGACCACGAGAGCAACAACAACAACAGACAGCTATACGGACACATATGTTCAGCTCGACTGTTTTTAATGCTGAATGTATGTTACAAATGATATAACAAACTTAGTATACCACCTCTCTAATGGGGAGAGTATAAAAAGGAAAGAAATAAAAAAGAGAAAAAATTCGATGAAAAAACCACCGCGATAAAATTGATAATATTACGAAAAAAGTTGTATAAAATTAAAAAATGTCTCATAAAAATATGAATCAAACTTTAAATCTCATAAAGAGTGAAAAACAACAGCAATGATTACTTCGTGCTTTATGATCTGTGCCATGTAGTTATTTTGCATTGTCCACGTAGTAGTTAATTGTATTTTATTTTTATTTTTTTTATACTAATTTGTATGCTTGTAGCGTGCACTTGTGTGTGTTTGAATTGAGAGTAGTGTACAATGTAAACAAAAATCGTGATTTATTGTGAAACTCTCTTCTCATTAGCGTTCAAGTCTTTGTGCAACTTTGCCTTTATGATAAAGTTTGTAGCACATGAAAATATACAATAGCAACAACATCAGTAATTTTTATTGTTATTGATGTTTACTTTTTTCTCAATTTTTTTCTTTTCTAACAAATATTATAACAACAAGATATCATTAAAATATTCTATCTCTCTCTCTCTCTCTCTTTTTCGTGCTTACCGTTAACCTCAATAAAGATTTCTTTTGCTTTGTTGGCATTTTGTAATTCAAAAATTTTAGCACTTTAATAGCGTAATACAACGAAAAAAAAACACATTATAACAACAACTACAACATAACAGCAACTATTCATCGTGGAAACAAAATATCAGGTGAGCTTAAGAGTTTTAGTTGCCGTTTTTAAGATTTTTAAAAAAAACAACTAATTTTATTTTTAGATTATTTATTATTATTAAAAAGGACTTAATACTAAATTGTAATGAACGAACTGAATTAAAGAATAGAATTAACAGAATTAATTCACAAACTAGATATTTTCCCTATTTATAGGTTTTTCTAGTTTCTGGTTTGTGTATGTGTGATATGTATTTTCTATGTGGGAACGCTGTTATTATGATGTGTCGATTGGACATTCGTCCAGACGACACATTTGCAAAATAAGCAGTTTTAGTAATTTCATCTTTTATACAAAGATGCATTTCATTGGAATGCGCGCCCACACATCTGTGCGATATGTTATTTTATTGAACAGAGTGCATTCCTTTTAGCAAATTCAAGGCTATGGGGACATTGCCACTTGGTTGTTTACACAAGTGTTGAAAGTATTAAATGACCGTCGCATAATTTGTCACAATTTGCTTGCACATCAAAAATGCAAGACAATGATTGTTTGGTATGGTCGATCGGACAATGTACGCTATGCATATGTATATGTATGCAACTATGTTATATTACAGACGGTTCTACAGGCGATACTATAACACCCCCACCGTTAGATCGAGACTCCGGCGAGATTTGGAGAACTGCGGACTTTTTTCTACTAAGCAAAACATATATCAATATTAATATTATTATGAACATTACAGCGTCTGTTCCCGTGTTTACAATTTTATTGATTTTTTGGCTTCTAATTGAGCCGTCCAACATATCTTTATAATGTACATGTGCAATTGACAATTCTTCAGCCGTTAAATCGGCATAGTTCATTGACTTATTTTCTTTAATTTTTGTTAACATTTGGGATATTACAATTTCATCGTGAATTCTTATTATATAATTAGTGTAGTTCTTTTTTCCTATTTCTATAAAACAATTGAAAAATTTTAATATAAATGTTCCTTGGAACTGTTTCTGTTTCTTATGACAGTTTGTTTTTATACTTTCGTTAAAATTCATAAGTATCAAGAATCCCGAATTTATTTCCCTGATACTACTTTGGTTACAATTTTTCATTTGGCAATTTGCCTCATTATTATTTATTATGTTAGATAGGCACTTATCTTCTAAACTTATTAAGTTATTTCTTAAATTTTTAAATACATTTTTATTATATATATTATTATATTTGTCTAATAATATTTCTTCATGAGAGAGTCGTATGCACTTATTATTTACGTTAGGCATGGGTACAAAAATCATTTTAGTGTATGTATCATTTTCGAATTTTGGGACCAAAATTGTTATAATTATTGTTTCGTCAAAGATTCTAACAGTGACTCTTAAATTATTGTAGGTATCTAAGTCGTTGATTATGTGTAACTCTTTTTCTGTCAATATGCCGGGTGCCACTATACCTAGTTTACTAGTAAAAAGTATTTGGGTTATGTCATCTACGTGGTCACGCAACATTGCAATGTCATTGTTAATTTGGAAAATTTGTTCTAGTAAAGTTATTTCATCTTCTGCGTGGCCTATTCTAACAGCCAACACATTTTTTATTTTATTAATACAACTAGCAACCCTTGATTGCTGACTATTAATATGTGAAGTTATATTTTGAATTTGGTCGGACAAAACGTTACCAAGGTTTATCAATGAGTCAACTTTATTTTCATTGTTTCTAGCATCACTTGTCAAGTTTCTTAATGTTTCGTAAATTTGTTGTTCGTCATCATTGTCCATTGTGCCTGCAATATATTTTAATCCTTTACCTACAAAGTTCGCTAACCCTCTCTTGTTTCTATGTATAGGTATTAAATTATTTATTTTTGTTTTTAAAATTATAAGATTATTAGAAACGGTTTTTATTATTGGTTTAGGTCTCACGGACAATGTTAAATTATCTATATTCTGTTTTAATAAATCGGTAGTTTCTTTATACTTAGTTATATTTATTAAATGTATTATTTTTTCATAGTTATCAATCAGTTTGACCGCGTCCTGTCTTATGGGTAAGTAGCCATGATTATTTGTGAGGTCCTGGTAGTCAACATATTGTGTTGAATACAATGGTAAACCCAATAGCAGAATTATGATTTGTAGCAACATCCCCAAAAGATAATAGCTTTTATAATTTGCTTTTATATATCTTAATATTTAATACATTTATTCGTCATTAATTTTCTCACTTTCCAAAACCTTTAGTTTTGGTTAAAATTTTGCATTTCTCTCTAAACCAAAATAAAATATTCATTTTTTTTCACATTAAACGTTCTACAGTGTTTTTGTGATAAATATATTTGTTTTTACTATTCTCCCAATGTTGAGGTCGGTCAGTTAATTCTGTAAGAGGTCATTGCCTTATTTTTGTTTCTTTATTCTGTTTCCCTACTTCTGCTGCGATTGTATAACGCATCAACATGCTCGCGCGTCAACATGCGTCATTATTTTTTGTTTTGTTTACAAACCTATTCATTTACATATTCTGCTGAGCAAGATGCTCACTGTGAGTGCGTTTGTTTACGTTAGGTAGGGCGATCTCGTCTACCAGTGGTATATGTCAACACTGCAAGATTGTATGCCCTTTTATTATGCCGCTTTATTTCGGATATTCTATTTCGTTATTATGGAGAGGTATACACATTAAGGAATGTGATGTATCAGAGTGGGTAAATGAGTTAGTTTATTATTATTATTATTATTGATCCTTTGGGCATCTTGGTGGCATCTGATTTCTTCTGATTCAGCTTTTCTTGGGTATAAATTAGATTCATTTTCTCTATTACTTATTCAATACTTTGACAAGTTTTTTATTTTATTGGATATGTTTCCTTTTGTTATTCTACAAGGGTAAATGTTCTTTCCTTTATCATATTCGCTGATATCTAATTTCTTTGCAACGCTACATGGGTGCCTTTAATTACTTATCAATAGATTGATTTTTGTATTTGATATATAAATGTTTGTTAGTTTTTACTTTACTATTTTTCTTTTATTGATAGATTACTTATTCATACGCGAATTCACCAGTATAGGTGTATTTATATATTTCTTTTTAATTATACATTTCATTAATTACCATCAATCAATTACGCTTTTGTATTCTGAAGTTAGTTCAAATCATTGTCAATACCTCCTATATTGTCGTTATCTATTCCCACATTTGCATTAGTAAATTTCTTTTTTCTTTTAATATGTCCTCTATAATATTTATGTCCTTTAGCAGTTATTATGTGATCATCGTCTAACTTGCGTACGTTTACTTTTCTGAACTTAGCATAATTTTTACCTCCTCTAACTTCTTTTATATATGTGGGACCTTCTACAATTTCATTATCGTCACGTTTTTCATTTAGTTTATTTATTATTCTTTCCTTAGTCTTTTCTATCCTTTCTTTAATAGCAGGATAATCATTTGGGTTTGTATTTCCCGTTACAAAATCGATTGGCTTTACTCCTATTGTGGAGTGCATTGAATTGTTATAGTACATAATAATTCTATAAATTTTTTCTTCGACTGTTTCTAAGTCATTTTCTGGATCGTGTTTTAACAATCTAATGTGTTCATTTATTGTATTATGTAGCCGTTCGACATCGGCATTAGACGTATGATTGTTATTGGAAGTGTAATGTATTTCTATATTTTGTTCTCTTAAAAATTCTACCAATGGTAATGCTTTGAATCCTAGTTCATTGTCCACAACTATCTTATCCACATGTCCATATGATCCTAAGTATTGGGTCAGAGTTAGTTTGAATTCTGTCCAAGATCTATTTTGGATTTTATATGCCTGTGCATATTTAGAGAATTTATCGACAAATGTCAAGAACAATGTTTTATTCAAACTATAGAACACATCTATGTGTACTATTTCTCTTGGTTTGTTTGGTGTTTCTGTCACCTTAAATTTTAATTTTAGAGGGTTTCTGTCATACTTTTCCTTATTGCAAATGTCACAATTATTTATATATTGTGTAATACGTCGCTTTAATTGTGGGTGATATATTATTTCTTTCAATTGACCCAGATTTTCATTTATTCCTCTATGATTATTTTTCTTATGTTCCTGTTCGATCAATGTTGTCAATTCGTTTTCGTCTGTGATGTCTCTTAACAACTTCCTACATCTCAATATTCTAAAATTTCTATTGGGGCTATTACTAAAATGTTGCAAAGCAACCTCCTTGAATCTGTCAAAAACTGTTTCGTCTGTTATATGTATTGCATTTAACTTATTTGGGTTAAAATGATTCCTTATGAGGGTTATCACGGTATTTTCATCGAATTCTTTCGCGTATACGGTTTTCCTTTTCGAATTAAACATTTCTGAATTTCTGATTCGCAATGATCCAGAGTTTGTTTTAATGAATATTATCTGATTTTTATAGTAGTTAACAGGACAATCTGTTTCGGTAATTATGTCAGCGTTCTCTTCTAAATTTATTTCTATTCTAGACAAAGCGTCTGCATTTCCGTTCTGTACGCCTTTTTTATATACGATCTGGTAATCGTACTCTTGTAGGCGTAATCGCCAACGAACCAATTTTGAATTGGGTTCTTTCACTGAAAACAACCATGTCAACGGTCTGTGGTCTGTTTCTATCAAAAATTTCCTTCCAAATAAATATGGTCTAAAATGTTTAGTAGCCCATACTATGGCTAATAATTCTTTTTCGATTGTACTGTAATTCTTCTCGTGTTGATTCAATGTTCTACTTGCGTAGCATATTGGATGCCCTTCTTGTGATAGTACAGCTCCTAAAGCTATATTACTGGCATCTGTTTGAAGTGTGAATTGTTTCTCGAAATTGGGATAAATCAAAACAGGGTGGTTAACGATTATTCGTTTCAGAGTTTCAAAACTCTTTACATATTGTTCATCCTTAACATTTATTTCTTTAGTATCCTTCTTTAGATACTTTAACATAGGCTTTGCAATACCTGAGAAATCTTTTATAAATTTTCTATAATAACCTGCTAGTCCAATAAACTGTTGGATTTCTTTTTTCGACTTTGGTAGTGGAAATTTAATTATTGCTTCTATTTTGTTAGGGTTTGGTTTTATACCGTCTTGAGTTACAATATGGCCTAAAAATTCGGCTTCTCTTTTCATGAATTCGCATTTATCTAGTTGTATTTTTAAATTAGCCTCTCGTAATCTTTGAAATATTTTCCTCAATGAAACTAAGTGTTCTTGGAGTGAGGTGGAAAAAATAATTATGTCATCTAGATAAACCAAACAGATTTTATTAATGTAGTCATGCAGTACGTTGTTCATTAGTCTCTGAAATGTCGCTGGTGCTGTTTTTAGTCCAAAAGGCATACGTACGAATTCGTAGTGCCCATTCTCTACACTAAATGCTGTTTTATGTATGTCGTTTTTATTTATTTCGATCTGGTGGAATCCCTTGGCCAAATCTAAAGTGGTGAAGTACATGCTTCTTCCCAATTTTTCCAATATTTCATCAATATTAGGAATTGGATATTTATCATCTACTGTAATTTCATTTAACTTCCTATAATCAACAACAAGTCTCCATTTTTGTTTACCGCTTGCGTCCAATTTTTTAGGAACTATCCAAACGGGTGCCGAATATGGAGAGTGGCTGGGCCTAATTATTCTATTGTTCAACATTTCATTTATCTGTCTGTGTACTTCGTCTTTATGTATGTAAGGATATCTATAGGTCTTTACAAAGATTGGGTCATTAGTTGTTGTTCTGATTTCATGCTTTATTGCATTAGTGAATGTTAAATCAGAATCTTCCGTATAAAAAACATCTTCGTATGAACTAGTCAACTTCATTAAGTTATACTTTTCTTCCTTATTCAAATGGTCTGTTCGTAATTCTTTACTAGTGTCGTTTCTCAAAGGTTTGTCTGTATCATATATGTGAAAATTCTCCTTGGTTACCTTTTCTGTCTCTAATGTAGGAAATTTAACAATGCTTGGGCATTCGATATTTGCGTTTACTATTGCTTTAACTTCATAGTTCTCTGACTCGTATACTCCTTCTTTTATTTCTACTTTATTATTTTTTGATATCTTTTTCTTTATGTAGACCAATCCATCTTTATGTTGTGTATATAGGTTTAACTTATAGGTTCCTGATTTATTAAAAGAATACTCTCTGTCCTCATGTCCAAATTGTAGGGGTACTTTTTTACCTTCTACATGCAATATATTTTTCTTTAGGTCTATCACTGCTCCTAATTGCAAAAGGATATTATTTCCTATTATTCCATCGTACTTATCATGAAATTGGCAAACTAAAAATTGTACTCTTTGTTTATCGTTGCCTAATTCTTTAAACAGAGGTATAGAAACTGTTTCATTCACCTCTATTGTATGTTGTAAAGTTTTTATTATTGTAAGTTCTGTAGGAGTTTTCCATTTTGGGTTACAAAGTCCCGGATTAATTATTGAGTGGGTGGCTCCCGTATCGATCAAGAACTTTAGTGGGGCTATTTTTGCTTCTACAGTTATATACGGAAGTCCTCCATTGAGGCATGTTCCTGAAAATTTTCTGTTATTTGGGCATTGCGTTGTACATTATATTTATTTCCGTCGTTATTGTTTTGGTTTTGTGTACGTCTGTTAGGTCTTATTTGTTCAGTACGTACGTTGTTAATGTCCATGGGTTCTGGACGATTCTGGGGAATCATATTACGCGGATTAAAGACGTTATTTGTAGGTCTGTTAATTGGATTTTGATTCGGATTCGGATTTTGATTATTGGTATTAAATTGCCTGGTTGGCTGATAGTTGTATTGGGGGTTATTAGGGTTTCGGTTATAGTAACTAGGATTTTGGTTTCTGTTATTGTTATTTCTGTTGTTATTATTTTGCCCAATATAATTATTAGGTCTATAATTATTATTATTATAATTATTATAATTATGATTTCGATTTCTGTTCTGATTAAAATTACTGTTGTATGTATTATTATTATATCCACGGTTATAGTTTTGTTTATTATAATTATTGTAGCGCGGATTCTGATAACTATCCTTAGACTTGCTTTCTGTTGGTCTATGTAATTTGTCATAACCTCCCTCATACAGTATGTCCATAGCATACTCTAATGAACCTGGATTTCTACACATAAGTATAGTTTTCATGGGCTCAGCCATTTTACTTTTAAAAATATTAAGTGCAGTTTTCTTATTACTGGTTATAACTCCAACCAAAATATTTGCGTCTTCCGTTGAGGTGGCTGTTCTATTATTCAAGTCTCTTAATCTTTCCTTAATTTCGTTATAAAACGTCAAGCAATTACCCTTATAGGTCACAGCGCGTAACTCGTCGTAAAGTTCTTCTATGGATTTTCTTTCTCCAAAATTATTTAATAATGCTGTCTTAATATCTGTCCATGAACTTAAATGACTGTTAATTTCTAAAATTTCTCTAGCCTTACCTCTAGTTTTGCTTTTTATTAGGTCTGAAAAAATCGATTGCTGTACAACGTCATAGTGTTGCAAAACAGGATGTACCCTGTCAATCAGTGTCACAAAAGTGTGTAAGTCGTCCTTGTTACCGTCAAAAATAGGTAAATTGCCCAAAAATTTAAATGGGTCAATGGCTGGCAATTGTATTTGTCGTTCTGTTGCCATTTTGAAAATTCAAATAAGTGCACAACTCTCAAATTTACAATTTTAAGATTTTAATTCAATTCAATTCTTACTTCCTAAGAAACAAGATTTTAAAATTCGCTTTTTCTTCTATTTACCTTTCAAAGGTGATTTATTTTAGTATAAACGTTTCAAAAATCTAACTTCTCAAAAAAAAATTTTTCTCTTGTTTTTATCTTCTACGAGTGTTTTCCATTTCACGTAAAAAAATTTTCTAATATTTCACTTTATATTATCTTATCGTATATAAGCACTCTACTCACTGATATTCTTTTTGTTACTTGATGCTGTTGCTAATGTTGTTGATATTGTTGTTGTTGCTGATGTTGCTAATGTTGTTGATATTGTTGATATTGTTGATATTGTTGATATTATTGATATTGTTGATATTGTTGATGTTGCTGATGTTGCTAATGTTGTTTAAGTTTCTGATACCCTTTGGCTGGGTCGTGAGGTCTTCCTTCAATACTTGGCTTTTTTTTTATATACCCTTTGGCTGGGTTGTGAGGTCTTCCTTCAATACTTGGCTTTCTTTTATATACCCTTTGGCTGGGTTGTGAGGTCTTCTATTTTTTATTTTTTATTATTTTTTTTTTTTTTTATTTTGCGATTTACATTCGCGTTTTATTGATCAATAATTTTTTATTGCGATTTGCGTTCGCACTTTATTGATCAATATATATTTTTTCGCGTTTTTAAGGGATCATCGTAGATCCTTTACCGACTGCGCCAGTTTTAGTTGCCGTTTTTAAGATTTTTAAAAAAAACAACTAATTTTATTTTTAGATTATTTATTATTATTAAAAAGGACTTAATACTAAATTGTAATGAACGAACTGAATTAAAGAATAGAATTAACAGAATTAATTCACAAACTAGATATTTTCCCTATTTATAGGTTTTTCTAGTTTCTGGTTTGTGTATGTGTGATATGTATTTTCTATGTGGGAACGCTGTTATTATGATGTGTCGATTGGACATTCGTCCAGACGACACATTTGCAAAATAAGCAGTTTTAGTAATTTCATCTTTTATACAAAGATGCATTTCATTGGAATGCGCGCCCACACATCTGTGCGATATGTTATTTTATTGAACAGAGTGCATTCCTTTTAGCAAATTCAAGGCTATGGGGACATTGCCACTTGGTTGTTTACACAAGTGTTGAAAGTATTAAATGACCGTCGCATAATTTGTCACAATTTGCTTGCACATCAAAAATGCAAGACAATGATTGTTTGGTATGGTCGATCGGACAATGTACGCTATGCATATGTATATGTATGCAACTATGTTATATTACAGACGGTTCTACAGGCGATACTATAACACTTAAGCAACGTCTTAAGTGTTTGTTCTTTTAAATGTAAATGTTTCAAATAATAGGTGTGCATGTCATTAACGACGTACGAGTACTAGGAGTGACCTTAACTTGTACACAACCGTGCCTAACCTTAACATATGAACTCAACAACTACTACTACTACTATTACTATTACTACTAACTAAACTTTGTGAAGAGAATTTCAATAAGTGAAAAAATATATTTGGCTGAGGCCACATCTTGAATACCAACCGTTGGAGTATATATGTCAATATCTCTCTTCTGTACTCTCCGTATAAATTTACTTAAAAAATTGCTCCTTTTTCAGTTCTTAATGCATTGTGAGCATATCGTGTGACCGATTTTGCCCAATTTCAATACCAATCTGCCACACTTCCGCCAAGTTTGAAATCAATATCTTAATATTTGCGATCGGCAAAGGGATTATCAAATACATACACGAATGGACAGACAGACAGATGGACTCAGTGTTCGATGCTGTTCAGATTGGAAGTATACTTTGTGGGGTCTCCGAATCTCTCTTTTAAGCGTTGTAAAAAAAAAAATTCCTTTACGCAAAGAGCACAGGA
Organism: Ornithomya fringillina; assembly: GCA_963978525.1. Taxonomy (NCBI): domain Eukaryota; kingdom Metazoa; phylum Arthropoda; class Insecta; order Diptera; family Hippoboscidae; genus Ornithomya; species Ornithomya fringillina. The sequence goes on from OZ021694.1 coordinate 8,217,125, forward strand.
ACTCATCATCACGTTTATATGTGTATTATTTATTAAGACGGCTAATTGATCGTAAACATTTTAGAAACTCACTTTCACACTTTCGCACATAATTTCATTTATTTTGTTATAAATATTTATACATACAAGTATTATATAAATATTTATAATAAAACGCTGTGCTTCTCCTTCTACCTCTGTTATGACTGTATCGTGATTTCTTTTGCGATATTATTTTTCATTTATTTCAAAATATGTTTCTTGCGGTTTTCCTTGTGCTTGCTGTTTCCCCTCATACTTTATTTATTTTATAACAAGAGGTTACTTAAAAAAAATTACTCCAGTTACGCTTGTCTCTCTGTAATTCTGTTTCATACAATCTCCTCATGAATATATTTAGATATGCATTGTATGACTTAAAAGAGTAAAAGGAATAATAAAATAAGAAATAATTTATAGGCGGTTTAAGTCGAATCCTAATTATCTACAAATACTTTATATAAAATTTTAATAAAGACACATATTCCGAATGTAGGCATTTGTGGCAGTTCGTCTTGTCCACCAGAAGAATAGTGAAAGAGTCAATGTTCTGTAGAAATTATTTATAAGAAAGAAATAATTAAATGTAAATTTGGGCTTAATTTTGTCTTTTCTAAAGTGGGCGTGCCTAGGCATTTGGTTACACCCTCCAATAGTGATTATATTATTAAGCGTTAACACACAAGACGAGTTTTATACAAAAGAAAGTTTTTCGTAAATAATGGGCTTGTCTGTTATGCTCTTACGCCCATTTTTGGCACATCGATGAACTTTCAATTTTTTTATCAAATAAATACATTTTTGTAAATTGTAGGCGTTGTCTTTTATCCATCCGCGCCCATCGATGGAAAGGATAATTATAAGCTATATATAGGCGTGTTGTTTTATATAACAAAAAACACAACCAGACATAAACGTTTATTCTAAAAATATTTGAAATCTTTCTTTAAATATAAAACTTAGTAATAAAGTGAAAATACCCTTAAGAATAACTACATAAGCTGGCTTCAAAGAATCACATATCTTTGTAAAAGACTATTAAAGATGCCACTGTTATCATATGAACTATAAGTAAAAGAGGACTGAATTCGAAAATCAGTTTTTATTAGATTAAGTACTTACTACGTCACCATAAAGCCATAAAGAAAATTGAATAAATATTTTTCTTTTAAATGCGACACATCAACAGGTACCATGTGTGTAAGTAAGAAGGACATAAAAAGAAACTTTTTTAATATAAATAATTCGATTTTTTTTTTTACCCCTTCACATAAGATGAGGGGTATACTACGTTTGTCATTCCGTTTGCAATAAGGCATCAGATACCCTACTGAGTATATATATTCTTGATCAGCATCAAAAACTGAGTCGATGTAGACAAATATGTCCGTGTGTTTTCACTTTTTTCCACTTTAAATATTTAAAATTTACAGTTAAATTAACGTTATGTAATGCTTAAAAATATTATGTAACTAATCAACGCCATTAAAAGTAAAGTTTGAGGGAAAAAACAAGTAAAAAACGGTAAGAAACTTAAATATTGATGGTGTACCTGTGTACCTGTGAAGTACATTTGTGTTAATTTTTAATCTTTGCTAATAAAGCATATACTCTTGTAAACGTATAGCCAGCGATCGTGCCAAAGACATATTTGGGACAAACTCAACTAAAGTTTTCACATATTTTAGTGAATTTCAAGGTGACGAATGTGCAAACAAATCAATAACAACAACAAAAACAACAACAACAAAAATGAAAACAATTGAATAGAACTAAAACATCAACGGCGATAAAATGTTGTAACAATAGCAAATAAAATTGCAATAAAAATAAACAAATGAAAAAACATGTGATGCAAAATACTTGAAATGGTTGTCGTTTTATTACCGTATACTTATTGTTATTGTTATAATAGTTGTTGCAGTTGTTTATTTGAATATTAGATGAACGCACACAGCCACACGTTTATACATTTTTATATTATTTTCTAGAAACTAGAGAACACAGTAAGGCTCGCGTATACATAATTGCTTCAACACAAACACAAACACATGCACATACACCTACAACACAACGTAATGCAGCGAAATGTGAATGAAAAGCAATAAGTTTAACTAAAACTATTGCACATTTTATAAACATATTTTGACATTTACAACAACAACGCCGTTAGTTATACGCATTTAGGAGTTGAAGGTTTTATGTGCTAGTTTTATGCTTCACTGGTTATATAATGAATTTTCATACATACAAAGCATTTACTCTCGTATAAAATATTTCATTTAATTGTGTGGTATTTTTACAAAACGAAAAAGGTAACTGACAGTATATCGAAGAGCCCTCATTAAGCGGTTAATCGACTTTTAAAAAAATTCAATTCACATTGAATAAACTTAGTATACCTTCATCTTATTTGGAGGGTATAAAAGAACTAAATTTGGCTTAAACCAAATCCTAAATACGGTTCATCTTCCTGCATAGGAGGCGTAGTCTATATCTGATTACGTCTTTTAATTGTGTAGATAAATTTATTGCGTTAACATATAATTAAAATATTGCGCCATGAAGAGTTTTTTCTAATTTGTATACGTGTCCGTTATCCAATTGCATCCACAGCATATTGTATTCGTAACTCAAGTTTTATGGCTAATGGATCGATTTTTGTGAATTGTGGGCATGGTTTTCAACCAGTTGCTGCTAATCAAGGTCTCTGAGACATTCTTCTGGGTGTTGCAAATGAAAAAAAAAATCATTGAAATTGATTAACTCCCGATTACAAGCTATATCGATCCCTGATCTACTAACGAAAAGGACTTCAAACTGTTCTGATGCCCGGTTCTGCCGGCTTCTGTTGAAAATAAAGCAATTGTTTTTTCGAAGTACTTTCAATAGCCCTATTTTTACAATAATTAGGAATAAAATTAGGTATAAAATCTAAACAATTTTGATTCTAATAATTTTCAAAATTTCCAAAAGTTCCAATAATTTTAAATAAAATTAACTTAATATTGCAAGGTTGAGTTTAGTATCCACATGGCCAAATTGCAACAATAGAATTATGTTTCTTTTTACAGTATCACGAGGCACTTTGCAAATTAAGTAGAGACGAAAAACCTTGCGGAGAGAACTGCTGGTAAAAAATGTAGAAAATATTGTATATGGTTATAAAAAATCACAACTCTACGCTACATGACAAAAAAATGTACGGCAACTATAAAAGTCCAGCTCAATAATTCATAATTAAGGATTGTGAGTGTTGCAACAACAGACACCCGGACATAGTTTACAGATGGTCCGACGTTTGCTTATAGATGCTGCAAACGAGATAACGATAGTACACCTTCCCATCTACTTGCACAATAGGTCGCAGTGCAGATAGCCCACATTGAATAATAATAAAGGTAGATCATAAAAACTTGATAGATATTGTGAAATACGTTGCTTCGTCACCAAACAAGACGATGAAATGAAACAAGAAACGTTTACGCGTTTATCGGCTATTTAGCGTATTTACTTAATGCTTTTATAATAATAACATGGTGGGACACAAAGGTTTTCTGATTACATCTTTAACACCCGCACACCAATATTGATTGTTTGTACTGTTGAGGGTTATATATATACATTGGTGTGAATTGTATTTGTTGTACGTTATTATATTGCGTGCATACACATACCTGCTGTTTATTGCACAATATAAAGGTGTTGTTTGTTTGCTTCATTTACTTTTGTGTTATATTATCATTTCAGCGTGTTCGACTCAACTTGAAATAATTCAAAGTGATTTTATTTTAACAATTGCAAAATGTAAATATAAGGGTATGTAATCTGTATATAGTCCGCTGGCCTGTCAGCTACTACATATATAAAGTCATGGTTGCGCAACTCTTTAGTAAATAATATGAAATTATAAAGAAACGCTTTTTTGCTGCGGATATTACTCATAAATTAATAAGTGTTTTGTTTGTTCCTTGTAAGATGGATTTGATTGATGACATTTTGAATTTTATGTCAATACCAGACTGCTTGTGATATCATATTTTTATACCCTTCACATAAAATGGAAGGTATACTAAGTTTGTCATTGTCTGCGTCTGTCTATTCTTGGCACTCTCAAGGTAATACATTTTGAGATAATGAGCTGCAATTTCGTACAGCGGCGAAATTCTATTAATCTGCCAATAAAAATTGATCTATATAGGTAATCGGAATGAATTGTAGCTAAAGTTTCATTAAATAAAAAAGCATATACAAATAATTAAAGCTTTATTTGTACTACTTGTTCTATTCTGTTATTATTGTATATCTGATTATCGCTCTGACAATGTACTCGTATATTGTAAATTATATGGAATTGGCCACTTCCCGTCCATAAACATTGAATCACACATTAATGATGGCAATTTAAAAATCAAACCGCAAAAAGACGTACACTATCATGCCACAATATTGTACATACCTTGTGCATGTGTATAAAAATAAAAATTGTAAACAGTACGGAAGTATTTTGTGAAAAATTCTTTCGCCTTTCTGTGCATTGACATCATCAGAACTAAGCCATGACTGGCGGTAATTGACAATCAATCGATCGATCAAAAAAACAATATAACGGCATAATCGCTTGAATAAGTTAAGTAAATGACTCGTAAATGCATAAATTATTAATACTACCGTAAAACTATGGAAACATAACAAACAGAAAGTAAAAAAAAAGAAAACAATATTAAATGCCCTACTTATCATGTACAGTTACAATTTATATATGATACAATATTTATGTAAACCCTTTTGGACTCTTGTTTATATCCTAAGCATTGATAAAAGGCATATTATGCAGATGTTTCCCTCCCTTAAACGGCAATGGCACCAATCCGCTGCGATCGAATTCAAAATTTGAATCGATATAACCATGTCTGTTTGTCTACCCATATAGATATTTTTTTATTTATTTTGGATATTTTTTGATCCAATAAATGTGTTTTGGATAAAGGATCATAATCCATTTCAATGGACTATGATCGGTTTATGTTTAGAACCCTTTCCCATTTAACGCCATTACTTAGTAAAAGTCTTTATATTCTGAAAATTTTGAATTCTTAATATTTACACCTTGCACCATCCTAAACGGCAAATGCCACACCCACCCTCAATTATACCGATCAATTCAGAATCAAAATTTCAACTGATTAAACCATGTCTGTCTGTCTGTCTGTCTGTCTGTCTGTCTATGAAAATTTATGCGCAAGCTACAGGTCGCATTTTTGAGATATTTCGATGAAATTAGGTACAAGGACATTTATTGGGCCAAAGAGGAATCCCATTTAAAATGAACCGCATTGAAGCATTATTAGAACCCTTAATTATATTTCATGAAGAAACTTACATATAGAACAACCAAAGTAATTGTAGCATAATTTAAGAAGTCAAGTGATGTGGTCGGCGGCTTTAACTGACAATAAAATTTTTACTCACTTTTAATAAAATTTGTGTTAAATTTGGACCAATTGAAACCCCTTTCTAAAGAGCGTCTTTGTTTTACGAACTTTTATATGACAATGATTTTTTTTCATTGCACTGATTAGTACAATAAATTGTAGAATTTTATATATTCGGGTAAACCCGTCTATAATATATGTTTTTTGTTTGTTTTTGTTTTTGTTTTTCTTTTGCAATAAACACTAATATATAATCATTTATTTTCAACCCACACAAGCATAAATAACTTAAAAAAAGTTGTCTCCAAAGACCATTGCAGTGTTATTATAAAAGACGACGAAAAATCATCTACAACTAATACATTCAAATACAACTGATATTTGATTTTTCATAATATACAAGTATAAGTGCATATGTGTGGATGTGTTATTCAAAAATGGAATAGTCATGCTTCGTATATTATATAAATTTATAGCAATATCAAATAATTAAGGGAGGGGGGATATTTTTATATGAGTATATACCAAGAAAGAATATTAAAACAATCTACACAATATTTGAATATTGCCCTATGGGTGTCTCGCTACTGATATAAATTTATGGTATAAAACTTTGGTAAAAAAGATTATAACTGTAAATTTTCATTAGTTAAAGAGTCATTTGAAATAGAACGTTATATAGAAGAAGATGTACAAAATATATATGATTCGTTCAATTTCCGCACATGAGGGCCTGATTTAAGAACTTTACTAATTTTTAACATCTGAATGGATTAACATATATTTTTGGCAATTTTGACAGTATTAAGTATTTACTTAAAATTGAAGCTTCAGAATGCATACGATTCGGCCCCACATGTTCTTGCATTAAATTTCTTCAAAATATATCGAAAACTTTCACTTGTAGTTTGCAGCTAATTTTAAGTGGATAGACACACGAACATGGTTAAATCTATTCAGATTTGTATTCTGAATCGATCGTTATAATTGTGAGTAGGTATAGTATTTGCTTTTATGAGTTACAAACATTTGCATAAATTTAATTTTAAATTTGCTTCAAGTGGTGAAAGTTATAGAAAAATCTTAAATTGATTTCACATAAATTCTTTTCAAATGTTTATTACTTTTATAATAAATAATACGCAAAATATTATCTGTATGTACAATATATGAAAACCCATCACGCTTGGACGCTCCCAGTGACTAACTCATATGTGGTAAATGTGTATTTCAAAACGTGTTATGAATATATATTGATGAATAAAGTTCAAATGTTTATTCATGATTTTCAATCCATTTTGTTTCAATTTCATATATTGAATATATATTTTTTACATTCAGCATCATAATGATGTGCGGGTATAATGTTTTTATTCAAACGTTTACAAGTACTAGAATGGAGCGAGGCACCCCACCAAAAGTATATATATTCTTGATCAGCATCAAGAGAAAAGTTTATTTAGGTAATCTATCAAAATCAATTCTTCTGAATAATATACTTTTTTGTTTTAGAACTGTCACAGTCGTAAAAATTGAGATTTTGCACCGAAATACAATCTTCGAGATTTTCTACGGTTCCGTCTTGCAATTCAGCAAAATCGGGGAAAGAATACTCCCCCACAATGACGATCTAAACCTTCCACCCGGAGCTTTCAATACTCTCAAGATTGCAAATTTTAAGATTTCGAGCTGAAATTTGTTACACATTTTCATCAGAGCCAAAAGTATTCTGTTGAAAATGAGTAAAATCGGTCCACTCACTGGATCTCAACATTGTATTGCAATAAAAAAAAATTAAGAAAAATCAACTTCACGCAAGGAATTGAACCAACAATATAACGTTTTCAAATCCCTCTCTCTACAACGGCACCATTCAATGTTTTTCCAATCAATTTAGTACTTATTTAGATTTACATTTCCCAACTATTTACAAAAGGTTAAGGATGATGGGTATCCTAGATTTGGTGCACGCCTAATATAGCTCCGTTTTACTTGTTTTTATTTAATACCAGTTATTTATTCTTTTGAAAATATGAATTTTTCCTGAGGGGAAACAAATTTCACAAAAGTAATGATACTAGTGGCGTTCAAACAAAGTACTTTATAGCTTCATGCATGATGTGGGTAAAAATATATTCAAAGATAATTGATTTGATCATTATATATGTACAAATAACCGCATTCAAATATCGATTTTATTACATCAAACGTTTAACAAATTACCTTAAACAATGCAACATATTTAACATGACCAGTAAACCTTTTAAATGCTTCAAATTTACAGATTACATCGCTCAACTCATCCATTTGACAATTGTTTACGTACAATAAAACCTTACGTGGGTTGTGTTTTCGTTAAGCCTTTAAACATGATGCACTTTTAAGGGTGCTGTCATTGTTTAAAACCTTTTTTTTTTTCTTTAATTAATTTATTTTATTTTTTTCTTAATACTTTTTAATAACAATAGCAGCCATAAATAAAATAAAATGATTATAAAAATAGCAAATGACAATGTTACAGTGAGTTAAGTCCGACCAGGTAGTGCCTAATATTCCCTGAATATAAAAAAAATATCTTCTACCAATGGCCCCCGTGTGTTGTATTGTCTCCACCTTCATCATTACTAGCCGATTAAAACCTATAGTAGGTCTTTGGCCTGTTGCAAAAGGGAAAGCTACACGTTTCGGTATTGAACGCGCCATGTCCAGTTTTTTTGTTGACACTCTCAGGATTTTTTAGATATTGATCTAAAATTATGTACAGATTTTCTGCTTTTTGAATTAAAATTGAGAGACATCGGTTGAAAGCAAAGGTTGTCAAGAACAAAAATTGAGGTATGATGTCAAGAGTATTTTTTTACGTTTAGCTTTTATCATGTTTTTATTTTCATTTATTTGATTCTGCCTTTTAAAATGTATCAAAAGTCTGAGACTTGAACGCCAACCAATTCGATACTAATAATGGAGTTTTCTATGTCATTAGAACATCCAACAACTAAAAAATCTGTACAATACACATTCGTACTATAATAAAGTAATCAGCAGTATACAATGTAACACACATTTCCGTTCGTACTGTAATAGTGAAAAGCTTCCAATTTTATTATTTATTTATAGGTTAGAATATGAACTTGTGGAAACGGAAACCACAACCGTAACATACGTTTTTAATATGTTACGCGAATGAATTGCATACAAACCACGCGCATAAGCATAAAATAATCATATTGAAATAATAAATAAAATATTCATAGAGGGTAGAATACGATTGTACAATAATATCAATAATATGTGCAACCAATAACAACAACACTAAAGAAAAGGTAGAAAAAACATATTCAAGCCGTTATACTGGATACATGGATGCAGGCTTGTAGCTGCCTTTATAGATTGTGATAGTGACAGGAATATAATTCTTCCGTTATAAATATAATAAAGTGTTGAAAAGTTCATAATTTTCATCTTTTTTTATTATCAAGTGTTGCTTTGAAAAAATATTCAAGCTGGTGTCGATGTAGAATTTAACTATTTTTATTCTCTCCATTTTGTTTGTCATTCCATTTGAAACACCTACAAGGAGGCGGATCCTACAAAGTAAATATATTCTTGAACAGCATCAAAAACTGAGTCGATCTAGACACGTATGTATATCCGTGTATCCGTCTGTCTGTCTGTTTTTTGGCATTTTCACGAGCGTAAATTTTGAGATATTAAGCTGAAATTTTTTAGAAACCCTTTAAGTTTTTGTACGCAGATCGATTATTCATTTGGGACAAATCGATCAAGAGCCACACCCACAATCGACAAAAATCTATTTATCTGCCATAAAAATTTAGCTATAAAATTGAAATTTTTAACAAATATTTATAATTTTCTTATTCATCAATTTATCAAAAATGGGCTTGTCAGATAACAGACACGCCCAAAATCGATAATAATCTATATATCTGCTCACAAAAGTTGACCCATAAGCTTCAAATTTGGTATGCATTTATATAGTTATTCTATTGATTGATATAGCAAAAATGGGCGTGGTCGAATAACAGACGCGCCCACAATTTACAATTTACTCCACGTAAAACTTGACTTGCACGTGGATACGTAATACAATATATGGTATAGTCGAGAACAAAATTTTACTTTAATATATTTTTTTTTCTATATAATTTTTCTTGTTGTAACTTGGAAGAACTTGGAAAATACTTCATGAAAACGTTGCTATGGTGGCGAACAGAGCAAGGAACAGTGAAGGATTCAAAAACTTTGAGAAATGTTCGTTTAATTTATTCCACCAGGTCAATAACATTGAACGGTTTCCCGGCTGTATAAAATATATAGAAAATAATAGTTTTGTTAACAGTTGAGAAAAATATTTGTAGCAAGTTAAGCTAACATGCAAACTTGCCCTAATGAACTTTGGTTACTACTCAAGTGTTGGATAACAAATATTTTTTTAATAAGAATTTCGTTATTTTTTTTGACCATTTTTTAATAAAGAAACTTGAACATTGATATGAATTTGTTGCTACAATAAAAAAAAAAAAATCATTTTTCTTCATAAAATTTTTATGAATGTCTAACATAGCCATCAACTGGGTAATTTTTCCTCATTATTCCCTCTTATTACTTAGCATTTTTTCTGTTGCCTAGATACCTGGCTGCACAAGAAAGACGAAATTAAAAATTTCTGTGTCGTCAACTAATTGAAAAACATTTCGTTCTGCTGTGGCCTTTATGCTCTGAACGTGTATAAGAATAGTTAATGGCAAAAGTTATTAAAAATGATGGAAACCATATTTCAAATGTTACCCTACACCCTATGGTCTAGACTCTATCTTGCAAGAGAGCGGAAGTGACATTTACTTTTCAAAAGGAATGAAGTTAAATAAATATTGAAAAAAAGAGTTAATTTTTAAGGGTTTCAGATTTGTTATTCCATTTTCCTCAACCAGAAGAAATCGATCTACATCCATCCGTACGTCCGTCAATTTTTGACACTCACCGTCGTAAATTTCCATTTTGTGTACACAGATTGGGCGAAATCGAAAACCTATCCATCTGCCATACAAATTAAACTATCTACATATTACATATCTACAATTACCCATTGCTACATGTGTTAAAAATAGGCGCCATCGCATAACAAGCGCGCCCACAATTTACTATAAACCGTATTCAGCTTAAAATCTATTTTGATACTGTTCGAGTTCATAATCATGTCCCAGCCATGCCCACTTGTTGCAGTTTATGCAACTTTTAGTTTAAAACAAACTATCGTTTTAATCAATATAATCGTGCCGTTCTATACATAGTACTGAATATCCATCCATACGTTCTCATATTCAAATTATACGTGGCATCCTTGATTTAGAAAATAATTGAGAAGAAAACATGCCTGGTTGTAATTGTAAGCCTATACAAGTATACTATATTTTTATATGTACAATGTTACGTAATCTTGTTAAAATTTCATACAAAAATTATTTGATCAAATTTAATTTAGTTTATATGTGTAGAATAGTTGCCACATCAATGAAAGTGTCATATTAAGGTTTAAATACCTTCACACTCGTTATACGTAAAAATATAACATCAGTTCAATTTCATTAAGAATTTTTTTTTCGTTTTTATAAAGAATAATGAAACGAAATAGTAACTCAATCAACCAACAAGCAACAATATGTGACAGAAGCAGCAGAAACAGCAGAGACAGCATCTACACAATGGGGCGATGGATAATAGAAATGATGGTATAAACAAAAGCTGTAACAGATGCAGGATCTTCCATATGTATGCAAAGAATACCTTTAAACTTATCGCCCGCCGCACACCCACAGTCAAGCACACAACAAACACATGCTTCCTAATCAAGTATACTGTATACTGTAGTGTTTTCTCTTTGTTGCTGCTTTCATTCCAAGTGAAAATGTTATCAACTTAGACAAAATGAACTCGTACATATATTTTATATTTAGCTATAAACATCTATATGTATTAAAAAGAACAAAGAAAGTTCCTAACTAATCGTAGAGTATGCATTCGTTACACGTCCGTACACCCTCCGCAACATGTCTTCTTACACAACCAGGTTTTACTTTAAACCAATCAATATTTATTGACAGCAGCGCAACATGATGTATTTTTTTTATTATACAAAATTCTCTGCACATGTTGATTTAAAAGTGAATTAATTAAGATTCTACATGTCCGTGGATGACATAGCCAGCGATAACAATTTGACGGATCTGTACAGTTTGTATCGCTCTCAATGCTTTCGTCGTTTTCATTTTATCAGCGATGCATTTTGCATTGAATTCTTTGCAATATATGATATGAACAGAGGCTTATGTGCAATCATTTAATTGAAACAACTGAATCAGTTCAAACGTTCAAGTGGATCAAAATCCGAATCAATGTTTCTTATAATCTAGTGATATGGAGCAAGGTGGTAGACGTGGTAGTCGTGACGCATATTACATGTTTAAGTTAATAATATTTATTTTAAACAAGTGATGTACAGTCGGTTATGCACAACCATTTTATACCCTACAACACTTAGTTCCACAAATTTTTGGTGAATTAATAAACACAAGGCATTGTACGTGAAATATCGTTATATGGGAAGAGGTACAAAGGGGCAGTAGGCGTGGCACATGCCGTTTAAAAGTTTTAAACATTCTTACAAACCCAATATGTATACCTTTAGCACAAGTGGTGGGGAGGCTATAAACCTTTTTCATATCACAGATTAAATAAAAGAGGACACTGCCCAGGGAACATAATCGCCCTATTTCTACTTTTGAATACTTCGATTAAGCGTTTTATATTTTATGTAGAATTTAGGGAGAATAACTCAATCATATATATGTAAGAACCTAAGCTTAGCCAAATCTTCTTTTATATATAAACAGTGGGCGCGGTAATGTCCCTCTAATGGTGTATCTTCTTTGAAATTTAAATTTTACACCAAATAAGATTTTTTTTGTTAATATTGGGCGTATATATTATTCACCCACGCCTAATTTTCGGCACATTAATGATATGAACCAAATTTTAACTTTATCGATTAATTTCTGTGGCTTATTGGTAGATTTATGACTTATGCAACATCTACCCAACCGAAAATACCTTTTACAACCATATTGTTCACTACCACCACCAAACTCTATATAAATTGCCTGCACTGCTGCATGCCTTGGGTACTTCAACTTTTTACAAGAGCACCAACATGAATGGGATTGACAATAGGGTTGGTGGCTTTATTTAGAAATAATTTTTCTTTATATGTAAACACTTGTGTATATACGTAACATGCTTAAGTGTGCACATTTATTTTTATTTGGATTTACTGTTATGCGACTTGCTCCTAAATACAATGACAACAAAACTGTTTACTCTGCTTATGGTTTACAAATGTTAGCCCCAAATAGAAACAAGTTGGTTTACTTAACTTTGGCCAAAATATTTAAGGACACTTGTGCTGTTGAATATTTAACATTGTTCAGATATTTATTGTTGGAAAGAGCAATTCTCTTCTTCTTATTATCAAAAACTTTTGGTCTTCTTCTTTTTCCATATACTATACAATACAATACTCTAAACATGTGTATCTGTCTCTTAGTTCTTAGACACAATTTGTTGCCATTGAAGGACAATAAAATAGAGCAAGATGTTGTTATTCTTACCTTGAGCACCTTATGTAATATGAATAAGTAAAACCGACCATTTAATACTCCACACCATTTAGCTTTACAAATTATACTATAATTAGTGTGGTTGTATATGTATAGACTGCCATATAAGTTACTTTGTGACACATAATTATATGACAAGGGGTTCTAAAAATTATCCGATTGGGTCTAAATTTGACCCAACCAAATATGGTGCTAATTAACTATTCTTCACTAAATTTTGTTCAAAAATATTAACAATTCCAATTTTTTGCCATATAAAGACTTCCATTATAATTGGATCTTATATGGGGAAGAGTTCTAAATATGGTTCGAGTCGGTCCATTTTTAATAGAGTTTCTCTTTGGACCATTACATGTTCTTTGTTATGTACCAAATTTTTTTGAAAAATCTCCAAAATGCGACCAAATTTACACGGAGAGATGGACATGGTTAAATCTATTCAATTTTTAATTCTGAATCGATCCGTATAATTGAGGGTGGATGTAACATTTGCCGTTTACGAGTTACAAACATTTGCTTAAACTTAATATATCCTTTGAGACAAGTGGTTCAGGGTATAAAAACTAAAAAATGTTTATTGTTTTTAGTAGAACTTAAATAAAAATATTGAGTATATCATACATTGAATAAAATTCAAGGTTTTTTAGAACGGGGGGCATCAACCACATCAACCACTTGCTGTACAAATTAAGCCAAGCGCTATTGAAAATAGTCCAAATCTATTTAAAATCATCTTATGATGCAAGAAAATAAATATAAGATGGCTACTCCCTAAGTTTGGCATTCTTATCTGTAACGTTTGCAACAACAAGATCAAGACGTCAGAAACTCTGCAATATATACATATAAGTACATATATTCATACTCCGTATCAAAACATGTAGACATTTCCGTCCATATGTCTATCTGCACGCATATTATTATTAAAATTGGCCGGCATTTGCCAAGTGCTAACCAAAATGCACCTATTTTCAAATCTATTAAAATAAATTTCCTTGCAAGTTTTTTAGGTAAAACACACTCTATTAGAAGGAGTAATCACGTATCTACCACGCCTCACATTTGAATATATCTTAGAATAAACAACAATGTTTCATTTCAATCTAATCATTTATATTATTTTCAATAAATTTTCTATTTTTTATAAGAAGATCGATGGTCGATAAAATTTTCTTTAAAGGGGCGTAAAGGATTTTGTATAATCTGAACACTAATAATAAACTTTGCGATACATTTGAAATCCATTCCAGTTACAATATTTACTTATATAGTAGCTTCCTACGCTTATTTATAAAAACGTACAACCACCAACAACCTCCCATTTGAATAAAATAATCCTTGTACAAGGCTCAACTACGACAACTTTTAAATCATTTATACACTTTTTACAAACTGCTTTTGATAGAACAACTTGGCAAGCAAACTTTTCATCGCTCAAATATTAAAAATTGATAAACAAAAGCAAAATATAGACAGGGGTGGTTGAAAAGTTCATTTTTGTTAAAAGGATGGTTAAAATAAACTTTTCATTCAACGCAACCGACAATATATTGCAAAGGTAAAGGTCACATTGTATTATGGAAGTTACTGAATAAAAATAAAAATGAAAGAAAGGAAACGTTAAAACGGTTTCCATGTTTAAGCTGAAATATTTATTTCCTCCACAATATTTGTTCAGTGGAAATGTATTGAACCGGAAATGGGGCCATTATCCATTATAAGTGTTGTTATTATAAAGTTAATTGAGCGCCAGTTTCTTCATTAACTTTAATGCTTAAAAAATTATGAACAACGAAGAATTTATTCCTGAAGTTTTAATATGAACGCTACCAATCAATATTTAGTTAATGGTCGTTATCAATTTTGTTATAAAGTGAAACACGCATTCTTCCCTTTTATAAAGTGGGTATAATAAAGCGCAAAATTTATCTCTTCATAAAGAAGAAAAAGCTTTTCATCAACTAAAAAAAACTTCAAGAAGTCAAAAAACTAAATTTGGCCAAAAATCTTAGTTACGCACCGCCTTAGAGTTATGCCTGACAATGCTGTTTATGTGGGTGTAAAATGTTTTAAAGGACAAACCTCTTAAAAATTGATCTTTCTTTAGTTTCTCTTTATTTTTATTTTTATTTAATTTATTTTTTAATTTCGTTCTAAAACAACCAATAGTTCTATATAATAATATCTCAATTTTTGTGACCGGAAACATTTTTATTACGGACATGCATACATAACCAAGTCAAGTTCAGAATTTTCTGTTAATCTGAAACATATGTTCTAAGTAGAGTATCTTATGATTTTTTACTCTATGTCATAAATATTTTAACAAAGTAAACATGCTCTCGGCCTCAAGGAGGTAAACCCTTAAAAAAACAAGTGTTGAAAAGGCATAAATTTGTCTTATGTGCACAAAAAATAAGTCAAAAGAGGTGAAATGTTATAGTTACGCAAGGTCTTTTCATTTAGTACGCTACCTTACGTACTTCCAATATGTGACAATCCAAAAGCAGATTGCTATATAAAATTGGCACAATCCGTTAGGAGCTACGCCCACATCTATTTATCTATTAGAAAATTTAGCTATTATTTGGTACATACATATATTTATAGTTATCCATCTACCGATATGTAAAAATGGACGTGATTGGCTAACAGACGCGCCAAAAATGGGTGTGATCAAATAACATACACGCCTACTATTTACAAAAAACTGTATTAAAATCATAAAAATCGACTTCCAAGCTGACACGTAATACTATGAGAGGATCTAATCACATACGTGCCACACCCACTATTGTAGATGTGGAAGGTATTTACGATTTGGCCCCTAAGCCAAATTTAGTTTTCTTAGTTGTTTTAACTAATTTAATTGTATGATTTATATAAACTCCTTACTAAATGGAGGGTTTTGAAAATATTTCAACTTTATTCTAAGTAGAACACGCTATGATGAAAAGGTCTAAAAATATGTCCAAACTTGGATCAGAGTGGGTTCTTAGTTTAAATTTCATTTAATTTTTATTACCGTGCTTTTGACATAATGAGATTATAAGAATTCAACAGACTTGATTTAATCGATTTTTTACCGAAAAAGTTTCTTAAAACTGTCCTAAAAGTTACATATTTCTCTACAAACCGAACTGCATCATATAAAAAATTCATAAAACGTATACAATGGTTGGGACAAAAACGTTGCCAGAAGCTCTTCAAACCTTATATTCGTGGAATATCTGACTAACAAAGACATAAGCACGTGTGTACTTTATGGACAGAAACTAAAGTGATATGAGTTTTTGTACACATGACTTATTGATGTTTTTGGTATGAAAGACACATGTTAGGTATATGATTTCGTCCTGTTAATTTTATGATATGAAGCATTTCACAAGGAAAAAATTTTAAACATTATTGGAAAAGTTTAAAAAGGTAACCTCCAGTCGAAACGAAACAGTAACTTTGGTTATGTAAGTACATAGTAGACTAAAAATGAAGGATCTATCTTCGTGATCTCAGTACCGAGTTTACACTTAACTAACTAACTAACCAACTTGAACGAGTATTGATTTATAAAATTAAAGATTTAATATAACATAAAAAGCCTAAGCTTTATATTTAAGATCAAAATCATGTTCTTCTTATTAATTCCTGTTTTTTGCTTTTTATTTTAGAAACATGCGACTAGATGCCAATTCTAATGAAGACTTTAAATTATTAAACTTTTCTACGGGTGTAAGTACTTTAAATTTACAATATAATGACATTAATAAGAAAAACTTCAATAATTTTATTTAATATTGCTTTTACAGAGAATAAAACTGGAATTATTAGAGAGTTGGCATGATTCTGCCAAACCTGATACAAGGCTGCCCATAACCGATTATGCCGCTATAGGCGGTCCCCGGCATAATTGTAATCCCTTTCCCCTATCCGCAGATGTTAATAAACGTTTAATCTTATGGTATGAAATGGGATAGGTTAACAATGTAAGAAATTCAAATATTTAAATTTTCTAGGGATGGTGATATTACCACTTTAGAAGTCGATGCTATTACCAATACAACAAATGAGAATCTAAATGAAATTAACACCATCTCGCAAAGTATATTAAGTAGTGCAGGTGATCAATTAAGAGAGGAATTGTCGCTTAATGTCAGAGGTAATAAGAAAATGGAAGATATCTAAAAATGAATAATCATTTAAATTTTAATAAATATGTTTGTCTTCTTCCAGAATGTCACACAGGGGAGGTGCGCGTAACAAAGGGCTATAATTTACCCGCCAAATATATTTTACATACCGTAGGTCCCACCTTTAAAGAGAAATTTCAAACAGCCGCCGAAAATACTCTGCATTGTTGTTATAGGTACGTGTGATATTTCAACAAGTTAAAGTTTACAAATTTCATAGTACTCTGCACTATTAATATACCCTAGGTTTATAATGATATTTACAACTGTTAAATAGCTTTAGGGAGTCTTAGCCATGTCTGTCGGTCCGCTGCATATCCATCTTTGATAAACATTCTCCCGGACCCGCAATTATAAAGATATCATTTCCACACTGGACAGAATTATTGAACATTCTTGCACGCAGTTTGATATTGAAATTGGGTGAAATTTATGCTAAGATGCGCCCCCAATTACACAAAAACTGAAGACGATTCAATTTTTTTTTTTTGGGGATTTTTTCATATAACTGGAAGATAAACTAATAACAAATAGTTGAGAAATGGTATACTTGTCCGTTGGAGTATTATGTTATAATAAGGAGGATAGGTCAGGTCCATGACCAAATGTTTAACAAAAATTAAATAATTATGAATAAAAAGAAAAGAAGAAGAGGAGAAGAAGAATAACTGGACTTCTATTGTTGACTTAAAAAAACTCTTTCACGCCCACAATGTATTACCATCACTTTATTTTAATGCTCTAAGGTTATTTTACATTTTTATACAGAAACGTTTTATGCAAAGCCAAAGAACTGAATTTAAAAACTATAGCTGTCTGCAATATAAGTACAAATCAAAAAAGTTTCCCAGCAGATTTGGCCGCACATATCGCTTTAAGTACATAAATATCTACTTATCGATTTTCCGGAAACTAACGATAAATTTTTAACTCGCGTTTAGGAACTATACGTCGCTTTTTAGATAAATACACAACACAAGTGGTAATATTTTGTGCCAGTCCCAATGAACGCGGCATTTATGAAGTATTAGCTCCATTGTATTTTCCACGTGACAATCTTGAGGAGCGCAGTGCTCTGTGGCAATTACCCAAAGATATTGGCGGTGAATATGGTGAACCGTTGCATCCTGATCGTCAAATACGTATCATACGTAATCCACAACACAGTGTTTTAATGCGTAACGCTGGTAAGTAAACAATTATTACGAATTACGTTTTACTATTGTATTTCCGTTGTTGTTGTTATTGCTGATAAGATATGCGATATATTATTGTCATATGTTTGATAAGATATCCATCACAGTGCACTTTATTAAATAAACTTCAATCGTGTTGCTGTCAGTACAATAAGTAACTGCTAATAAGACAGTTGTATACCACACGAAATAAAGTGGTGCCAGTTTGCTGATATATATACAAGAGCGAAAACTTTCTCTTATCGCTTAACTTTAATTATAAAAACGTAACGGTAAAACCACGAAACATATAAACACATAAACCAATTATTTATTGTAGACTAAATTAAGAAAAATTTCTTTAAGAAAGTTACGAAACGTGAACAAAGAAAGAAAGGTAAAATTCATAAACTAAGTGTAGAATAAAATATGAACATACAATTAACACCATCTACGCGGTGGTGACATTTGCCTGCATCTAACAGATTGTGTGAAATTTTCTTCTGTTAAAACTTTATATGAAAACCGTCATCTACCTGCAACTATTATCAGTTAAAACTTAAAATGAAATTTAGTGGTTTACTCTAGGAAATCTTTTCAGAGAAAATCTTACAGAACATTTTCGTATAAAAGCATTCAAAATAAAAAGAAAAATAAGTAAAAAAAACAGGCCGACCATTCACCGCAAACCTTACCACCTAACTCCACTTAGCAAATTATGCTATAATTAGTGTCAGTAAACCTAGGATATAAATCTCTTCGTGAAATATCATTTTATGGAAAAAGGTTCTAAAAATGGTGTGAGCAAGTTCAAATTTGGTGCAGGCCATTATGAAACTAATTAGCCATTCTTCACACAAATTTTGTGACAAAAAAATTTTCAGATTTAGGATTTTTTGCTTTATAAAGACTTCCATTATACATATATACATAAAGGTTCTAAAAATAATCTAATTCGGTCCATTTTCAATGGGGTTCCTCTTTGACCCAAAACAAGACCTTACACCAAAATTTCATTAAATTATCTCAAAAATTGCGAGCAGTGGCATCTGCACAAACTTAAAATACACTTTGCCACAAGTGCTGCAAAGTAAAGGTTCAAACTGTTAACAGGTACTCAGTTATAAGTCCTTCAAGCATCACTTTAAATATAAATGAAATTGCCTACCCTACCGTATCAATCCATTCCAACCTCTATAATCAATTACACTGTAGGCAGTTATACTCTACTTGAAGAACTCTTTGGAACGTTTCTTAAGCAGCAACTACAACTCCTTACAAATACCAACTAAACTACTTATTACATTTTACTTTCCAAGGAAATTACCTTAAATTATCACTAACGCAACTATGCTTACGCAAGTTATAGTTTTATCTAGCTAGATCTAAGTTATATTAAGTTTGTTTAATTAAAGTTTCCACAACTAAAACATCACTTGGAATATATTTTGCATACATGATGGAGTGAATGGTTGAAACATGCATGTGTTGCCACAAAAATAAATCGTGTAATAACAAAATTACTTGAAAAACAAACCATGCCAAAAAGTATGTTATAATAAATTATTTTCTTATTTTTTCTTCATTTACCTTATTATCGATAAAACATTTTTGATTGGAATACTTGTGTTGAACTTAATTGAAAAAAAAAGCACATTTAATGGTTTCATTAAATTATACATTCATGAGTTTTTCCTCAATCTATGTGATTAGAAATTTCGTGATAACATAACATTATTAAAATGTGAAGCCATTACCTTATTTGGATTTTGGCAAGGAGCAATATTTTTTATATCATAAATGAATTATTCTGTTATTGTCGTTGCTTTTACTTAATTCATCATTTGCTGCTTATTCTCAATAAAAAGAAGTTTGTATAGGCTGTTGAAATCGTTTACACTTATAAGAAGGCTTCGAAGATCCAATACAGTTCATATGCATACCAAATAAATATTTCTAACGATCGATTTTGTTTATAAATATATTGAACTTGAAGTGCCTCAAACTTGTTTCAGTTGAAACATCATGAATCCCTGCATGTTTATATCATATACTTCATTTTTACCCCATTCACCGCTAGATCCAACCAAACACTAATTTAAATTTTATAAATTATTTCACAGACGAGAAAATAACTTAACTAAGAAGGAATTTATGCCTTTAACGAATTCTTCTTTAATCAAAGAATGCTAAAAGCAAATAATTATGATGAGAATAAAGCGCTTCCTTTGCCTTCCTCACAATTTACAATTATCATCACTCTTAATGCAAATTAATCACAAAACGAAACCATCGCTATTATCATGAAAATGATGAAAAACTTTATAATGCATATAAACACAATGCAGCAGCTGCTAACCGCCAACAGCATAATCTAACACGATGACTTTGTTAATACAAACAAACAAATAGAGGAAAAAGTTTCATTTACTTAATATCGTTTTATATAGAGTGGAAAAAAGTTATTTGGCTTGGACTGACTATTGGATACACTTCAATTTGAGACAATTGAGACAATTCAATTAATGATTAGAAAGTATTTTATTCCTAGTTGTTCCTAAATTGTCTACGATTTTCTTCTCTTTTGAAAACGATTTCAAAACAATATAGGTCAAATCAAAATCTTAGCATTGGACCTGCCAAACACTAACTAAACACTCCTTAAGAAAATATAAATAAAGGTGAAGCATTCTTGATGCTTGCACATAGAATGACAAACTTGATTTATTCACTAACGTATGAAAACATTTGATTTATGTAAATATGTAAAGCTAGAGCAATTTGAATAGGAGTAGAAGAAGAAGACTCAGATAAAATGTAAAATGTAAAATGCTCTCAAAATCTGAGACATAATATTAGTTAAACGTTACGCGTATAATTTTAATATCATCCGTTTAGTTTATATCAGTTAACAAATTAAAAATAACCATGAAACGTGAACTCCCTAGTTGGGACTGTGATATATTCTACTTAAATATTTTATTAAAAACAAAATAAATAAAAATGAATCACAGAGTTCTGAAAACAAATTCAAATTAAACAAAAAAAAAAAAAAGAAAGAAAAAAATATGAATCAAAATTAATAAGAAAAGAATTCTTTTGCCATTCATTTGAGATTACAATATATTTCTGGGTTAATGCGAGAAGTGCCATCACAATGATAAACAATTCTTTTCAATTTTCCAGTAATTATCTATTTACAATTGTAAAAATTTACCGTTGATCAAGTAAATGTTTCAAGAATGAATTTTTATTTTTGCAGGTGACGACGATTCCGATAATTGCCCTCACGATTTTGAAGCTGGCGGCTCTGATCTAGATTATGGACTCGCAGATGTAAATGGTTCAAATTTGAGTTCTTATAGTGGTAGTATGCAATCACAGATTCAGGTATGATAGCATTATATAACCAAATGATAGCCGTGCATGATGTGGTAACTAAATCTTTAAATCTTTCGCCCATTGCTGCAGTGTCAACTTTTATGATAAGTTCATAATTGTCATTGGGGAACTGCTTCTTCTTGACCGATTATTCCTATTCTGAGAAGTGATATGCGATTCTGAAATCAATATGTCCGTGAGAATGCCAACAACAAACACATACACGGACATACATCGTTTCTAGATCGTTTCAATTTTTTATGCTAATCGAGAAGATATATATTTCGTAGAATCTTTGACGCCTCCTTCTGAGTGTTGCAAAGGAAATGACAAACTTAATATAACCTCATCTCAGGTGTAGGGTAAAAAGAAATATTATTATATTCAGACAATAAACAGACGTTCAATTGCATTTGTGTGCGCGTATGCTTGTGTATATTTTATAATAAATTATTTCAGTCTCTCTCTCTCTCTCTCTCTCTGACCCCTTTTGGCTTTTTGTTTGTTTATATATCAACATTATTATACCATATATTTATTTATAAATATGTCAACTTTTAACGTAAACAATAAATAAAGATACACTCCAAAAAATGAATCAATAAAAGCAACAAAAGCACTAACTCTTCCTCTCTTATTCATTTATTTATGTAGACTGATTTGGATCGTCAACATTTATTAGGCGATAGATCGCGTAACGGTGTTTATGAGAGCGTTGTAACAGATGGCATTGGTGGCCTTGAACATCAAGAAAGGTAAATATTGTAGAGTGTAAATGTATGTGAGTATGTATGTATGTCTATAAATAATGGTTAAGCATGATATTTAATATTTATAGAGTTAATGTGACGTCAATGGAAAAATAACTCAATTTTGTTTTTGCTTTTTTTTATGGTTAAACAAAAAGTAACTGTTATCATTTGCATAAATGGCGTTTATTTGTATGTTTTATTTTCATGCATCGTCACCTTTCAAAGAACTTCCTTATAATTACGATTAATACATGTGTTTTCATCATAACCACCGCAAATTAGTTCGTTAAAGCTCAAACTTAAAATTTATTGTGACGTGATTAGAACTTACCACTAAACCAACACTAAAATTTTTATGTGAAAAATTTTCTTAATAATGTTAATCATTGATGTGTTGAAAATAGAAGGGATTAAAAAACGGTCACAATTTATAAAAAGTTGTAGTAGCGTGTTGCCCCCTTCATATGTCACCTCCCTAGGCTATGTCTCCATTTAACTATTTGTTTTTGTACGTACAAAACAGTTAAAAGAACACATTTTAAATACTTTCCCCATATACATTAATGGGGTGGGCGGACTTAGATTTTGATGCTGATCAAGAATACATATACTTGACGACTGCCAAAATTTCTCCGAAAACCTCCAAGGGTTTAATTGTTAAATGCTAATATGAATAAACAGATGGACACGCGAGCTAAATCAATATAGAAATTTTTAGTGCAGAGTATATGGCAATCAGTTTATTCCGATTTACAGCTTTAGCTTCTCTTTGATGTTCATGTTCTAGCCGGTGCAACAATGAAGCAGTCTACATATTGTATTTTCACATATATACACATATGAATAAATGTATAGATTAATGGTATTATTTGTAACCTAGTTTTAATGGAAAACGATGACGTCAATTGTAGAGAAACATTTGCCAATGACGTTTATATACGTATGTACGTACATTCAAACACAAACCATTCAGATTCTTCACTCAATCAATTACGACAACAGAAAATTTCTTGTTAGTTAGCATGCAAATTACCATCATTCGGGGGAACATAAATAAATAATTTGCTCTTTCGCAAAACAATTTCTTTACTTAATTCAATTAAAAACTTCAAATTGAAATCAAACAAACGCAAGAGCAGGAGATGACTTTTTCATTTTTGCTACAACATTACATGACTTGAGAATATTAAAAGTCAATTAATGAGATGGGTAAGAGACTCACTTGCATCCCTTAATCAGGCTGCATTTAAACGAAAACAATTTTTTTTTTTTTTTTTTTTATATTAAAAGGGGAGACTTTTGCATCTAAATCTAAACAAGCTTATGTTGGTTGTGGTCACCTGGCTCTTAAGGGGTAACTTTTCCTATGTTTTTGTTTGATCTCATATATAGAGAATGTAAAGTACTGGATATAGACGATTTATCTCTATTAACGTTTATAAACATATTTTCATTTGTATTAAAAATCATCAAAGGGGCGATTTATCTTTAACATCAAGTTATTGTATAATTCAATTAAATGTATAATTATTAATTGCTTTGTTATTGTAAAGCAACAATCCTTGATGACAGTAATGTTATTTAAATATTAATATAATAGTCAAACGTACGTATATCAAAAGTTTCCATTCGTTGCAGGTACGTTAATTGTAGTGTTATGATAGATTTGAAAGTGATCCAAGTCTATCAATTTAACTTTTCTTATGCATTTATCTTCTCAGGGTTTAAACTTGAACGCAATGTTTTATTTAAAAGTGGACTTAGACTACTATTGAATACTGTGCACTTACATACTTCATAATGGAATTTTACAACAATTTAATAAAATTAAAAAAACAAGAGAAAATATTATGGTCGGTGTCGCCCGACTGTTTAATATCCTACACTACTTAAATTATGCTTTAATTCAATAAAATACAACGATTGTTATTGTTTTATAACAGGGATCGGCAATTATTTTCTCCGGGGCTACATGCGATTCTCATTTATTTTTTGAAGTTTTCAGCTTCACACCCCTTTTAGCGCGGTTGTTTATTTTTATATAATTTTTAAACCAAACAAACGTGGCTTCGACTCAAATGAAAGGTTGCCCACCGCTGTTGCAGATTACTGTGTTTCATTTTATATATAAATATTAATCGACGTTTCAAGTACAATTTTCACGAACGTTTGTAAAGTGTCAGAGTTTTTTTTTTTTTTTTTGTTCATCCTTTATTATTCAATGTATGTTTCGAGCATTTGAAGCTTCCTTTAAATCCAAAATAATTGTGTATTAAACACTCAGCTTATTTCGACATAGTGTAAAATTTAATTAAACTCAAGTAAGAAGCATTAAAGCGGATAACAGTGCATTACGTGCATTCAGCCATAAAAATCTCATTGCCTTTACACACAATGATATAGTAGCCAAAATATGCATTGCGTTAACATTAAATGAACAGACGTTAAAGTACACACTCACAGCTGATTGAGTGCTCAAAATTAATGCACTCATCAATTGCATCCACACCCCTTTGCGCCATAGTTATTGACTCATTATGTATAGTTCGATAGCCGCACGCAAAATTATACGGTATAGTCTTTTAAGCTTTCGTAAGTATGATGTTCACATAATTACACACATGAGTATGAACAAAATTTATATGTTTACGTAATTGCTCGAGGAATGAATGAATTTGGGCAATAGTGCTTTGAGTTATTACAATGATTTTAACACAACAAATAGTTATATGTAGCTAAGGCCATAAACTATCCTAAGCTACCATGGGCGTCTTTATAAAATGTACCATTATCTTATATCAAATGTCGGGTTCACATATGTTAGTGAATAGTGTTAGATTGTGAAACTGTTGATAACGAATACATTCAATGCTTTCTACTAAAAGTAACATTGTTCCACTCTTATATTGTGACATTACCTTAATTGAAAATTATTGCATGACACATTTCTCTCAGTCTTTATCCAAAATCATTTTCTATATATACTTAATTGTATATGAGCTAAATGATTGATTCAATTTAATAGAATTTTTCCAATTCTTTACAATTCATTAAAAATTGTTTGTAAATCTCTAGAAAACTGATACATCAGAATTCCGACAAATTCTAATTTTAGTGCATATAATTGTGCACCATATACTCACACACACACACACACACACACCTTTGTGTTTGTGTCAAAATATTTGTGGGAAAAATTGTATAAATGTACGTAATAAATGATGCTAATGCCAATTGTAATACATGTCAAAGAAAACAAATGAAACCATAATATTTGGTAGGGTATAGGACACATATATTGCTAATACTTTGTAGGGTCTCTAACGCCTCCTTTTGGATGCTGCAAATGGAATTACAAACTTAATATACCCACGATCTTATGTGGAATAAAATTTGTAGCATATGTAGAGATTAAGATTCTTGCATTTATCGACGACAATCTTTAAAGAAATCAATCTTCAAATATACAATTAAATACATTAAGTTTTGTACGATTATTCACAATTTCTTAGCGATTGAAGGAAGGATTATTTTAATACGATTTGAAATCATTTTCTGATTCGATTAAGGCATATCCATCCGTGCATCGTTTGTTTATTCGTGGAAATTCTGTTCTTGCCTTTTATAACATATTAAATTTAGTGCAGAATAGCTATTTGCAATAATGAATTATTATTTGAATCACCTCTTAATGTAAAAGACTTTTTCATAAATGGCCCTTAACCTGATAAAGAATCGTAACTTTTAGTGCTCTTTAATGGAAATTGATTCTTATCGTTTACTCAGCTTGACATAAAGATCTTTTATATAATATTTACTAATAATTTCTAGAGGAATTATGCTTTTCTACTTTTATTTCTATGGTTTGGAACCCCTCTAGATTGCCTTCTTTTTCCAATTCAATTATTAAAATAGAAAAAACCGGCTTCACCAACACGATTAAGTTTATTGCATACTCTAGGATTATCCAGAGGATACTCATAAAGTTGCGCTATTTAGAATTTTACATTTGTTTTATTAAGAAGAGTTGTAAAAATGCAAACACAGCTGTTAGAATGAGCCTGCCTAGGCTTTTTGTTTGAAGGGTTATTAGTAAAATAAATAGCGAGTAAAATGGATTACGACAGACACAATATATTCTCCCACAAAATGGGTAAGAACCGAAAATTCATGGAAAAGAGAGAACAACGCAAAAAGCGGCTGCGCCAAAACTCACAGTAAAAACAAGTGAAAATGTTATAGGTGGTTGGTACTCGATCATTTAATATCCTACACGGGTTAGTTTAGTTGTATAAAAGTATAAATGCGTCTAAGTTTCTTCGGGAAATATAGTTATATGGGGAGGGATTCTAAAAATCGTCCTTTCGGGTATAAATTTATCACAGCAACTTATAAGGCCATATGAGGTACTAAGAATTGTCTAATTCCGTCTTCTTCTTTGACTAAAAACGAACCATAATTTTTCTCAAAATAAAAAATTTCATCAAAACATGTCAAAAAAAACCACAGACAGACAGACATATGAAGATCGGTTCAGATTTGGCTTCTGAATGGATCGGTATAATTGACGGTGGGTGTGGCATTTGCTGTTGAGTGATAACAAACATCCGCACAAACTTAATGTACCGTTTGCCGCCAGTGCTGCAAGGTATAAAAATATAAATAAATTAATAACAAAACATTGCATGACTCTGTACGTAAAATACTATGTACGGTTACGCTCTACCATGCGATGCGCAAATTTTGAAAGTTTCTTTAACATACCTCCCCACACACAATGAACGGCATATTCAATAGATGACAGCGACAGAGAGTAGCTTCAGTTTAGTTGAGAAAACACATTAAAAGTAAACGGACGGATATAATTGTTCAGTTCGTTGAACTAATAGAATATTTTTGGTTCTAATGCTATAAAATTTTTATACAAACAGCCGTTGTGAAAAAAAATTAAAAATATATCGACTAAAAATGGAAAAATTGCTTTGCTCTTACAGCAACAGAACACAACTATAAAACTCAGTGAAAATTATTGATTTTTGTTTGTGTCTAAATAAAACTCAACCAACAAACACACGTTAATATAAATTTACAGTTTTTGTATTAATATGTACCAGGTTCAAATTATACATATACTCGTATAGCGTGCAAACCTTGTGGGATTTTGTTTTTTTTTTTTTTAATTGCAATAAAAACATTAGATTATGAGTGTTTGCCCACCCCTACATTGTATTCTGGAAAATTGTCTTCATTAATAGACCGAAGAAAATTTCAATTTCGGGGTTAATTATAAAAAGGAAAAGTGCTAATAAAACCTCTTCAAATACGCAACAGGAAAATAAAAATATTTTTAATAACGGCAGCGGTTTACTACACATCAAGTGCAATACAATCCGATTCTTTGATAACTGACTTTATAAAGAAAAATAATATGACCATGATTGAAGGTATGACATCCATAGATTTGGGACCTAGTCCCATGGAGGAGTCGGCTACTGAAATGCACGACATTTTACCTCATGAATTGCTGGAAACAACAGAAGAGAGGTTAGTTAACGGTTACTATTGATGATTAATTTAAGCAATGTGTAGCTATGTGTATGATGTAGCCTGTCATTCTTACTTCTTCGTTTTTCCTCATTCCACAGCTAAGTGTAAATTATTGTATAATACAGTTTTCCTTTCTATTGATTTTATTTATGTGTTACTTTTGTTATTGTTTTCTCTACTAGAATTCCATTTAAAAGGTTATTTTGTAGTGGGGATTATTTCAATCAACCAATGAGGTCACTTTTCAATTAGGTGCCTTTCTTTCATGAGGCACCACATTACGTTTTACTTAATGTGAAATGTTGACTATTTGCATAAAATTCAAGCTATTTATAAAAGCAAATCATTATGCGCAATGTATTGTGTTTTTTTGAAAGTAATTTGAAAGGTATTGCAGACCATGTGAAAATGTTTTAAGACTTCTTAAATCGTATATTACTTAGCTCCTCAAATTATGCTATAATTAGTTTGGTTGTATCAAAAAACGCGAGGCCTTGTTGTTGTATATGTCTCTTCGTGATATATAGAAAAGGGTTCAAAAAAAGGGTCCGACCGAATCAAAATTAGACACAGCCTATTAAGTTAAGCTAATTAACTATTTTTCACCAATTTTTATCTAAAAATGTTAAGAATTGACCATATAAGGATATTCATTATAATAGGAGCTTATATAGGGATAGGTCCTAAAAATGTTCCAATCCAATCCAATTTCCTTAGGATTCCTTTTTAGGTCAATACGAAATTGTACGAAATTTCATCAAAATGTCTCAAAAAATTCGATCAAAAGCTCACGCACAAATTCCCTGAACAGACAAACTATGCTATCTAAAATTTGAAATCATTGCTTCTTATCTATCTTGAGGATGAATCAAAATATGTGCCATTTAATGCAAATGTTCCCTTTATACTATATTTAAAAGTGAATAGTTTCCGGGCTACTTTCAACCACACATGTTTAAAGTATATTTAATTTCATTCCCACTTTTATCGTTTTCTAAGAGCAAACATTTTAAAAATGTGTCACAATTCATGTGATTCGTAGATATTTAATGACATTGCTACGTGCTTTGTATGCGTATAATTAATTCAATAAAATGCTAATAATTTTAATGAGTTTTTATTTTATTAATTTTTATTAATGTGCGTACCCAATAATAAAAACGGTATCAAAACAAACAAATGAATCATAGACACATTCAAGGCATACCCTGACGCTGTTCTAAATAGTTTAGAATAAGCTTGAACAGATAATCCAATAATATTATGTTGTTTAGGTAAGCGGTATAAAATAGGTAATGCAGGCTTTACGGTTATTGGTTTTATTGGATTTATTATAAAGGATTAAAAAAAGGCGTCAAGTAGATCATAAATGCAAATTACAATAATGACGCATAAAAACTTGTAACAGAACAGATTATAAATAAAAATAATTGTATTTAGAACTGAGAACAATTGTTTTGAAATTATGAAATATGTAATTCATAAACCGTTACACAATATGTATTGTAAATTGCTTTCCTGGTGATGAAACGCAATGTTTGTTAGACGATAATAATTAATTTTTGTACTAATCCCTTAGAAGCGATTAGCATATAACACAGTTTCATTAAAATTTACATCAAATCTGCTTTAAATTGAGTATTTTACTTCAAGTTGTAATCCCTCATGACGTAACACAAACAATAAATATAGGTGGCGGTGGTAATGGGAGACCGGCTATCACGCATGTAGCCAATAATAATGAGCTACACAAAGTCTCTGCGGTTTTCAAAAACTCAGTGCATTCGCTTTTATATAAGATTTTATAGCCATGAAGTCTGTGCACAATATGCAAATAAACGTTTTGATTGAAATTTTTCATTTCAAGTTTTTATTGCATTTTAAATAATTCATTATATAATTTATTATATTTTGAAGTTATCCACCTTTTATTGGAATGAGTCTTATTTTGCATATGTATGCAGAAATACTTTCTGAAACGATTTAATCGTTTCCGTCTATCTGTGTTTTTGTTGTCTGAAAATTTTAAATTTTTTAGAAACTACAGGCATGTTTTGGCCCAGATATTAGCCCTATTGAATATGAATCGAATTGGACTGTATACCGAAAATTGGCATTTCTTAAAGTTTTTTGTTAAAATTCACTATATTTTGGACCGAAACCGTTCATGAAACCAATTTTGTACTTATATGAAAATGAACACAAGTAGCACGGTCAAGTTATGAACAAGTCATAATTGAAATTGGCACCGAACGCTTCCTCGTGCTGCAATATCCCCTGTTTATGTCTCATGTCCCATTCGACTCAGTTTTTGGACGCTGATAAAGAATATATATACTTTGTAGAATCTCTGACGCCTCCTTTTGGGTGTTTCAAACGGAATAACAAACTTAGTATACCCTCCATTTTATTTGGAAGGTATAATAATAAAAGAAACTATTGAAGCACGTTTTGTAAATGCAATAATCCAGTAGCTGAAACACGTACAGATAATAAAATATATATAAAATGCGTTGAAAATTAATATATTTTCTTTTTATACTTTAATTACAGATATGAGCGCCTCTTATATCGTGCTCAAGTTGAAGATTTAACTGAAGTGTCGGGCATTGGTTGCCTATATCAGAGTGGTATCGATCGTTTAGGTAGACCTGTTATTGTCTTTTGCGGTAAATGGTTTCCCGCCAATAATATCGATTTGGAAAAGGTTAATAACACGGTTATGCGTTATTTGAAATAAATTTATAATTATTTTACTTGTAATTTAAGGCCTTATTATATTTAATAAAACTATTGGATCCCATCGTTAAAGGAGACTACGTTATCGCTTATTTCCATACATTAACCAGCACCAATAATTACCCATCATTGCACTGGTTACGCGATGTATATAGTGTGTTGCCTTATAAGTAAGATTTTATAATATATTGAACAGATGTGATGGAATATATTTTTTCAATTTTTTTGTTTTTTATAGATATAAAAAGAATCTTAAAGCTTTTTATATAGTACATCCCACATTTTGGACTAAGGTTGTTATCTGTGCCATCGATTATATATACCATGTATTCATGTATTACAATCTTCATCATTTCAGATGATGACGTGGTGGTTTACCACATTTATGGCGCCAGCTATAAAAGCGAAGGTGCATTCTTTACCAGGCGTCGAACATTTGTATTCTGCCATAGCCAAAGATCAATTAGAAATCCCAGCTTATATCAGCGAATACGATATGGCGGTAAATACTAGCCAAGCTTTAAGTCATTATAATAATTTTGATTTACATTTCCATTTTTCTTTATCATTCACAGACAAATGGTCTGCATTATTTTACACCAGCACCACAAACCGATTCATAGATAAAGAGTTCATGCATGCAGCCTGAAGCCGTTTAAATTTGTTACGAAAAGCAGTCCTTTGACTACACAAGTACTTACTAGAAGGATTAATCATGCCATCATCATAATTTTGCATTCAATATAAATGTAGTAATTCCACGTACGTACTTAGCACGAGTCACGGAATATTTACTTAATAAAAATAATAATAATAACAACAGCAGCAACCAATAATGTACCTTTAATTAAAAAAACCAATAACAAACACACACACATATATACACACAAAAATTGTTAAACATTTATTTACCATTTAGTTGTAGTAACGAATTCAAAAATTATATAAGTATCATAAAAAGAAATAAAAATAAATATAGTTGTTTCGAAAAAGAAAAGAATAAACGCCAAAAAAAGCCACCTTAATGATTACCCATATACTTATCATAAGTCCATAGACTAGACTAGAAACATTTGTCGCCAATAAAATATTTGAAAAAAAGCTTAAAATGAAAACACACACTTTAAGCATGAAAAATGTATTAAAAAAATAAGATAAAATTTAAATAAAATGTAATCAATTAAATGAATTGAATTGTTTTCAAATAATCGTCACATTTGCTTTGGCACCTTTTTTTATTTTTATTGTTTTTATAAGGAAAAAAAAATGGGAAGGCGCATAAACCGCTGAAAGTTTGAGTTAAAAATTGAAAATAATAAAAATATGTGGAGGTTTTCTATTACAGTTTGAAAAGCAATGCTTCACCCATTCCACGTTAATGTAAATTTTTACACATCAAGCCTATTCTCGGGTAGAAAGGTACAATTATTTAGTTCACAAACGAGATCAGGAACTCAAAAGAAAATGTGGTAAATGTCATTACAGTA
The DNA here is from genome assembly GCA_963978525.1 of Ornithomya fringillina. Taxonomy (NCBI): domain Eukaryota; kingdom Metazoa; phylum Arthropoda; class Insecta; order Diptera; family Hippoboscidae; genus Ornithomya; species Ornithomya fringillina. The sequence goes on from OZ021694.1 coordinate 8,249,540, forward strand.
CACAAGTTCCGCAAATTTTGAAAAACAACTGGAAAATGTACTGTCAAATAGTTTTTGTATTAAAAATTTCATTTCGCAAACGACTGCTGTTACTGGTATGCAGTTATAGCCTCCACATAAGATGGGGTTTTTTATTAAGGTTGTAACTCCGTTTACAACACTCAGAAGAAGACGTCAGATACTTTACAAAGTATACAAGTATTATTCATAAAAATCTGAGCCTAATGATATTCATCTACGCCTATTTGTCGGGCTTTAAAGCTCATGGTGGCAACAATTACAAATCCATCCCAATCAATCTGGTACAGACATTTTTTAGAAAATGTCGTTAGATTGCTATTTAAATTATCAAAATTGGACAACAACCACAACCACGGCTCAAAATCTGACTTGTCAGTTTATACATAATACAAATTATATTGTATCCATATAATTCATAATCAAGTACATGCCGCGCTCACTGTTAAGTATTTAATATTTTTCTTTAGTCAATTTAATTTTTTACTTGTTTTTTAATTATTTTTAATATTTAGTCCATTTGCATGTCCTTGTACTACATTTCATCAAAATATCTCAAAAAAAAAATGGGAACTGTAGCTTGCGCACAAATTTATATGGACATCAGATGGACATTGTTAAATCGATTTAGATTATATTTGTGAATTGATCCATATAATTGAAGATGGGTGTGGCATTTGCTGTTTAGAAGTTACAAATATCGGCACAAACAAACTGCCATTTATGCTGGGTATAAAAATACAATTTATTTTTCTTTGATACTGATTTATGAATTGTTTTAATGCCTTAATGAATTATAAATTTATTTGAACACAAATTGATCAAAATTATTATAAAACTTCCCTCTAATGAAATACATTCACACGCAAAAAGTCAATCAAATGCTACTATGGTTATAAAGTGTTGAAAATTATTAAATATAAATCAATTATTGTCGATGCATTTGATATAATATATACAAATCATATGATTATAAGTTAAACAAGTAAGAAAACTAAATTTGGCTTAGGCCAAATCTTAAATACACTCCCCATCTAAAATAAGAGTACATTTCTGGCACATCGATGAATGGGATAATTATTGTTATAAATACCAAATAGGTCAAATTTTGTAGCAGATATATAGATTGTGGGCGCAGTTATTGCCCGATCTGCGTGCAAAAATTAAAAGTGTCTGTAAAAGATTTCAGCTCAATGTCTCAAAATGTATACTCGTGAGAATGCGACATTCATGTCTAGATTGATTCAGTTTTTGATGCTGATCCTTCTGGATATTGTAAACGAAATGACAAGCTTAGTACACCCATTTATTTGGAGAATGTAATAAATAATAATCATATCATATCGTGTAACGCAAACTTTTCAAATCCAGTCAATCCTCTCGAAATAAAAAAAAATGTAATATAAGATCCGCTTGTGTTAAATAAAACAAAATATACCCAAAAAAAAAAAAGCAAAGCATTAAATGTTGATTTAAAGATTTCATTTTTAAGAGATTATTCAAAAGAGCTAAAGGTATGTAAAAGCGATGCCATTCTTAGACTCACAGCCAGTTAATACATGCATCAACTGCGAATTTGCTTTTTTGTCACATTTTTTTAAAGCGTAAGCAAATAGTACGTATCGTACGTACCGTGGCAATCAATCCATTTTTAATTTTTTTGTTTTTATTCATTATTAATACATACTTTGTTCTTACTTAACTACCGTAACATATTATTACTATTATTAGAAATTATTTAATTAATAATTAACTTAACAGTATCAGCATTTTCTATATATTTATGTTTATATTTTTCAAACATTTCTTCCAAGGCAGTTACAACTTTTTCATGTATCTCATCTATATACTGAGGGTCAGCCTCAAAAGTTTGCTTAACTTCAATGGGTGCACCAACTGAAATCAAAAAAGAAAAATTATTTTATTGCACTTATTAGATAAATAAGGAAAAAAACTCACCAACTTGAACGATATGTTTGCGCAGAGGTATAAAACCGAAATTATACTGAAAGAAACCGCGTCCTCTAACAATTAATGGTGAGACACCGGTTAACTCTTTGACATAATTTTGGAAACGCCTTAACGGCGAATTGGGTGGATTATTGACCTGTTCATATATGTCAACCTCACCAAAGGAAAATGAAGGAACTATAGCAGCTCTATACAAAAATAAATCATTAACAGAAATTTAATGATGCGGTAATTTTTACATACCCAGTACGAATGGCTATTTTAACAAAACCTTTACGATTTTTTAATGTTAATATATAACGACCTGGATGGGAATCTAAAGATTCTTGAGCGCCACCCACCAACACTGCTACTGCATTGGCTGTAAAACCATCTTTATTGCCAGGATGCTGAGGATCGTTAGAAGTACTTAAATGATAAATTAATGATTCACGGGAACACGAGATTAAACCCCATAAACGAAGGATTTCACGTAAAAATGGTACATAAAAGTGAATATCCAAGGTGGCAATTTTCGGACGAATCCCAGGAAACAATTTCAGCCACTTACTAATATTGTTGCCCATATTATTGGTAATGCCAGTACTGGAAATAAATGGTAGTGGTAGAATTTTTTTAAATAAAAAAGTGCTCTTCTCTTACCCAATAACTCCATGGGGAAAACTGGCTATCAAATAGTTACGATTGGGTGTCAAATCAGTCGTTTTAATTAGCTCGATAGGAAAATAATCGCGTAAATGTTTGGTCAGACAATTGTTACGCAACAACATCCAGCTATTTAATAAAGGAATGAACAAGTAAGAAGACAGAATTTCACTGAAGCTAAATTCCAAATCGTAAATACTCTCAACATACTCTCAGCATATATATAGAAAATGGGGCGTGGCAAGTTCATTGTTACTCCATTTAATAACAGATCAGGTGGATTTTGCGTTGAGTATGGTTTTTTGTACATTATGGGCGTGTCTGTTATCCAACCACACCCATTTTTGGTACATAGTTGGATGGGATCATTATAAATATTTGTACTGAACCTCTTAATTCAATTTTTGTGGCAAATAAATACATTTTTGTCAATTAGGGGCGTGGCTCTTGACCGATTTTGGCCAATTTAATTAGGAAGATGTGTGCAGAAACTCAATATTTGAAAAACAACAGACGGTCACCCGGACGGACATTGTTAAATTCAAATTTTGAAAGTATTTACGGGACAACACTCCTATGGAGGACTTACCCATTTCCATGAATCGTTGAACATCGATATTTATGATCAAAATATATATATGTTAAATATAATAAAAGTACAGCTCGCCCTGTTGTGCTAAAATAAAACTACCAACATAAAAACGGAAAGTATTATTTCAATAATTCAAACAGAAATTTAATTTTTATATTCAAAGTACTTACCAAGAAGAAGCATGTTAAGAATAGCGACACAAACGGTAGACATAATACTACGTATACATATAGACCGGTGGCCATAGTTTGCAAACGCCGCCTTGGTGGCACATTAACCGGCGCCCATTTAATAGGCATAATTGCACTTTGTTGCTGGTATTATATTTTATAGTTTAGCAAAAACTTGACATTCACTTTTTAACACAATTTGAAACGCAAATCAATTAAAAACTCAGGCTGTTCCAGTTTTGTAAGAACTATGTTCTTAGTTGAAGAGAATTACAAAACTGAAATGATAATTTTATACTTTGGCTTATCAAATTCCAAGACCAATAAATTCGGTTCTTTTGGAAGTAAAGTTATTGTTATCTGTGCGGGCATTTATTTACAAAAGTAAAAAAACATGTGCTGTTATATGTAGTTGTTAAATTTTGTAAAAATAAACAAGTAAAAATGTTATAGTCGGTCCATACCGGCCATTTAATACCCCACACCTAAGCTGCTTAAATTATGCTACAATTAGTTTAGTATCTGTATAAAAGAGGTCCTGCCATATAAGTTATTTTGTGATATATAATTTTATGGGAAGGAGTTCTAAAAATGGTCCAATTCGGTTCATTTTGAATGTGGTTCCTTGATGGACCAATTCATATCCTTGAACTAAATTTCATCGAAATATCTCAAAAAAATCCGAATTTCATATATTGAGCTTTATCCAAAGTTATGTACAGACACTCCTAGTTCATGCAAACAACATATTAATTAAAATAGATAAAATTTAACGACAGTCACGCCCATATTAAAACATATAATCACTTATTATCATAAAAATAGAGTCACAAACTTACAATTTAGAAAACGTATTTAGTTTAACGGCCATAATCGATAGTAATAGTATTGAAAGTTAACGATATCGTTATCTGCGTTTACATAAACTTTCTTTGAATCAAAATTCGAAATTGTTCAACTTAAATGCAACACAAACGGTCACTCTTTTAAAGGAGTACAATTGTTATTGCATGTCACGCCCACTGATTATGTATAATTAATCTAAATAATAAAGAGTTGGCCTTAGCTAGACATAGTTTTTTCTTTTACTTGTTTAAAATTTAAATGTTAGAGAAATTCCAGTTTTCCTTACAATAAGCGATTTCTATATCTAATCTTATGCTCTTTAAATTTTCAATGCCAACATATGTATATATATACGTACGTATATTTTTAGATTGCATTATACTTGCAATGTTGATAAAAATAATAATTTTACATTTCAAGTTCAAAACTTAGCTTGTCATCGTAGGACACGCAATGATGATTCTATTAGACCCTAAACTATATATTTATGTAAAGTACTATGGACATATCAACACTTTGACTGAATGTCAAAGAAGGTAAGAAATCATAAATTTTTTTTAACAGGCAGACACATCAACCATTTTCGATTACATCGGCAGGGTTTTTAAGGTTATGATTGCACTTAAAAAAATATACTTTACAGAGTCTTTAAAGGCTAGTTCTAGTATACCAACAACTATAGTAAAGATTGACTTAAACTAAGTGTTTCTAAATTAAAAAAAAAAAACATTATTATACAAAATTAAACTTAAGTTCAATTTTAAACCTCAAGCGTGATTTTTAAAGTAATCTCTTCTTCGAACCTATCGACTTTTGAAATAAAGTCATATTTCTTCATACAAAAAATATGTGACTTGACTACTTTCACATATATTGTATATATTTTTAAAAAATTTACAAAATTTTTACGATTCCTAAATGAAACAATGTGGAGTAATGACTTTCAGCTCAATTAATTACTATAATTACTCTGCTCTAAGTTTAAAGCGATTGATAAGAGTGATGCATTGTATAATATTGTATATATACATATACATATACATATACATATACATATACATATACATATATATAATATGTTTGTTTATAAATGAATCAATGAATGAAAGAATTCACAGAGAATCGTTTATTCAAAAGTTATATGAGTACAAAAGCAGAATCATATGACGCACACATACAACTGCGTACTCGTATAATTTGTTTTCATTTATTTGTTATTTGTTTAAAAACACATTTTAATATTATGCATTATTTGGGGTTTTCTTTCTTTTTTTTTTCAATTTCAAAACATGTACTTTTTTTCATACAGAATATTGCATTGATTGCAAACACAAACTTTACTCGGTGTTAGTCACAGGCTTGTCTTAACATTAAACTCTTAACCCTTGATTTAATGATCAAGTAAACTATGTTTTTGATAATTATTTAAATAGTCACATTAAAGGGCGGTTATAAATGAAAACACGAATTTTTAACAACTTCACGTATCACATATTCTTGACACAAACAGTCACTCACTTTGAAATAAAAGGTAATTGATCTTTTATATTATACATTCGCATTCGATCCAGTTTTCGTTTTTTTTTTTTTTCGAAATGATTCTTTGACAACAAATTTGTTGCAATTATTTACACAATAAACAACATTTTATTTGAAATTTTATAAAAAACCGGTTGACAAAAGGACAAAAATTTAGAACGTTACGCATGATTTATCCGAAAATTAAAAGTAAAAATTTAACTCCAACAACCTCTATTAAGGCAGAATGACTGATTGATAGCAGCTTTTATTATTGTTTAGAACAGTAACGTGCACTTGCACACAAATGCTAATTAATAAAATAATAAAAACAAAGTCTAATAAAAGCGCTCAATTGCACAGCACTGTTTTAAAAGTCTCTAACAACACACACAATGTAGACAATGTAGTAGGAATAACACTGAGAGAATATGTTTCATACGAATATATACTTAACTACATAGTGAGGTTGTGAAATTCTCCGATTAATCACAGTTCACTTCGTATATGATAAGTCATAAATTATAAAACAAATTAAGTAATATTCTGTTAACGGGAACATACGATTATTCCATGTTAAGAAAAACTGTCCCGTAACATTCTGTTAAAGGGAACACACGATAATTCCATGTTAATAGAATTGAAATCAATAAGTTAATTTACTTATTTAATAAATTAATGTTGATCAGTATTTTATGAATTGTTTAAAAAGTTTAATTAATTATTTAGTTCTTTCAATAATTATTATTTACAGCTATGCTCCGCAGCATAGTTCAGAACTTTATAGAGAGAGATTATAAACTAAAATTTATATACTTGACTGAACTCATCCCTAATGTTGATAATTTTTATATTAATTTCACATAATTAAACAATAATGAATAATTAAATAAAAATGAATGAACGAATATACAAAATAATATTTTAAGAAATGGCAACGGAGCAGCATAAACACTTGGCGAATATTATAAAATCGTGTCATAATTCTTTGCGGCAAAAAACCCAACAGAATGGATCTATCCAAGCTTGGCAAGAACACACCCAACAAATAAAACTATTAAAAGAATATGCCACCGCCATGCATGAATTATCACAAATATGGGAAGAAAACAACACCACCAAAGAAGGTGTAGTAACGCAAAATCGCCTGCAATGGATTGTAGAATATTGCAACAAATATTTTTATTCGGAAAATGCCATAATTTTAGAGAAAAGAAACAAAGAGCAACGTTTATTGGACTTGTGGCCTGATTATGATCGTTCTCAATGTCGATATATGCATAAAATACCAGAAAAACTAAATGTGTTAGATGTGGGCAGCTGTTTCCATCCATTCAAAAATATACCTAATTTTAAAGTGACACCAATTGATTTGTATCCAGCCACCGATGATGTATTAAAATGTGACTTTTTACAAGTACCTCTGGAAGAAATTGATAATTGTGATATGTCTTGGCGGAATAGTGAAGTGAAAAGTCTACCTCGTTTATATTATGAGTGTGTGATATTTAGTTTACTGTTAGAATACTTACCTACATCGCAGCAACGCTTGCATTGTTGCCGGAAAGCCTATGATTTATTAAAGCCGGAGGGTGTGTTAATTATTATAACACCCGATAGTCAGCATGTTGGTAAAAATGCTGCTATTATGAAAAATTGGCGTTACACGTTGGGTTGTTTAGGTTTTAACCGGATACGTTTTGAAAAATTACCTCACATTACATGTATGGTCTTTCGTAAGACTTGTGATCCTCGACTTGCGTACCGATGGTCTGAGTTGCATAAAGAATCTTATATGACGTTGGATTTACAAATACCACAAGACAATAAAACGTATTCTCACATTTTATAATTTAAGTGTGTTTTTATTTATTTAAATGTAATTTATATTAAAGACTCGCGCTCACTCAGGAATTTATATGAACACTTGAATAGAATTTTTAATAGAAAACATATCACAAGGCCTTTTTTAAATTAAGATTATGGGTTTCTCAAAGGTCATATTTTTTCAAGCACATGTCACTTCTTTGTTAAGAAACAGTTGCCAAAATTAGCATGTGCACACAATTTTATATCGAAGAGAAACAAACAGTTATGTTTGTTTTTTCATTTATTTAATGCATTCACTCTTACAACTTGTAAAAAATTAATTAATATTGGAATTCAATTTATATTAAGATCATATTATACGGATACACCACCACTTAAAATTAACTTCCGCTCTGATTTTTACAAAGTTCTACACAACTATGACGAAATTAAAATAAATTGCCGCCATTATTAATGTCATATGTGTATTACAGCATTGCCAGAAGCAAATAACGGCATATTGCTGTAAAAGTTAGCATTGAATTGTAGAAATTAGTAAAGTAAACGATAGAAATTAATAGTCGCTCCATTGTCCTTTTGATTTAATATTTTTATTCAGTTTGCATTTGAGAAAACATTAAGTATTAACATAAAATAAATTGAACTATAGATATTGATCTTTATTTTGAACTAAATGCACACATCTCTACATAGGGCACACATGTATAGCATTGTGGAAGATAAAGTTTACCTGTTTACCTATACGCACTAATAAAGATTTAATGCATACGGGACACTTTTTCGAATTGTTTTAGAATTTTAGAATATTAAATATTTTTCTAATGCAGTTATAATATTAAATGGTGTTTAAATGAACATTTAATACAAATTGGTACACGTTGTGTTTATGTTTGGAAAGTTCGCATATGCAGAGTGAAAATTATGTCGGAGTCTAAGCGAGTAACATTAACCACAATAAATGATACGGTGTTAACGACTGGTGCGTCAACATCGTTTAGATTTGGAGCCGACTTTTTACCTCCATCAAGTAAAACAGGCACCGAAAAAAATGCATGTGAAAGTGTGCGCCTTAATATCGAATTATTTCAAACGGATTCCAACAAATATCCTGAATTCAATTACTCGAAGTTGCTGCACCTGGAAAAGGTATATATTGACCAACAATTGTATAACATTTCTTATATCCATCCCTCTAAATGCTTGCCACAGAAGCGTCTTAAAAAGACAAAACAAAAGCCTAACGGTCTGTCGGACATCTTTGAAGAAAATGATGGTGACGCCATGGAGCGCATAGCCAAAGAATTGGAAAGGAAATATGGCTCATCGTATGGAGGTGGTCGCAGTAAAAATAAGAGAGGTGATTACGACATTGGTATGGGTTACGACGAATCCGATTCTTTTATAGACAATACTGAGGCGGTATGTACATAATTTTGCACATAATTTTTCACATACAACTGAAAAAAGTCTTTTTTTTTTTTAGTACGACGAAATCATCCCTGACGAAGTGGAAACAATAGAAGGTGGTTTCTATATCAACTGTGGAGCATTGGAATTCAAAAAATTACACACAGAATCCTTAACCACTAAAACTGATGAAATTATCAAAATGCCTAATCGTCCCAGTAAGCGAGTTATCTCCTCATCATCCGAAGAATCCTCATCTTCCGAGGACGATGAAGAGGATGACGAGTCCGATGATGAAGATGAAGAATCAATTGAAGAGTCACCGAGTGAAACAACAAAGTCTAAGGGGGGGAATGTTGTACTGCACAAAAAAGCCAATACCTCCACAAATGATGATGGCGCAAAGCAGTTGTCCAAAAGTCAAAACGCTCGCCCGGAAAACAGCAATGACATGAAAAAATCGATTCATTCAACGGTTATAAAAAATCACATAGTTGGCGGTCTTTCCTGTTCATCATCTAATTCGCCAAAACAAACGGATGGTGGTCGTTCAGATTCAGAAAAAGAACGAATGGAGAAGAAAGTGGAGAAAACGACCACCGTTAAAGATATGCTGAAGGCACGCAGGGATCACTTTTTAAAATCTCAGCACTCCACTGACACTAAAGCGTTTGCAGCAAATGGTGATAATAAAATAAAATCTTCAGATGGAGATGATGGAGACAATGACGACGATGGGGACGATGAAACATTAAGCGAAGATTCCGATGATAGAGAATCCGAAGATAACAGTGATTCCAATCAAAGTGTTAATCAACAGCAGCAGCAGCAACAACAACAACAACAACAGCAGACGATGGCAAAACCCGGTCTTGAAAGCAACAATAAAGAATCGGCGCAGACAGAGAGTGAGTTAAGAAGCTATAAAAAAAATAATGACAAATTTTTAAAACGCGAAAATTTTCTACTTTTTAGAACTTCGAACGGCAGACACTAAGTTACCGGAAATGGACGGCGATGTACTCAGCAACATAATTGAATTTCGTGACAGTTCATTAAGTAAAAATCTGGTGGGAAAGAGATTTCAATTTACTGAACAGCTCATCGAGCAATTTCTCAAGTAATGTTTTGTCTCAACCTTAACCAATATATAGAATGCGTTCTTAAACTATATTTATTTAAATAAATTTATATTTTAGGATTGATGATGCCTTAATCTTGGATAGAACACAACGTAATACAGTGTACGCCCATTTGGAGTTTCAGTTATCGTTGCCGAAATATTATTTTCTACGTAAAGTCAAGCAGTTAAGGATTAAGGAGGAGAAACTGAAAAGTAAAAGAGCCTTTCACAAGTTGCACAAGGCCGTCACGGAGGTTATGCCAGCAGTCACTGCCAGTTATGAGGCTGAATTGAGAAAATATGCAGAATTGCAGTAAGTATGCGTTTATAAGTAACTGCAGAGCGATGGTGAACATTTAATTTATATCAATTCCATAGAGCGGCCAATGTGAATTGCGACCAACCACTTAAGATGCCAAAGAAGAAATTTCCTTGGAATCACAACTTGAGGTATTTTTATTCAGTTTACACATGAACTGCACACTTTTCACGCTACTCCTATACATATATTGTTCAAGGAACCTATTGTATGATGTTTATCAAATGCGTTGGACGTCGTACCCTGTACTGGGGACGCGAAAAGAAACCTTGGAAATATTTCTAGGCGATTATATGAGACAAAAAGTGGTAAAAATTTGGCCCAACGGATGGATGTGTTATGAAGAATTGCAAGGCGAAATTGAAAAGAGGAAAATTGCCGTTAATAAGAATAACGAGAGGAAGAAAGCGGGTCCCATTGCTGCTGCTTCAAAAATAACCTCTAGCGAATTAATGGTTACTGCTGTGGCAGCCCCCACCACCACTGCCGTTATGCCGCCTTCAGGTTTTCAAATAACACCGCCAGTTAGTTTACTTGCAGGACTACAGCACGGGCAGAATGCTTTTATGAAACAATTCGAGGAATTTGCCAATTCACGCTCTAACGCTAACTCGGATACTGATTCGGTGGCCAGTAGCAGTACATCAAATAGTCTCAAACGCAAGAATTGCGACTTGACTGCTTCTGCTGCATCGGGCAGGCAAAGTAAGGCCAAAATTGTTAAAAGCAATTCTGATCAAACAAAAGTATACGCTAAAGAGATAAAACAACTCTCTCCGGTGATGGAGTTGACGACATCTGGTAAAAGAACTGATCATAGCATAAGTCATATAATGGTCTCTGCCGTTCCAGCTACATCATCTGCCGCCTCGCTTACATTAAACAATACAACTGCCCCTCCCCTAAACGTTAGCTCAACCGCAATATCATCTCTACCATTCAAACCAATAGACACCACACACACCACACATGTTATTGATCTTGATAATTATACAAACCTGTGTGACATTCTGAATACCACAAAGTCTATGCCGGCCACATCTGTTTCCGTGACAGTATCGTCTTCGTCATCATCCTCATCATCATCGTCAATATCACGGCCCGTGTCAAATTTACGACGTGAAAGTAGTGGTGATTCCGAAATTGAAATCGTTGGTGTTTATAAAGCGACAAAGAATATGCCGAAGCAAAGAACAACCAAATCCCATAATCGCACCAACAGCAAGACGAATATGTACCAACTGAATATGGAGAACATCGCCGCATTTGCTGGTTTGACAAAGATTAACAACACGACCGGAAAATATTCAAAACCGAATAAAACAAAACAAGCAAACAGCATGTCGCCAAGCACGGTCGTAAGTGATGTTGAATTGAATAAGATGGTAAGAGAGTGAAAATGTTTCTATAAAAAAAAAAACCATTTAACTTTTTTTTATAATTCCAGAACGCGTCAATTCAATCGCAATTGCAAGTTTCAACAGTGCCGCCTCATCTGAAACCTCAATGACACAAAATGCCACTTACCGGTGGTATAGACTCAACGACTTCAGCAACATCTACATTGAAAAATGATCAAATCTCCAGTATTTTAATACCGACAAATTCTACAGTATACCCTGAGGACTCGAACCTAAGTGCCGCCTTAGTCTTAACGGCTCTGAACGGTAGTAGCGTTTGTAACGAACCGATAAATGCTACAGCAGAGAAATCTGTATCAACACTGCCTATAATTACACCGTTTGGAATGGATGCCATTTATTCATCAAACGCTACCGCAACAATAGCAAAATCGCTGACCGACAATTTAACAACAAATCAATTTTCCGTTTTACCTTTATTTCTATCGCCACTGCAGGCCACCACCACCGTATTCAAAAATTTAGAACTCCCACAAACAACAACAATAACAACACCAACCAAAATGAACCAACAAATATCTATACAAAGTGCAGCTTGTGGTGGCGGTGGCGGTGGCGTTAGTCATGAGGAACAACAACCGTTCAAAAAAACTCAAAGTCATCATCATCAACAACAACAACAACAGAAATACCAGACGCGTAAATAATTCCCTTAGTATTAACAATAAAAAATTCTCTTTTAAGCGAATATTTCGTCAATTTTTTGTTAATAAAAAATATATTATAATGCCAACTGCAGTGTGCGTGCATATATGTGTGTGTGTGTTATGTAAAAATTTATACCATAATTTTTTATTTTTATTTACTATGAAGAACTGATTGTAAAAATATTGCAGTCGTGAATATTTGCATTAAAAATATAAATAAATGTCAGTAAAGAGATTTTGTTTTCGGTTTATTATACACAAGAATGCGGGATGTCCAAAGTGGGGCTCACCTCGTATTATACAGATCGCTTCAATATCACTTTCTGAAGCGATTTAGCCTTGTCCATCTGTCTGTCTGTCTATCTGCTATCTCTTGTATGTCCATTTTTTGAGATACTTCGATGAAATTTGGCACAAAAAAGAACCTCTTTGAAAATGTTTAGGATTGCACCATTTTTAGAACCCCTCATATAAAATTTTTTTTTAATTCATCCATTTTATGATGCCGTCTTCGATGTCTATACATATTAGCAGCACATGAAATTGTCATGGGACAATTTGGCAGGTGTACAGTGCCTTCCCAGTACTAATAATTTCCAATTGGAAATGGTGTAGAGGACGCATTTGTTACAAAACAAGGGCTTTTATGGATCAAGCACGTTCTTCTCTGACTCAATGCATATTTTGTTGGTAGCTTGAAATACTTGCATTCAATTTTCTTCAATTTTCTAACTTCCACTCAGTGGATTTAAAAAAAAACATAGAAACAAGAGAGCAATGTTCTTCACCCATGTCTATTTTAATCATTTTGGCCATTTGTATTTACATATGCAAGGTTGTAGTAAGACTACAAATTAATTTATTTGTAAATTCTTATGTGTGTAATTATTAAGAGCTCTAAAGGAATTCCAAGTTGTCATAGGGTAAATCTATATTTTCACAATCAACGGCATCTGTTGTGGCCGCCAGTGCCGATCTGAGTGGTAGTCTCTCCAGGGATTTTGTTGTTGTTAAAATGTTACCACCTCCACCACTGTGAGTTGATGAACGTTTCAATTTTACCAGTTTACTGCCTTGCTTGGCCTGCCCCATAATGTTGGGTGGTATCGGTTTTTTGCGATCCGCCTCCCATTCGGCCCGATGCAAACGTTGACGATGCTTGTACATGTTGGCATTTGAGAAGAACGTCATCGGGCAATTCGGACATGTGTACAACACTTCGCCTGTGTGCACGGAGGTATGCTCCTAAACATCATAGAAAGCAAAACCAGCTATTAATCATATTTTATATTGAAACTCAGTGGAAATATTCCACACGATTATGAAACTTACTCGCAAATCTTGCGCCCGCTTAAACGCCTTCTCACACATGGTACACTTGAATTTTTTAGCACATTCATGATTATGGTAGATGTGCCGTTTTAAAGCTCTCGATGTGGATGACACTTTATTGCAGATGTGGCAACGATGTTCGGTTGTGGTGTCTTCATGCATGCTTTTCATGTGCTGCTTCAAGCCGGCCATGTGTCTCAACCAGGTGCCACATATTTCGCATTGCTGCGGTATGGGCATTGGTTTGGGCTTGTCGGAATGCTCAATTTCGTTGTGCTTCTTAAGGCTGTAGCCACTTTTTAATGTTTTGCCACATTTATCACAAATGACGGAATTTTGCGGATCATGAGAGTATTTCAAATGTTCCTTCAGCTTGCGATCGGTTGGCAATCTGGAAGGAGAGAAAGGAGAATATCAAATGTATTACGAGCAGTTGCCGATAATCTCTCTTACAAAACATTTAATTATTCCATTGTTGCTCGTTAATGGTTTTTTTCAATTCGTTAATTCGTTAATAATTAATCTATTTCAAAAATGCTTTCAAATTATGATCATGTTTGATTTATATGTATGTCATGACTTGTATAAAATAAATTAAATGGAAGAGTCATTAAATATATAACACACACACAACGTAATGAATTGACTTGAATCGGACGAATGCTTCATTTTAACTGTACTTAGGGCGAAATATTTAATTAAAGTAAATCTCCGAACATTTCTTTCATTTTTCACTTGGCTGATGCTTCAACAATTTTTAATTCTCTTCAAAATTTTACAAATCTGATTATTGCAGTATTGGGTAGACCAACAAAAATCGTTCTTAACCGACTCTTCTAATTTTCTTTATTATTGTTAGAAATTGTGTTATAATTTACTGGTCTGCTTACTTTTTATTGCATTGAGGACATTCAAACTTAAACTCTTCCTTGGGTACATGCTTGACAAAGGAATGATGTTCGAAGGAGGCTTTCGATGAAAATGTTTTCGGACACTTGTCGCAATGAAATATTTTCTTATATTTGGATGGTGGGGGATTTGGCAGGTGGGAATTTTCATGCGTCTCCAATTGTTTCGAGTCCAAACACGCTTTGCCGCAAGTATTGCATTTGAAGTGTTCGGGATTCCAGTGTACGTAGACGTGTTCGGCCAATGTTTTGCGCGTTATAAAGCGACGACCACAACACTCCACAAAGCCGTGATCATCATTATGTGATATACGGAAATGTGCTCGCATATCACCAAAGCATTTCACCAACAACTGACATTTGGGACAACGCATATTTTCGAAGAATTTGCCAATAACGGTATCGTATTCCATTTGTCGGGCATTGCGTGCTTCGATTTCATCTCGTGTCATACGTTTTCGCGGCACTAATGGTTTTGGATGTTTGCGATATTTTTTCGGTTTAATCGGCACTTTTCTGTAAATAACGGCATAATTATCTTTTTTCTGTTCTGCAGGCCAGCTGCTCTCCGTGTCATGGTCGCTGTCATTTTCCGAATCACTTGTGGATTGAGCACAATTATCGAAATCAATATTATTGTTACAATTATTTTCGGCATTTTCATCAGCACTACTGATTGCATCCTCCTGCTCCTGCTCCTGCTCCCGTTCCTGTTCCTCTTTAGATTTGTTTTCCAACGTCACTTTTCTAGAACATAGCGTAGCATTTGCCTCATCATTTGAGTATTCCATTTTGATATTGGATTTTTCTAAATTTTCCAGTTTTTTTATTTGCCGCCTTTTTGGTTTAACGTTAAGGGGCCTTTCATATCCACTTTTTCGAGGTCGGCCACGTTTCTTTATCGTAATTTTCTTGGCGCCATCACTATTATCAGGCAATGGCAAAGTAATACTTTTACTGGTTTCCGTTTCAGTTTCAGCAAATATATCGTGTGTTAGGTCCAAATCAATATCAATGTCAAGTGATGACTCGCGTTTAATGCGCTTGCACATATCTTTTGTTGAGGATGTCTCTGTGTCAGTTTGGTGACTACGTCTTGTCGCCCTTAAAGCACGTTCACTTAAGCCGGGCGTCTCTTCAATAATTTCTAGTTGAGGCAGCAATTCCAATTCATTGACTTCTAACTTAATTTCGGAATCAAATATATTATTTGGATGGGAGTTGTTTTGTGTGTGTTCAGATTTTGCTAAAAAATCACTGGGTAAAGAGTCGTCCATAACAACAACCACATCTGCTTTTGTTTCCAGACAATGATGGGCTTCCATTACACGTTCATATAACAAATGAAAGTCTCGTATAACATTCCAGCATGCCCTGCACACTTGCTGTTCCTTGGAGACATTCTTGTTAGGCTAATCAAAAAGGTAAACACACACATATGAAGATTCATGAACAATATTAATTTATGGCGGAATATGCTCACATACCTTTAAACAGAAATGTTTATTAATTATAGTACTTATTTGCAAACTTAAACCTTCCTCAGAAAAAATTTCAATGAATTCCGAAACCGGCTTAGACGACTTTTGCAGGCACAAAATACAAGACATCACTCTATACTGTACTTTCTGAACTGAGCAATATATATATTTTAATAGTTAAATAATCTTAAATTAAAGCAGGCACAAACAATTATTGATTTACAGTTATATAATTAAAACCAAAGAGTATAATTTTAAGTTTCCTAGTAAAAAGTGTTATTTATAAAACACCCAAGTTGTTATTTATAACGCCGTTACTTTAGGGACGGTTGTCACTAAGAACTGATAACACTAAAATGAATGGTTTTTCAACCACTGTTTGCTGTTCTCATAATTAACAAATCGTGAAAAATAAATACATTTTTTTTTGCTTTTATTTATATTTTACTTATATATAAATATTTAATTCATATATCTTTTACGTTTATTTCAGAATAGAATAGTTTGGTTGCGCCATTTTTGAGTGCGGCTTTGTGAAAACGTTTTAGGTGATGGAATAGATTTGATTTGGCTTTAAAAGTTGTATCGCATATTGAACATGAATATAGAGCCACACCAGTATGTACAGACATATGTTCCTAAACAAACAATTTAAGCATATTAAGGATCATATCTCATTCTCTGTTGGCAATAAATAAGCTTACTTTTAAGTATTGTCTCCTTTTAAAGGCTTTCGCGCACATACTGCACTGGTATTTTTTTTCCAACACATGATTAAAGTATTTGTGACGTTTTAGCCCATTAATACTAGTTGATACGTGATTGCAGATGTCACAATGAAGTACATTAGTAACTGCAAATTCCATACCAACTGACTCTTGCAATTCAGTTTTACCGAAAAAAACGCTTTCATTTAAATCGCTCTTAGATGATTCATTTTCGCTAACATTTCTTTCTAAAGTTTTACTGCTCTGCCCATTTTCGTTCAAATTGAGGGGTGGCTCACATTTAATCGTTTGACATTCTTCTTTCACAGGCAATAATTGTTTCCGGTTTCGCTGACTCCTCCTACTACTCTTCTCAGTAAAACATTCTGCTAATTCTTCATGAATATCTATTTGAGGTTCTAGTGCCTGGCTCACCTCCATACCTTTATCCTGACTAACATCACTGTGTGTGGATGTGAACTTAAATATCGTACTTTCACTACTTAGTTCTCTGCTTTCATCTTTAACGCATTTATTAAAGTCCGACTGAAGTTTTGTGTCATTTGAAAGCGTAATTTCATTATTCATATATTTAACCAATAGCTGATTATGTGCCACCACTACTTTCCGATATAAACCGTGAAAATCGTTAACGACGTTCCAACAATTCTCACATACATATTGGGTATATCTTCCAGTCTAAATCAATTCATATATTATCCTTTTTTATACTTTAAATAAAAATATTGTACACAAACCTGTAACCAAAAGTGTTTGTTGATAACGTTGCTGATATCCAAACGCAACCCTTCTTCTGAATAAGCATCTAAATACCTTACGCCCTCCGAAGATTCCTTCAGACATAACAAGCAAAACATGTTAATGGTTACAATTTCTATTTGTTTTTATTATTAAATTTTATTTCCTATTAGGCTCAAAAGCTAATAGAATGTTGTTAAATAAAATCTTAGCTTTTTCTATATCATCTTGTTCTTATCATTACTATGCCTTTGTGGTTATTGCAATAAAATGATAACACAAATATTTCAACCCCGAAATTGTAAAAAATGAAATCTATTGTCTTTCTCGCTGTACCTCATATTTTAGTTTTTTAGTTTATATTCTTTAATAATTAATTAAATAAGTGAAAAGTGAAACAAAAAATTTAATATACATAAAGACCCAGTTCATTTTCTGTGACTCTTTTTATATAAAAAGTGTATATAACGTTTACGGTTATATTTTGATGTAAACAAACGTGCATGTGTTGAAAAATGGCATCTAAAAAGTTGGAGTACAGCTCGAGCCTAGGGGGCCCAGTTGAGCTGGGTACCCACTTGCCTACTTTCAAATATGCAGCTTCAGTTTTAACTGAAATGAGGCAGCTGGTCAATAATATTAAACAACCAACTGCAACAAAATTAATCTTCCAAACGTTGCCGAAACATATGAGGCGACGAGCCATGTCTCACCACCCCAAACGACTACCCCGAAAATATAGAGCAGCTCATATGGCACAAATGTCCAAATCAGGGAAGCCTCAGCAAGGCAAAAGACCTTCGCGTAAGTATCGTCGAAGACCCAAGAATTTATTGAACGCATACCTCAGAAGACAGCGTAAAAATAAGTGGCTCGAAACTCATATATGGCACGCTAAACGCTTTCATATGGTACAACGATGGGGCTACCAGTTGCCTTATGCTAGTTGTGATAAAACGTATCGTGCCTGTTACAGAGCCACAGCGGAACACTGTCTTCTGCAAGACATATCATTTTATGCTTGCATTGAGATGAGTGGTACAGTAGAAGAACTCAAAAAAGGTTTCCAGCGCCTAACTAGTCGGGAATGTAGTCTCAGTGTTACAGCCAAAACGTATCTAACCGGAAGGCGCGAAGGTTATGTTGATTTTTTTAAAGATGGCCAATACCCTTATAAAGCTTTAGGTAAAATTAATTTCATTTGGTGTCCTGTCGTTGGGAATGATGCGGAAAATGATGCCAACACTATAAGAACATTATGGATATGGACCCATCCATGCTCATACCAGTGCATTTTAGAAGAGCTCATCACAGTGTTTGCTCTAAAAACCACTAAGATCACCAAAATACCCGTCCCCGATGAAAGTTCGGAAGATGCATGTAAAGTTTCTGGCAAAACTCAAAGACGTCTGCAATTTATGACAAAAATAATTGCCCGGCAAAATATACCAACTTATAAAAATGCTACAGGAACGATTGAATTGAAAGAACTGAAGGACACAATGAATCGTTTCCGCTTAACAGGACCTCTGTCTCAAAGAATATTAAGTGAAGCATTTAAGGTTAAGGAGCTGAGTAAATGTGAGGGTGTAAAAAAGCTATGGATACATAATGCAATGGAAGCGTCTACATTTAAAAAAGCGCATACTGCGCAAAAGGAATTCTGGGAGAGATGTCAGAATACTGTAAACTCACCCACAGACCTTTTATCCAATATGGTGTTGGCTTTAAATATTGAAGATCCCCGCCTCCACAGACCCAAAAAACGCACCAAATGTAGTGCGACTCCTCCCAAATCGCTTGATTATGAAATGTCTGAATGTACGGTAATGGAGACATCCAACTTATTAAGTTACTCTGCGTTATGGCAGCAATCTCTAAGAGATCGTGTCTCTGAAGAAATGTTAAGTACACATGCCTACTGTTCATTAAGAGAGGAGCAAGCTATCGTGCCGGGACATTCGTGTTCTTTCGAAGAAACGCTTCAACCGGTACCCATACTGTTAATACAAAGACCCGGCGTTCAGCAAGCCGCTTATAAGCGTTTGTCATACGGCTGTGGTTGGGATGTTATTTTGCCTGCCGGTTACAGTATGGCCGTATGGTTGTGCTTGATCATGTGGGGTGCCCGGCCAGGTGGTTTAAGGGAATTCGAAACATTATTCAGAGAAATGGGCACCGAAGAACACCTACCAGATACTGTGGGTGGTAAACAAGTGGCCGCTCTGAAGTATGAGGAATTACGCAGCAAATATTTTCGCTTACCCCCAAACAAGCGATGTAATTATCAAAAGTTATCCATTGTTTCGCCATTCCGGGTTCCCTTTGTGGCTTTGGTACGTGACTGGAAACTAAGTTCAAACTCTAAAGAAACTGACGCACAATCTCAGAATTTCTTTATATTGCGTGATCGCATACTATTGCAAGATCTTGTAGATTGTCTAAAGAAATCAAATCTTAAGAAATTCCCTCCCACTCTACCCCCGGAATGTTTAATTCAATTGAAGTTTACTCTCAAGTGCCGCGGAAATCCCACAGATTTTGCTTTGGTTTGTTTGCCACTAAAAAAGGATTTCAAGCGTCATTTAAAAAACATTCATACGCATCAAAACGAGCCAATTTTTACGGAACCCTTACTAAAGGATCGCCACGAAAGGGAACGCAAACAATTACGGACGGAGCATAAAAAACTTTTGAAACGTCTGCGCGGGCAAAGGGTTAGAGAGAAGAGGAAAAAACAGGTACAAATTTACAAGTAAGAAAACCATATTTGGCTTAGGCCAAATCTTAAATACCCTCCACATCTATAATAGTGGGCGTGACAGGTATATTATTACGCCCTCTATTAATGTGTATTATATTACGTATCAGCTTGAAAGTCCATAAGAATGCCAACAGCAGACGGACACACGGACATGTCTAGAACGAATCAGTTTTTGATGCTATATATACTTTGTAGGGTCTCTAGCGCCTCCTTCTGAGTGTTGCAAACAGAAAAACAAACTTAGTTTACCCTCATTAGTAAGGAGGAGGGTATAAAAAGAAATGTTTCACTAAATTTTAAATTTGATCAGATTGTTTTATTTTTATAAACAAGGAAACGAGCACCAGCAAAGTGTTTATTCGACCTGCCAGAACGTCGACAATATGTGCTGAGCAATTTAAAAAAATGTGCGCACTATGGCTACCAGAAGATTTTACTACTCTGTTTACGGTTCGCAAACAAGGTTGCCGGGAAGCTTTTGGTTATCTTACAACGGCTCACTTTTGCCTCACCGAAGGCACGGCAGGTGCCATTGGTTACGTTACAGTAGAGGGATTGAAGCAACTCTTACAACTCAATCACAATTGTCGCCTTAAACAGCCAATGTGTTTATTGCGGGCCACCAACAGCCGTCATTATCGCTTTGCCACCTTCAAAGTCAACTTGGATGTATAATAAGAAGAAATAAACAAAATAATTTGATTGCAAAATAATTAAAATAATTAATTAATAAGAATTTTTTTATTGTAATTTTCTATCATATGAAAGAAAGAATTATTTTAAAGATAAATTTTGCGGACTATATGTACTTAATGGAGATTTACTGGACCGCATATGAGACTGAAAGCAGTTGATTTAAAAAAAATATACAACTTCCCTGTAAATTACGGCGGTTTCATTTGCGCCACCTTGTACAATGAAATGATTAATGTTTTGAATAATCATTCGTTTAAATTCAACAGGAAATCTTCAGTTTCGTTGCTATTTAATACTGTCGTTGGTTCAATTATTGTTGTTGCTGTTATAGTTGTTGTTGTTAGTAACGTTTCAGCATATTTTTTGCGTTTTTCTTCCTCCTTTTCTTTAGGATGGGCTTTTTGGTGGTGCGCATACATGTTGGCATTTGAATTGAATGTTTTCGGACACCAAATACATTTATACAATACATCCCCAGTATGTGTGGTCATGTGCTCCTAGAGTAGAAAATATCAAAATTAAACATTTACCGAGTTTCTTTTCATTTTCGACAATATCTCGTTATTACCCGTAACGTTTTCGCTCTTTTGAAAGCCTTGTCACAGATGGTGCACTTATGTTCCAGACCCATTTTATGCATATACTTAATGTGACTCCTGAGGGCATTCCCGTTGGGTGATGTTTTTGAACAAATGGGGCAAGTTAGCTCCTGCTTGCCTCCCTCAGGATGTTGCAATTGTTTGTGAAGTTTCAAACCTCGCGTTCCCGATAATTTACGTCCGCATATATCGCATATGATTTGCGGAGGCGCTTTACCTGAATGCTCCAGCATGTGACGCTCAAAGATCTCTCTGCAACGGAACGATTTTCCACACGTATCGCACACTTTGGCATATTTATTTAAATGAACCACTCTAATATGGTTCATGAGTAGATATCGATGAGCGAAACTTGATAAACAAAAAAAATTTTTAAAAATAAATTTTGTATGACCAATGGAAAGAGATTAGTACTTACCGATTGCCGCACTCCGAGCAAGGATGCTTTCTTTCTTCTTCAGGTATATGTGTCATAGTGTGCAGTTGCATTACCTTTAAGGAAGCGAAACCTTTGCCGCATTTCGGACATTTGTGGCACTTTTCGCGGTTATTTTCATGTACGGCCATATGCGATTCCAAGCAACGTCGCGTAGCCATCACTTTGTTGCAATGTTTACATTTAAAATAGTCGGGATTTAAGTGATAACGTATGTGGTCCACCAGGTAACCTCTTTTGAAAAATTTCCTGTTGCAGCAAACGGCATAACCGCGCTTTCTGTTGTGCTCCCTTTGGAAGTGACGCTGCAATATGGTGAAATTCTCTTGAGGGGTGTCGCACTGACCGCAGGTGATTTTAAAATGTTCTGCAATAAATTCATCGCTTTCATTTTGCTTAGTTTTGCGATACTCTGCACTGCGCACCTTGGGCTTACATTGCTTTAATGCTTTCCGTTTATGTAACGGTTTGTAATCTGAGTCCGAATGCAAGTCAGAATTACTGTCGGAGTAATTTACGCAATCTTTGTTTTCGGCAGTTGAAACACGTGCTTCTTCTTTTTCACGGTTTTCTTTTTTCGTTAACCTGGGTTTTAGGACACGTCGTGTTCGTGTTTTCATGGCACATAAAGCACTTGAATTTTCTTGTTTTATTTTTGGAGGGCGACCTCTTTTTCGTTTTTGCATCGAACTATCATATAAAACCTCTTTGGTTTTTTCTTTTTCCGACTGTAAGTCCGTTTCGATGGGATTTTTAATTGTATCAATATGATTCGATTCCAGAGTAGTTTGTTGTGCTATTAAATGTATGCTTTCTTCATGTTCTGGGGGCGATAATAACTGCTCGTCATGCTCTAATTCTGACTTTATTTCTTCAAAATTCCCCAGCTCAAGAAGTCCCTTTTTTCTTTTCTTTTGTATTGATGTCTTTTTACTACTCCATCGCTTTTGGTTTCCTCCTTGCAATTCGCGCAGTAGTATCGACTCAATGGGGTCCTCAACTACACTCTCTTCACTACATTCTTGTTTCGGTTGCATTGATTGTTCATCATCTTGATCCTTTACACACAACTGGACGTCTTGATTTAATTCAGACTTTATGCGTTCAAAATTTCCCAGTTTGTCATGAACTTCTTTAATTCTTTTGTAGAATGTATGGAAATTATGCAACTCTTTCCAACATATATCACATATCGCGGCATTATGTTCAATGCACTGAAAAGTGTTATTAAATGTTTATACAATATTACAATTAGATTGGGTTTCTTACCAAGGGCCACAAGTGCTTCTTTATTATACTATCTACATTAAATTCTAACCACTTTTGAGAGCTTGCTATAATGAAGTCGTTACAGTTTCTATTGATATTTAAACATAATAAGCAGGTTTCCATTTTAGTTAATCACTTTTTTGCGTTCTTCGTGTTGGTGTAGACCAAGATCAATCTTATATGTCCAACGATGAGTTTTGAACTACCTAGTTAAGCCCAGCACTTTGGTGGTATTTAAATATAATGGGAAAACTGAACCGATGTCCAATTCACTTTTGTATTTAACAAGCTTGCTTGTTTGTTTAATATAAATTTCATTTATCATGTGTTTGTTTGCTTTCGTGTAAAACGGGGATGGCAATGCATTAAATAGAAAACGACCGCATTGTTATTAAAGAAATTAAATTATTTACTTGTACGCGTAAAGGATATGCTTTCTGTTTTTATTATTCTAAGGAAAAATGTCATTTTAAATTAATTAAAAAAGAATTTTGTTTTCTTTGTTCATTACTTAATAAGTGTTTATGGTTTCGTGTGAACGATTTCTTTAAAAGAAGAAGAAACTATTATTTATATTACTTCAAAGCGTTTTTTACAAATAGTGAAAAAAAGCAAAATTAGACAAAATGATATGTAGAGTTTGTTTGGAGATATCGCCTTCCACAATGGACATTTTCAGCGCGACCAATGATTGCCTGAACATATCGGATATCGTGCTTAAACACCTAGGATTCAAAGTAACATTCAGTGCAATTCCAAAATATTTTTCTTTTCGTTCAATTAAATTCATTATAGCCCCTATCAGACGATCGTCTGTCCACAGATATATGCTCAAATTGTTGGACAAAATTAAGTGATTTCAATAAGTTTTATGCAATGGTAGAGAATGCGCAAACAAAATACTGGAATCTACTTACTGGGAGTACCTCAAATATTGACGATGTTTTATTAAGTATTAAAGTTGAACATAAAGAAGAAATTCAAGAACGTATGGAATTGGAAAATGTGGCTACTATTGAGTTGGAAGAAAACCATGACCCTAATTTGGAAGAAGAAAAAAATCCTTTACATGAAACCGAAGTGTATCCAACAGATTGCTTAAGTAAAGATCTTGACGACGATGTAGACAGTTCCATAAAAAGTGAAATAAATGATTCCGCTGATAATCTCAGTTGTTCGGATGATGAGTTTATTATAAAGAATACACCAAAGAAGAAGTCTATTAAACGGAAATCTGTTGAAAAGGATGTGAAAGAAACTTGTGAAAGAACCAAGACCAGAAAAGGTGTAGCAAGACACAGTCGGCAATACATAGATAATCTAATAAAAAAGCATATACCCATGGCTTGCGGAATGTGTGCTTTCCTTGGAAAATCCTTTTCAGACATCATGCAGCATTTCTTGTTTACTCACCCCAAAGAAAAACCGCACGTTATATGTTGTGACCGAAAATTAACAAAACGTTATACTATAAGTCAACACGCCTTAAAACATGAGAATCCCGATTACTTCAAGTGAGAATAATAGTTGAAAATAGTTGAAAAACGTTGCTTTTTTCATTTTCTATAAACATTGATTTTTGTTTAGGTGCGAGTCATGCGATAAAACGTTTGCCAATGACAGTGGCTTGAGGGCGCATAATTTAGCTCATCATACTCCACAGGATCAAAAAAATTATAAATGTGACACCTGTACGCTTAGATTTTCCACTAGACATTTGCTACAATTGCACAAGGCCACACATATTCCACTTGAAAAAAGATCGTTCCATTGCCCTCAATGCCCAACAGAAAAAGCGTAAGAATTATATGATGTTTTTCTTTCAATTCTTATTTTAATTTTGATAATTTAGTTTTGCTAGTGAATACTCCTTGCAAATCCATATCAGTATGACACACAAGAGAGAGAAAAACGTGTGCCATGTATGTGCCAAATCTATACGGGATAAACGAGCTTTCGAAAAACATGTCCGTCTCCATTTTGAGGACAGCGGTCCACGCGTCAAATGCCCTTATCCGGGTTGTGAGAGTTACCTTAAAGACGAAGACAACTTAAAGCAGCACTTAAAGCGCCACAATCCAGAAGGCAAAATCTATAAATGTAATATGTGCGAGCGGGTATGTAAGAATCGTCGAGCTTTGGCTAGTCACAAACGTTATACGCACTCGACCGAAACTTTCCGCTGTGAAGATTGTGGCAAAACATTGAGAAAAGCTTTATCATTAAAGGTCAGTTTTCCCTCACAATCAATCATTTAGTAGAAGATTTATATATTTATTACTCTTACAGGAACATATGGCTCAACATACAGGCGAAGCATTATATAAATGCCCGTTTTGTACAAGAACCTTCAATTCCAGCGCTAACATGCACTCGCACAAAAAGAAAATGCATCCGGTAGAATGGGATGCATGGCGTAAATCAAAACAATGCAGTTCTCAAACTATTATAAATAAAGAAAGTCAATTATTTTGAATATTAAAAGTGTTCTGCTTAAGCGACAGTTCTATGATCTGCATTCTTTTAAAGCAAAATGTGATAATTTTATAGTGCTGCCGATGCAACCGTATAAGCAATTGCATAGCATCTCTGACTTAGTTAATACATTGAATTTTACAGTTTATGTTATCAATTCACTTGTTATCATCCGTTATTTGTTTATGTCATTCACAATTGATTAGTTTATTAATTAAAATAAAACCAAAAATCAAACGAGATTTTATAGAAATTACTTCAAAAATAGCAGATCATGCGTTGCAGAGTCTGCTTGGAAGAATCTGAAGATACAATGAACATTTTCAACAAGGAAGAGGAACATTTACAAATTGCTGACATTGTTTCGAAGCATCTTGGCTTCAAGGTATAAAGGAGTAAAGCGTCCATAGAAAGGGATCTATGGATTTTTAACTAAAAATTATTATATTTTTTATAGCCTGTTCCTGATGACAGCAAAACGACAGCTATATGTTTAATATGTTGGGAGAAACTTTCCGACTTTCATCAATTCTACACATCTGTGCAGAGTGTGCAAAAAAACTACGCTTTGGATGCAAAGAATATCAAAGTGGAGCAAGATGATAAATTACAAGAACCCATGGAAATTGAAGCGACTATACTGCCTGACCAAAAGAATCCCTTAAATGACAACGACAGCGATTCATTGAATTTTGTAAGTGAACCGCAACCAAATAATATTGAGGAAGATCGCGCAGGTAACTTAAATACATTTGATGAAGAACCTTTGGCCAATTGGATAGATAAAAAGAAACTGAACGAAAAGAGGGGAACAAAGACAGCCACAAGAGGCCCTAAACATCTTCATGATGAGAGTGATGATGCTTTGATAAAAAAGCATATACCCATGGTATGCACTTTGTGCGTCTTCACTGGTGCGGCCTATTCGGACATTGTAAAACACTATCGCTTCAGTCATCCTAATGAACGACCTCATGTCGTTTGCTGTAATTTAAAATTATCGAAACGGTGCTACCTAAGGCAACATGCTCTAAACCATGAAAACCCGGATACTTTGAAGTAAGATTTCTTGGGGCGTCCCCCCTATTAATGCTTATAATAAAATTGTTACCTCTTTATAGATGCCACGAGTGCCAGAAAACATTTTCTAATGAAAGTGTTCTACGAGCTCACAATCTAGTCCATCACGCCCCCGAAGATGAAAAGCCATTCCCATGCGAAAAATGTCCCTTAAGATTCGCAACTAGACATTTACTAAATACACACGCATCTTCGCACATACCACGGGAGGAGAGGAATTTCTTTTGTCCCGAATGCCCAAACAAAAAAGCGTAAATTTTTGTTAAATGATGAGTTCAAAATATATTCTTTTTAATCCTTGTAACAGGTTTGCTAGTGCATATTCACTGACCACGCATAGGCATAGTGCTCATAAAAAGGAGGCGAACGTTTGTCATGTGTGCGCCAAGACTATAAGAGACAAACGTTGCTTTGAAAAGCATGTACGCTTGCATTTCGAAAATAGTGGACCACGCATCAAGTGCCCCTATCCGGGCTGTGAAAGCTACCTCAAAGATGAGGACAATTTAAAAGGACATCTCAAGCGTCACAATCCTGAAGGTAAAATTTATAAATGTGTCTCATGCGACAAAGTGTGCAAGAATGCTAAAGCACTGGCCAGCCACAAAAGGTATAGCCACTCGAACGAGATCTTCCAATGCGAGGAATGCGGCAAAACGTTCAAAAGAGCGATAACTTTAAAGGTTTGTAATAAAGTAGAGTAAATGAAATTGAAATCGAACTTTATCTTTTAAGGAGCACATGGCACAACATACAGGCGAAATATTATACAATTGTCCCTTCTGCACAAGGACGTTCAATTCAAATGCCAATATGCATGCACATAAGAAGAAAACACATCCAAAAGAGTGGAATGAATGGCGCAAATCTAAATTGGGAATTTCATAACCATTTAAAAATATTTGTAATTATATACATATTGTGCAATTAATGTCGTAACATAAAAAAATGTAATTTATTCTACTGCTTAAATTAAAATATAAAAGACAAGAAAAGAAACAGAAAAGAAACGTTTATATATGAAAAGAAGCCGTTACAATTTTTTTTTTACAAAGTAAAAAACGCTACTGTATTTTTGTGCTATCAACTTAAGGTGAATTTGTTACACACCAAGAAGATAACCAAAACAACCATTTTTCGACTAAATATTTACAAATCTGCAAAAACAAACAAACACTTAGCTAAACATATGAGCTACAACAATGGCTTGCGGAGTATGTTTGAGGAAATCAGTAGATACCATGAGTATATTTAGTAAGGAAAATCAGCACTTGAAGATATCCGACATTGTACACAAGCATCTTGGCTTCATGGTACGTACAAACCAAAAAATTTTTTGCAATTATTGAATAATCTTCACAACCGATTAAAGACTCTTTCAGATAATACCACAACAGTTATATGCACAACATGTTGGCTGAAACTTTGCGATTTTCATGTATATTACGAACATGTGGAAAATGTTCAAATTGAATACGGAGAATTGCGGAAGCAAGCCAACAAGAATATAATGGATATTAAATTGGAACAGGACTTATTCTTACACGAACCAATGGATATTGAAATGGAAAATATTACCAGCGCAAAAGCTAATCCTACATTTAATGCAAAGGCTGCAGAAAATCCTTTGGATGAAACCACAATGTTTCCTTTGGTGTGCTTCAGTGGGCGTAGTTCTGAAAATGAATGCTTAAATTTTTTGAAAGCAAAAAGTAAACTAAAGCATATAAAATGCAAACGTATTACCAAGAATAACAAAAAGTCAACGCTGAAAAAAGTTAAACAGCATAATAACAAAGTCAACACCAGCAAGTTGGATTCAAATGACATGGACGCCTTAATAAATAAGCATATAATTATGGCTTGCGATTTATGTGTGTTCATGGGCCAATCGTTTGCCGATCTAAAGGAGCATTTCCTTAAGGAGCATCCCCAGGAGAATCCCTATGTTATGTGCTGTGATCGTAAATTGACGAAACGTTATTATTTGACACAGCATGCTCTAAAACATGATGATCCCAATCACTTTAAGTACGTACGTGGAATTAAAAAGTACTTGTTTTGTTTTTGTTTGTTTTTCCACCTTAGTGGTGGGGGTATACTAAGTTTGCTTTCCGTTTGCAACACCCAGAAGCAGGTGTCAGAGAATCTACAAAGTATATACTTTTCTTGACCAGCGTTAAAAACTGAGTCGATTTAGATATGTATGTCCATGTGTCTGTCTGTCTGTTGGCATTCTCACGGGCGTAAATTGTGAGATATTAAGCAGAAATTTTGTACAGACACTTTTAGTTTTTACACGCAGATCGCTATTTAAAATGGGCAAAATCGGTCAAAAGCCACGCCCACAATCAACAAAAATCTATATATCTGCACACAAAAATTGACCTATGAACTTTAAATTTGGTGCACATATTTATGGTTTTCCCATCTATCGAGGTGCCAAAAATGGGCATGATCGAATGACAGACACGCATACAATATACAAAAAATAATTTTCCGCGTACAACTCGACTTGCAAACTGATACGTAATATATGCACTATTAGAGGGCGCATTGTATATATATATATATATTTGCCACGCCCACCGTAATGGATATAAGGAGGGTATATAAGATTTGGTCCAAGCAAATGTTTAAAATATTTTTTGCAGATGCACGGAATGTCAAAAAACATTTTCTAATAATCGAGGTTTGCGTGCCCATAATTTGGCTTATCATGTTCCAGACGAGGAGAAGTTGTACGTGTGCGAGATGTGCCCGCAAAAATTTGCCACCAAACATTTATTGGATTTACACCAACCCTCGCATATATCGCGTGAAGAGAGATCTTTTTTTTGCAATAAATGTCCCGTCCAGCGAGCGTAAGTACAACGTCCTTATTTACACACACAGACAAATGAAAAATTTGAAAATTTCTTGTTATCAAAGTTTTGCTAGTGAATACTTGTTGCAAATACACAACAGCATGAGACACAACAGGGAGACGAACGTATGTCATGTGTGTGCCCGGTCTATACGGGATAAGCGGTCTTTTGAAAAGCACGTGCGCCTTCATTTTGAGGATAGCGGTCCAAGGCTTAAATGTCCGTATCCCAGCTGCGAGAGTTACCTTAAAGATGAAGAGAATTTAAAATTACATCTAAAGCATCACAATCCAGAAGGAATCATTTACAAGTGCAACGAATGCGGCAGAGAATGCAAAAGTCGTGTAGCTCTGAGTAGTCACAAGAAATATACTCATTCAAATAAAGTGTTCCCTTGTGAACGATGCGGCAAATCCTTCAAAAAGGCCATTACTCTGAAGGTATGTATATGTGTGTGTGTGTGCATTGTGGAAAATAATAATTACAATAACAAATTAATTGAACGGTTATTTACAACGCATAGGAACACATGGCTCAGCATACGGGAGAAACTCTATATAAATGTCCGTTCTGTACGAGAACTTTCAACTCAAATGCCAACATGCATGCACATAAGAAGAGAATGCATCCCATAGAATGGGATGAATGGCGAAAATCGAAACGTTCCAGCGCTCAAAAAACAATCACCACCCATATATCAAATACTATGTAATGAAAGAAAATAAATAAATTTAGGAAAAACAAAAACAAATCAAACAAACAAACAAACAAAATTTTGCATTCCGTATGTGTATGTGTATGAACACCTTGTATGTGTATGTAACATCATAATATATTGTTGTTGGGATAACAGGTATTATTGTTGAGGGGAAATGCTGCCAATAAGAAACTGCGCAGGCGCTCATCATAGGTAAACAAAAACACAAAACACAAAACACACCAACACATGCACGGTGTCAACAGTTTATAACACAAATGGTTAACGATCGCCATGGCTACCAGCAATTTTTATACATTAGCTGCATTTTTTTCTTACAACAAATCAATCGCGTTTTATAAAAAATTCTTCATTTCATAGAAAGATTCCGTTAATTACAGCATGTTTGTGTATTTAAGTAAAAAGGTGAGAATTACATTTGAAGATCGTATCCAATTGTTGTTGTTGTTCTCTTTCTAAATCAAGATTGCCATCCCAAATAATGTGAAATTAAATTGCATCGCTTGGAATAAGGAACACGGATACATCGCTGCCGCAGGAACTGAGGGTTTATTAAAAGTTTTAAAATTGGAACAAGGTACTATGTATATTGGAGACATTAATAATTGAAAAAAAAAATTACACTAATCTTTACAGCGCCACCACCCAATGGCCAAAATAAAGGCACCTTAGCTGCCGTTTCCAATTTATCGTTAAATCAAACATTGGATGGTCACAAAAGTGAAGTCAAGGTGGTGGTATGGAATGACAAACAGCAGAAATTAACATCTTCGGATGTGAATGGAGTGATAATGGTGTGGATGTTATATAAAGGTTCCTGGTATGAGGAGATGACAAATGATCGTAAAAAATCAACGGTTAGTGGCATGCACTGGACTTCGGATGGCTCCAAAATTTGTATAGTTTATGATGATGGCGCCATTATAGTGGGTTAGTAGATCTATGGCAAAAAAAGAAAAAACTTTACATTTCCTCTTGCCCGTTAGGCTCTGTGGATGGCAATCGTATTTGGGGCAAAGAATTGAAAAATACACGCCTATGTGGTGTCCAATGGAGTCCCGACAACCGTTTACTATTATTCAGTTTACTGAACGGCGAATGCCATTTGTATGACAATCAAGGAAATTTTGCGGTAACTTCACCTGCTGTGCCTAATGCCGTTCATTCTATTTGATTGATTTACTTTTAGATGAAATTGGATATAAAATGTGTTAGTTTGAGTACAAGTCGACACAATCTTATAGCAGCCATGTGCTGGTTTAGCGGCAAAGCGCCAGCAATGCGTCCAACTTTGGCTATTTGTTATGCCAACGGCAAAACCCAATTAATGGTGAATGAGAATGATGATCGTACGTACTCGTGTTATTTTAGACTACAAAAAATTAAAAATAATTTCCTTATTTAGAACCCATATTATTAGACTGTGAAATGCTTATTGCTGATGCTAAATGGAATCATGATGGCACCGTGTTGGCTGTTGGTGGCACCTTAAATGATCCCAACAATTCAAAAGAATCCCAACAAGTGAGCTTTTACTCGCCCTGGGGACGATTATATCGGGTTTTAAAAGTTCCCGGCAATGTGTTGAGTTCCCTGTCGTGGGAGGGGAAATCGTTGCGTTTAGCTATGGCCGTTGATTCGTTTATTTATTTTGCCAACATTCGATTGGATTATATTTACTGTTATTTTGAGAAAACTTTAGCATTTTTGAGTAGTAACAACAGCAACAACAGCACTGTCCAGAAAAATGAAAACACTAATCTGGTGACATTTTGGAATACAACCAGTAATCAAGTAAGTTAATGAAACGACCATCCAGCATACTACGTTTCATTATTATTTATATTATACGTGACTTTCTTGTTCCCTTTCCTTAAACAAAAACACACTTTAAGAGTTTCTTGAAAGAAGTGGAACCTTGCCTGGGAATGGCCGCTTACAAAGAGCATTGCGTGTTAGCTGTGGAGTGCGTGAACGGTAATATGAAACAATTAGTGTTAAATACACTGGAGCGTGTACATCTGGACGACAAACTTTATCAACTGCTATTATGCAACTCCATTGGCACGACGGTAGATTGTAAGCTATTGAACTTTTATGGTAATATAAAGCATGACCTAATCGGTACTCTTCTAACCTACAATAAGCCAAATATGTGCACATCTGTCCATCATTTATTGCCATTAACTCCATGTATGCGGCTATAGCCTCTGATTATGAAATCCTTTTATGGCACTACCATACTCCCAAGGTTGGCCGCTTTCCATTATTTTTTTACCCTCCACCTTAGTGATTAGGGTTTACTAAGTTTGTTCTTCCGTTTGCAACTCCTAAAAGGAGGCGTCAGAGACTCTCTGCCACAAAAATTGACCTATGAACGTGAAATTTGGCGCATATATTTAAGGTTATCCCATCCGTAGATGTGCCAAAAATGGGCATGGTTGGATAACAGACGCGCTCACAGTTTACAAAAAACCATATTCACCTCGACTTGCAAGCTTATACGTAATACATACACTACTACAGGGCGCAATAATTATATATTTTTGCCACATCCACCGTTTTGGAGGTGGAGGGTATTTAAGATTTGGCCTAAGCCAGATTTAGTTTTCCTACTTGTTCTTATTACCTTAGTAATTAAATGTTTTAATTGGTCAACGTTTAGAGTTTCTCTCAGGTGCACAATCTGAAGGCACGTCAAGAGAAAAGCTTTCATATCGACGACATACCAACTGGCGCAGATGTGGCTGCAGACTCATTAAATGAGAAGAAGCCGGAACGCATAAAAGGCGATAAATCGGAAGGGGACAGCAATCCCATATGCGCCTTGGCCATATCTGAAAAATTATTGTTAGTAGCACGTGACTCGGGTACAATTAATGAATACACAATCCCCAACGTTAGTCTGAGGTGTCGGCATAACGTTACCGCCCAAATTTACAAAATGTCCATTAATTGCAATTCCACGTTAGTATTATCTACAAATGTCCACATCTTACCAATGAATGTCAAAAAGTAAAAATATTTGTTGCCTTTAGTCGAGCAGCTTTGCTGGATCATACTGGTGCCATGACTTTACTAGACTTGGATGATGAGCGTGAAACTCAATTAAATTTTAGCCGAGTGGAACGTAAAGATGTTTGGGCCATCTGTTGGGCCACAGATAACCCTCTACTGTTGGCTTTCATGGAGAAGACGCGCATGTATATATTTCGGGGTAATGATCCTGAAGAACCCATCATTTGTTCGGGATACATTTGTGCCTTTGAGGATTTAGAGATAACCAGTGTGTTGTTGGATGACATCATCAGCGGTGAGGAGACACAAAACTCCATTTCGCACATTTTGCAATTGAAAGTGAAATCTTTGCGCGATACTGACGATCTTTTGCAACATGTCGGCCTGGAGGATGCAAAACAGTTTATTGAAGATAATCCGCATCCACGCTTGTGGAGATTGCTGGCCGAAGCGGCCTTGAAACGTTTGGAATTGACGGTGGCGGAAAATGCTTTTGTTCGCTGTGCCAATTACCCGGGTATACAATTGGTGAAAAAATTGCGCAATATTCCCTCCGGAACTTTACAAAAGGCTGAGGTGGCTGCCTTTTATGGGGAATATGAAGAAGCTGAAAAGCTGTATATAGACGCAGATCGGCGGGATTTGGCCATTAATTTACGCATCACTTTGTGTGATTGGTTTAGAGTCGTGCAATTGTACCGCATGGGCTCGGGTATATCAGATCAACATATGGAAACGGCTTGGCGCGAAATTGGTCACCATTTTGCCAGCTTACGATCATGGTGAAGTCTCTAGTTAAACATTTTTAGTGATGAGGGTATATTATGTTTGTTCTTCCGTTTACAACACTCAAAAGGAGGCGTCAGAGACCCTACAAAGTATATATATTCTTGATCAGTGTGTGTCCGTGTGTCCATCCGTTGTTGGCATTCTCACGGTCGTAAATTTTAAGATATTGAGCTAATATTTTCTACAGACACCTTTGGTTTTTGCACGCAGATCATTATTTAAAATGTACAAAATCGGTCTAAAGCCACGCCCATAATCAACAAAAATCTATATATCGGCCACAAAAATTGTCCTATGAACTTTAAATTTGGTGCACATACTTATGGTTATCCCAACCATCGAGGTGCCAAAAGTGGGCATGGTCGAATGACAGACACGCCCACAATATAAAAAAATCATGCTCGGCGTAAAACTCGACTTTCAAGATAATACGTAAAACATACATTATTAGAGGGCATAATATATATATATATATATTTACCACGCCCACTATTAGATTAGTATTAGTAGATGTGGAGGGTACTTAAGATTTGGCCTAAGCCAATTTTAGTTTTCTTGCTCGTTTTAAAATGCTTTAAATGTTCCTTTCCACGCCCGTAGGGAAAGCGCCAAAGTGTACTACGAAAAATGTCAACATATTGAGGGTTTAATGGATGCTTTATACTACTTAGAGGAATTTGAGGAATTGGAGAATTGTGCGGATAAGATACCAGAAAAGAATCCTTTATTGGTTAAATTAGCTAAAATGCTGATCTCAGTAGGTAAACCCTACAACAAAATCAGCGTGCAACCTGAAGAATTTACTTCAATTTTCTTATAATTCCCTTCTTCAGGAATGTGTGATGAAGCAGTGAAAGCGTATTTAAAGTTTGGTGACCCGAAAGCAGCCGTTGACACTTGTGTGAATTTACAACGCTGGGATTTAGCTGTGGAATTAGCCCAGAAATATCAAATGACTGAAGTTAATGAACTAATTGATCAGCAATCTGATCAGTTTTTAAAAGATGGACGACTACAGGAAGCTATTGAGTTGCAAAGGAAAGCTGGTCGTTTTCTGGAAGCTGCTCGTCTTATTATAACATTAGCAGAACAAGAAATAGAAAAATCTTCGAAAGTATTGAGAATTAAGAAACTTTATGTATTGGCCGGACTTTTATGTGAGCAACACTTGAAAAGTTTAGCCTTGAAAACGGCTGAAGATGGCGCAGCACAATCTGTAGATCGTCTTAGTTTAATCGAGTCTTTAAGCCCGGATGACTCATCCACTATAGAACGTATATGGGAGTGTGCTGAAGCATATCACTTTTTATTAATGGCTCAACATCACTTGTATTATGGCATTAGTCATAGTGCTGTTACAACGTCCTTAAGATTGCCACAATATGAACATATATTAAAGATTCAAGACATTTATAGTATTTTAGCTATAACCAGTTGGGCGGATCGTTCTTTTACCACCTGTTTACAGGCGCTAGAGAAATTAAAATCTTTACCAAATATACCCGAAAAAAATCAACAAGAATATGAGGAACTAATCGGAACTATCCTTTCAAAATATGATTCACTTGAGGATAAGGTTGAACTGGTGACATGTTACTCTTGTGAAGCTGTAATAGCCGATTGGTATAACATTACTATTATTTTTATTTTTATATTTAACAAGCAACTTTTTTATAATTTACAGGTTACCTTCATGTTCTAATTGTGGGGTTCGTTTCCCCCCGTGCATAGCTTCTGGCAAGCCCATAACACAACCTACCGGCCATATTTGGATATGCGGTACTTGTAATCATTGTGCCTCGAAAACGGAAATAAGTAGACTTCAAACCTGCCCCTTATGTCATAGCCTCATTGTTTCAGTAACAATAGAAGTATAATTTATACAAATTTTCCATACATTTACATAAAGTTTTTATGAAAAATATAAAATAGAATTGACTTTCCATTTTATTCTTGCCAAGTATAGAGTTGATGGCAAAGTATAACGAAAAACGTTCACAGCGCGATGCTATCAATAACTTGCATGCTCAAAAAATAATTTTTATAAATAATGAACATAATGAACACGTTATATAAGATATTATTTTTGGTAAAACTTTCTATTTTAATATGTTCTGTAAAATCAAAATCACGAAATAAAACTTGCGGTACTAAACGATCAATTTAAATAACTGGAAATGCCATACACAAGTTTTATCATATAAACTTTTAAAAATATGGCAACTACATTACATTAAAACAGATGATTTATTGAAATTTTGTATTGGCAATGCTATGCTTTATTAATAAATGTTAGAGACATAATTTTTATGCAATTTTAATGGAAAAATCTCAATAGTGAAGAAAAAATGAAGGTAAATTAAAATTATATATGACAAAATATAAAATAAAACATAAAATATGCTTTACAGCGTATAAGTGAAAAGAAATTGGAAGCCTTTACGGTGGGCGCCATGGGCAAGCGACAATTATCTAAGAAGGAAATTGAAGAATTGAAAAAGAAGGAAGATGAAGCCGCTGCCGCTCATGTAAAATAATGTTTTTTCATTTAATTAATATTAGTAAAAGACTATACGTTATATAGGCATTTCAAGAATTTGTGGAAACATTTCAACAAACTCCTAATCCGTCTGCAAAGGTGTGGATAAAGGCCGGCACTTATGATGCCGGCTCAAGAAGTAAGCATTTAATATATTTTATAAAAAAAAACCCTAAATGTTTTGTTTGAATTCCACAAAAGAGGAGGACAATCGTGAAAAAGGCAAATTATATAAGCCCTCATCAAAGTTGGATGATAAATCAGCAACGGATAAAGCTCAGGAATATGCAAAAATGTTAGCTTCAGATTTGAAAAAGGATGTCATACCCTTGAAGAAGAAGAACCAAGAAAAAAAGAAAAGTAATTTGGAACTATTTAAAGAAGAACTGAGACAGTAAGGCAGCAAATTAATTCATTACATATATGTTATAAATCAATGTTTATGATTCTATATAGGATTCAAGAAGAACGGGAAGAGCGCCATAAATATAAGCATATCATAACTCAAACGGCTGTGGTGCCGCCAGCTGTCCCCAGTGAACCACCCTCTAGTACCCCTGAAATACGCGAAAACACTACCGGATCATTTGATACCGGCGATCCCAACACTACCAATCTGTATTTAGGGAATCTTTCACCAAAGGTAAAACAAACTTGAAGATTTTCATAATCAGTGTTGATGTAAAGCTGTTAAATAAAATAATTCTCTTGAAGATTTCTGAACAACAACTTATGGAAATATTTGGACGTTATGGACCTTTGGCTAGCATAAAAATTATGTGGCCACGTTCAGAGGAAGAGAAACAAAGAGGCCGTAATTGTGGTTTTGTGGCTTATATGAGCCGCAAAGATGCCGAGAGAGCATTAAAAACTCTGAACGGACGCTATATTATGGGTTATGAGATGCGTTTGGGCTGGGGTAAGGCAGTGCCTATCATGAATCAACCAATTTTCATACCACCTCCCCTATTGGAATTGACCATGCCACCGCCACCTTCGGGTTTGCCCTTTAACGCCCAACCACCAGTAAGTGATATGGCCAACGTACCCAAAAAGAACTACAAGGAGTATACTACCGAAGAGGAGAAAGAGAACATGGAAAAGGTAAACACAGTTGTATGTTTCTGTGCTGAGCAGGAAAAAATAATTTTGTAAACCTTTGCAAATAATTCGCCACCTAATAGGTATTGAAGAAGGCCATAGTTAAGGTTATAATACCCACGGAAAAGTATGTTTATATATATAGATGGTTAAGGCAATGAATTAATTTGTAAATTTGATTGCTTGAAGGACTGTGCTGCACGTCATACACCGCATGATTGAGTTTGTCATACGCGAAGGGCCAATGTTTGAAGCGCTGATCATGAGCAGAGAAATCGACAATCCAATGTTTTCGTTTCTGTTCGACAACGAAAGCCCCGCTCACATATATTACCGGTGGAAGCTGTTCTCCCTACTGCAAGGCGACACTCCGACCGAATGGAATGAAAAAGAGTTTCGCATGTTTATAGATGGTCCCATATGGCGACCGCCTGTTGCCAATTTTTATACCCAAGGCATGGCCGATGAGTTAGTGGTGGATCCAGATGCTCCCGAAGTGCACAAAGGAGCCCTGTCCACAGCGTAATTTATTCACAAGCATATAAAATCCATTCGTCATCATTTTTACATATTTACAGACAACGTGACCGATTAGAGGACTTGATACGTCATTTAACGGCTGAACGGACACGCATTGGTGACGCTATGATATTTTGCATTGAGCATGCAGATGCCGCTGATGAAATTTGCGAATGCATAGCTGAATCTTTGGCCAATTCCACAACCAAGGCCTCAAAGAAAATTGCTCGCTTGTACTTGGTCTCTGACATATTGCACAACTGCACCGTAAAGGTGTCCAATGCATCATTTTTTAGGAAATCGTAAGTATGGCATGTGGCACTATTCTATTATAAACTGGTTGGATAATCATGTCCTTTTCAGAGTTGAGGGGAATTTATTGGACATATTCGAGAACCTGCATGCTTTTTACAACACCATCGAAAGTCGCTTAAAGGCGGAAGGTTTTAAAAGCCGTGTATTAAATGTCTTAAAAGCTTGGGATGAATGGGCGGTCTATCCTAAGGACTTTTTGGCACAATTGCGTTCAGTGTTTTTGGGAAAACAATCGGTTTGTATGGAAAAAGGTTTCATTCTGTGCAATATTCTCAATTTTGTGTCTTCGTAGAATGTACCACCTACTCCTCCACCTGAAGAAGTTAAAGAAGAAACGGAAGATATTGATGGTGCACCGTTGTCGGGGGATGAAAAGGAAGATGAAGACTTGGATGGCGTACCATTGGATGGTGCTGCCTTGTTAAAGGGTGTTTTAATGCGTGGCCTACCCGACACTCCGCAAAGGAAAACATCGTTAAGTCAGAGTCAAGACGTCAGCCAAGATGCAGACTATAACGATGATATTGATGGTGTGCCATGTAAGTTTACAAACTTGTGTAATTTTACAAACCTTTAATGTGGGTGGTCTTGTTATTTATTATGTCAGTGGATGAGGACATTGATGGTGTACCATTCGAGAAAGTGATTAATGAAGGGTCAGATTTGCCAGTAAAGACGGGCTTGAAAGGGGGCGCTTTTATACCTTCCAAGTGGGAGACGGTGGACCCGGAACAAGTGGAGGCCCAAGCTGTAACTACCAGCAAATGGGATACTTTGGATGCTGCAGAACCGTCGAAACTTAACAACAGTTCCAGTTCCGGCAATGATGATGATAACGATGCCGATAAATCGTCAAATTATGACGAATTGAAACGTAATCAATTGAGAGAACTGGAAGTTAAAGTTGTGCAATATCAAGACGAATTGGAATCTGGTGTGAGAGAACTAAAATCTGGTTGGAGCATAAGTGAACAAGTGGAACATTACCGCAAAAAGTTAATCAAAAAGGTAACAAAAAACAATAATTAGATATGGTAACGAGTATAAGTGCAATTATTAACTCCAGGAGGCGCGCAACGAAGTCGAAGATTCTCCAGGGAGTTTTTTGCAGCTTAAAGATCGCAAACGTAGCGAAAGTCCAGACACTACCAAGCGCTCGCGCAGTCGTAAACGTTCTCATTCACCGAACCGCAGGGATGTATCGCCGTCATCCAGCAGTAGGGGCAGTAGCAAGCTGTACGCTAAACGTCACAAGTCCAAAAGTTCCTCTCCTTCTCCACCACCACACCCACTGGATCGTATCAGCAAATCTTCCAAGTACGATAGTCCCCAATCCACTTCATCACGTTCGCGCAGGTAGAAAAAAGTCACACATTTTTAATAATTTTTTTTTTTTATTCTTAATACGTTTTGCTACCATTTATAAATTTTTTCACACAGATCATCTTCACCTAGTTATTCGCGCAGCGCAAAACGAGAGGAGCGTGATCATCATCGTAGTGATAAACACAAACATAAGCATAAACATTAAGAGTGTAAAAGTACAGATTTAATGGTCGATTTCTACTTCTTGTTTGTACACCTCAATAATATCCTCAATGATTTCCCAATGCTTGTCCTTGCTTATATCAGAAACGAAAGGCTAAATTAATAACAATTATTGATAATTATTAAAATTTTTCATAAATTTTTTTTCCACTCAAAAAACATACCGAATACCACATTGACGTCTCATCAGATTCATCCGTTAAAGGTATTTGTATGCCATACGTTTGTAATGACAGGGACAGACAACAAATGGCAATGTGTGTAGATTTATGATTGAGTATTTTGGGGCTGTGATGAAAGTCCTGCAGAAAGGAAACAGCCGTTTTCGCAAT
This sequence comes from Ornithomya fringillina, assembly GCA_963978525.1. Classification (NCBI taxonomy): domain Eukaryota; kingdom Metazoa; phylum Arthropoda; class Insecta; order Diptera; family Hippoboscidae; genus Ornithomya; species Ornithomya fringillina. The sequence goes on from OZ021694.1 coordinate 8,290,299, forward strand.
AGGCACTGAACTCCATATACTAGGACCCAACCAATCTTGCAATGTTTTCATATAATACAGCAAAAACTAAAACAATAAGAGTGCGTTTTGTTTAATTTTTTGGGCGATAAGTTAAGAATACATACTTTATGCGGATGTTCCATGTTTAGATCGAATTTAAGCGTGCGTGCTATTAATAGTTCAGCCTGGACAATGGCGTCGCGCATAGACCAATATTCATCACCCAACTCTAAGGGTGAAGCGCCTCTATTTAGTGTGCTATGTGCCACATTTATAACGTCCCGTATTTTAACAGGATCATCTTTAATTTTGCCAGCCAAATATAGTGATGAAGCCGCTATTAACTTAATGTAAAATATAATTTTAAAATATTTTTCACACAATTTTTTATTGCTTTTTTAAACATTACGTATTCATCATAGTCGGCGGTGTTAACTTCTCGAAAAAAGCGATGAAAAATTATGGCAGCAGCAGCCGAAGTTATGGGCTTTATCTCCAACTTAATGGCACATTCAAATAAAAAACGACTCACTACACCAGTTTTATCAATTTTCCTAAAAAAATAAACCATTTTTACCTGTAAATTACAACCAATGAATAGTTACAACAGAACCTGTAGTCCGTAAGTTTAATTTTCTGTAGCTTGCTTTCCAGTTTTCGATTTTGTAAAGAAAATACATCTACAATGTTTTTCATATTGCAATATATTAACGATAAAAATTATGCTCTTATTGTTTATTAACATATAATAACTTCAGTTTAATTTAATTTTTTTTACAATTTGATAAATTTTAGGAAGCTTTCTTGCATATGCATGCAACAAAGTGGATGTGCAGCCCAAACAGCTGATATGTTTATAAAGTATTATTCACATATATTGGCAACGCACAGAAAAAAAGATATGGCAACGTTAAACAGCGACACCGGCGAATGGCAAATAACTAATTTTTTGTTTTATAAAAACCCCATGTTCTATACCGGTTCGTTCAGAATCGAAATGTTGAGAGTTTGTTGAAGCCATTTTCTTGAAGTTAATATTCCGAATTATATAATTTGCAAAATAAAATAAAAACCATTGATCCCTTTATTTTTTGTAAAATGTTTCCGCCAATCTATTAATTTACATTTTATTCACTCCACCATGCCACCACTTGCCCAGATTGAATTTTTCAAGGCGCGTAAAATTTAATGCAGGACTCCAAGTTCACACTGCTGATCGATTCCGATGACAATTTTACCACTTGCAAAACCGTTTTTGCTTTGTATTGACATATTAACAAGAATATATTTCGAAATAATATAAAAGAAAACAACAACAACAACAACAACCATTTTAATTAAAAATATTTTTAAATTTTAACATGTTTATGAAGATATTAAATATTACATAAAATATAACAACATCCTTGTAACATGAAAAGGAATTTAATATGAGGGGAAGGAAATAAATATCGCTACCACGCATAAACACAAAGTTCTCATCGATTTTTCTATACAATACAAATTCATTCCGTACATGTTAATGGTAGTGTTTTTTAATACTTCCACGGGAAGGAAAAGGAAATAATAAAACTTGACAAAAAATTCAAAGAAATCAAAAGGTAAATATAAACTAGGAGAGGAATATAATAAAAAACGTGAATAATTGAAATGACCCTGAACTTGGAGTGTATTTGAAATTTGTGGTATTTTGTATATAATATAAAAATAAATGCAAAATGGCATTGGCGTAAGCGGCATCATACTAAGCAACTAAGCAAAATGAAATAATTATGACAAGTATAACAAATGAAAAATTTTCTCTACCATGTACGAGAATGTGTGTGAGTGCGCTAAATATGAAGAAAATCTTAAAAAAACAACTCAGTCGTATATATTTTTTTTTAGAGAATAACAAACATTAAAGCGACCATGCAATGTAAATGAACAGATAAAGAAAGTTTTTCAAGAAAATTGTTATAATCATTAAGCACCAATTTTATTACAATAATCTAATAAAATATATACGTGCTTGCGGGAGAAGCATGCAGTAAATATGTGTGCGCCATATGTTTATCTCATTACAAGTGTTGTGTGAATTAAATGGGAGGAGGACAGAGTGCTGTGTCTCTCTGCTATACATAGCCGTACAGCATGCATGTCCATATGAACGGTCTAGGTCTTTGTCGGTATATAATTGAGAGATGGCCGCAGTTTTTAAATATCGTTCGCCTTGGTCACTTGCCTCGAATACACAAACAAAAGATAAAAAAAAACAGAAACGAAATGTTTTTACATAAAATTTTCTTCTATATCAGAATCCAAAAAAATTCTGGATTATTTATTTAATAGTATTTAAATAAAAGTAAATAAATCAGGTGAAGTGTTATGGTCAAGGAAGTAGTAAACACCATCACAAAAAATGTATTAAAAAAATTTCAAAAAATATTCCACAAAAGTTTTCACACCAAAAATTATTATTATGAGCACTAAAAATAACTACATGCTACGGGACATATATTTATATAATAATTTTTGTTTGTTTTTTTTTTTAGCAAATTTCTTCACTAATATACGTTAAATTATAAATTATATGATTATTAATGTGGCAAGGGAGAAAGAAGAACAAACACAACGCGTTACATTTTTTTTTTATAAATTTCACCGATTTGCTATTTTGAGATAATTAGCACAATTTTGAAACCTATTTAGCATCATATACAAATTTATGGTAAAGAAGAATATGTTGTAATGTGTGTGCACAAGGTGATATAAAATAAATCATTATAACAAGTGTGTATTTTTAACATGAGAAAATTATGTTACATGCCATGCTTTGCATATTCAAGTCATTGCGCTCTACAAATAATTACACTCGTGTGTACATATTTATGTGTAATTAAATGAATACTAATAAGTGATAATGTTATATGCGGTCAAGCCCGATCATTTAGTACCCTCCACCACTTGGCTTCACAAACTTTAATTATAATTAATTTCGTTGAATCAAGGCTACTTGTATCGGATTATGTTAATGAAATATTTACCTCAAGGCAAAAAAAAAAAAAAAGCAAAAACCAAATTTTGTCTTAGATCAAATCTTAAATACTCTCAATATCTATATTCAACAAATGGGCGTGGCAGATACCTAATTATGGTCACTAATAGTGTATCAACGAATCAACTTCCACATCAGATGTTGCACATAAAAGGGATGATGATGATGAGGCACATAAAGGGATTGATCCCTTCGATATGTGTATCGAATTTCAACTTACTAGTTCAATTTTTGTAGCTACCAGATAGGATACAGTAGCTAAGTGGGCTAAGTCTTTGTCTTAGTAAACTCTTTCTGCTGTAGGACATGGGTTCAAATTCAGCTTAAGCAAAATGTTTAAGATTTTTTCAGCTGGAATTTGAACTCATGTGTCGCGTTGGATTCGTAACCCATCGACAGTTAAGAATATTACCATAAAAGTCGAGTCGTTGGTTCGACAGGCGAATGAGCATTTAAGCTTCCAAGTCGCCATATATTATTATAGATAGGTTGTTGTTAATTATAGGCGTGGCTTTCAATCGATTTCGTCCAATTTAAATAGCAATCTTCATGCAGAAATTAGGAATTTCTGTACAGCTTAATATTTCAAAATTTATCATCGCAAGAGTGCAAACAATAGATAGACAGATGGACGGACGGACATGTCTAGATGCACTCGATGCTATTCAAGATTACTTTAAAGAGTCTCTGACGTCTTCTTGTGTATGATGCAAATGGAATAGCAAACTTTTGAATACCTCCAATCTTTTGTGGAGGGTATAAAAATGGAAGAACTACTGTTAACACTGAGGCTAATATTTACGTTGGGATTTTGTTTTGTTTTACGATCGGTTCAAGAGGTACAATTGTTTTATTTTGATAGTAAGAGTGAACTTTAGTGAAGCTAATGAATCATGAAGCTAATGAATCGACTGAGAAAATCAACTTTATTACAATATGGTGGGGCGGTATACCAAGTTTGTTATTCCATTTGCGACAATAGCCATTTATCTGGCTGTTGGAATGCTTACGATTTAAAATTTTGAGAGATTTCGTAAGAACATTTTCAATATTTGAATGCAGGATCTTATTTACATTTTGGGGAAATGCATTAAAAGCCGTGCCCACGTTTACAAATTGAGTTGGGAAGTTTGCTTTGGCAAAAATATTTACTATATATTTAGTCTTTAGAGACATCTGATAAAAATGGTCACGCCCGCATATTACAAAAAGTCTTATGTTGTGTCTCATACGGTGATACTTAATACAATTATTAATAGAGAAGGTAATCAGGTACTTGCCACGCCCTCTGTGTATTGATAAATGTAGGGCATTTAAGATTTGGCCTAAGCTACACATATTTAGTTCTTTTAATTATCAAACCTTACCTTTTTTTCCGCATATTAGAGAGTCATCTTGACAAGTACTAGAAATTTTACAACAAATACACAAGAACAGCTTTTTTTAATGGAAATAAAATACACACAATACAGCAACAGAAGGAATTGCTTTATTGTCGACTAAGCACCAACACTACCATATATCCTAAGTAAAAAATAAAAAAAAATTTTAAAAAATTTACCAAAACAATTAATAATTAAAAAAAAATCAACCAAATGCCAACCAAAAGTCAAACATCCAGCAGCAGTCGAAGAGCACAGCCGGCGGGGTATTTTAACGAAGGCCTTAGTTCGAAGAAGACTGCATTCATTATAGTAACAGTGGTGGGCTGTATAGCGATATTATGGCCGAAAGTAATCCATCCGATGATGTTCGGTGGTGCCTCCTCCCCTAAACCAAATTATAAAGAGTCTCAACCGAGTCCAACTGGTGGTAGGTTGTTTATCTATATAATTATATAAAATATTCTTTCCAAGCAATGACTTTTTTTTCCATTTATTTTTCTTTTTTTTTTTTTACGTAAATATCTTTGATTTGTTGTATGGGATTTGTTTGTGTGCGTATGATTTTGTTATTGTGTGTATGTGTGCGTGTGTGTTTGTTTAGGCTGTTGTGAAGTGGTGCTTAATAAGGATGAATTTTACAATATATCAGAGAAAGGCGTCTCCCCACCAACACCTTCATCAGTAGAGAACGTTTATGGTCCTCACTTGTATCGTAAAAGTTTAAATGTGTATACGGGCGAAATAAGTGCGTGTTAAGTGTTTGTTAAATATTATAAACATTTTGTACTTTTTATTCATTATTATTATTATTCTACTAAACACGTTACATAACAACTGTTAATTAATTTTTGCTAATATTATGTAAACAAAGCAAATAACAAGAAAATGTTTACGACTAACGCTTAAATGTGTGTGCGTTTGAAAAGGTTTACCGTTTCTCGGCTGCAATAAATGAAAGAAAAAGTCTTCGTTACGCGGTGTGATTTTGTGAAAAATTGAAAGACGTACAGACGTACACATTGAATTGAAAACTGAATAGAGATGCTGTGCATTTCTGTGCATACTCGTATACTTACATGTGCTTGTGTGTTTCTTAATTTATTTGTTTTCCATTAAACATTTTTCCATGCTTTCACTTTTGTTTCTTTTTGTTGGCGTCTGTGCATAAGTTTAGTTTAATAATTTAATCTGTCTTATGTTAAATGTTAAATGTTTTTTCTTTTATAGTTATATAGTTTTTATTAAAACTAATTAGAGACTGGATATATATATTGTATATATAAAAAATAAAACCATGAAATGAATATTTATAAATCAAGAATAACAAGTAAACAAGTAAGAAAACCAAATTTGGCTTAAGCCAAATCTCAAATACCCTCCACATGCATAGCGGTGGGCGTGGCAAATATATATATATATATATATATATTGCGCCCTCTAATTGTGCTTCAGCTTGCAAATCTACTTTTATGATGGATTTGTTTTTTGGAATTAATGGGCGTGTATGTCATCCGACTATGACCATTTTTGGCACATCGATGGAGGGGATAACTATAATTTTGTGCACCAACTCTACAGTTCAGAGGTAAATTTTTGTAGCAGATAAAAGGTTTTTGTTGATTGTGGGCGCGTCTATTAACCGACCACACCCATTTTTGATATAGCGATGGATGGGATAAATATAGATAATCGTAATAAATTTCAACTTTTGTGGCACATAAATAATTTTTTATCGATTGTGGGCGTGGCTGTTGAACGATTTTGTCCATTTTAAATAACAATATACGTGCAAAGCTAGAAGCAGGCGTGGTGGAATAGCGCACTTGTGCAAAATTTACAAAACTCCTTTTCTATGCAGAGTCCGACGTGTACGTTGTTACGTGTTATATACAGTGTTAAAGAGTGTAATAAAATATCTGCCACACCCTCGCTTTCATATTTGGTCTGAGCTAAATTTCGTCATTGACTTCCTAATTGTTTAATCGCTAATTTTTGCTCCCTTAAATTTTATAAATCACCATTAAACGATTATGGTGAAATTCGGTTATTGTATGGATTTCTTTAATCGTTAAATCTAGTCTCTGATTAAGATTATTGAATTTTCTTATAAAAATTTTCGTTTATGTGTATATGACAAGGCATACGTCAAGAGAGACCAGCGCATATGCATCCAGATGCTGTATATCAAGCGATGCGTGAACGTGGTCGTGCCATACCACCCACCCAAACAATACCCATTGTGGAGCGTAAAACGTCACCTAGCAATCCACCCCCACGCATCATAGACGGCAGAGTAAGTTTTAAATGAGTCACTCTGTCTATTTCATTATATGTTTGCAAAAATCAATCCCACATCGAAGTGAAGAGAATGAGAAAATTTTATCAAATTTTTAGCTGCATCATCCTACGTCACAGACTAATTAAAATCTTAATTAATTATATAAAAAAAAAAATATAATTTTATTGAAAGCAAACATATTCATGGTTAAAAATATCACACAATTTATTTGTTGGCATCTAGTCTGTCATTTTTAATCAACACAAACACAAACACGCCCATGCTTACGCACACATTAGTTACACCTGTATAAACTATTTTTATTGTACAATGTGTTTATGTGATTGTTTTGCATTTAGCCTGGTCCGGTACCTGGTATGCGTCCACCTATGGGAGCCGGTGCTTTACACCAACCCCAACCAAAAGGCAGCAGCATGGGCATTATTATGCCTTTATATACAATCGGTATTGTGGTATTCTTCGGCTACACTATTATGAAGGTTAGTTCTGTTATATGTATTTGATATATGGTTTAGTGCATTGGTTCCCAACCGGTGTTCTGTGAGTTTGTTAAAATTGTAAAAGTTGTGGTTTTTGTTCATTGTATCGTTTGGTGAAACTCACTAAATTAACATAACTTTTATAGATAGTAGTAAAGAAGCCTATACCAAATCCTCCCTATGGACCGGCACCTTTAGATCCCAATTTCCGTAAAGATGTGTTTGGCCATGAAAACGGCAAGCAGTTGGATGATTCCAAGTTGGGTAAGTTAACCATAAAAAGTAAAAAAAAAGTAATCAAATCTTGAATATTCACCACCGAAGCACCAAAGTGTTCTGAGGAGTACGATTGTCAAATTTTAACTTGCTATCTGTCATACTTTATGAGTGATTTGTAAAAAAATTCGTTCAATAAATCAGTTTTTCATCCAGAGGGTGTGTCTTTTGTTAGCGTAGAGTAACCACCAATACTTTTGTCAACGATAACGCATTTGTATGCAGACAGACGGACAGACAGACAGACATGAGTAGACCCTCGGTATTCAAAAGCTTTTTTAAAATTTATATACTTCAAAGCCTGGGCGTTGAAAACTTGTTGACAAAGTAGTTTATACCCTCAACCCTAGGGTGGTGGGTATACAAGAGTTTATCACGTTCCCCGCTTTAAATAAATACAATGCAAAAAAACCTGAACTGGTATATAAAAGTATTTTTAAAGTGCATCATATTTTTAGATACACGCGTAATAGATTTTTGTTTATATATCTATTTTGTTTTTAATCGAAATGCAAAAACCCAAAATATATAAATTAAGGATGGCGCGATCATCAGACAAGTAAGCATTTTTACTGACTTGATGATTATGATTTTTGAGGAGGCAATTGCAGAGAGAGAGAGAGAGAGAGAGAGAGATTATTTATATAATTTGGTTGATAATCATTTTTAAATTATGTCCTTTGAACTTGTTTACGTATGTATTTATCTATTTAAGGCTGCTTTCAATGTTTTTCTCTATCAAAATAAATTAAAGCACTCCCCACCTCTGCCGCTCATTATAATTAATTTTCCACCTATATATGGATGCATTCATTATGTATGCATGTATGTATAATATGTTGTCCATTACATACATACATATATGCTAAATGTACTCTATGATTATCTTTCTCTTCCTCTTTTGATTGAATAACTTTTACTTTTTTTTCGAATAATTAATTCAATAATTTTAACTAACATTTACGTTAATGAAAATCTATAAAAAAAATTAAAAACAACAACAACAACAAAAACAAAAAAAAATATACGAATACCAAAAACGAACTTCAAAAAATTTTTAGGAAACAAATTGTCCAGTCAACGTGAATCTTCCCATTGCAATGGAAATGATCTGTATAATGTTAGTATGGCAGCGACCAATGTGGCCACAAATTTATCGGCATCATTAAAACAACAAAAACAACAATCAACTAAAAGTAATTTATTGGCTGGTAGTACAATGTTAATAGAGGAAAACGAGCAATTGATGGAAATTGAAAAATTACGCAAAAAACTGGAGGATACGGAGAAGGCAATGGCGAAATTGATTGCCGAAATGAACTCTGATCAATATGAAGCTAAGGTTAGATTTGGCATAAAAAACCATTCCCTTCTCTATCTCCATCTCCATTTTTATTTCTGTGTCTCTCTTTCTATCCTTATCTTTTCCCCATTTTTAGTTCCCTTTTAGTTCATTTTGAGTTTTAATAATTTATTATATTGTATTTTTTTTATTTTGTAATAATGAATCAAGTGATGGATTATTGAAAGAATTTGTTTTTATTGTTAATTGCTTTTCATTTTTCAAGATGGTTGCCATCAATTTTATAAAACGTCTACAACAACAATTCCATTAATACTCGCTCGTACCATCATCGGCTTGACTACATAACAATAATAATTCAACTAACGAAACAACAACAATTTCTTTAGAATATTGAACCGATATTTTCATCCATTTCAAATCAATTATAAGTAAATTGGAACAACATCTTATTTATTGGCATGTACTATATTATATTATATATATTAAGATTACGATTTTTCTTCTTATAACATTTATTGCTTTTCAAAACCAAATCAAATAATCGACTAACTGATAGAGAGCAACAAAGTCTCATTGCTGATGGCATGTTAAAATATTCGATAATTAGTATGCATTTTTTTTTTTTTTTGTTACAAATCAACATTAATAGATCGCCTAGGGGACATAATTTAAAAATGATCGTTTCTAGTTTTTGAAAGAAATCAAAAAATCATTTAGTTTCTAATTGTGCAGCGAACTCTTGATTAATTTTTTCACCTTCTCTTTTTTCCATGTGGCCTTAAATACCCAAATGCAAAATGATATATAAAATAAAAAATAAAAAGTTGTAACAGCTATACAAGGCTTAATTGATGCTGCCGATGAAGAGTTAAAATTACGAGAAACTTCTACTAGTGACACCCATAAGGTTAGCTTGGATAATACTCGTAAAAGAGAGAGAGAAAGAGAAAGGCATTCGTTTCTATATGAATAAAACAACTTATATAGTCCAAATAGTCGGTTATGTACGACCATTTAATACCCTACACCACCTAGTTCCACAAGTCCTGTTTTCAGTTTAGATTATTTGTATCGTCAAGTGCAAGGCACCGTCATGTAAGTCACTTTGTAGTATGAAACGGTATTCTACAAATGGTTTAATCAGGTCAACACTCTTATGCCAATTCTTCAACTAATTTTGCTTAAAAAATTTTAAGATTATGCAATTTTTTGCACACAAACTTACCTGGACAGATGGACATGCTTAAATCGATTCAGATTTTAATTCGGAGTCGATCGGTATAATTAAAAGTGGGTTGTGGCATTTGCCGTTTATGAGTTACTAAACATCCGTTCAAGTGGTGCAGGGTATAAAATGCAAAACGAATGATTTTAACAATTTTTTGTTTTACCTTTTTGTATGTATGTGTGTGTTTTTATGCGTTCAGTTTACTTTAATTTGTTTTCAAATTTTTTTGGGAAAGTTCTGAACTAAATGATTTAATTTTGTTGTTTATGTTTTCATTTATTTAAATGCAATATTTATTTAATTAATTAATATAATTTACACAGTTGATTAATTAATTGCTTTGATATTGTTTTCTTGATAAAACATTAACTACAATTGCTTTGCATATGTGTATGAATTAATTAATTTTTAATTGTTTTTCTAAAGAGAACCAACGAAAAGACGATAATCACGAATCGAGAGGACATTTCCAATGGGCATGCACATACTGTTAGTAATGATCATTTAGTTGTAGATAATATAAAAGCGGATGTGGCAACAAACAAAAAAAGAAACATACATGACAATACGGAGCGTACGGTAGCGGTAAGTTAACGTGTTTCCTTGGTGTTCTTTATTCTATTTTTTATAAATGTCATATATCTTAGGTTCTTGGAATGGAAATAACAGCCAGTTGTGAAGGTGGCCAGAAATGGTCTGGTCGCCCTCCACCTTCTATTCTATTATCCCACCATGAACATGTAAGTCACGCAAAATTTGCATTTTATTATCCCTCCACTCTTTTTTTTTTATGTAATGTTTTTTTATTTATAGTCCAAACTACTTGAGGATGAATTGCCAGAACCAAAATCGATATATTTAGAAGGCACATTGGCTCATGATTCTCAAATATTGGTGGCGGACTCGGAAATTAAACAGGAAACAGTTTTTGACACTGAACTTAATGGTTCTATTGAAGAACCGGCTGTAAGTTTCCTGTAAACACATAATAAATCTTTTAAATTTAATACATTTCTTTTCTCTGCTTTTCTCTAGATTGTACTTAGTAGTAAAATGACATTGTCATTAATTAATTTGGATAACATATTAGATAAAAGTCATGCAACTGAAATTGATAGCCCTTTGGCTGATGATATTGAAATTATAAGTCACGATGATAATTAATGCATACAACATATTGTTAACTCCTATTTTGTTATATATACGAAGGAAAATAATTTAGAAAACCGCCACTTAAGGGGTGAAATGTATTGTTGCCAAATCGTTTTTAGTTATTATACAAATATTTATATTATTGTCTCCTCAAAAACGAATTTTGTCTTGCATTTCATTTGTTAGATTTTTATGCTTTATGATGTACTTACTTACTTACATTTTTCGAAAAAGCAAAACGTATGAAATTGATATCATTAATTGTAGTATTTCCTGAATTTCCTGTTCGATATTTTAGTGTTATCTATACGAAGTGAATTATTAGTAAATGTTTATTTGAAAAACAAATCGTTCATCAACTGAAGATGTGGTAATAAAACTTAAATCATATTCACATAATTATTCTAATTCGTTTTATTATCTAAAATAATTGACGTTTAACTTATTTTTTTTATTTAATTTTTCTATTTAATTTCATATATGAAACTTATGATCAAGCGGAACTATTCCATCTTCTTCTACATTTGCTTTAAAATCCATTCACAGAAATGGATGACTTTTCTAAACTGAATTGTGTTATACAAACATCTGTTTCATAACTGTGATTGTGTTATTGTTTTCTCTGCAATTACGTAAAAACGGCAGATTGGAGAATAATTTGCAAAAATTTGGATTTTTTTAGATGCATCTTTGAAAAATTTATAAAATTTATACACTTAAAAAAATATTTATTGTGTGTATTACAATTTATAATTAACAAGTAAAAAAAGCTAGTGTAAGAACCGAAGGAATAGTAGAACATGATTGGCTCTGTTGGAATAATAGTGTTTCTTTGTAGGCGACATCATGATTTTAACAAAGGCCGGTTATTACGATAAGCCAGAGGGGCAGGATATAGCTGGTAAAATGATGGCCACTAACACATATGCTGCAATGGCTGGTTTTGCTTGGTCCACCGTTGATGTACTTTTGATAACACACCCCAAAGGCTACTTACCGACTTTGGCACGTTTCGCTTATAACATGGGCCCTATGATGGGTATGGCTTCTGCTTTTACATTAACCACATATGCGGCCACCAATTTAAGGGGTAAAGATGATAGGTATTCAATAATTATTCGGTGGAAAGTTTTTAATTTTTGTAGGCAAAATCATTTAATGCTAATATTACAGATTTAATTACTTTCTGGGTGGTATGGCAGCTGGTGGTATTTATGGTGCTTGGAAAAAGTGTCACGTAACAGGTCTTACTGCTGGTTTATTCCTAGGCAAGTACATGCTGTTTCGTTCTTAATAATTTATTTAATATATTTTGTTTTAGGTCTTGCTGCTACAGTGAAAAAGCTATCTAAAATTGAGGGTTGGGAGTTCTTTCCGGATCCCAAACATTATAAACAAATGCTTGTAAGGGAGTATGATTGGTCACTAATGAAAGGTCCTCCAAAAAATTGGAGCACTGGAGAAGAACAAGAAAAGTAAAAAGATCGTAAAAATTAAAAAAAAAAAAAAAATGATAAAGTTTGACACGATTAAATCAATGCGAGTGAAACTATTGTGTAGTGTTATTGAATTAAACGCTGTTGTCTAGTTTTAACTCTCAATGGCGCTCTTTTCTATTAATACAGTTAGAGTTTATGATGCACAATGTTACACACTTTAGTTTTATTCACAATGCAGAGAGAATATGTGGTTTATCTTAAAACGCTTTCGTAACTAAAGGTCATAAAATGATTGTACGCAAACGTATTTTGCCGTGTCGTCTAATTGATTGGCTATGCTTTATATTAATTAGCGTTTCGGTGCCTTTAGTATTTATCTCTGAAGTTATTGTTATATTACCGGCAGTACACGACACTGGCACCTTTTTGCATACTTTTACTTTTTGTGTAGCCGTTTTCTTGATCTTTAATATTAAGGGTAACTTTTTGGCCTGTTTACTAATTGATACAAGTGTTGATCGTAAGTAGTGATTAATTAAAAAAAAAAGTGATTTAATATTAAAAATTATTTATTTCAGCTAATGAGCAAATCCCGATAAATGCCAAGCGACTGGGATGGCATCATTGTACTAAATGTCAACGTTTAGTTCCACCAAGAAGTTGGCACTGTTCGATTTGCCGTTTGTGTATTTTGAAGCGAGACCATCACTGCGTATTTTTAGGTACTTGCATAGGCCATCAAAATCATCGATATTTCATTCTCTTTACTGTGTACCTCTTTATTGGGGCTGGTTATGCTCTTATTTATAATTCCTGGTATTTATGGTTTATTAAAGCTAGTACATATCGGAACGGGTTGGCTGTGCTGAAAATGATGTGTCCATTACTAATGTTGGTTCATGGTAGCTCTTGGCACAATATGCTTCTGTTGTATTATAACCTCAATTTATTAGCTTTCTTTTACAGTACAATACTGTTAGTTTACCATGTCCCAATAGTTATGAAATGTGGTGTTTGCTTTGAAAAATCAAAAGGCTATCCTTACAATACGGGCAGTTGCAGCCGTAACCTTGAAATGATATTTGGGAAGCGAAAACATTTGGTTTGGCTATCACCTCTATTGATAAGTGATTTACCCAATAATGGAACGCAGTGGTCCTTAGAATCGGAATATGTTGTAAATAAAAACCGCTAATCTTTAATTGTATTTATGGAGGGTGGGGTGGTGGTAGATAAGTTGAAATAACCGTACGAAGTGCCGCACTACTATTGCGCAGTGCAACACTAGACATGGCAACACTATTATTGGCAGTTAAGTTGACAATTACAGTTATTTGATAGGAGTGCAAGAGTTTTATGTTACTGCTAAGCGCTTAACAATTTTTTTTCGGTACATTGAAATTATTTTTGAGTGATTTTGAAACAAGATGAATAAATATTTTCTAAATGACAACATTAAACCAAAAACCGTGTTTGAAGGAAGTATTTTTGCGGTTACGATTATTTTAATGCCCATTACGTTTATATTTGAGTTGTGCGTGGTGCTGCCATCCTTCCATGAACCGGGCACTTTCACTTATATATTCACCTGGATTGCCGCCACATTTATACTTATCAATTCTGTTGGCAATTTGATGTTGTGCATGCTGCAAGATACATCCATAAAAAGTGAGTCTTTGAATCTCTAACAAAACACACACACGCGCACTAATGCATACATTTTTGGCATTGTTTAGACATTGTGTTGATGCCACCGTTGGAAGAAGACTTGCGCCGTAACTGGCGTTTTTGTGAGCATTGCCAAGTATTGGCACCACCCCGTTCTTGGCATTGTGACACCTGCAAAATTTGCATTTTAAAGCGCGACCATCATTGTTTGTTTACTTCTTGTTGTGTGGGCCATCGCAATCAGCGCTACTTTTTCATGTTTGTGGTGTATATCTGTCTTGGCGGTATTTATGCGTTTTGTTATAATTCTCTGTACATTTGGTGGCTGAATGCTGATACGTACTTGAATGGCTGGACTCTATTAAAAATGTTTGCCCCTTTCCTCACGTTAATTAGAAGCGTTTCCTGGACCAATATTTATTTAGTCATTTACGAAATCAATATAATGGCTATGCTGTTGGCTACAGGAATGTTCTTATATCATGGCAGTCACATGTTGAAGGGTTCGGTTACTCACGAACGCAGCAGCAATACATACGATTTGGGTTGGAAGGAAAATTTAGCAATAGCTTTGGGTGTGCGTTGGTACTTGGTGTGGTTGTCGCCTTTCTTAAAAAGCGAATTGCCACATGATGGCATTTATTGGGACAATTTGTTGCAGAGCACGTTAAAAAACCGTTAAATTATTAGAGTAACACTTATTTATATATTTCAGTATTTTATAATTGTACACCACATATCACTTATACTGTTAATGTTTATTTTATAAATAGAATAAATTGAATCATATTCGATTTTACGATTTTAGAAAACTATCACCGATTAAAGATTTCATCTTGGACAAGTGCTCCTCGTTTAGGGTGAAACCTTTATGTATCAGTTCGGCCAATTCTTTATCATCCATTTGGTTTTCTGTAGCATATTCCAAACATAACAGGGCTTGCGAGGGTGATTTATTAACAATGCAAGCTTCCATGAACTCTTTCAAACATTGATCGTTTGGATTGCCGGGTATAAGATGCTGATTTTCATCAATATATGTAAATACCTCGACTGCTGTTTCATAGTTGCCGCCTCTTACTAGCAGAACAAGAATATCTCCAATCATTTGCCCTGTGAAAGAGATTTGCTGAATTCTACTTCTCGCTTTGGATTCTTCAATCTTTCTATAAATGTCCAAAGCGACTTTGGCAAATTGTGCGGGCAGCTGTTGTTGTGCCTGCTGGCTAATGTCTGGTTTATTTTCCACCATAATTCTTAAAATCCTCAAAAATAAAGATTCCCGATTATGATCGAATATTAACATATCTGACCATATGCGAGGCACCAAATCTATGGCAGCATTCATTTCAATCATTTTTAAGATTTCCTCCATTATGCCAGGCTCGGGTGTATAAATGTTGGGCACTAATAAATCATACGTTGTCATAAACTCCTCCACGGTTGCTGTTTGGCTGAGCAAAACAAACAGATGGCGATAATAAATGGTTTCTTTATAACTATCACCGATTAAATCATAATTTTTTCCTACATGTAATAACTTATCAACTCTTTTGGCCAATGTTATATCGTGCAAATGGTTGCGACACACATCCATTGCTGTGGTAAAGAAAAATGTATCTTTAGGATGTTGTATGGTGAATTCTCGGCCTTCAATCTCATTCAATATGTCCACAATTACATGAGAGACTGGTGCTCTGTCGCGACAAAATATAATCAAAATGTAGTAATAAGTAGCCAAACTGGGTGTTATGTTTAATTTCTTAAATTCCGCCATTACGCTTAAAGCTGAATTGCGTGCCATTTTGTAATTGCCAAATGTACTGATACAATCTAACAAAGTGTTTAATGTGGTTAAATTCGGTTGTAATTGTTGTTCATTCATTTGTTGCAACAATTCACGGCACATATCCCAACGTTGATCAATCGAGTCCTTAAGATAGTGTACAATCGATATAATGGAATTAAAAGTGTTGGTATCCAGTTGTAATTGTTTTTGCAAAGCTTCTTGAAATAAAGCATAAGCTCGTTCAGCCTGAAAGCAAATATATGTTTGTCAACAGTATGTTTATGTATATATTTTCAAAGTGCAAAACCCACCTGATAATACTTGGCCATGCCACGTATTAAGGCAGCGTATGTTTCTTTTGTCTTTGGTTCAATTTCAGCATACAACTGTTCGGCTAAATCGCCATCTTTCCAAGTTTTACGGCTACGATCTCGTATTTCATTGTTTTCTTTAAACCAGCGTTCTTCATATAAATCACTTGGCATGGGCTCCTCATTGTTATAGAAGCAGACAAGTTCCAATAGTTGTTGTTTTGTTGTATCGTTTACCGTTATGTTTTTTTGTTTCATCAATTGATAAACGAAAACAGCATCCTTCAATTCGCCACAATTGATTAATTGGTCAAGGGTTTGCTGTGTCACTTCGGAGTCTTCGCTGAAAACCATTTTCGGGGCAAACGCTTCAATGGGCGGATCAGCTTCTTGATGCTAAATGGTAGATCACTTTGTATAATAATCTTTTGGACACTAAATATATCCTAATTACCATAAATAAATCACGATGCTGCTCTCTAATCCACATGGCTGCTTTCTTGCCCGACTCCTGAGCCATTGCATATGTACGTTTCGCTACATTAGACATGGGTATCAGATAGGGATCGTCATGATATTTGTAATGGGGTGCTGTGGGATCTCTACCCACAGTAGCGGCCAAAGCGTGCAGAATATCGGTTGGTGAACGTTGTATACGTTTTGGTATCACAATTTTCTCTTTGGCAATTGTTGGTTCTGCTTGCCTGTTGCTTAATAAACGTTTAGTAATATAATTGGGGAGTTTAAAACGTCTCGTAAAGTACATTTTAATTCAAACCAAGAGAAATTGGAATTATTTTTTATTTTACATGAAACTTGAGGTTAGTTTCTATAAAACAGCTGTTATTTAAATGCCATACCTCATGCAGCGAAATAATGCATGCAGTGACACATTTGGGTGTAAGAGAATACTTTACGAAAATATATATCGTACGATATACCAACAAGTGCTTTGAATTTAAAGATAAAAAAAAGTTTGAATTAAAAAAAACAACAACTATATAATAATGGACCGTTACAAGTACAAGACATAAAATATATATAGTTGCGTACCTGCGAAGGGTATTTGAAGGCTTCATTAAACTGTCTGGCGTGAGCGCAACTATTTTGTTTGATTTATATTAAATTTCTTTTGCCAAAGCCAATCAGTTGTTGGCTTTATCTTAATCGAAAAGGTTGATTTTTTTATACATACCGTTATGAGACCTATTTTGTACATTGATATACGCAGTCCACCAGTACGCAGTTGCTTAATGTTAATAAAATTGTTCGACATTGATGTGGACGTGAAGGAAATTGATTTATTTAAAGGAGAACAATTGCAAGAACAATTTAAAAAGGTTGGACATGAATTAAGTAATTCTGTAAATAATACACACATATACACATATGTGTATAACACTAAACAAGTATTGTCATACAAAAATTGTTGATCTACTAAATAATTCGATGCTTTGTTTACACCGCTTGCGTTTCAGATAAATCCAGCTCATACTGTACCAACGTTAATTGATGATGACGTAATTTTAACCGACAGTAAAGTCATTTTAATACATTTTTGCGAAATATATCAAAAACACAGAACAAACAAGATGACGTTATGGCCGCAAGATTATAAGCAACGTATGCAAGTTTTAAATATGCTTTTATTTGAAGGTACTGTTCTATTTCGTAGAGATAGCGATTTTATGGTAAGTGTATATTTTACATATTTTTAACACTTATTAACATAAGTGTTGAAGGTTTATAAACATCAGCTTTTCGCTACAAGTCTAATTTCAAATGATCCCAGCTGCCGTCCCAGTGGTCCGATCAAGCTCAAACTTGCACCAATGAATTCGTATTTTAAAAATCTATTAATTGGCAATATTCAAAATTAAATTTTTTTAAAATTAATAAAAAAAAAAATAAAAAAAAAAGGCTATAGCCTTTGTAAAATGGCGAATGGAGAAAATTGACCCAAAAAATGGCAAACAGTAATCAGCGTCCGATTGAACTGAATCTTGTCTTAATTGAACATTATAGTAAACGGAATAATTGTGTCAATTGGCTCCCTACCATTCGCAAGTTCATTATTAATTAAGAGCAAATGGCTGAAGCTAAATTCAAAAGTTTTCGAAATAATTATACATTTTGTCATGAGTGATATTAAACCAGCGTGGACGATCTTATTTAGAAATGTTCTAAACAAGTCCCTGTTTACTACAATCATTCATTCATTCATTCATTAAAATGAAGATAAACTTTAAAATAAAAAAAATATCGCTTCATTAATGACGAGTAAAAATTTCCCCGTTAAACTTTAATCAAAATATTGTTTCCTACACTCTTCTTCTTTTCTTTTTCAGTCTGAAATTGTACGTAACACTTATGCAAATACTAACATTGATTATCATCAACGTAAAGTGTTTGAGGTTTATGGCATGCTGGAGCAGTACTTAATAAAAAACACTTTCATAGCAACGGAAAATGTAAGTTGAGAAATGAGTTTTTTTCTTTTGTAAATAATTTATTTATTATATTACATTGCAAACAAATCTCATGTTTCATTTATTAGATGACTATAGCTGATCTGGCTGTGGTTACCACACTCAGTACATTAGATCTTATAATACCTGTGACTGCCAACCAATGGCCCCTGCTGTTTAAATGGTTTGAATATATGAAAACCCTAACTGTATATGATATTAATTGTAAAGGCTTAAATGAATTGAAAAAGAGTTTAGAATTATTTGGTAAATTTGAAATTTCAAATAAAATTTAAGAAACAAACGAAAGGTTGGATCAGATTCTTTTTTCTTTAAATGAATAAACCCAATATTTCGGGATTTCATGAAAATAAAATGATAAACTATAACAGTTTTTAAACCATTCATTTCAGAAAAATAATCTCCTTTCAAAACCGTATCATTTTTAAAACTCCTATTCCTTTAACTTGAACGTCAGAGCCTTTAACGTAAAAGAGACTCTACAAAGTATATACGTTTGCCTTTACGTCCGTCTGTTCGTCCATTGTTAAAATGATAGTCGATGAAAATGGTAAAATACTGAAATTTTATATCAACATTTCTAGTTTCTTCTTATTTGAAGGGGGCAAAATGGGTCAAGTACCACAAACACAATTGGAAAGAAATATCTCTATCAACTTTAAAAATTTCGTACACCTATTTATAAATAGTTGGATCGATAGGGCAAACACAACAGGTTGGATACAGATGTGCTCACAATTTATAAAAAATTTATAAATTTTTAATTAAAGCGCAATGCCTAAAGTATAGAGAGCGCTATCAGATACCTGCTACACCCGGGGGTTATGTGTATATCTGAAGAGGGAATGTTTATTTTAAGTAAAAATGACTGATTTTGGAAATATGCATACAAATAAGCCGTTGCTTTTGAAAGTTTAATTATTACATCTTCGGTATATAACTGAAGTATGGAATTTTACGTAAACTGGCAAAGTAACTGGAGCTTGTGAAGCGAAGCGCGCAGAATCAATATTTATTTCGCTTTACTTCTAAAAAACGATTCAGATATTTGATATACAGAGTATTAATTAACGCTTTAAGAACAAGTCTTTTTTTATATCAATATGTTATGTAAAAAGTTTTCTTTTATAGATATTTCATTATAGCATATACGGATAACAATTATATTTGATGAACAAATAAATAAATCAATGTAACATCACGCTCATCTGTGGACCAATGCTTAAAAGATCAAATTTAAATGAGACCCACGAAAGAAGCCTAGTAGTGTAGAGAATTACATGATGGCTCTTGATCGATTACTTCACTTTTCACTACGTATTAAAATTGTTGGTTCCGCTAGAGAAATTTTCTTTATAATAGAAAACTAGTTTGTAATTAAAACACTCAGTTTGTTTCCTTCAATATCATTAATAAATATTTACGTTTAACTTTTCTTGACACTCATTCACTTGAAGTGTATCGTAATCGCAAGAAGTCAACATTGCACTTTGATTCCAACTATAATGAGATCTATATTGTATATAGATAAATGCAGTGCACCCGTACGTAGTTGTTTAATGTTAATTAAACATCTGAATATGGAGGTGGAACTAAAGGAACTGGATTTATTCAAAGGAGAACAATTGAGAGATGACTTTAAAAAGGTTACTAAGAGTTTACAATTTGTATTGAAATGTAATTAATTCCATGTTATGCACTCAACCAACCAATTTCATTTTGTTTTCAGGTAAATCCTGCACATACAGTACCCACTCTTGTTGACAACGATTTGACCCTAACAGATAGTCATGCAATACTAATACATTTGTGTGAGAGACATCAAACAGACAGTAGTCGAAAATTATGGCCAAAGGAGTATAACCATCGCATGAGGGTCTTAAATCTGTTACTCTTTGAAGTTTCTGTTTTATTTCGGCGTAATAGTTACATTTTGGTAGGTAATGAAAAGAGGAAAGAAGGAAAGTATGCTTAATAAATATTAAATATTTTGATTGCATATCCAGTCGGAGATATTTTATAAGAGTTACAAAAATGTTGATGTAAAATTTCATAAAATTAAAATTTTCGAAATCTACAATATGTTGGAACAATTTCTAAGCAATAATGAATTTATGGCCTTATCTTATGTAAGTGATAATGATAACGATTCAAAGATTTTATAATAATATTTATTACATTCAATATGTTTCTTAATACCAGATGACAATTGCTGACTGGTCGATATTAAGCAGTCTTAGTACATCAGATTTGTTCTTTCCTGTCACAAAAGATCAATGGCCGTTACTTTATCAATGGTTCATGTATATGAAATCGCTTCCTGAATACGATATTAATCGTGAGGGTTTGAAAAAACTACAAAAATCTCTGGAAATTATAGGAAAATGTCAACTTCCTGTAAAGAATTAAACTTTGAAATAAAGAAATGCTTATAAAAATGACGGTATGTCCAGTTCGAGGACACTACTGTGCTCTGTATTATAATTTGAATGGCAGAACCAGTTATCATTTATCTTATAAGGTCACATTTTAAAAAATTGTCACTGTTTACAACAAAGAAAGGTCTGAGCCGAATCAAAATTGCAACATTCAGATTTTATTTATTTTTGTTAATAAATATATATTTCTATATAAAAATGGATAAAAAAACTATATATATATAGAAGGGGGTTACAACGGTAGATTGGGTGTACATTGTTGATAAGTTAAATAGCTAAAGTTTAATTAAAAATTGTCATATATAGATTTATTTCAAAATAGGGAGAGGGGACCTAAAAGTAATACGACGTAATCCAGCACAAAATTGTAAATTTCAAAATGTTCTTGTAACAAATTCTATTAAAATATCTTAAGAAATTGGATTAGAAAATGATTCTTAATCAATCGGTATAGTAAAATATACAATGGTGTAGAGTCCGGGCATATGCAGCTCTACATATGTATATAAAAATATTATCACCCCAACATCTAAGACAAAAGTCAAAATGAAAAAAAAAATTTAAGTTTTCTTTTATTAAAGTAATCTTTTGTGTCAAAATTTACATAATTTGAGAAATAATAAAAAAATTTTCATCTATATAATGGAATCTTAAACTGAGTTTAATAAACTAAACTAAATTTTGGCAAAATTTGGCAAAAAAGTCGGGTTAAAGAAAAAGAAAATGAACCATCGATGCCAATGCCATGCGCCCATACTTTATTATGATGAGCTTAGTCCTCAGGCGCGCAGTTGTTATATGCTCATCAAAATGCTCGATATCGATGTAGAATTACAATATATTAATCTCGTCAATGGCGAACATTTGACTGATGCATATAATAGGGTAAGTGAGGCAACATTTTTAAGGTATTTTATGATAAAAAGAAGTTTGGTTTTATAGATCAACCCTTCCAGTACAGTACCCACTTTAATTGATGGTAAATTTGTACTGTATGATGGCCACACCATAATGATTTACTTATGTGACAAATATTTCTGTGCTTATCAAGCTCAGTTGTGTCCCCAGCGGTATTTACCGCGTTTACTTTTGTTAAACATACTTTTCTATGAAGGATGTGTCCTCTATCGCCGCTATAGTCATTTAGTGGTGAGATTTATTTTAAAATATACCCTTGTGTATAACGCTTTACGTTAATTGAACGTTTTTTCCAGGCGGATATACTTACAGATAAATATTCAAATTTTGATATAAAATATCATCAAAATAAAATTAGTGATTGCTACAGTACTTTGAATTCGTTTCTGATGGGCCATTGTTTTATGGTAGACAACTGTGTAAGTTCTAATTATTTACTGTCGTATTTAGAATCAATGAATTAAGTTTATTTTGTTTTTTTCAAAGATCACTATTGCTGATTTGTCTATAGTCAGCACTGTGAGTGCTTTGGATCTTATATTCCCCATAAATCAAAATTTTTGGCCCAATTTATATACGTGGTTCATGTGTTTGAAAAATATGCCTTGGTACATTTACAATGCAGAAGGTGTTGCAAAGCAACGGCAATTATTAGCAAGAGTGGGTCAATTTCCATTTCCGTCACCACAGCGTATAAGGGAAATTATGCCACGACAGAATTCATTTGATCCGAAAAGTGCAACAAAAGATAAAAATAAATATAAGAAAAAGCGCTTGGAACTTCAAAGTAGTCGATCTGATAGTCGCACTGAAAGCCGGACAATGGCACGTGATACCGAATTAAAAATATCAAAGTCACGTATAAGTGTGTTATTAAAGGATAATGAAAACGACGAAAGTACTGATGACGATTTAAATATTGAAGAGGAACTTCAACAAGGTGTTTATTTTAAGGAGTTACGAGATGAATCTCCGGAAGAAATTGAAGTATATACAGACGAAGAACCCACCACACAACAAAAAAATAAAGTTCAGCAAAAAGAGAAAGCATACACAAAAAAAGAATTACCGAGCACTTCAAAAGATTTTCAATCTAAATATTCCAAAAGTCTCGGTCAAAAAAGTAAAATTTCATTGCGTCAAGGCGTAGTTGATGAAGCAAATAAAGATGTGATAATAATAAAAAGTCCAAAAAGTAAGCAATATATGTCGCAAGAGTCCGCTGACGAATTTGAAGAAGAAGCAGTTCCTACTTTAACGTATCCATCTAAGCATTCAGTTTTACAAGAGCCTGTAAAGTATAAGGAACTTAACTTGGAACTAGAAGATAAAGAGAGAGATGTACTTCCTAGTACAACGGTGTCAAACATTTTACACCCAAAAGACGAAGTTGCAGAAGTTGAGGAAGAATTTTCAGTAGAAGAAGAAGGTGAATTTGAAGAAAAAGAAGACACAGAACTTGACATTTCTATAAAACATGATTATTCTTCTACGCAATTAAGCAATAAGCAATTTATTCCAGCTCAGCAACTATCTTATTCGAAACTCCCAGTTACTAAAGGGAATATTTTTATGGAAGAAAAAATGAAGGAATCAGATGAAAAAGAAACTAAAGAAAATCTTAACTTATTTGATGCTACCACAACAGAATATAGTAATAACGAAAGCTTGTCTTCGCCATGTAAACGTATGAATTGCGCCTGTTTAGGGGATGTAAAAGAGTCCGTTAGGGAAATTAAAAATCTTTTAACTAAACATTCAGAAGAACGTCGTTGTGTCGATCTTTGTGATGACTCCTCTAATGGAGGTAGCCTTACCATTAAACTTTCTGATGCTAATTTCAATAATACAAGTATAAAATGTTTTCAATTTAAATGTATCCTCTCACCGAATGGCTGTACCTTGGATAGGTATGCTGAAGTGGTTAAACAATTGAAGCAAGAACTTTGTCAGAAATGTGATGGTAATGCGGACAGAAATGATACGAGTGACAAAGACTCTGGAGCTTCTAGCCAACCACTGGAAACAAATCTCAATAACGAAGATAGTCTCTATAAAGGACAACGTATGACCTCAGGGGCGGATAATAGTCATATTCAGAATGAATTACAAAATGAAGGTTTACTTTGCAATTGTGAAGAATGCACTGGAAACATGAAAAAAGTTGCATTTTGTCCATGTGTTGTAAATAAAAATTCATTTTTTAAAATGGACCACAATAATAACGATAATAATAATGAATGCCACTGTATTAATTCCATTAATCGAGAAGTTCGAGCGGATGTAAAACTTTACATTTGTGATGATGATAATGGAAATTTAGAAAATTATACAGAAAATTATTTAAAATATATGAAGTGTGCATTAAATCAAACTTTTACTACATTAAATAGTTCATGCTTGATCGAAGAGATGCCTAAAATAAATCCAGACATTAAACAAGAACTGATAGTTTTAGAAGAAGATGATAGGCTTTCAAGCAATTCCGAATCAGAAACTCAACTAAAATCTATAGAAAAAGAGACTGCGGAAACTAAATTATTGTCTTTGCGTGATAAAAAGGAGTCGTTTAAGCAAGGCGATGCTAAGACTCGTTCAATCTCAAAGGTTCCAGTATATAAAAATGTTTCTCGATTAACTGCCGATAGTTATATGAAATTAAAAAATGTTTCACAACGGAAATCTTCAAAAAATCCCAATAAGGCACAAAGTTCATCGCAGAAATTAAAGAAGACTGAAAAAATCCAAAGTCGAAACGAACTCGAACAAAAAAATTCTACTCAATCATCTAAAAGTGTTCAAAAAGCCCTCACCTCGAATAAAAATTGTACAAGCTCCAAATTATCACTTAATTCTAAATCTTTAAAGAATGAATGCCATGGAAAGTTTCCGTCACAACAGGAATATGAAAACGCTCAATTTAGAGTTAACACTAGGGCCAGTACTGTAGCTGTAGATAAAAGCGAAAATTATTTTAGTATCATAAAACTGATAAATAATAAGGATAAACGTCTTGCTGCTATAAGTGTCCCCTCAAAGATACCAAAGTTAATAAAAAAGCCGGAAAGTTGTTCAAATGAAAGTTTTCAAAAAAACGGACTTCCCCTTCTTTCACATACATGTTCTAAAGCCAAACTAGGCAGGGGCTTAAAAAAATGTGCAACTTATAAAAACATTTCTACTGTAAGTGGCTCAAAAGTTCCTGATGTTAGAGAAATTGGTGAAATACGGTTTTCTGGTGGTAGTTCCAATTGTACAGATTGGGACGTGCCTAGCACAAGTAAGTGTCAAACTAAAAATAGTTTTAACACAACTTCCAATAAAGAGGAAAAAGTACTAATTAATAGAACTAAAAAAGTAGACCTAAAATCGGTATATCGCTGTTATCATTCGTTGGGTAATAAAGTAAACGGTGAAGTGGAATCCCAAACACGTTCTACAGCAGGTGAAAATAAGTGTGATGCACACTCTACTTTACAAAAAACTAAAACTAAAGATGTTCCATTTTATAATATTATAGATCTGGAGGTTTTGAATTGCCCCGAAGAGTGTGCAAATATAAATGATTACCTGTGTAAGAACCGCTGTACTAAGAGTTATACCAAAGAGACTACAATAAAAAAAGTCACCAAACAAAAAACCATTCCGTCCAGTAAAAAGAAAATGGATAGTGTTAAACTCCTCCCAACTCCTTCCAAAAAGGTTGAAAAATCACCCAAAAGGCAATTAAAACCATTAAAAGCTACTAAAGATCCTGGTGTGTCCACAAAAAATATTTGCCGGAAGCCTGCAGTGACTATTACACCACCTTCTATTCGCTTAAAAACTACATATTCCCAAATATTTCGGAATTCTCCAATAGAAAGAGATCAAAAAATAAATCATAACGGAACAATGAAGTCTAATATTTTAGCTTATTACAAATATCACTCGAAAAGTTTTCTTAATAATATGGAATTTCAACTCAATGAAAATCTATCACAATATTTGCGCATAACACCTTTACAACCAATAAATAGTAATCATCCAGAGGATAGCCAAACTACTTCGGATAGTAAATACATACCACAGCGACGTTTAAGAGCTGGAAGTTGTAATAGAAAATCTAAGGAAAATAATTCTTCGATTCAATTAACAAATTTACATCAATCGTCTCAAAATATAGAAACTAAAATCAAGTCGAACTGCTTCAGGCCGTTAAATTGTTACGCTTGTAATTGTGTTAAATGTCAGAAGGGTCTTCTGAGACCTCTTTTTCAATACACCACAATCTCTGATATGTTTCCATTGAATTTAAAAGATCCCATGTACAAATTGCAATCTATGCAGCGGCCAGATAATTGTTTATAATTACAAAATTCAATATTAGAAGAAATGCATTTAAATGCAAAATAACAAATAATTTAATACTGGATGAAACAATCATAATTAAAGGGTTTTTTATGATTATGTTACATATCCCAACGAATGGAAGAAAGTGGTTTTGTCTATGAAAACGAATGTTTGGAATAATAGTAATGGAAATACACTTGATATGGCATCATCTGCAAAAGTGATCAAGGCGATCGGAGGGGTAGGATTGATTTAATTTACGAAAAAGAACTACTTTAAGATTCCATTAATAGAAAATTGAATATTTTGTTTATTGAAAATTTTAAATAAATCTTGTGAGATATTATAGCAGGAAAACTCACTCACAATCAAGAGTTGAAGTCTTCTTGCCAGCAAAATTTTTGACCATTTTGTAAAAAATACTGATTCGTAACGCAATTACAAATAAAACTTCTTTAGAACAAATATTTACTTTCCAGTCTTACATATTACGCAAGTTATAAGAATCATCATGCCCTATAATAGGGTATGTGTTATATAATGCAGTTTTAAGTGGAGTGCGGTTTTTTGTAAATCCCGAGCGTATATATTATACGACCACGCCCATTTTTGGCATCGTTTAATGGGATAACTATAGATATGCATACCAAATATCAACTTGATAGCTAAAATTTTTGTGGTAGATAAATAGGTTGTGTTGATAGAAGACGTGGTTCTTGACCGATTTGTCTCATTTTAATTGCCTTACGCGAGCAAAAACTAAAATTGTATATCGCAAAATTTAAGCCCCTGAGAATGCCAGCAACTGACGGACACCCGGACATACATGTCTGGATTGACTCAGTTTTTGTTGCTTATCAACACTTTGCAGGGTCTCTGACGCCTCTCTCTGGATGTTCGCAAACGAAATGACAAACTTAGTCTACCACCTTTTAGTGTGGAGGGTACACTGATAACGCAAATGTTAATATATTGATGGTTGCTTGTACTGTACATATATAAGCAACAGATGACATGAGGTCAACATCGCACGTATCACAAATTTTACTTTTATTGTTTATCTAAAGTAAGTAGTACATTATATAAAGTTAACCCATTACGGTTTTTTATATATGTATGAGCTGTTAAACATTTAAACTTGAAAAACACGATCATTAGAATTTTTTCGTTTAACAAACAAATATTGAAAAATTGTTGAATAATTATCATTTAATTTTACATTTAAGGCAATTTTACAAACAATTTATTACAAATACTTTGCATACTTACGCTTACATTTGCCAGAAAAGTTCATGTGAACGTTTATAAAATGTGGTGCAAAAGTATTTAAATTTCATATATTTACTCATATATATATATGAATTTGTTATTGCATGTGTACGTTTTATATGTAATTGAATTTTTGTTTTTTTTTTGAATTTTTTTTATTAAAGTAAAGAATAATGAGAACAAAATGTAAATTCCCAAAGTTTGATGTACACAAGGGTACAAAATTATCCTAGTATGTGTTGGTGTTTTTATGATGGTTGGCTATTTGGGGTATAAAAATTGTTCTTACACACATTAATGAACCGTTGTGAGGGACTGTCCCACACAAACAGAGATTTCATATATTTATAATATGTATGCTTTTTATTTTAAGAATAGTATATACTAAGACTCCCTTTTCGTTCGCAATTACTACATAGAGTCGATTACATCGATTACATACATCGGTGTGTCCATTTTTGGCGCATCGATAGACAGAATAACTATAGATATGCATAACAGATATTTATTGATTGTGGGCGTGCCTGTTATACGAACAATACAATATCAAAGATTAGTCCAGTATTTAAAACATGTTTATTAAGCGTTGAATCAAAACAAAAACATTCACCTGACTTTCTCATTTACAATCTAAAAGTCGATCCAATACAGAGAATACCCCATATTTGGTCTACGCTAAATACACACTTGTAGCTCGTCAAACTGCTTCATTTTCATTAATGTTGTTCTTGGTAGTTTTCTTTTTCTTTTTTTTTTCGTTACTTTGGAATGAGAATTGTTTCCTTTGTTAGGTAATTATATGAAGGTCACATATTTGTAAATATTTTCTTTGTGAGGTTATAAATATTTTCGCCACTTTATTAAGTAAATATTGTTTTTGTAAAATATAAGTGTTTACGTTTACAATGGAAATGCTGAAACTAAAAAGAAAAAAAGGAATTGCATTTCAGTTTCAAAAAAATTGTTTATTTTCTTTTTCCATTTATATAAAACATCACTTAAAAACCAAATGGCTTTTAATTAATAAAAAATATTTGTATGTATTTGTGTGTATAAATATGTAAAAACTTTTTAGTTTTTTCCTGATAAATGTTTAATAAAATAAATAATACAAATGTAATGAATAATTAACTTAAAGTTAAAGTAATTAAAGTGTAGTTCAAGTTTACTTGCCAAGCAAGATTTTACGACCAGCACCAAGATTTTGGCCAGCTTGAGTGGCACCTTTATTGGAGCCCGCCTGTAAGCCAATGACAGTCTGGCCAGCTTTTAATTGTTCTTCTGTGAAATCACGTTTGCACTCGTCAGATGGTTTGGGTCCCAAATAGGGTCCCTTGAATTCAGGGTGTTTGTAACTCTAATCAGGTTAATTTTTTAGAAATCATTAACTATTTATTTTCACACAAAAGCTATAACTTACAGCACGTCCCAAAGCAAAGATGGTAAGTGTTACTTGAGCGATGTCTTTCTTTTCCCATAAATCCACTGTTTGGAATACATCCAAATCGGGTACACCATAATCTTTAATAGCCTTCTGGAAGTTGTTAATGTTTTCCATCATTTTGAATTGACCTCCTGAACTATTGATTTTTGGTACAGCATTGGGTGACAAAGTATTGATCAGTTTACAAAGCACTTGACCGTCTCTAATGTGATCTTCGTATAAGACACCGGGTGGAAATTTTTCACCAAGTATACTTTCAATCCATTCTTGGGCTTCTTTGTCCATCTGAGGGTTACGTTTGCCAGCAATCTAAACAAAGAACAATTTCGAATACCGTTTATATCCATTTGAATTTTTCATTATAACACAAATAATCATTCAAACACTTTCTAAGATATTTTTCAAATTCAATATATTAAATTGTCCTTGTTCACTTGAATTTTGAGAAATTTTTGTTTTTTTTTTTTTGTTTTATTGAAATTTTTTCTTATTTGTAATCACCTTGGCTTTAACAGCACGTTCTAAAGACATTTTTCAAAATGTTTTCAAGTATATTAAGTGGGCGTATTTAAGGAATTTTCTAAAAGAGATCTTCACTTGCAAAATATGTGCAGTAGACTGATGCCAGCTAATGATTAAGTTAGTGCTTATAAAGGCTTTGAATTTATGAAATGTTTTTCATTGCAAATGTTCTCTCACTGGCGGAAATTTTCACGCTATATTTTCCAAAAATAAACATATTAACAATATGACCAATTCACTAAATTCAAGTGCACATTCATACATTAATAAAAAGTGTGGGCGTTATCTCATCTTTGGTCAGCACCCAACTTATTTATAAAACATACATTTTTATACAAGAATGCAAAAGAATGCCTTAGTTTGTTTAGATAAAAAGTATTTTTTTTTTTTTTTTAATATTTACATATAACAAATTGTATTGATAGGAAATATTATCGAATCGATTTTAATATAATTGAAAAAATATATTTGAAGAATTCAAAGAAACTTTGAGTTTAATTTTTATTTAATTATAACTAAATAACAACAAATTCATTTTGATACACACACATAAATGAAATTGTTATAGGCGGTTAAGTTGGACCATTTCATACCCTACGGCATTTCGTACTCATGAATAACATTTTAACTAAAATTCGTTTTTAATTAATTATTAACGCCATGTAGTTTTTAAGTGTTTAAAAAGAAGTGATATCTTTCTAAGAAGAGAGTGTATATGCACTTCCTCAAAAGAGGAGAACGTCATATGTTTACAATATCTTTTACTCTAGAAATCCATTCCTGGGCTTCTTCTATTTAATTAGATAAATTTAGTCTACTTTCTTTATGATAAAGCACACAGAAGAAGGTATGCATAATTTTTTATAAAAAATTTTATAATGCAATATATCAATGTCAATGGCAATTTAATTATTTCATGTATGAAGTGACAAATACTATATATTGACAATGAAACATTTTACACACATCTCAGAACAGGTAAAATAACAAATAATTATGCAGCAGTACTCTTAAATGGCAAAAGCTACATCCACCAGTAATTATACTGATCAATTCAGAGTCCCTTTCGAGTCGAATTAATCACTGGTTTAAACTCTCTATTGAAAATGAACCGAAAAAGATTTCATATTATTAAGGTGAATATTACGGGGCGAACTATACTACTTCTTAATAATTTTTGACAAAATTTGATGACCGATCAGACCTTTTTTAGAACACCTTTCTATAAAACGGTATTTCACAAAATGGACAATGGCCCTCGTTTACTAAACTAATTATAGAATAACGTGTGAAAAGAAATGTGTTAAAATGGTGGGGCTTGACTAACTGTAACATTAGTTCTTGTTAATTTTTAATTTTTTTATTTTATTATTTACTCAAAATTTATAAAATATTTTGTTGTAAAAGAAAATCTAAAGAAAATGTTCTATGTAGATCTTGCTTATATATGATAAAATAAAATAAAATTAAGTATTAAAACACATTAAAGTTTTTTCTAATTATCAAAGATTTAGGTACTGTGAGTTTAAATTGTTTCAATTTATTTTTGACATTAAAGCCTCTATGTGATTACACTCATACGCCATGTGACACCGAAAAAATTCTATTCACTATAATAATGGAAAAATAACCTTTTGACAAAATATAATTATGTGGAGGGTATAAAAACATATTAAAGAGTGCCTCACTTAACACGCCACACTTCCAGTTCTTGGTATGGTTTTTTTTTCACATAAAATAATAGTATAATAAATGGATTTTTCTCACGGTCATGCATATGATACGGATCATATTTTTGGTGTACTGCAGTTAATAGGATTGCAGAAAAATCTGTAATACAAAAAGTTTATATTGTTGACGCATACAAATAAATATATATGGTTGTTGTTAATTGCTAGATATTATAAAATAATTGCTATTAAAACAAAGTGAGGGATTACACATATACGTATGCCACAAAAATTGACCTATAAACTGGAAATTTGGTACGCATATCTATAGTTATACCATCTATCAATGTGGGTGGGCGTGGTGGTATAATAGAAGCGCCTACAATTTATAAAAAATCATACTCCACGTAAAACTCGATTTGAAAGCTCATACGTAATACATACACTTTTAGAGGGCATAATCGTATACCTAGTGTAGATATGAAGGGTATTTGAGATTTGGTCTAAGCCAAATTTGATTTTCTTACATGTTTGATACAATTATGTAAACAATAATAATAATCGGCTGTAACTATTGTTGACCCATTTCTTTCCATACGCCGATATACAATTACGACAATTCTTTAACATATCTTTAATTTAGTGTTATTTATCAAAATATTAGACCCAATTTTTACTGTGTTAAAAATACTAAACTAAACAAAAAGGAAATGTTTTATTTGGAAACACTTATTGAAGACTGCAAAAGGTATAAATATTGACATCCAGTCAGTCATCTACTAATATACATACACAATATATTGTACAGGCGTCCCCTAAATAGCACCTACTGTGTACTGTGCACGATCTACTTGGCGCGTTGATCTTGGGATTCATGTGTAAAAAAATTAATTTTATATATTTTTATACCCTCCACATAAGATATGGGGTGTACTAAATTTGTCACACCCAAAGATGCTATATATATATGCGTTGATTTGTGTGTCCGTGAGTCCGTCTCTTCCCGGCATTCTCATTATCATAAATTTTGAGGTATTGAAGTGAAATTTTGTACAAATACTTTTAGTTTTTTTATGCAGGACGCTACTTAAAATCAGACTAATTCGAGCAAGAGCCACGCCTACAATCACAAAAATCTATGTATCTGCCACAAGAATTGAAATTTGGTACAATTATTTATATGTATTTCATCCATCGAAGTGTAAAAAACAGGCGTGGTCGGATAACAGACACGCCCATAATTTACAAAAAACCGTTTCGGTGTTACGTAATGTATTCACTGTTAAAAGACGTAATTATTTACTTGTAAAGGGTATTTGAGATTTGGCCAAAGCCAAATTTAGTTTTCTTACTTGTTTTTTTATTGTTTACATTTTATATTTATTTTGAGAAAATGTATTTTTATTTCGACTACGTCATGTTGATTTACGTGTGAACCGAATAAAAATGGAACAATACTCATCGTGAAAATATGTGAAATAAATTATTACATGTTCATCTGTACATATACACATGTTATAAATTATGTACATATGTACATGTAAGAAATGTACTTATATAAACACAATATGAATATACGTAAAATTTTATCGCGTAGATAATAGTCTTAATAGGCTTGTGTTGTACACACATTGTATATTGTATAAATATTTTTCAACATTGTGTACGTTTTGCCCCCTGGAGGAAACCTATAGGAACATTTATGTGGCAAAAATATCCTATACTTAATATTTTATGGCAAAAATTTAGCAAATCTTTACGTAACGGACTCACGGATATATATGTCTAGATCGACGCAGTTTTTAATGTTGATTAAAAACATATATATATATATATATATACCTTGTGGGAACTCTGACGTCTTTCTCTGGGTCTTTCGAACAAAGCAAACGATTTTATTTAATATGTGTGGCTTACTCAAATGCAGAAATTAAATTTAATTAATTAAGGGGAAAGATTTTGAGCTTATTAGTTAAGTTTCTGTGACCATGGTAATAACAACAACAGACGGATATACGGACGAACGTTCAAAGTTTGATACCGATCAAGTTTATACATACATAATGCTATGCCAAAATGATGTATATCCTCGACCTTGTAAAAGGGCTTTAGTTGATCTATGTACGTGCATTTATGTGATTATGTTTATTTATTGCCATTTAAGAACTAAGGGGTGTTCGATAGTTGACCATTACCAGCTATTTGATTTTGTTATATATGACTTAAGTTTTGGCAAAGGGACAAAAACATCACCCTGCTCATAATGCGTATGTTCTCGTATTTACATTTCAACACTACATATAAATAAAATAAATTATAAGATTTCGGAATTTTATTGTTTAACCACGAAAAAGTAATTTCGCTTAAGATTCTTATGAACTTTACTTGACTCATATGTGAAAAATAAACTCACAGCTGCATCTTTCGTGACAACGTCCTTTATCTTAATAATGCATATATATGGTGAAAATATTTACGACCTTTTATTTTTTATTGCAAAAGTACAAATTTTCTTTTAGCCACAAAGAAAAAAAGCAGGGCAATGTAATGAAGTGATTAATTATTTCGAGGAGAGTGTAATAAATATGCAGATATAAGATTCATATAAGCTAGTTAGTGAAAAGTTACAATATTATATAGTATAGATCTTTAAATCACAACATTACAACAGTATAATAAGTATGATTAATAATTAAGGCATATGCATGTACCCCCTGAAGATGTCCAAATCATACGGATGAAACGTTGGGGACTATCAATAACTAAACACGTCTTTTTATGGTCGAAAAGCTAAATAAAGGTTTATAAGTTAGAATAATAATGTAAACCTAAAATTTAAAAAGGATTTTAAAATGAAGTAATGTCTTGATTGTATAGTTAAATACGCACAATTTACATGAGTGATTGAAAAAAAAAATTGCATTATAGTGAGGGTGGACAAAATAATATGAACACTTGACATAGAGTTTCGCAATTGCAGCCCTTCCATAAATGTTCTTGTAGTACTGTTCTTGTCGAAACAGTATTACTCGAGTGAGTTTTTAGTTCTGTCACTTTTGTCGCGGTAGTTTTATTTTGTGTTTCTACAATTCTTCTTAATGTTCGTTAACCTTTGAGTTTCGCTCACTATTCTTCTTCGCCGATAATGTTTTAGAATGTTTTGTGGACACTGTGGATCTTTCTTTATAGTTTTAGCTAAAATTGTCCATATCAACGTAACACATTCTGGTTGTATTACATTAAACACCATGTACTTAGTATAAAAGTGATTTCCAGGATAGCCTAACATATTTATTGCTGTTTACAGATTTATAGAAAAATACAAATTGTTGATGAGACGAAGTTTGCACTTGTATGCAAATAGGTTTTTCTCTATGTTAATGGTGTTTTATTTTATTGCGCCATAAACGGCAGAACCATGGTACTAGTTTTCTCATAAAATTTTCATATGTTTTTTATGGCAATTTTTCTAGCGAGTGAGCGTTAATGTTGGGTATATGCAGGTAATATATACAGGGTGTAAATAACGAGGTATACTAATTGATATTAGATGAATCTGAAAGTGCCATTGCTTTGGAATATAATCCTGCTTTTTTTTTGTTTGTTAAAAATTACTTATCTTTGATTTTATTTACACATTATTCTACTAATAAATTTTACATTCGTTATTCATATTACAATTCTGGATTTATAATTATACCCTTAGAAATTCTTCCTATACAAAACTTTTTCAACATCTTGCATTGGTTTGCATTTATTTTCGATAAGATTTTCAATTTTCTTTGTTCTTTGTTTAACGGTTGCTTTCAATTTAAACAAAGTGCGGCGACGTTGGTAGTATTCTTTTACAGTATTATTATAGTCCATAAGAAGAGCGGGATGGTCAAGAAGACCGCTTTGAAAGCTGCATTCACGAATTTCTTTGCGTATTTTACTACGTTGCGCCTTCAGTGATATAATTCGTTCCCGCAGAGTATCCTTTTCCAATTGTTTTTTGTCGAGGAATGATTTCTGTATGGCGATGGTATCACGTATCATTTTACCTTTTTCCTTCAAATGAGCCATAACATGTATGTCGCTGTGACAACGATATATCAATCTATTCAAATCGCTTGTACGCTCTGTAAAGATCAGATCGTTTATAATCTAAGCATTCTTGAAGAATACGTTTCTATTACGAACCCTCTAGCTTTTTGTTTAAAGTTGTATTTTCAGTTTGTAATGTATCATAAGTGGCCATGGAGAGACCATCACCTATTATTTCCAATTTATTCAAATCCTAATCACAAAATAAAACTTTGCTATTGTTATTTACTTTTAATTGCAAATGTCAAACCTTAAGCAGAGTTGCAACCACATGTTGTTTTATTAGTAATTCGAAACGCCACTTCGATATTTCTTTACGAGCAGTGTCCATTCGTTTCATCCAGTTTAAAATTTGCTGTCGTAAATGGAGAATATTTTATAAATATTTTACAAATATGTTTTTTATGTGTTTTATATAATTTGTTACCGCTTGCATTTTAGGAAAATTATTCGGATTTAGTGAATGAATCATTAAGCTTTCCAATTTCTCAATTTCTTCATTCGATTCACTTTCTAGTTCTTCAAATTGTTTTTGTAAAGTACTCTTTATGTAATCAGTTTGTTCAACAGTCTCCTTTTCAAAACCTAATACTTCATCTAATAGTTCCAAGCTATTAAAAAAGTGCCGTTCTGATTCGGGTCCTGAGTTTTTGGGGGTTTCCGTAATACGTCGAAAAGCTTTGATACGTCGAAAATGTTCCACACATTTACGATTGAGAAATTGTCGCACCCATTGCTCCGTATAATAATGAGGCAACAACTCTTTCAACTCATTTATAACGGAGCGTTTATTTATATGCCTTCTCAGAAGAATTGTTTTATCTATTAATTCACATTTTGCTACACATTTATTTATTAGTTCGTATAAGAACTGAGAAGTTAATTGTTTTATAAAATTCGCCTCCTCTTCACGGAATATCTTTTCTCCGAAATCAATTTCACTATGAATTTCATCGGTTATATTATCGTTTAGGGATAGAAAATTAACGAAAGCAACGTCAGAGTCTTTCTTTTTGTCTGCAGTAGAACTAGCACCATCGTCCACTAAACTTTCGAATATTTTATCATTTTCATCAAAATCAAAACTGAAATCTACTTCCGCCGGACACGTGATGTTTTCCTCCTCTTCTTCTTCAGCTTCTTCGATCTCTACTACCTTTTCTTCTTCCTCTTCCTCTTCGCCTATATGTTCTACCTGTGCATATTCCTCTACAATGTCAGATGGAGCATCATCTACAAGTTTCATAAATTTTCCGTGATCAACTGTTACATCGTGAAGTTCCTCAATCTGTTCTTGTAGATGTGTTAATTTATCACTTGGACTAAGTGATATTTCATCTAAATCAGGCATTTCCATAAAATTGTTAAAAAATTCTTCAATAAGTTCCAATTCAGTTTTCACGGGCTCTTGGTGAATACTCTCTTCCGTTGACACTGTTTCTGATTCGTCTTCCTCTTGTTCTTTTGCATCATCTTCATTTTCAAAAATTTCTTCGACAGATATACTAGAAGATGTGGGATCAGAAGAAGACTGTTCAGGACTTCCATCTAATTGTTCAGTGGAGAGCTCTGCTTTTAATTCGACTACATCAATTTTATGTTCCACTGTATCGAAACCGGTTTTAATTTTCATTTTCTTTGGTACACCGTCATTCTTCTTTTTCTCGTCTCCCAATTTAAATTGTATCATCGTTTTACTAGCTCGGGCAAACAATTTATCACTTTCAGATAATTCCTCTTTTCCTTGCTTTTGCTGCTGACTTTTAGCAACAGCTTTTGTTTTTGTTGGCGGCTTTTTCAGTGGCATGTTTCTTAGTAAACCAATTACGTATAATTTGTTAGTTTTTTAAACTTGTTTGGAGTCGTTGGACAGGGTAATTTTAATAAAACCAAACACATCAAAATTGATCGCTTTCCGCAAGTAAAGCTTTACACATTGGCAGTTGAATTGTTTCTCCACCAATCACTTAAAAAAGTATCGTATAAAATATTTTATATAAAATTAACAAATATGTGGCGTTATAAAAAATTTTATATAAAATTTTATATAAAAAATTTTATATAAAAATATACAAAACAGATATTTTCATTTAAAAAATCATTTAATAAATAAATATTTGATAAGCAAAACTTTTGACATATTAAGGGTGCCATAGGCGATACTCAGAATTTTTTCAATTATAAATAAGTATATAATTAAAAATCAAACTTTTATGAAACCTTTTTACATATATGGTAGTAACCATAAGACTTGTCCCATTTATTCATGTAATCTTTCTTGTACTGTACATACATTAATTACATTTCTTTTCAAATTTGGCAATTTCATCATCCAACTGTTTTTTCTGGTTTCTTAATTGAATTAATACAATGCGATTAATTTTTTCCTTTTCTAGTGTACGATCAAAGTCCGTCATTAAAATTGGCTTATCGATAAGACTGTTTTGAAAATTGATTTGCTTTATGTCATTACGTATTTCTGTACGGTGAAGTTTTAACTTGAAGACGTGTCTACGCAGCATCAGCTTTTCTTCATTGAGATCTTCCAAAGCTAATTTTTGTGTTCGTACAGTATCGGAAAGCATTTTTTGTTTCTCCATATAATGAGCCATGGTATGAATGTTGAAACGACAGCGCATTCGCAATTTCTTTAGGTCATTATTCAAGGTTATGCACATATTTTCTTAAAAGAAGAAAAGTCACATCATTCAAATAAAAAAAAAGAAGGGAAAATATATGTGTTGTACTTACCCAAATCCTTGGTATTAATATTTTCAAAATTATCAAATTTCGATAATTTCTGAAAATAAAAAGAAAAGTGAACCAAAAATCTACACCAAATAAGCTATTAATGTCAAACACACCCGCACTAAATCCACTTCTGTATGCTGTGTTGTTATAAGTTTAAATCGTACTTCACTGATCTCTTTGCGCAATTGGGCCATTTGTTTAAGCAGGTTTTCGGTAATCTCAAATGTAAAAAAGTTACTTTATGTACCGCTTACTATTCACTATTTATATTGCGAATATTACCTTATTTAAATTTGGTCGTCGTTCGAGTTGTAATGCTCTCCTAAATTGTATTTCAAACTGGGAAATTCCCTC
The DNA here is from genome assembly GCA_963978525.1 of Ornithomya fringillina. Taxonomy (NCBI): domain Eukaryota; kingdom Metazoa; phylum Arthropoda; class Insecta; order Diptera; family Hippoboscidae; genus Ornithomya; species Ornithomya fringillina. The sequence goes on from OZ021694.1 coordinate 8,328,941, forward strand.
TGCAGCTTCTTCCTTATATTTCTGAAGTTCTTCTTGAAGTTTGGATATGGCTGCACTACGTTTATTGCGAGCGCCTTTCTCTTTTTCCAACAATACATCCAAACGGTTTAGATTTTGTTGAAGTTTTATTTTATCATCCCCAACAGTCTTCGGATTATCAGCAGCAATAGACCGATATGATTTTTTACGCTTAAAATATTCGACGCATTTTCTATGTAGAAAAGTAGATTGATCTTTTGTATCTTGTAAATCGTTAAGAACGCGATGAATTTCACGCATTAAAAGGAACTTGTCTACATTTTGCCGTAGCAACATTTCAGGACTAACAAATTCTGCCAGTCTAACAGCCTCATCAATTAATGATTCAAGTAAATCGACAACTCCTTTACGTTCTCGTTCTATTTCCCGTTCATGTACCAATTTCTCAAAGTCTACTTCTTCAACTAATTTTACTTCTTTTTCAACTTGCATATCAAGAAAGGCACCAAAAGCCTCTTCTGCAGCCTGTTCTGCAACTACAATAACTTCTTCAGATTCATCGGGAAATGTCAATTCAGAATCGGACTCCCATTCTGATTCTAATTCTTCTACTTCTTCTTCTTCTATTTCTTCTTGCTCTTTTGTCTCTTCCTCTTCCTCCTTCATTGGTGGTGTTTGTCTTAAATCTTCACCAGTCAATGGATCTACAAATGCTCCCGTGTCATCTTCCACTGATTCTCCAGCTTCGTGTGTTACGCTCTTCTTTTTTGTATCTTCAGTTATATCTTCAGATAGCTCCTCAATATCTGGCACGTAAACTCCCAATTTTTCAAAAAAATTCGATGGCTTCCTTAATTCAAATTGATTTAAATATTCCGGAACATCATAATCATCGGTGTCCTCTTCAGACTCCGAGTCATCATCATCATCATCGGCATAATCAATAAGTGAACGGCCGTCATCGATTTCCTCTTCTTCTCCAATAGTAACTGATGATGATTCGTCGCTTGAAGTATCAGTCCTAGATGATGATGAAGACTTACTCGCCATGATCAATATTTAAAACTCTATCCAAAATATAAATGACTGCTATAGAAGCGTTTATTAATAATGCGGGATTGTAAAATGAAAATAAAAAATATATGCAAAAATTATTCCCAAACTCCCGAAATATAATCTTTAACGACGTTATATGTAGGTGAAGAAAAAAATAAATTGAGTGAAATATTAAAGAAAAAAGGTAATACAAAAAGTGCGTCAAACACAACTTTGATAACTTAATAGGGTGGGTTCATCAAAAAATTTAAATGAAATGATGAGATCATATAAATCGGCACGCTGCTTGCACTAAGTTGTGTTTATTTTCATACGGTAAAAATGTAATTTAAATTTATGGTGTTGTATCCCAAGTCATAAAAAGGCGCTGCCGCTGGATATACCTTAGTACTATTAATTTGTGTAATGGTAGTTGTTGTAAAGAAAAACGGTAGTGCGCTGTACTGTCATGTCCGCCATGTCCAGAACTCAGAAACTTTCTCGGATCACTTTTAATACATCGTTTATTTATTAAAGGCCATTCCTATTGTAATTGAATTTTTGAATTCAAATGAAATTATAATTTAATTTATCTTTAAATCTGTTATTCCGTATGCAACAACCTGAAGAGGACTTCAGTTATATCATTACATATACATATATTCTTAGTCATAATCTAAAAATTAATCATTTTATTGACATGGGAGTCCTTCTTTTATTAAAACACTCACGGTGTCGAAAATTTAGATATCGCAATGGACAAATATCTTCGCGGCTACTGAGAAAGAGATACACAGTTGAAATTACTTGAATGTATTTTTATTTACTCTACCATTGAAATGTTGAGGGCAGTCGGGGTAGAATAAATAAACAAAATTTAAAACATATGTCTTTTTGTATAAAATTTGACCTCTGACAGAGGACCAGAATGATATTCTAAATTTATCTAATTATTTCCATCCATAAGTCAGTTGCGACCATCTGTGCTAGGCTTTATTACGGACGCAAAAACTGGCTCACCGATTTCTAACTTAACAGTCATATTGGTAGTTTTTTCACGCAGTTTGGTATTGAAATTTGGCAAAATCACTCGGAGGAAGCGCTGACAGTAAAACAAAACTGAAAAGGCGGACTTAAACGGATTTTTCACTTTAAAATTTCATTAAGACACCGTCCCGATTTTTAAGCATCATTGCGTCCTAATATTTTTTAAACTGTTCACTTGTTTTATATGTTATTATTAGCATTTTATTATAAATATATTGTATTTGGAAAGAGGGATGTGTATTTTTATAAAAATTATGTTTCATTTGGATACCAAAGAAACATTATAAGCTTTTATAAGAAGCGGTAAATGTAAGAAGGCAATAAGAACTCTCTCGCTAACAAAAAAAGTTCGATTCAATATATGATATCACATTTTGCAGTCGGTCTTGGCGACTTCTCAATCCTTCAATAAGACCTCTTAGAAATTCACAACGTTCTGAACATTTCTTATAGTCTATTAATAAAAGGGGTTTATCGATTAGGCCACCCTCCTCTAAACTTAAATTTCGGATCTGCTGTCGTAGACTTTGACGTTCACGTCTTAGTGTATCCATACGCTTGCGTAAGGTATCGCGTTCATCATAGAGATCTTTTAATCCCAACCGCTGACTTTGTACGCTATTTTTTAGCATCCTTGTTCGCTCATGTACATGAGACAATTGATGGATTTCAAAATAAAGGCGTTTTTGGTATTTTTCAATTTCGGTATCGCGTTCTTTTAACATGGAATACAAATTCATTTTTTTAATATTTTATTATATTAGGGGCACAGTTGCACCCTTAATTTCTCACCATTGATTTTTTCGTTTAATATTTTAATTTCACTTTGCATACTTGAATAATCCTCCAGTTTTAGACCATCAGCAATATTTTCCAATTCATCTATTCTCTATGTGGAAAAAATATGTATGTTGTATATATAATTATTAGTGCAAAACACACCTGTATTAAGTTAGCTTTTGCATGTTGTCTGATTATAAGTTTGAAACGCGCTTTATTGATCTCTTTACGTAGTTGAGCCATGTACTTGAGAAGCCTTTCAATAATCTAAATAATATTAAAACACCAAGTTATTTTTGTCAAATTATTATATTTGCTGCTACATATTGAACCTTGTTTAAATTAGGTCGATTTTCCAGCAGAAATGATTTTCTCAAGAACATTTCAAACACAGAAATTTCCTCTTCAGCTTTACTTTTGATTTGCTGAAGTTCTTCTTGAAGGTTTGATATGACTGCACTATTTTTATCACGAGTGTCTATCTCTTTTTTCAACAATATATCCAAACGGTTTAGATTTTCTTGAAGTTTTATTTTAGCTCTCTCAACAGTCTTCGGATTATCAGCAACAATAGAGCGATATGACTTTTTACGCTTAAAATATTCGACGCATTTTCTATGTAGAAAAGTAGATTGATCTTTTGTACCTTGTAAAAGGTTAAGAACCCGGTGAATTTCACGCATTAAAAGACGTTTGTCCACATTTTGCCGCAGCAACATTTCAGGACTAACAAATTCTGCCAGACTAACAGCCTCATCAATTAATGATTCAAGTAAATCGACAACTCCTTTACGTTCTAGTTCTATTTCCCGTTCACGTATTAATTTCTTAAAGTCTATTTGTTCATCCAATTTTTCTTCTTTTTCAACTTGCATATCAAGAAAGGCACCAAAAGCCTCTTCTGCAGCCTGTTCTGCAACTACAATAACTTCTTCAGATTCATCGGGAAATGTCAATTCAGAATCGGACTCCCATTCTGATTCTAATTCTTCTACTTCTTCTTCTTCTATTTCTTCTTGCTCTTTTGTCTCTTCCTCTTCCTCCTTCATTGGTGGTGTTTGTCTTAAATCTTCACCAGTCAATGGATCTACAAATGCTCCCGTGACACCTTCCACCGATTCTCCAGCTTCGTGTGTTACGCTCTTCTTTTTTGTATCTTCAGTTATATCTTCAGATAGCTCCTCAATATCTGGCACGTAAACTCCCAATTTTTCAAAAAAATTCGATGGCTTCCTTAATTCAAATTGATTTAAATATTCGGGAACATCATAATCATCGGTGTCCTCTTCAGTCTCCAAGTCATCATCATCATCATCGGCATATTCAATAAGTGAATGTTCGTCATCGAATTCCTCTTCTTCTCCAATAATAACCGAATATGGTTCATCGCTTGAAGTGTCAGATGATGATGAAGACTTACAGGCCATGATCAATATTTAAAATGCTATCTAAAATATATATAAATACTACAGGTATGTTTATATATACGACGTTATATTGTGGGTTTGCAAAATTAAAGTAAAAAATATATGCAAATCTATATCGAAATATAATATTTTACAACGTTATATGTAGATGAAGAAAAATTCTCCAAATTTGATTGTGTAATATATTAAAGAAAAAAGAAGTCAAAAATTTTTTGACAACTTATTGGGGTATGTTCAGTAGAGGAAATAAATTATAAATTACAAATTATTATGTTTAAGATGAGGCTTATGTAACTATTTCTTTATTACCCCCAACTATTAATATTTATTTTTAATATTTTATTGTACATATAAATGCTTATATTCTTATATTTTTATAAAAATAAAATTTCAATTGGATACCAAAGGAATCTTATAAGCTTCTATAAGAAGCAGTACATGTAAGGAGAACATATAAAATTCTCTCGTTAACAAAAAACATTCGATTCAATATACGATATAACATTTTGAAGTCGATCGTGACGACTTCTCAATCCTTCAACAAGATCCCGTAGAATTTCACAATGTTCTGAACATTCTTTATAGTCCAACAATAACAAAGGTTTATCGGTTAGACCACCTTTAAAACTTAAATTTCGTATTTTTTGTCGTAAACTTGCATGGGCATGTTTAAGGTTGTCGATGCGCTTACGTAATTTGGCGCGTTCTTCTTGCAGTTCTTTTAAACCTAAGTGTTGACACTGAACTCTGTTCTGCAGCATCCTTATTCGCCCATGTAAATGAGACATTTGATGGACTTCAGAATGAACGCGTTTTTGTAATTTTTCGATTTCTCTATCGCAATCTTTAATTATGGAACACAAACTTATTTTCTTAATTTTAAGTTATGGTCTACAGATTCAATAATTCCTTACCATTGATTTTTTCAGTTATTATTTTAATTTCACTTTGCATACTTGTATACTGATGCAATTTGAGGCCTCCACCTAAGTCCTCTAATTCCTCTATTCTCTATTAAAGTAATAATTTTCAAATTTGTTACTTAAGAGTATTTAATAATTATATAAAGCTTACCTTCTTTAACGAAAATACTTCATGTTGTTTCTCTATTAAGTGACGATGGGTTGTTCCAATTACTCTTCGTTCGCTATCCATGTAGTCGAGTTGTCCTTTTATAGGATGTTTAAGAGCTTCGTTATGACTTTGTTGTATACACCTATAAACCATGTCCTTGAAATTTGTTACATTGTTTTGCATGCTCATTTCATAATCGCACACTTCCTGATTCAGTGCAGCGGTGACTTCTTGTGCCTTTTTCTTTGTTTCTTCTTCTTGCTTTAGCAATTGATCCAACCGTTTCATATTTTCGTTCAATTTTCTTTGGTTATGTCGCAAAACGACTTCATTATCCTCAGTAATAGTTCGATAAATATTTTTTTGGCGATAATGTTTTACACAAGCACGATTCAATTGATTGCGATAAATATTTACATCTTTAAGTTCATCTATTACTTTGGCCAGTTGATTTATTAATTGCCGTTTATCGAGTTTTTTAGCTAACTGGATATTGGAATAATCACACTCAGCTTTCTCAACGACCTCATTTATGAGGTCGTCTAGAAATTGTTCGGTTATACCTAAAGTCTGAAATTCTAACTCCATACCTTTGGAATCATCTTTAAAAAGAACAGTTTTTAAATCAGGTTTTTGCATTTTTCCTTCCAATAACATTTCGATGTCTTCTTCCGGCTGCTCTTGCAAATCTCCTTCAGATTCTTCAGTTGGATATAGATCGTCGAGGTGCTCATACCAAAACTCATCGGATGAATCTGATTCGGATTCGTTTTGTTCTTCTTCAGCTCTAGCCTTAGCCAATTCGTTAGCTTTGATTTTCGCTTCCCTTTTTCTGGCTTTTGCTTCAGCTTTAGCCTCAGCTTTAGCTTTGGCTCTTTCGTCAGCTAAACGTTGTGCCAAAGCTTTAATTTGATCTTCTATATTTAGTTCCATTTGAGAATCAGTTAAGGGAACTTCCAGTTGACCTGTTAGGGGATGCACAAATTGGCCTATATCAAGCACTACTTTTTCCGAGCTCTCAGTAGTAGTGCTTTCACCGATGTCACTTAGGGACGGTAAATTTTGTAAGGTTTCTAAGAAATCTCCCTCATCTACCAATGTTAGTTGTCTTTGATATTCAAATTCTTCATCCATGTTGTCACTGTCACTTACACTATCTAAATCTAAAGAAAATTCTAATGGTGCCTCTTCTTCCTCGGCAATTTCCTCTTCCATTTCCATTTCCATTTTGGCCGTCATTTCTTCAGCAGTTAACTGCTCTAATTTACGTTTATATTCTTCAATTAAAGCGGCTTCTCTAAGATAGTCAGAGCTTTCTTCCTCATCAACTTTTTCCTCTTCTTCTGAGGATGACGACAGTTTAGTTTTTGCGAATCGCTTTTGAACTCCTCTCATGAAACGTTCCATGATTAATAAATATTAAATAATAAATAACGATTAAGAATTGTAAATAAATTATTATTTAATAATTGTAGAAAATAAATGATTATATTCGTTATGTGTTTCTATAATGAAAAATTTGCTTGAATTGAAATGTCAATGTCTCTTATAAATATTATATTTACTGTAAAAAAGTTTTATTGGTAGCGCATTTTGTAACATACTTTTAGAGTCAGAAATTCTAATAAATATTTAAGCAAATAAAAAAATCATAAATTAGTGAACATGATAATGTTAGTCAGAATCGAACATGTAAGATTCTATATAATTTAATTCTAATGGTACAATTAAGAAATACTTTTTGTAAATAGTCATTGTAAATGGTCCGTTCCGGCCCAAAAGGCAAATTTTGGTAAAAAAATATGGAAAATTGTCATATGTTCCTGATAAGGAAAAGAAATTAATTCCGAAAATAATATATAACATTTGGTGCGATTATCTATGTTCTAAAACATGTATCCAATTGCGGTAATTTTTAAGAACTTTTAAAATATAATTTATGCACACATGCAAATTGTGGACTTTTTGTATTTTGTATTGTATTGTATTTTTAAATATATGTACAAAATTTTAATTCTATAGCTGTAAATTTTATGGCCGTGAGAAAATTTTTGTGAATCGTGGGTGGAGAGAAGGTCTTTAACAAAGTTTATCTCAATTTTTGCGGTAGTAAACGTTTTAATAACAGACAAAAGTGGCTGGAACAACTTAGAATTTTATGATGTTAAGAATACACATACTTTGTGAAATCCTTGAGACTCTTTCTGAGAGTTGCACAGGGATAGAAAATTTATTACAGGGCTCTCTTTTAGTGGAGGGCATTAAAACTAATTCGCCCTTTTCTTATAAAAAAAAACTTTATAATCCTTACTTACAAATACTTCTTGAATAAATTGAGCACCCACACTTTAATCTAATCATAATTCATATAGCAATTGCTTTGCAATCAACAAAAATCATCAATATATGTAACACTAGCTGTTGTTCGCGGCTTCACCTGCGTGGAATTCGGTTATCTCGCGAGATAAAACGTTGCCTATGCCCAAAATCCTCTCCAGAATCTAGTGATGCGTCTGGAGTGGTATCCACACATGCCGTTGTCAGATTTCAGATTTCCCTACCATTTAAATATTGTGAAATACTTATTGTGAATACTTAATTTCTTAATTGGCAATATTACTATCAATGGTGGGTATAAAAAGGGGTTATAGTGACATAAATACAATAGTTGGACATATGGTTTCGCGAAGTTTTTTTGAAGATATTGATATGTTCTATAATATTGTAGAACATTTTTTTTTGTTTTAACATCAATACTTTCCGCAGCGTATTCGATGAGAAATATTTTATGACTAATTATTTTACATCTTGGGTTAGTAATAGTAGGAATGTCCAGGCATCCCCAACATTTTTTGGCAATAAATATAGCCTATGTTACTCATTGATAATGTAGCTTTCTAATAGCGAAAATATTTTTGAAATCGGTCCAGTAGTTTTTGAGTTTACTCGTTACATACAAAAATACAAATCTTTCCTCTTTATAATATTAGTATAGATTAAATAAAATTCCACAAATCAATTATATTGTACTTTGAGCAAAAAACAAACAAAAATTGTACGAGATAAGAAAGTTGAAGTTTTACACAAATATTGATTGTAAATTTATTCATAATACCACGACGGAAGCCAATCCAGTCAGTACAATTAGTTTAATCAAAGCAAACACAACAAACTGTAAGTGCTGTAATCATAAACTGAACGTGAATTAGAGAAACAAGAAGGAATCGTGAACGAGTATAACGCTCTTAGCCATGAAATTACAATACATTGTGTATATTTTAATATTTTACTTACTGGATGTGACTTTTACTCGCAGTGTGATACCTGAAAAGGATATTAACAGTAATGGTTGGGGTATTTCCAGAAAGCACTTGGTTGAGACACTTTCAGATAATAATTTTGAATTGTCAGAAGAAACTTCCGAAAATATCGATGTTTATAGTGAAGATAAAATAAAGGATGACGAATATAATACACTATTAAATGAGCATATTCCCAAGGAAATACTTGAAAATGAGAATGTGAATATTCGTCGCCGACGATCAGATGAATCTTTTGAAGAAAAACACGAACACACAGATGAACATGAATCTCACTCAGAAGATGCGAAAACCCGTCGCCGACGATCTGATGAATCTTCTGAGGAAAAGCACGAACATACAGATGAACATGAATCTCACTCAGAAGATGCGAAAACCCGTCGCCGACGATCAGATGAATCTTCTGAAGAAAAGCACGAACACACAGATGAACATGAATCTTATTCAGAAGATGCGAAAACCCGTCGCCGACGATCAGATGAATCTTCTGAAGAAAAGCACGAACATGCAGATGAACATGAATCTCACTCAGAAGATGCGAAAACCCGTCGCCGACGATCAGATGAATCTTCTGAGGAAAAGAAGAGAAAAGACAAACAAGAAGAGAGGAGAGGACCAGCAGAAAGAATGACGCAACCTTTAGAATATACCTTTTAACGGAAGTAAGCTCAACGGCGCCCAGATTTTATATAATTCTTTCCTAATAAAAATTCTGAACATGTATTTAAGTGTTTGTTTTCGACTTTATGAAATATAAGTAAATTAAATAAATCAATAAAATGAATCACTTTAACGTCAAAGTTACAAATTATTGCTATAGGTTTTATGTTTCATATGTATTATAATTCCTTTGCTTATATTAATCAATCTACTCATTTTACTGATTTAGAAATATGTTACCGTATTCACCGGTGTGATATAACCAGCACAATATGGGATAATATAATTTAACCAACTCGACCTTAATCATATATAACATATTAATAATGTGCGCATGTGAAACTGTTGTTACTGGCGCATTTTACTTTTACACCTCGTACGTAGAATTTCCCACTCAATGTCGCTTTCTTTTTTATTCTTGAAACATCCTTTAAAAAAGGAAAAAGTGAATAGATTATGAAAATCAAAACAAGTTAAAAAGCTATATTTGACTGAGGCCACACATTCATGTGGAAAATTTACTTAAAAACTTGCTCCATTTTCAATTTTTGCCCAATTTCAATACCAACCAGCGTATGAAAACTATGAATACTTCAGCCAAGTTTTTTTACTTTGTGCGGTCATCTCCTTTTAGGAGTTGCAGTTTATATCGACAAAAGGATATTTAGTAATAATACGATTTTAAAGACACATCCTTTAATAAAGACTTTCATTTTTTTGGTATTTTATAAACTGTAATACTGTAAATCAAAATGCAACAGTTCATTGGAAACAAAAAAAAAAAAAGGCCGTAAGATGGTAAAAAGACAAGTCTGAAAAGGAGAAGCACGCAGAAGAAGATGACACCATTTAAGCTTTAAAATTACTTTTTGTTATATATTATATATACATATATACTACTTCTCTATCTTCATTTATGTAACAACTTTTGCATGGATTTGGCCTCGCTGGCTGTTGACAATGGCCTCTATTAAGGACGGAGGTTCGAAACATTTCTTTCAAATGAGATGATAATGACAGAATATGATATCAGAATCTTGTTCTGATGAAGAGAAAACTCGTCGCTAACAATCAGACCAATCTTTTAATGAAAAGGATGACCTTAGAGATGAACATGTTTTCGAATACATTATCTACAAAAGAGGTAAAGAATAATATAATTTTTTAGTTTTTTAATAATAAAGTTATCTCTTTAAAATCTTACGAGTTTATTAGATGTGTTCAAAGTGTTCTTCTTTAATTTATTCACACTAATGACGTACGTTATCTCTACCAGGTAGAGACATGCAAGTGTCATGAGTTTAGAACATCTGAATAGCTTGTGCTATTCTTAGAATTCAATAATCATAGACCTTATCTATAGAAATGTGTAGAAATATAAAATGTAGAATACATATAACCCGATGTTTGATGCTGGAAAATGGCTGAGTTGAATAAATCGATCAGAATTTCTTTAAGGGCTAATGGTAGCTACACTAGGCACGAGGGCGTAATGATGTACCTGCCTCGCCCACTTTTTGTATCTAATTGTGGAGAAAATTTAAGATTTATCCCAAGTCAATTTTAGTGTTTTGACTTGCTAAACATTCATTTGGAAAATATCAAAAATGGACTTCTATGCATTGGCTTCTGAACCACTCATGTATTGAAACAAGCAAACCATAAAAAAAACATTATATTTGGCTTGGTTATTTTTATGAGCGGGAGAATGCTTACAAATGGACAGTCGGACATGACTAAATCGGTTCAAATTTTCATACTGATCCATCTATATATACTTTCAAGGGTTTCTAATGCTGACACAAACGTTTTAACTAAGTATACCCCCGATTTTAAGACGCTCGGTCTAAAAATAAATAAAATATATATGTAGTTATAATCTATGAAGTTTCAAAACATATTTTATTCGTTGTATTTAATTTTAAGATTCAGCAATTAGAATTTTTGGTGAAAAGTTCTACTATTAATTTTACTAATGTATCTCACGTGACGGTCACTTTAAAAATTTCTATCGAAATTATTTCTGAACATTTACGCATCTTTTTTACCTCTTTTAATTATAATCATTTTTAATCTCAATCGGTTTTCACTGTATTTTTACAACACATTGTATATGAGTGAAATATGAGTTTATGCCTTGTTCACTTGTTTAATAATTATTGGTCAGATTCTCAGATGAATGTGAAACGTTCCAATTACTTTATAGGACACAAGTGCCTTTTTACTTAATGAGTAAGTTAGCATAATGGGAATGGGAATTTTAAACAAAATGCTTTTTTTTCTGCATACTTACATTTTACATGTGTTGGCTGCTTTTAATTTTTAGCGCTTCGTTATAAGATAGATTGATCTGTAAAAAGGATTTTTCATTCCGTAACAAATTTTGTTTATATCGAATTTATTATTTTTATTTTATTTCCTTACATAATCTTAAAAAACGGTGAGTAATATTAATGTAAATTAAACAAGAAAGAAAATTAAATTTGGCTTAGACCAAAAACTTAAATACCCTTCACATCTGCATACAAAGGGTGGGCGTGTTTACATATCAACTTGCAAATGGAGTTTTACGCTGAGTAAGTTTTATTGTAAATTGTGAGCGTATCTGTTATCTGACCATGCCCACTTTTGAACCATCGATGAATGGGATAATTATAAATATATGAGAAAAATTTCTACTTCAAATTAGCCCAATTTTTTGGCAGATAGAATAGATTTCGACGATTGTGAGCGTGACTCTTAAACAATTTTAAATAGCAAACTGTGTGCAGGAGGTGTCTGGACTAAAATGTCTGTACAAAATTTCAACTGAATATCTCAAAATTTACGATAGTGAGAATGCCAGATATATATGTCTACAACTTCTACGACTTCTGTAGCAAAGCGAATGACAAACTTAGCATGTATACGTGCCATCAAATGTGAACTGTATAAAAATATGTTTTACGTAGCTCGACTTAACTGTACCGTTTTGTTTACGATTCCTTTTGTGCAACTGCTGTTCTTTATATAATTGTTGCTTTATAGAATTTGAGATTTTTTTATTAAAAAATTTTCCTAAAATGGATGCTGACGAAAATTCTAAGAACAATGATAAACGAGGCGTTGAAACAAATGATAATCGAAATGTTTTTGGTTTGGATATACATCAACCTCAATTTGAAGAAGAAAACCATAGGATGCCATCAGCGGGACAAAGATTAACCTCAAATCAGCAATCTCAAGACAACACACCAGATAGTACAACAGCACAAAATTTAGTAGCACGAAATCCTCTTTTAACGCAATTATTGAGTAATCAAACCAATACTTCTGCGTCACAGCAGTCACATCAAAGTTTTGAAAATCGAAGGGCGCCAAAAGAAGATCAAACTTCAAATACGTACGAATTGCGGCAATCACCCAAGTCCAGTGCGTACCTAGGAATAGCACAAAAATCAATAAATCAATCATCGAATTTAGCAGAGGAACACAGAAATGCTCCACTACAGTTCCACAAGCCTTATTTAGTTCAATGCCATATACAATCAGTCAATACCTCAACTAATCAAAGATCTCAATGTGAAAATGTGAATAGAACTGCAGCTCAACACCATCAACAAATGTCAACATCACGTTTGGAGCAATTGCTTAATCTATCACCTAATATGTCTGCTGCATCTCGAAATGATATGTCCCATCCATTTACAAATCAACAAGGCGAAGTATTAAATTCTTTAATGGCACAAGGGCCTAATCGGGCGACAAATAATTTACAACCGCCTGAATCGGAAAACCCAACGTTATCTAGATCCGGAAATCAACAAGAGCGAGTTCCTACGCATATTATCAGTCAACAGCCACAGATATTAAGTCCCCGCTTGGCTCAATTGCTTTTAGGTGGACCCAGTCAAAATTCTACATTCCCACAGACGGATCAAACAGATGATGAAACACCTCACAGTACTGTGGACGAATACGCCGATTTAGGTAGAATCAATGAAGATGAAGAAGAGAATTAATAAATGACAATAAAAAAAGCAAACATTTACAAAAATTTAAATGTCGACAAATTGAATTTATGCTATAGTTAGTTTAGCTGTATCGCGTAACGCAAGTCATTGTTATATAAAATCGGTTGGATTCGTTTCATATGTGGCACTGTTAATTATTAAGCAACTTTTTTTTTTATTAAATGAAAAACTATGATTCCAGGGATGCCTTCATCAATTTTATTAAAAATTTTAAAGAGCATGAGAAGAAGTTTGTCACATACGATCATATTTTCAAATAATACCTTATATATGGAGGACGGGTCAAAGTAGACCATTCAGCTTCATTTTCAATAGGAATGGTTTTTGATTCAAAGGGAATTTTTGTGCGGAATTTCATCAATAAATAAAAAAAAAATACATTCTTTACATAGGCAAGGTTAAAAACATCTATTTGTGGTGTAGGGTGTAATGAGAAATATATTGAAAAGTATTAGGGATTAAGTAAAGGTCTTTGAACATTTGCTTCTGTATTGGAAATAACCCTTTATGATTTATAACATTGTTCCATGCGAAGAATATTGTAAAGCAACAAACTCAACAAAACAAATTGAATGTAGTAAAAAAAAAAACAACAGTACGTTCAGAAAAAGCAAAAAATCTAATTTTTTTTTTCACTATTCACACACAAGAAAAAAAAGAAAAGAATATAATTTCGTATAGCACATGAAAAATTAGTTGGAAAAGCAATAAAGAGACCTCAAGAAGAAGAAAGCACATTCAAGATGATCAGTCGTAAATGGGCATTCATGTGTGAGGCTTAGCTAAGTAATGGAATGAGATTCCAATTAAACAACAACAAACCCGAAAAGCAAAAAGTTATGCAAATAATGTAATTTTTAATAAATCTTAAAGAAGAAGACGATCATTAAACCTAGAGCCATTAAGTAACTGTAAAGCTTTGTGAATGAAAAAAAAAGTAAAAATCGATTTAAGAAAAAAGTGTTATGCAATCTTGATGAGAAAAAATTAAGTACAATTTTGTACAAAGACCTAAAGTACGTCGAAAACATATAACAATTGTTTAGCAAAGAAAAAGCCGGCTGCTTAACACGGTTCAAAAAAGAAACAAAAAAAACGTGTTCAAAATCAAAATTGTGAAAGCAAAACAAAATCATAATTTCATTATACAATACTAACGGTAACGGTATTTTATATATACACATCAAAAGCGTGCACAAGTTTAAAAATAATCATCATCAAAAATAAAATCAAATAAAATAAAAATCTGCTGTAATGCCGGCCAAATAAATGTCTCTCCCAAGAGCATCATCTCAAGTGGCCAATATTTGTTAACAAGCGAAAAGAAAGAGAGAAAGATTACCTAACACTTGTTCGCCTTTCTCTTAACACACAATTCTTTAAGAATATCTAAGTAATATCTCAAAGACTGAAAAGCGATTGAAACGATTAAAGTAAAAACAAAATGCCTGAAGCCAATTTTAATCTTTTATATGCTTACGACACAGAACCCTTAAAAAAGTCGCCCGTGATTAAAGTTTCTTGTGGTATCGGTGACACGGATGGTTTTCCCGCCTTTGATGTTGATTCGGAAGCTTACGCATCTAAAGACGACACTAAATGGGGCTTTTTAATTACCGGTGGAGCAGAGTTTCATATGCCGTTGACGGTGTTTCAGGTATAACATAATATAGCATAACAAACGTTTTTATGCAGCCAAAATGTTTCTTCATATTAACCACCACAATGGCTGTTAGCGTAATTGCTTAACATAACCATCACATCATCACACATCATCAACAACAAATACAAAGTAACTTAAATGAACATTCTCTTTATAAGTGCACCACAAAGAAACGCTATGTAGAACTAAGCTGTTGACAAGTTGAGGATAACATGTAAGATGCGTGCAATATAAAATAATATCATACATAAGGATTGCAAAAAAAAAAACAAGTAAAAAACTAAATATTGCTTTGAACTAATTTGAAATACCCCCACGTATATGTATATACAAACGGTGGGCATCTAATAACCTAACTCTACGTCTATGCCTACGCAGCTGTTACGTAGAATTCTTTAATTATGATACTCTTTTGTCCGTACGTCGGCCTTTCCACTTATCGACGCAGAAGGTTTAAATAATAAAAGCTTATAACATATTTAAAAACTTTATAAATACATGTCATAGCGTACATTTGCATATATTTGCAAATATTTGAAAGTATGCAGATGCACATTTGTTTACTTCAAATGTGTTTTCATTCGCATCTATAGCGTATTCTTTGCACGCGTGCCAGTAGTTGAACTAAATACAAATTTTACATAAACTAAAGGCTCGATTTTATTACATATGCGGTTGTTTATGCGTTTGGATGAAATGAAAAAAAAACAACAACAATAGCGTTTATTTTCGATTGTTTTATTGTGTAATTAAAATGCATTAAAAATGCTTTTTTTGGCAGATAGATAGATATCTTATTATTATTATACACTTACAAACATGAGCGCTATAAGCTTAAACAAAATGTTTATGATTCGACTATTTAGGCCAAAGTATGATATGCATGTGTAAATGGGCTTACATGCCCAGGCATTAAGAAAGTAACGTTGTGTTTAACAAGTAAAAAGTGTACGCCAATCGAGTTGAACTTTTAATACCTTAAACAAGTATGAGCTGTGAAGAACTTTTCGCAAGGGGATGGAAACATATTTCTATTTATGCTTATGGCTATAAGTCCATCTGTTCTTGGCACTCTTACGGTCCGAAATTTTGTACAGACACTTGTAGTTCTCGCAACCATTTCAAGAGCCACGTCCACAATATTATCTTTTCGATAGGCTGAAATATTTTTCGTCATGTTTCCTAAATATTACTAAGTGTGCTATATAATTAATCTACAAGTATTTCCACATGTGAGGTGATGAGTACAGGATCGCACTTGCGAACACACTAGTAGGTTAAAATCATTAGGTATAGTGAGTTTGTGGAAACGTTTGCAACACCAAGACACCCTACAAAGTACATATATATATTATATATTGAATTGATAAAATTCTTAGTGGATTCAGCCATGTTTGCCATTCGTATGTGTGCATGTCCCGAAAGCAAAAATGGAGATGACCATTTCAAACGTGGCCGAATAATTAAAAGTTCTTGCACCCAGTGGATAAAAGGCACGCTCCCAATGGACAATGGACAAAAATCTTCTTATTAGCCATAAAAATTAAACTGTGAATTCAAAATCGTTATACAAATAATTATTTAGCTCTCCTCTGTGGAAGAGGTGTCAGAGGGTATTTAAGAGTTGGCTTAAGCCAAAATTAGTTTTTTACTTGTTAATTTTTACTAAAAATATTTTATATTGTACTCAGAAAAATGATTTGAAGCATATTATACAGGCAGCAGTTGCCGTTCAGCCCTTAACGAATAACGTAGCAAGTAAAACCTATATAATAATCATTTCATGTACAATTTTGTAATTATCGCATATGAAAATATCTTTTTTTAACGTCTAATTAAGGTTACTTCCGGTGGTTTGGCTGATAAAGGCGGAATACGTTTAGGTGACATTATATTGGAGATCAATGAAGAGGACGCTACTCAATTGAGTTTAACACAAGCTCATGAAATAATTGATGCCTCCGGTAAAAAAATACACTTTTTGGTAAAAAGGTTAGTTTATAATGATAATTTTTACCATTCCTACCATCTTATGCGTCGGAGATTCCAGAAAATATATACATATATTCGGAACATCGAATACTGAGTCGATTTAACCATATATATCTGTCCGTCTGTGCGGTAGTGGTAGCTAAAATTGAGATATCGATTCCAAACTTGGCAAAAGTGTTGGTATCTTTCGAGCGCCGAATGTTATTGACATTTGGCGAAGCGACACACTTAACATGCAACAAAAACTGAAAATGGTCATCGACGGTGGGTTTTCACGATTTGGTCTCAACCAAATAAAGTTTTCTTAATTGTTTTGTACTTATGCAATAAAAATGTATTACGATTATATTTGGTATAGTATGGAGGATGATCTAGAAGAAGGCTTTGAGGCTGGTGAAGAGAAATCGATTGTTTTAAGAGTCCCCAAACCGATGGATCCACCCAAAGGTATGTTTTAAGAATATTGCATGCCATTCCTGTGCTTTAATATAAGCTGTGGGCATGGCAGATACTTGATTAGGCTATTTAATAACAAATGTAATTAATATCAACTCAAATGAGGGTTTTTATTAATTGTGGGCAATTTTTGTTATGAGATCCCAGCCATTTTTAGCGAATAGATGAATTAAATAATTGCAAAATTTAATGGGCACATTTTAATAGCTGAAAAAGAGATTTTAGTTGAAAATGGGCGTGACTCTTAATTGATTTTGTCCATACTAAAACTAAACTAAAATTGTTTGTTTAATTTTTTAAGAATATCGTCTGAAATTATTCATGTGTGTGTATTAACTAAGTAATGTTGTCGTTGTTGTTGCTATTTTTATACATTCATTTATCTAAACATTTTATATTTATACATATATGCACCTGGTTGGGCCGTAGTTATGCTAAAACAAAATTTTTGGAAAGACAGAGAATATTTATTAGACAATGAAAACAATTTGCTATAGTGACGGTAATTATGACGTGTGGGAAAAGAGAATGTATGACAATTAGAACAAGATTTATATACATTAGCACGAACTCTAATCTGTTCTACATTCTAACGTGAGTTTACTTTTATTTTGTAGATTTTACGCCCACTCCGCTATTGGGCTCACGTTGTTGGCATCCTATAATGTGGGTGCCACCGCCAGAGCCTCCTCAACCCAAGAAAAAGAAAACTAAAATCCAAATTGACGAAGAAGGGAATGAAGTGGTCATTGAACTTAGTGAGGATGAGTCCTCCGATGAAGAAGAGGAGGTAGGGACCTTTAACTACAAAGTCTTTTTCAATAACATTGAATAATACGCGCTACTTTGCTTCTTCTTTGTATATTTCAATCTTTCATTTACGATTAAACATGCCATTTATTAATTATCAATTAAGGAGTTGCCACATCATCGCATTGTTCGTAATATTAGGCGCTTCTTTTCTGAAGTTAAGGAGGGTGATCTGAGAGACCGTATAATAGAAGATATGCTACTGGCCCTACCTACCGCTTCTAAAGCTGAAAATCTCTAAAGCTTTTTATCACTAGTTACTTACCACTTGTTTTGTTTAAATATATGTAATATATATTATTGGAATGCTTTCTAGTTTCTCTTAATAAAACTGCGTTAATTGCCTTAAAATTGAAAGAATTTTATATTAATTTAAATTTTAGCTTGTATTATAGAAGCTCGTTTAAAGGAAATGCAAAGGAAATTGTCAGAGATAGCCGAAATACCGAAAATTCTCTCGTCCACATTGGCTACTGTCTCACAAACGTTTGACAAACTAACTAATATGAGTCCGCCGATTATAGAGGAATTGAAACAACAAAGACAATTTTCTTATGACGAAGATGCCTGCGACTATGAGTTGAGTGACAATAATTTGCATATTGAAATCGGCGACAATGACAATGACATGAATGATGACGATGATGATGGTGATGATGGTAATAGTGATGTCAACATTTTGCCACTGGAATTTAATGCTAAAGAGGCTTATTTAGAATTAAAAAAGCATGTTATAGAGCATCAAACTCAATGGAAAGAATGTACGCCTGAATCGGATTATGCATCAGAAGTTGATGAGCTAGATGTTGATCAATTTAGTCAGAGTGCATCAGCAGCTAATAATGAAATTTGTGAAACTCCTAAGGAGTATGAAGTTATTGCCGATAACTATGATGACGATGATTTCTTAAATGCCACGTTTACTTGGAGTTTACGTAAATTTTCTAAATTGTCAAAGCGGATTGAGGAGAGGGACTTAGAATCTCCTGACTTGAATAAATTTACCAACAACTATAAGACGTTTAATGAAAAGTATAAGAAGAACAAAAACAACTGCACAATATGTTTAACTGATGTAAATGATAATGAGAAGGGTGTTGAATGCAGTGCCATGGAAAACAAACAAAGCAATCTTAAGGTATAGTATTTTGTTATTATTATTGTTGTTGTTGTTGTCAACTTTTTAATTAAATTTGTTTTATCCGTTCATTATTTCCGTTTAATTTTGCTGTTCATGCAGTTGGATAAATTGGAGCAATGCTGGCCTTGGGCAGATCGTGAGAAAATTATTTACAAGTAAGATTGGTACTGTTTTTATACCCTACACAACATGTGACAAAGGGCATAATAAGTTTGTGCTCCTAAACAGCAAGTGCCGAACCCACTTTCAATAATACCGAATTATTTATTATGTTTATCCGTCCGTCCCTTCCTGTCCATGTAAATTTGTACACAAGGCACAGGTTCTAAGATATTTCGATAAGCTTTTGTCCTGAGGCATGTCTTCTGTACCTAGATTTTTATTTAAATTTGGCAAATTGAGCATTATTTTTGGCATTAGCTATTTAAAATGGGCAAAATCAGATAAGAGTCGCGCCCACAATCGACAAAAATCGATTGAGCTAAGAAGTTGAAGTTTAGTGCGCATATTTAGAGTGTTAATCGATGTGTCAAAAAAATCTTGCTTGTATAACAGACACGCCTACAAGTTACAAAAAACCTTACTAAGCATACAAATCGATTTTCAAGCTGATACGTAATAAGTACACTAATCAGGTACAGGGTGTCAAGCGGAATCAAGCCACCCTGTACCCGCGGCGCCCACTATATGTAAGCACATGTGAAGGGTATAAAAGATTTGGTCTAAGCCAAATTTTATAATTAAATTAATTAAAATCAATTATTTCTTTCTCTTATTTCTTTACAATCGATGGCTTAAGGCAATCCACTTGTCACTTGGTACCCAGCAAACCTTTGGGTCTTATTGAGAAGCGTATTCAATTATTGGTTAGAAATAATCTATTGCAACATTTAGATAAGACTTCAAATACTTAAACATACAAATATATAAATATTTTTTTAATGTTTAAAGACACTGCCAAGCTCATCCTTGAGATAAATTGAAAAATAGAATAAAAATGTAAAATTTTACAGTTTTGTCACTTACATGGTAACAATTATATTTGAATTAATTTAATTTAATGGAAATGAAAAAATGAGAGGGCGTAACGTTTTTTAGGAAACCGTAAGTAAAAGAAAAAAATGGAATTTAGTTCAACCGTGTCAGCCAGTTCCTGTTATGAAAGTTCTTTTCCAAGTTATTCATATTTTTACACCTTATAATATATTCACACATAATTGTCGCATATTTTTATTGCCCTGCCAGGTGAAAAGTTATAAATTGTACAAAATATAACAAAGGTTGTGGCTGGTAACACTGCGTCGGTACATCCTCGGTAGATGTATGTGTTAAATACCTTGCTTATCATAGCAATACCGTTAACACACATTTCCTGTGCATGGTAAAAAAGTACAACAGTAAAACCAAATAAATTTCACTTTTAAGAAGAAAACATTGCGAATTTTAAATTTTTAAATACATGCGACAATGGGGATTTGCTGCTCCGATTTTGGTCAAATTGGTTGCAAACATTCGGAAATTTCTCCAGCTTTGTGGGGATTTTAAATTAAAGGGCGTAGCAATGCCCATTTGCTGAGGCAAGGACAATTTATAAATAAAAGTTGTTTATTAATTAAATTGTTGATGCCACGTCCATATAATATTGCTTCACTTGATGGGCGTGGCACTGCTTCACTTATTTACAATTGTAGTTTAGGGTATTAAATGGTCGAGACTGACCGATTTTAACAAATTCCAATTCGTGGTAATATCATTGTAATTAAAATAATGAGTTTTGTGGGAATTACATCAAAACCGAACCACTCTAAAATGAAACGAAACGATAGGTAGCCCGTCACTTTTTTCTTAAAAAACAAAAACAAATTGAAGTTTAATAGGAAGTGCTTATGCGGTTGTTCAACACCAGGCGATAAAATATTTTTTTAACTTTAATCCATTCAAAATATATGCTTAGTAGCCATTAAAATGTGTGAATGTAAAACCTTTCACTTTGGTTTTTATGGAATTGTGAGGAAACTATTTCACGGATACTGTTGTATGAGAAGTTAAGAAGCACTAAATAAGCACTAATGAAATACGTTTTGTTGTTATGGTACTCTTTCTCCGGCAAATGTACAAAAATTAAACTTTAACCTGAAAAAAAAAAAGAAACAAACCAAGTACAACACAACACAACATAACACAATATGTGTTGTACATACCTTTCAATATCCTTGTGTTCAAATAAAGTGTACAAATTGTTCACAACCATACACGTCTTTGAAATGTGTGTTCGTGGATGTAGGACATTCAGTTACATGACCATACAAATTTTGTTCTGTACACTGATAGTGCATGAGTGCATTTT
This sequence comes from Ornithomya fringillina, assembly GCA_963978525.1. Taxonomy (NCBI): domain Eukaryota; kingdom Metazoa; phylum Arthropoda; class Insecta; order Diptera; family Hippoboscidae; genus Ornithomya; species Ornithomya fringillina. The sequence continues at coordinate 8,350,685 of OZ021694.1, forward strand.
ATCGCGTTTTTCATTGTCCCTTTCTTTACTTCCTCCTTTATTACCTTATGTCTCGCTTTATTATTATTAGAAAATGTTGTTTTCGTTTAATTGGTTTCATTGTTTGTGATGTGATGATAAATTCTTTTTGTCGTCCTTTTATTAGATTTGTAAGAGCAAGTAAACTGCAAGGCGCCGCATGTACCTGATTACATTTTTTTACCTTGCACCACTTGTGGCAAAGGGTATATTAAGTTTGTGCGGATGTTTGTAACTCCTAAACGGCAAATGCCACTATTTAACCATGTCCGCCTGTCCATTTACGTGTTTGTACTCAAGCTACTGATTGAATTTTTCGATATATTTTCATAAAGTATAGTACAAGGTTGTTATTTAGATCAAAAAGGAATCCTATAGAAAATGGACCCCACCCCGCCTTATTTTTATTATCTTTATATTGCAAACGATTTAACAAAAATTGTTTTATTAGAAAAGAAACAATATTCACACTTACCTTATATTTGAGATTAACTATTAATATTCTCTATAATTATTTATTGTTTCATTTCATAAATCTTTATTTCAGATAATTGTTGTTGTTATTTACGTATTTGTGCTTATTTCATAATTAAAAGAATTCATATGAATTCGTATTCTAACGTAATACATGGCGTATAAGTAAAACGAAATACAATAATCAGCTATAAGAATTATTCAAAGATGCTAGAAAGAGATAGAAAAGGTGGAAAGTGAAATTTAAACTACAATCTCTGGTACTTGTGTGTGTTTCTTTAGGAATGTATATATGTATGTATATATACAAGTATTTTTTTACTGCTTTTTATACCCTGCACCACTTGCGGCCAAGGGTATATTAAGTTTGTGCGGATGTTTGTAACTCCTAAACGGCTAATGCCATACCCTCTTTCAATTATACCGATCGATTCAAAATGAAAATCTGAATCGATTTAATCATTTCCGCAAGCTACAGATCGAATTTTTGGAAATATTTCGGATGAAACCATTTTTAAATCTCTTCCCATAAAAGTCTTTATGTAGCAAAACATCGCACAAAGTTTGGTGCAGAATAATTAATTCACAGTTTCATAATGGGCTATGCCAAATTTGGACCCGATCGAACCCCTTTCTATGTAATTATATTTCACAAAGAAACTTTAATGGGAATGCTTCGCGTTTTCCAATTTGACTAAATTAAATGGAGCTTAATTTAAGGAATTTAGGTGGTGTAAGGTATTACGAGATCGGGCTTGACCGACTATAATATTTTCATTTGTTTTAACCACAGCTTTTAGAGAATTATTGACCTTCTGTAACATTATTTATGTATGCGTTGAGGAACCTACTAAATACTTGCATTATAAGTGAACATTTACAACATTGTGTGAAATTTGTATATGAGTATAACTTGTTGAGTTCTGATTTAAATTTTGTTATTTTAGCTAAATTGTGGAAAATTTTAAGCAATAAAATTTAATTTTTAATTTGGTTTATTACTATTGCGATGCATAACGTTACGTAGTTTTATCTATTTTATTTGAACTTTTCTGAGGAGACAAGAAAATTAAAATTGTAACAAGTTGAGTTTAACTTTGCACTAGTATACGATTTGTTTAAGATATCTCAGTTTTTCAATATTTTTTATTGTTTTATTGAAAATTGTAGCGTTTAACATTTGAATTGTATTATAATTGGCAAGAAGGGATAAAAATAGTTTACAAGAAAAATGCAATAAAATGACTAGAAAGTTTACTTCACTTCATTTCGCTTTCGCGACATTACTGAACCATTTACTTTTGAAAGTGATCTAAATCCATTTTTTAAAAAACTTCGATTTGTTTTGATATTGAGAAATCTGACTTGAGCCATTTTGAAAAAAAAGTGGTGTTTACGTTAACATTCCGATTCATTTCATGAGTGTGAGTGTTGTTTTCGTTACTTAACATTCAAGTTTTTCATTTGGTTTATTAATCGTATTTACTAAAGCTGTCGTTGTTATAAATTGCTGTGAACTAGGCTGAGTTTTTGCTTCCAAAGGTATCGTTGTAGCTGGTATTGAGGATATAAAAGCTTTTGTTGTTGCTTTTGTTGCTGTTGTCGGTGCTGTCACATTACAATCCAGAGCTTCAGTTGTATAACTCTTTGCCCAACTTGTGGCAACATTTCCAGCGGATGTGTTAGACAATGTCACACTTTTCCTCATAAGCGGCTCTCTCATACGATTACTTTCGGTTGTTGGCTCACGTCGGAATATTTGAATTTTTCTTAAACGACACAAAACCACTTCGCTACTGTGACCTTTCGCGTCGCTATCACCGACGATACTGGATGCTGTTGTCAAACAATTCTGCTGCTGCTGTGAAACATTTTTACCATCGCTAGTACCACTAACACCACTAACACCACCACCACCACCACCACAACCACTGCATCCAACACTGCTGTCGGCTAACGTTGGCACTAATTTATCTACTATTACTACATGCTTGCATTGCTGTTGTCGATGGTGTTGCCTGAAATTTTTACGTCCTGCCAATGAATATTCCTTTAGTCATACCTTCTCTTCGACGGGTACTGCCGAACCGCACCGTACAAACTAAAATCATAATAACTGAGAGATTTTCATTCATAAACTAAACGATTTGATTACAGAGAAACGGAAGAGGAAACATTTTAAGCGATGCATGCATGATGCATTATTGCAAGCAATTCAAAGAAAGTTAAGTCAAGCATATCTTTTAAAATGTAGCGCCTAATTATTGCAAAAAGTTTTTCTGAAAATTGCCAACAACAACGAACGGCTTATTACCACATTAATAATAAGAAACACTCAAAAATACTTAATTATAGTAAAAATTTGCAAACTGAAAAAGTCACAAGGCAAACAAGCAATAAAGCGTTATTAGATTTAGGCGAAATCTTATATAATCTTTACATATATCTATGAAATTATGGGTGTGCTATGTATATAATAGGAAGCCCTTGTATTTTCTGCAAAGCAAACCAGCAAAGAGGGTTTAGCTTAGTAGGCGTTATATGACGCCCATTCGTAACTTAAGACTTACAGAGTGTATATATATATACATACGATTAATTATTTGAAATTTTTGTCAATTGTAAGCGTGGCCGTCAATTTATTTTATCCTTTTTAAATAGAAATGTCAGCTCCATATACCAAAATTTGTGACCGTGAGTGTTAGTTAACATCGAGGACGCCCGGACATCGCCATAGTAGCTTTGAATTTAATGCTGGAAAGGAATATATGGGGTAAGGGAAAAGATGGAAACACTCGAGTAACATTTTGGCGAGAAATTTTTGAAACAACTTCATATAAAAAAGTTGTCAAGTTAGAAGAGAAAAGGTCAAGATCAATCAAGGTCACGCTAGTAACCAAATCATTTTTTGAAATTAGAATTTTTTTTTTTAAAGTTCAACCTACATATATCTCGTTACTTGAGGGTTTCTACACAAAGCTTTACTTATGTTTATAACAAGTTTATGTAACGGTAAGCGTTCCTTTCAGGTACTTGGTTCTTCACTACCGCGAACATTTTAATAGTAATTTACGTGTCTTAGTGATAAAGAACAAATTCATTCAAACTTCAGAACTAAGTCAGCATAAAGAGACTACCAGAGCATGTACCAAGTTTGGAATGATTTTTAGATAAAACGAACATATAAACAGATTTCGTTAATCATCTTTATCTATTTCGCTGATTCAGAATGTAAATATATTTTGTTGGGTCTCCAAAATCTTTTTCTTAAGGTGGTAGGTGTAAAAAAGATGCACTAACGACTTTCTCTTTTTTCTTCTTTGTAAAGCGAATGTCATTTCATTTCCGTGGCAAATTTGCATATACTCTGCAGGTATTCTTTTTTTTTCAACCCGTTACCAACCATTTCTTACTTCATATTGGTCTCACCCTCTCATTCACTAGCATTGTGGCTTATGCAAAAACCGAATGAACGTGACGTCGTCAGCTAAAATGGATTAAAGAGTTAAGCCGTTAGCACCTATTAAAAGGCAACGGTTACAGAGGCACTAGTAATTCAATTGATTTACGAAACAGCAACACCAAGAAGAAAATTGTTTTATAGTATGGCGGAATTGATACAATTCTTCGCGGGCGTAGATAAGGTGGAGAATTTAAAGTAAGCAATCGTTTTGAGTTTTTGAATTTTTCTGTTCTTACGTTATAGGGTACACTTATATAAAGTTGCAAGTCACCTAAACGGTTCATTACGTTTATGTAATTTCAATTAGGATTTATTATGTTGGAAAAAGTTTTAATAAGCACTACTTTTTATATTCATTCATTCGTTCATAATTTATGTGAAAAATGGATTCGATTAATAATGAGAGGATGATTTTTTCTTGATTACACTACAGTTTTAGCTAGAGAGAGAGAGAGAGAGAGAGAAAAAGATAGACTAAGAAAGATGGTTGCAGAAGAGCAACAGCTGTAAAGCGTGTGTTAACTAGCAAATGCAAAGCAAAGCAGCGTAATAAAATCTTACCGAGACCTGAGTAGCGGTGTAGGAGTTGGTGCGGGGTCGACTGCTAAAACATATAATGCGCCATTTCCGCTTCACTTGGGCTATCACTTCACCATTAAAGAAACAGAAGAATGTGGCCACACATAAACCCTGAAACAACAACAACAATTTCAATACAAATTCAAATAAACGATCATTTACAGACGCAAAGTCTAGCATTATCATCACTCATCATCACATCTCATCACACACATGGTATGTTATAGTGATGTTGTGTCATTGTTACTTTTTAAATCAATGTTTGTTTGCAAAACTTTATCCCTACAATTTATGTTGATGAGATAAAACTTAAATCATTTTATGCTTTTTTTAATGACTTTGAAATCAATCTGCTTGTAATTGAAACGATTTTATCAATGTATGGCGAGCAAAACACAATTGGGCACATTGCACAAATTTGTGCTATAAAGTAATTTTATTATACCCTGCACCACTTGTGCCAAAGGGCATATTGAGATCGTGCGGTTGTTTGTAACTCCTGAAGGGCAAATGCCACATCAATCTATAATTATATGAGAATCGATTCAGATCGATTCAGAACCAAAATCTTCTTCGGTTTAACCATGTCCGTTTGTCTGTCCATGTAACATTTTTTGAGATATTTCGATGAAATTTGGCCCAAAGAGAAACCCTATTAAAAATGGACCGGATTAGACAATTTTTAAAACTCTGGTGTGTTTAAAATAAGTACGCCCACAATATTTAGAAAAAAACTTACTTTAGTACAAAATGTGACCATTAAAGATGCTTTTAGTAGGTGACGTATATATGCTCACCACACACATTTATATATTAAGGGTTTCTCAGACTTGGCCAAATTTGGCTTTAATTACTTTTCCCTCTATGCATATATATCTTAAACAATTATTGTAGATTAGTAGTAAAACAAAAATTGAAATCCTACATTAATGTGTCACAGAGTTCCAAGAGAGAATACAAACTTCAACTACAACATGTCCCAACACCCCGCCTGTGACACAAGCTTGAAAAACCTTACTTTCGCATTTACTTACGTCGGAGTATAGTATATTTAAAATGGTAGACAATGGTAGGAACGCATTATGAAAACTTTTATATGAAATTAAAAGATATACAAACAGTACGTATGTGCATGGTGAACTCAGAGTAAAACTGAATAATGAAAAGCAAATGTAAAACGTACATGGCTACAATATTTAAAACAAACATTAGTCCCCACACACACCCAAAAAGAAAACATTAAGAGTTGAAAGGAATGTTTACGTTACGCTATGGAAACGCAGTGTGTTAACAAATATTTAAAGCTGCTATCTCTAAGATAAGAGAAGGCGTGTATGTAAAGATAAAAAAAAAGCGGCTAAAGTTGAATGTCCTTGATATGAGACCGAGAAAAGTTTGCATAAAATTAGTCGTTAAAACCTTTACTTCAGCGATGAGTGTGTGCACTAAATTTGACAAATAATTTACAACTACTACAATAAGTAAAAGAATTATAATATTTCTAAGGGCTTTATAGTACCGTACAAATGTGATTTATTTTATTTATGTACGTACGTCTGTCTGGTGCTGTAAAGCTCCCTATCATAAAAATTGTCACATCGAATCAAAATTTGCTTTAAATAATCTAAATGTAAACCGGGGCCATTACTTTCCGTATCAACTTACGGACAGATGGACATGATTAAATTGATTTAGATTTTTAATCCTAGGCCGATGACCTAGGTGTATGGGGTATAACAATTATAAAAACTGTTACCTACAAATAAAAAACATTTGGTTAAGTTAAATTTAAGTTATTGAACACCAAACCAGTCTTTGATGCTTCCTTCCAAGTGTTGCAAACGGTCTAGTAAACTTAGTATACTACCCACATTCATTTCTGTAATGTGAAAACCTTAAAAATTTTAATTATTCGTTAAAGTGAAAAAATGAACAGTGTTGTCTCTTACAATACATTAATAAAATTTGTTCATTATTTTGTGTTGTGATGCTACTTAGCATCCACAGCGTTGCGCTGTTTTATTATCCTTACATTAAAAATATACAACATAATAAACATTTAATTTATTTCACGTACACGTCCTTGCATAATTATCAACTCTTCTCGCGATAATATATTCATAATCCATACCAACGTTCACACGCGAATATAAAAATGTGTAAAACTGCTTTTATTTCTATTACTCTACTACCAACCAAAATTCCACTAATGGTTGCAATGTTTATATACGTATATGTAAATGAAAATTTATGAGTTTTTATAATATAATATATATATACACACATGCAAAAATTTGTAAGAATAAATTAAAACATTATGAGAACCCGAAAAATGCAGAGAAAATGAAATAATTGCAATTCATGTTGACACGAATTTAATCCAGGTAGTATTTGCTTTATATATAATATATATGATTTGATAATGAAATAAATGAAATGACAGTAATTGTGAACTTTGTGTAAAACTTGTTGAATTGTTACTAAAACAGGATTAATTTAATTGAATACTTTTGCAGAGGCAGAGAGAAAAGTTTATTTCATGATTGGCAATTAAAGGATTTGAAGACTGTTTATTTTAAATATTAGAATGATAGAATTTTTATATATTTTTTAAAGTTTATACAATTGTATAAAAGATAGGCGTGCAGGCAATTGAAAGGATTTGAAGAATGCAGCAATAAAGCTTCAATTTGGGTCAACGTTTAATCTTTATATTGGAAAAATGTGTTTTATTCCGGCTGCAATTGAATCACACTTGTATAATTCTAAATCCTTATAAATGAAGATTATAAGCTTTAAACGGCGTGAAAGTTTTTCTTCTATGCTTATTATTCGCCGCGAAACAACAGTTCAAACTATGTATTGTAGTGAAAACCGCCTCTTGTCGCACCAAAATTCGTTATATGGAAAAAATGCACAATTCTTAAAATTCTGACAAAAACCCATAATTCTTGATATATTCCAATGAAAATTGATACTTTAAGGCCTAATTGTGCCAACATTGGCACGTGTAATTAAAATATTTTTATTTTTTGCCATTTATTCACCAAAGGCAATGATGGCAAGGCAGAAATGATGAATTTTCGAAAACTATTTTATATCAAACACCGAACCGTGAGTTCGTACCTTTGGTACATATCTACAAAGATCAATATCAGTAAATATCCATTTTTTACCTGAAAAGACGCCACCAAAGCTGATATCACTTCATAGCCATGTTCCCAAGGATGGCCGGCATCAGGGCGAAAGGGTGTTACTATATATTGTAAACCCAGTAGAGGTACCAATAGTAGAGTAGCTCTATAACAAAACCACAAAAACAATATTAAATCATAATGAAAATGAAAAAAGGGACAACTTTTACCGAAATGCTTGCAAAGCGGTACGTGATGGACCGCAACTGCCTTGCAGGCTAACTGGAGCATTCAATTTCAACAACACAACTCGTACAATATTGCATAAAAAGATTAAATTTAGAAACATTGAAATACACACCAAAACAACCAGTATTTGGTCAAAGTTCGTTGGATTCATCCAGCAGCTGTAATTAAAAAGAAAAAATTCCATTTAAATTAAAATTAAATTACTGCTCATAATGTAATTTTATGACAACCATACAAACACTACTACTGAGACAACAAATATACTTACTGCATATTATCTTCGGTGGTGCCGGCTAAGCCGCGTGCCAAGCCATAAACAAATATTACAACAGCCGGACATCCCCAACCAAACACGACCAACCATTTAACCAGTTTCTTCTCAGAGATAAACGCCGCCACCAGCACAGTATGTAAATAAAAACCCTCACACAGCATCCATGAATAATTTGTCAGTAGGAAATAATGCAAAATAATATGTAGGGCTGTGCAAGAGGGCTGCATTGGGTTGGCATTGATATGGTGGGGTAGAGGAAGTAAGAATAACAGAATAAATGAACGGAGAAGAATAAAAGTTGAAAGTAAGATATTTAAGCATTTGGTTTTAATAACAACAACAACACTTTACCGGACTGTTGTGCAGGAGCTCAGCATCGGGCATCACGAACAAATACCACAGAAGCCACAATGAATTATTAGCGGCGAACGAGATAAATAAGTTGATGTGTAAAGTGATGCGAGCGCATCTTAAAGACCTGCAATGCAATTGACATATATTGAAATAAAAAATTATTGCCCTTGCTGGATAAGTAAGTGCTATTTCACGCCACACAACTTCAAAGGACTTGTAACAATATATGTCATAAAATGTCATGTACTTTGTAATAGAGTAACGATGCGGGGTGTCATAGGTTTGGTGTAACCCTGTTATGCCCCTTTCTTACTTCTTCATTCTTATCTAGTTCTACTGCTTAAATAAAATGTAATACTCGTACATACTACAGTGGTTGTTAGAAGAGCCCAATAATAAGGCCACCCCTGCATATCATACATATATATTATATATATCAGACACTAAGTGTAAACTAAATCCTCTCTACTACAGGATCGTTAGTATCTGTGTCCCTTGACGCCTTTTCAGATTATAACCTATAGTAACAAATTAAAAATCGTTTTAATTATTTCATTCTCACTTTCTGTGACTTGTAATTCTCCATGCATTAAAAGTTTGGTTCAATCATTAAACTTTTGTAAAGCACAAGTGGCTTCTTACGAACAACTTTGCCATGGCCCATTACATATCCAAGTTGATAATAGTTATGTGTGAACTGTACGTTTGTGTCTTTGGTATAAATGTAATAACTTCCATAAACAATTTAACAACAATTTGAAATTTAGTTTGAAAACTTTTGTCAATCTTGATACAAAAAATGTTTTTCCTTTTTTTTTTCTTTTAAAATAATATTCATGCGCATACTTTGAACAAATACCAACACACTACCATCAAGTTAAACTTTACTTGTTTACAGTTTTTCTCTTTTTTAGTTACAACATAGAGTAGTTGCTACACAAAAACATCAACAGTTTTATTAATCATAAATTGTTGAAGAAATTTACCAGAAGATATTTTAACATTTATTATGTAGTAGTTGGTGCTTCAAATTTTGAGTTGAACTTTTCCAAAGAAAGTTTACATTTTTCTTTAATTCTGTAAAGCAAATAGTTGTTTATGCACATTAAAAATGAATATTTCACGATGAGAAGCATAAGCTACAATTACTATACATTGGTGGTACTACCGGACGTATGCGTGATAAACAACTCAAAGAGCAATTTTCGCTGAAGTCATGTATGTATTTTATATATTGTATATTTCCCTTTTGTATAAGTTTAAATTAAATTTCATCGAAATATCTCCAAAAATGCCATCTATAGCTTGCGCACAAATTTACATGAACACATGGTTAAATCGATTAAGATTTAAATTCTAAATTTGCCGTTTAGGAGTTACAAACATCCACGAAAACTTAATATACCCTCAGCCACAAGTAGTGCAGGGTATAAAAAAGAGTTTGAATTTAATGTAATTTGTTTAAAATATATATTAAATCAAATTAACTCAAAGTTCGCTTTATCTCAGCGATGTAAGCTTACTGACGAATGTACCGCATAAGTGCAATATGACACATGTACCTGCTCGTAATTACACGATATTATCTGGACATGTTGCGGTGTTGCTCGGTTCAGTAGATATGTGTAATAATACCGCTTATGTGCATACGTTAATACCTAATAGTGTTCGAAAGTATATTATGTGAAACAATGTTTGACGGCGTCGTCGTGCGTGTTTAATTTATTCTTGTATATGTATTGAACACAATAAGTCATATGGCTCATAAATGTTTTTTTTTATTTTTTGAGGGAAAATACCGCATCGGATATTAAAGTGTCGGTTTTAAGCCTACCAAGTAAGCGGAAAACATGAAAAGCGTTTCAGTGAACTTTGAGGTAATATAAGCAAATTAGGACATTAGGAAGGAAATTTGACGATGAATGCATAGCGATTTTATTAAGACACTTAAACACACACCTTATGTTGAGAGCAACTAAAGCAAGTAAGAAAATTAAATTTGGCTTAGGAAAATTTTTAAATAATCCTCATATCTGCAAACAAACGAAGGGTGTGGCAGGTAGATGTACATAGGTAAGAGAGTAAATAAAAATTCTGCCACACCCACACTCAATTATAACGATATAAATACATATGTAGGTTTTCTGATGCCTTAACATACCTTAGATTATATCATTAAAGTGAACGATGGATGGAATATAAAATTTATTCACACACTCTGTGATTAATGTTCCCTCAACCAGTTATACTCGTATATGATTTCTCTCATTTTGATTTGTGTGCACTCATATTTCATTTTAAACATAACGTATATAATGCAATGGATTTAAGCTCCGTGAGATTTGTGGCAACATAGAATTCAATTAGAAGTCATAACACAAATAAATCATTCACACAAAAACGCTTAAATATTTTACCACGTTCACCCACAACACAACAATTACATAAATAAATAATTTTTACTAACAAAGTCTTGTGCGTTCGTATGGGCAATAATTCCCTGTAAGACTTTAATCAGCTTAAAATGAATATTGAGTAATTTTATACGTTCTGTGTTTCAGATAATCTACACTTTGTAATAATATATAGATAAATACATAAATAAATAATATGCAAATTGTAAACCAACAAATAAATTATTTCATTAATATTTAATAAATTTGTCAAACTAATGATAAATTAAAACTACATACTGCATAAACATCAGGTAAGCAGAGCATCAAGAATGAAGGGCTCTTTTGTTTATTTGTGGATAAAGTGTAAAAAATTCTATTTCATTCGTTTATATTGGAAAAAAAACATCTCGACATTCTACATATTAAATATTGTACTAAGCTTTTTTTTTTAATTTTAACATAGCTAGAGCCGTCATCTTCTTCTGAAAGCCAAGCTTTCACAAAAAGTTTGAATAAAATCGGTGCAGCCGTTTTCAAGTTATAAGGTTTTAAAAAATACCTATAATTAAGATTTGCTTACTGAGCCATTCTGGGCGCCTGGTAGTTTGCTAACATTTTTATATTGGCATGAATTTCGCAATGACGACCACAAAAATGAAGGTGAACTTGCATGGCTTATAACCAAAGAAATACTGCTCCGATTTTGGTCAAATTTTTTGCAAACGTTTGGAAATTTCTCTAGCTTTGCGGAGATTGATAAATTAATGGGCGTGACACTGCCCATTTTTTTAGAAAATAATAGTTAATAGTTTAATAGTTCCATACTACTTATAACATTAATACTTCGCAAAATACTATCATGTGTTGGGTATCAGCCAAGTGTTCTTTTTTAGGCCGTATGACCATTTGACATATTGTCAATTTCATGTGCGTTAAATAAAGTTAAAAATAAAAAAAGTATCCTTTATCCTTCAGGTCCTTAAACAACTACAACCGCATTACATTACAGTTTAAATATTAAAACCTTTTCTCATGGAATAAGCAATTGCTAACAAAATTCCCAAAGAAGTAAAAAAATAGATTTGGCTTAGGCCAAAACTTAAATGAAGGGTCCTTACGTACATAAAAATGTGAGCGTGCTTGGTACATGTTTTCGCTTCTGGTGTATGTATTACGGATCAGCTTGCAAGTCGAGTTTTACGAGCCGTTTTTTTTGTAAATTCTAGAAGTGTCTTGTACCCAACCACGCCCATTTTTGTTATATCATTTAATAGGATAATTATAAATAAGTGAATCAAATTTTAAGTGCTTAGCTCAATTTTTCTAGCAGATAAATAGATTTTTGTCGATTGTTTCGATCGTTTTTGTCCCTTTTTACATAGGAATATGCATGCAGAAAGTGTCTAGAGTTATGTTTACAAAATTTTATTTGTATATCTCAAAATTTACGATCGGGAGAGTCCCAACAATTCCTCCAAATAGTAATACAACAAGAATTAAAATGTCCGTCACTCCGTCCATCTACTTTTGTAATCAACGTACACAACGCTATTTTCCATATTGTTAATTGAAATTTGGCGCAGTGATAACTTTTGGGCCAGGAACGATCTCTAATGAATACGGACTGGATTGGTTGTTTTTTAATAAAACATTTCTCCTTTTAATTATCTAACTTTGTACTCACTTGAAATAACCCAAAATAGCCAATGATAGTAAAATGGCCACTAATGATACACTATAGCCGCTAATATAAATCAAATTCACACTATGCTTCCACTGCAAGTAGAAAAGGAAGAAAATGTTTTTAAAACAAGTAGTCCTTGGAACATTGCATAATCACAATGGTGTTTGTGTTTTGTTACATTTACCTGCAAGTCATCTAAATTGACACATGTTGTATAATTGGACCAAGTCTTGTTTGTTAAAGGATGTTTGAACCAGACACCATCCACACCGCACTCTTTGTGTGCATAACCTATAAAAGCAAATGCAGAAGAAGAGAGTGCATAAAGTGAATTGCATAATAAAAAACAATGAAGTATAATTCTATCTTTTGAACACAGTATCCTTCTACATCGTTTATCATTACATATACGAGTATACTCACTCTTCAATTTAAAGCTGCGTTATGATATATTTCATAACATTTCAAAATCTTTAGAAAATATTCTGATTAATTGTTGAACAGGGCATGGACAAAATAAATGGACAAAATAATATGAACATCTGACATAAAGGGTTTCATAATTGCAGCCCTTCCATGAATGTTTTCTTTGTGGAGCTCCCACTGTACTCTTTTTGTCGAAACGTGGATGTATTACTCAAGTGAGTGTTGAGTTCTTCTGTCACTCTTGCCGTAGTAGTTTTATGTTGTCTGGCCACTACTCTTTTTATTGTTCGTTTCTGTCAGTTGACTTTGTGTTTCGCCCACTATTCCTCTATTCCAGACTCTCCCGTTAACCGAGCACCAACGATTTGCCTTATTTCACCGAATATAGAATATAAGAATGTATAGACATTGTGGGGTCCCTGACACGTCTTTGTAATTCTTATTATATTTTGACAAAACTTGGTGAAGACTAGTTAAGTGGCTGTACCAAATTTGGACTCAATCAGACCATTTTTGGAACACCTTCTCATATAATTATATTTCATGAAGTAACTTTTAATGCAATGAGTTGTATTTACCAAACAAATTGTAACATGATTTGTGTTAGTGTAGGGTACTTGCCCGACTATAACAATTTCACTTGTTTTAAATCGTAATTTTTATGGTATTTATCAATATTATTCAAATTGTCCTTCAGAGAACCTTTCTTTCTTTTCCAAGCGTTATAAGTTGTTTAACATTTTTAGATGCAACATGTGCACGTCCACATAATAATACTTATTATAATGTAGAATATGTAAATGCTGTGTACAATGGGAATGGTTAACATAAGAATTATACGCAACAACAATACGAATGAATGGAATTTTGCTGTAAACTATTTTATAAAACATATCTGTGTTCACCTTATTGTTAACATGTGCACGTGGGATGTTAGATAATCAGCAAGCTAAAGGATTTTTGTATTCGGACGTTTTACAAAAACATATTCTGCTTTCAAACGCTGCTTTTTTTTTAATTTTTATACTCTCCACCTTAGTGATGAGGGATGATTTTTCTTTTTTTCATTTTACCTGTTTCGCTTCGTTGGGTGAAAATATTGAAAAACCAATTTTCCATATCTATGAAGAATCAATAAATCTACGCATTTGTTAAACAATAGAATCATGAAGCAAAACGGGAAAAAGAACGAGGTGGTCTATGCTAAAGATAGAGTGAGACAGCATATGAAAGAAAATACGATAAAACTTGAAAAATTCAAACCTAAAAATTTCTTAAAGCACAAGACAAACACACTCACATACTCAACAATTCCACCTAGCAACCAAACAGATAGAATCAAAGGAAGCGCTATAAAAATTGCAAATCATCGGGTCGTGTATGTAGATGGCATGTACATGTATGTATGCAAATTTGTATTGGCTTTCACATTACCTTCATACGTTAAAGAATTAAGAATTGAGAAGATGGTTGCAGTTGATATGTGAAATTTCCTTTAGTGTCTGACTGCGTAACTCTCCTCATTTTGTTTATTTCCCAACTGAATACTCACGACTAAACTAAAGATTTCCTGCAAGAGTCGGGCATCCATTTATGCACAAGTACGTTTGTTAAATACCATTCTTTATGCATGCAAATACATTTTATGGCATCGGGCTTTATTTACATCCATTGGAGTATTTCAACAATTTCCTTAAAATCTTATCGCATTCTCTGGTGTAAAGTGTACAAACTCATCACTTTTTTATTCTATTGTATAACTACTACATATATACGAGTGCATTGAACACTGCTAAACTTACAATATTTACATATTGTAAATTCCATTTGTGTGCCCCATGTACGCCTTAGTACAAATTTTTTATTTTGGTTTTTATTATACCCTGCACCATTAGTTTGTGGGAATGTTTGTAACTCCAAACGGCACAAAGACATGTATTGGCCTAAAGAGGAACCCTATTGAAAATGGCAGGGATCGGACCATACCAAAGATGGTTAATTAGCTTCATTTTTGGTTGCGCCAAACATTTTTAGAACCCCTTTCCATATAATTATATTTCACGAAGTAACTTATGTTCAGGCAAAACTAAACTAATTGTAGTGTAATTTATAAAGCTACACTTACAATTAAACTAATTGTAGCAGCTAAGTAGTGTGGAGTATTAAATAGTCGGGCTTGACCGATATAAAATTTTTACTTGTTTTGCTTAATGTTAAACATTCTAAAAGCTTCGATTTTTTATAGCTATTTTTTGTATTTACAACACTTTAGCAACAGCTACTTATTCACTGACAATATTGTTGGCTTTGCCAGCTACTGAATATATTATTGGTTCGTACTTTTTTACTCATGTAGTTTGTTTTTGAAGATCTTTATACCCTCCATACCCATAGATGGGGTGTGTTAGGTTTCACTCAGAAGGATGCTTCATAAACTCTACAAAGTAAACATTTTTGATCAGCATCGAGAGCCGAGTCGATATAGATATGTATGTCCGTGTATCCGTCTGTTGTTAGCACTGTCATGGTCTTAAGTTTTGAGATATTAAGCTGATATTAAAATAAACACGTTTTTGCACAAATTGTTATTTAAATTAGGAAAAATCGGTCAAGAGCCACACCCACAATCGAGAAAAATCTATTTATTTGCCAGAAAAATTGAGCTATAAAGTTGGATTGAGACCGCACGTAAGATTTTATTTTGCATTTTTTGTGAGGACATTGTAAATTCACTCTCCAAGAGAAAAGTCGAAGAATTGACATGTGACAAATGACATGGTAACACATGTATATGTAAAAAATATGTGTATCTCAACTATACTGCTCACCTTAACTAAAAATTATAAAGATTTCATGGGTTGATTGATTCGAAGATATAAATCCAACATTACTTTATCAATTTTTGTATATATTGTTGTACAATCCTCAATTATTATAGCATAAGGAGAAAATAATCCTTTTCTTTATATAAAACACATTTACCTAGTTTTACAACTAATTCGTCACCATTTTTCATGTCATACGCAATACTAAGCTGCCACTCTACTCTACAGGTACATGCTCTGCATACAATTAACATCAACACAATAAGTTGCAAAGAAATTGGAAAAACCGAATAATTGCCAACGTTTAGGCAAATAAAAAAAATGCTTAATTGTTCAGTTAAGGTTTTACCTTAACTTAATAAAATATTATATAACCAAAAAATATGCGCTATCATTAGCCGTTGCAGCAAATATTATTTTAGTGACAAATTAGTGGCTTTTGTATGTGGCAATGGCAGCGTAAGGATTACTAAAGCAAAGTAAAATAACTACATTTTATTTGGTTTTGGCTAAATTTTAAATACCCGTCACATCTACATTTAAATAGTGGGCGTGGCAGGTAAAAAAGTAAAAAAATTAATTGGTTTAGGTCAAATCTTGAATTCCGTCTTCCCATAGCGCCAGTGGGACACCTTCCAATAGTGTACATATATTATTCTTTAAGTTTTACGCTGAATAATAAATTTTTTGTAAATTGTAGGCGTGTCCATTATTCTATTACTCTTTGTGGCATATCAAGACTAGGGGTTATTATTATTAAGATTCACATTTTAACATCTTAGCTCAATTTTATTTTTTTATTTATTTTATTATTATATAATATATCACAAACAAGCTAAAAGTTTATATTAACTTGGCACATAATTAGGATTTAGTGTAATATGGGCGTGACTTTAATCAATTTTACCCAATTTAAATAGCGACACTAGATATCTCCACAAATTTCAGTTCAATATCTCAAAGTTTACGCCCTTACGAATGCCAACAACGGACAGACATATAAATGGTCATGGTTGTTGCAAATGAATTAGAAAGCTTAGTATACCCTCATCGCTAAAGTGAAGGGTATAAATATAACAAATAACTCTTCACATGCAATTTCTATTGTAAAATGTACATATCCTTACATATACTTTTGTTCACTTATGTAACGGTACCATAATGATCTTTCTCATAACGATGAACAGTGTTCTTCTATTATAAATTATTATTATAGTAAAATGTGCTAATGCAGTAGTGAAGGTAAGAAGGTTAATATATTATGTCCGTCATGAGGATGAGTACATTCCACTTCACGTAAAGTTTTATATATACTTGAAACTTCCAGCATTGGATAGAATACAACTTTATTCCTCATTGTTATGAAATTTTGAGTAGATTATGCTGCATATACTACTTCACATACACATTAACACTTATTAATAATGAATCCTTTTTAAAACTTGATAAAATATATTTAAAAAAAAAATTGTAAAAATACAGGACAGACTCATAACCTACTACCATTATATTTCAAATTTATTTAAACATATACTTCATGGAAACATTTTTTCACATATTTACCATAAATTTAATAAGAACGCGATTAAAATGTAATTAATAATGGGCGTGAACGTAGGTTAATCGAGCACGCCCATTTTTGAAATATATTCTCGTCACAAAGCACCAAAAGTTATTCTGAATTTCAGATCTATTTAGGATCTCCTACGTCAAATGAACTAAAAAACCCTCAATCGTACCAAGTTTTATAATAAATTCACTGTAGATGGACGTGGCTAATTAGAATTTATATAAAAAATATTTAAAAAAATCTTCGTTAATATTTTGGCAAATCTCAGCTCGACATCTAAATGTTACGTGAGAATGGTAAGAAGAAGTCCTTAGACGGACAGACTCATAATATGATGCCATCCTTCTGGATGTTACAAGCACATTGACAAAGTTAGTATGCTCTCAACTTTAAAGTGTTGGTTATAAAAAATACTCTTTTATTGTTTCCCTTGTAAGCCTATGTTATGTTTCAAAACGTATTGCAATAAGTTAATGTTATGGGTGATACACACAATGTGTCGTTTTCTGAAGGAGATGCCTTTTATATTTTCTTAAATGTTCCACATCAGTTCATGATTAAAACAAATAATAAACGTCACTACAATACACACTTATATAACATACATGTATATATTCGCACCATCCACCTAATGTGGAGGGTATAAAACGGTATTTAAAGTAAACAAAAAAAATGATGATGTGCAACTACATCTTAGCTGTCCGCTCGACTTAATGTCTAATTGCGTTAATAATCTTAATAATGACTTGATTAATGTGTCAAATTGGGCAAAAGAGAATGGACTCTGTCTAAACCCGTCCAAAAGTAAATGCATCGTGATATATAAACGAACCAGAACGACTTATCTTTATTTTGATCTTAATATTATTATGAATAATGAACGGATTGAAGTAGTGGATACGGCAAAAAATCTTGGACTAATTTTTAATACCAGGCTAACGTGGACCAACCATATTAATTCGTGTGTGGGTAAAGTGTATTGTATGCTGCGAGCCTTATGGCCCACTCAGTTCTATATTCCATTAAACATACGATTGCTTATAGCTAAAACATATTTGATGCCTGTATTGACATATAGTTGCGAAATTTTCTCTAACTGCGATTATGTATCCTCGTGCAGACTGAATAAGATATATAACTCCATAATTAGGTATGTTTTTAATTTAAAAAGACGTGACAGTTTAGCTGCGCACAAAAACCGTCCCTATGGCCTTTCTTTTGATAATTTGCTGAAATTTAGAACCTTAATCCTGCTCCACAAAATCATTACTATAAAGGAACCACAATATCTTTTCGATAAATTAGTTTTTTCAAGGTCTCTTAGACACAGACAGATTACACCATTCCAACATGACACTCTAATGTCTGAAAGACAATTCTTTATAAATGCTGTGCGCATCTGGAACTCCTTACCTACCGCCCTTCAACTCATGACTGATGCTAATAGGTTTAGGAAGGAATTATTTAAGTACTATATGTAATTTTTAATTATTTTTTTTTTTTTCGCCTTCTTTTTCTTTTTCCTTTTTCCTTTTTTCTCTTTTCTTTCTTTTCTCTTCTTTCTTTTATATTAATATTGTTAGTATATATCAATATTATTAGTATTATTTTGCTAGATGTTCTCAACGTTATTGTAATTTTCAATCCCAACTAAATTTAAGCTTTAAGCTTGGTTGTTGGATCAAAAGTAAATAAATAAATACAAAATACAAAACCAAATTCAAATACTCACGATTAGGATCGAAACCGGTCACAAATTCAGGGCAACGTTCATAGGCTGAGGTGCCAGCAGCTGTATCAGGCCAACAAAGCCAACCATCAAATGTACCAGGACAATATGTACCTGTCAATTAAATGACGTAAAATGTCAAGTTTTTTAATTACATAATAAACTTAGTTCTTATAACAAGCTTTTATTTTATACAACTGTTAGTTAACAGCAATACTCAGCTCATGATATTCTATTCGTCAAATTCTTTCATATGATGCTAATTCGAAGGGGATTCCAATAGGAATATTAAGCCAAAATAGCGGCCACCACCTCCTCAAATTCTTCCAATTGAGAACCATGTCAAGAAACTTTTAATTGTTAGTCATCTCATTTAATATGATGACACTTAGGTTACAATTTCTAAAAATCACTCATCAATGCTATCGTATAAGGATGATATGATATCATATGATAACAATACCAAGAAGTTTTTAATGAAAATGATGACATCGTCGCCATTTTGAAGTTTCAATTAAAATACTAAGCTAATCACATTCGATTTGTCAAATCGGTTTAAACATGATATCTGAATTAAGAGTTCGCCATTTTCAAACCAAGAGTGAGTGACAATGCTACAAATTTTAGCACGATCGGATATGTGTAAATATTTTTAAAATTTATAAATGAAAGCTTTTATAATAAAAAAATGTTGATACAATGTTTACAAACCTGGTTCAAGGTCTGTTGTTGTTTGATTTAAGCGTTCGTAACATTCCGCTTCACCTCCCGTAGCTGGTGCAATAAGTATGCGCGTCTGTACCAACGTGTCGTTATATCCGCTAAATGATTTACTCGTGTCATTAATATTTTTGCCGTCAAACATGTTTCCTTTACTCCTTTGAATTTCATTCACTCATTCATTCAGTGCTGTATTAAGTTATTGTGTGATTCAATATTTTACACAATCTCACGCAAATAAGATTGATGATTATTACAACTTGAATATATTCTTTACTTTTCTTTACTTTCCGTTTTGTGTTGTGTCACACCTTTTAAGGCTTTTTCATTTGCCGAATGTCTGAACAATATATTTGTTGCATTGTTAATTCAATCATCATCATTGTGCAACAATTCTTTTACGTTGTTTTACGCTTGGCATTTATATTCTTTCGTTAAGATCTTCTTTTCTTTTTAAATATTATTAACGCTCTTAAGCTTTAGGGTATATTTTTAAATTAAAACATCAGATGATTTTTGTTGTTATGGTTTCTTTAATTAACTATTGGAATGATTGCTATTGTAATATATACGTTCTACAGCAATTTCTCTTTTGTAATAATTATTAAATTCCTTTCAAGTGATATTCTTCTTAAAAGCTGCTCACTTGTATTGGAGTGCACTTCTATTAAGAGTCATACAGAACTCAATACTTTATCTTACAATACTATACGTTTACAAGAAAAATAAATGGTTACATAGATACATGAACATAAAGACGATTAAATGGTTAAGCAGAAGTAGTATATTGATCGAAGCTAATGATTGATTGTTTTTTTGCACAAAAATATCAATTATATTAGAACATGTAATATCCGTTCGTTTGTTCGTTTGCTTAAATTTCATAAATTTTGAAGTTTTGTACAGACATTTATAGTATTGGTCATATGCCACGTTCACAATCGACAACAATCTGTCACCCATAAAGTTTAAATTTTGCTACCAGTATATATATATAATATAAATATGCATGGATGCCAAAAATGGGAAGGTTTGGATAATAAACACGCCCACAATTTCCAAAAATAAAACATACTGCAGAATCCGATTTCCCAGTTGAACCTAATACATACACTGTTAGAAGTCCTAATCAAGTTTCAGGTCAAATCTACATACAAGTAGGGGACGTGGCAGGTAAATGATTACAACCTTTTAGAATATATGTATGATGTGTATTAGATAGCAGCTTGCAAGTTAAATTTTACGAAGAAATACGGTGATAAAGAATATATACACATTGTAAGATCTTTCACGCCTTGTTCTGAGTGTTGCGAAGAGAATGACGAACTTAATACATCCCCCATGTTTTGTGGAAGGCAAAATAAATGTAATTTAAAAACTTATACAGTGAACTTTCTCTAAATAAATAAATTATTATATATGGGATAAATTGCCCTTTGCAGTCATTTTAATGCTACTCGATCTACTTACGAAACATAACAACTTGAAAGAGTTAATCAATATACTTTAAAAGGATGTTTCTACTACACATTGATTCTAATACTTGAGCACGAATTTTCAAATTCAAATAATTAACAATTGAATCCTTGACATTGCTTTAAACACTAGTGGTAGTAGAGCGTTTATATATAAGTTAGAAGATGCAAAAGTTAGTTAGTTGAACTTTTCAATTAGTAGTTTAAACAATGATATATTCTTTACATACATAAAAAAGTGAACGGGGATTTTGTCTTAACTTAACTTTAATTCACCGTCTATCTCGTACTATAATAATATTTTACTGTCGATTGTATATAACTCGTTGATGTGATAATTATAATTTTAACCACAAAACTGTGTTCTCAGCGTGATAGAAGAAGATGAGAGATGAAAATCAACATTTTTATTAAAAAGTAATCATAAGCAAAACTTTGTGACCACAATTTAGAAAAGCAAAACAATGAAATTAAATACAATAAAAATGCAAATTGTTAACTTAAGCAATGGAAAGTATCCAACACAAAGCATGCCGCAAACAATATTACCATCAAACAATTACAAATTCACTTTTGTTCTTGTGTGGCAGAAATAGAAACAGGAAAATGCTCAAAAGTTCTTCTTTGTGTATTGTTTTTTTTATCTGTGTCACTCTCTGCCTCTTCATTTCCTCATCTCCCTGTAAGTATGATTTGAACTTTGTTTAGAAAAACTGACGAATACACAAACCTTAGCTGATTGCACTTTCAAATACCGCAAGTATAACGTATCAACTTGCAAGGTGGATTCTTTAGCAAATTGTGCCCACCCAAGAAAAACACATACGCATTTAATATTGATTTCAGATGAACTTCTCATATTGAATGAGGTACGGCCCCATCTAATGCCGGATTCATGTTATAGAGAAGCAATATTATCTTCATTAAATTGTATCGTAAATATAAATTTTGTTAATTAAACATTCAGAGTGTGATGTGTTATATGATGACACTGGTATAATTCGGCTGCGTACACTGGCTAAGACTATATTAAGTTTGTGTCGATGTTTCTAACTCATAAAGGGTGAAGGCCACATCAATCTTTCACTTTAGGGATTCATACAGAATCACTTTCTAAATTGTCAATTGTCAGTTTGTCCGTCTGTCTGTCCATGTAAATATGTGCGCAAACTACATGTCGCTTTGAAATATTTTGATGAAATTTGGTACAAAAACATGTACTGGCCTATAGAAGAACCTTATTGAAAATGTACCGGATCGAACCATTTTTAAAACCCCTCCTCATATAAGGTTCCATTATAATATATTTGGGAAAAAATCGCAACAATATTTCATGAAGTGACTTATTATAAATGACAATGCCTTGCATTTGCACTGGTATTGCTTAACAAATTATAACGTAATTTGTGGAACAGATTGGTGCAGGGTACTAAATGATCAGATATAACTGACTGCAACTTGTTGTGCTCGCGGCGTACGGGGCGTATGAACAATTTCACAAATTTAATAATAAGTATGTAGGTATTCATAACTGTTTCGTGTAAGAAGATATGTGTGTTTGTGTTTGAGTTCGTGTAAGCTGCAATAATTCACTAACAATTGAATACAATTAAATCATTATACGCTAATGAATAACCAATTAAAACGTATTAGTGCACATATTGTTGAAAACATGAAATACTTCAGTTCAAATTTAAAATCACTTATCAAGTGTTTTTGTTTAACATTAGGTGTCAAAAGTGTTGTTTTATTGATTGGTAAATATTTTAATTTTCTCTTTGTTGTTTAGGCTTATGTAAACTAAACTCAATTGATTAAATAATATTAATTGAAGTATGGATCACTAGAGTATTAATCTCATTGTTAAACAAAAAAAAAAATAAATAAATAATGAAACAAGTAAAAACATTATATTATATATGGTTTAGACTAAATCTTAGATGCCTTTCATATTTACGTATAACAAGGTAGACGGTATGGCAAGTATAAAAATACGCCCTCTTTTAAATACTGTATATATATGTATTTGTATATATGTATTTTTTATGTGACCCCGCCCATTGACGACTACAGTATACTAAATTTGTAGCGTTATTTTTGTAGCCAGGATCGCAGTTTTTCAAACCACCTGTGTAAAGTAAGGATGTCAGTACCATTAGGTCAATATTTTAATTACGTACATACATTCACACACATATATAAACGTACAGTCTACATCGACACAGATTTAATTAGTATTCAAGAATGTATGAACCAGTTATTTGGGTAATGGTGTAAATCAAATTTTCAAAAAAATCTTGTTATATTTTATGCAAACAGAATGACAAACTTAGTTTACCCCCACATCTTATGTGGAGGGTATAATGAATAATTGTTTGTTTTAATAATGGCGCAAGTAAAAGAGTTTGGGGGAAAAGTACTGTACGAGAAGTCATCTAAAAATTTAATACAATGTTTTAAAATATTTTAAAAATAATATAATTTTATTTTATATCATGAATATGTTCCCATAGAGAGAAGCCACTATCACAATTAGAAGTTTTATGAAATTCTTGTTTATTTTTTATTTATTTGCTTGTGTCATATCTTCTTTCAAAGACGTAGTAGATATTATCAGAATTCAAAATAATCCATTTATACATACTTTATGGGATTTCTGACATCTCTTTCAGGGTGTTGGAAAAACTTAGTATAACTCATCACTTGTGAAGGGTATAAAAATAATAAATAATCATTTTGAATTTTTATGGAAATTGATGTGAAAATGAAAACTCATTCATTATAATGAATTGAGTAATAAATATTTTGTAAAATGTTTATATAATATGTGCAAGTTATTGAGCTTATTCCGATATTGGCTTTGGTGTTTGAGATAATTGCGTGCATGCATCAATTTGATTAACATATTTAATTTATATGTATTAGAAAATGATAGCGTAGTAGTACTAATTAAAAATTGTTTAATATCTGATGCAAAATTGAGCTTCCATTCCAACTGATTACCAATACATTAGCAAAGTAATGTTACATGTCCTGTAATGTTCATGCTTGTTAATGATGCTAATGTGATTTATATCACCTATTCATCTATCCTCTGTCGCCTACTGTTCCTGTCAATTATGTAATATTATGTAATGAGGTTTCCGACACATATCATTGAAATAACGAGGTTTCATTATTGAAATTCTCAATTTGTTTGTTGTTTGTTGTGTCTCTTCTGCTACAAATACTTGTATAATCAACCATTGTTTCGAATAGTACTCAGGACACTTCCACTTTCAATGCTAATAAATGTCATAAACAGTCCTCTTTTAAAATGTGCGACAAAAAAATTAATAAATCAAAACTGTATATAACAAGTTAGAGAAGTTCGGTTAAGACCGAAGCTTAAATACCCTCCGCCTTTAATAGTCCTCTAAAAAATAATCTATATTTATGTATATGACTATTTTATGTACTCATGCAAATAGTGTTTTTTTATAATTATATAGGCGTTTGCGTTATTCAATCAAGCCCATTTTTGGCACAGTGTTGGATAACACCAAATTTCAACTTGATAGGCATAGTATTTTGCGATATATAATTTTTTAAAGATACAATTTTTTCGAGGTATGATGAGATTTTCGTTTATTGTGGGCGTGTCTCTTAACCGATTTTGCCCAATTTCAATACGGAACAGCGAAATTGAACTAAGAATACGTATG
Source organism: Ornithomya fringillina (assembly GCA_963978525.1). Taxonomy (NCBI): domain Eukaryota; kingdom Metazoa; phylum Arthropoda; class Insecta; order Diptera; family Hippoboscidae; genus Ornithomya; species Ornithomya fringillina. The sequence continues at coordinate 8,375,759 of OZ021694.1, forward strand.
CAAAGTTTCAATTTGATATCTCAAAAATTACGACCGTGAGAGTGCCAACAACAGACGGACACACGGACGGACATGTCTCAAACGATTTCTTTTTTCATGCTGATTAAGGATATATATGGTTTGTGGGGTCTCCGACGCTTCCTTCGATGTGTTGTAAACGGATGATCAAAATGAATATACTCTCTTCCCTAAGGTGGAGGGTATAAAAACAAATGGTAATAGCAATGTGCTTGAACACTAATTACGTAAACATGTTATAATGATTGTAATTTGTCATTTGAAACATTATGACAATGTGTGACAATGGCCATTTAGGACAAATACCAAAATCATTGAAAGAGTAGAGAATGGTCGTGCGCTTAATGAGAATAAATGAAAAACTGTTTAAAAATTCCCAAAAATTTACAATTTTTCAATTTTCCTTCAACCGTAGCTGTACGTGTTAATAATTTTTGGCTTAATTTCAAACTAAACTGAGGGCGAGCACTACACTTTACATTATTTTACTACAAATAGACTCACAGACAAGCAAAATTGAGACATCGATTCCAAATTTGGCAAAAATAACAGAAGACACAGTTGGTCAAGCGAAACGCCCATATTGCAGCAAAAACTTTTAAGTTTGTGCGGATGTTTGTAATTCCTAAACGGCAAATGCCACGCCCACTTTCAATTATAACGATCGCTTCAGAATCGAAATCTGTACCGATTTTTTACGATATTCTAATGAAATTCTGTGTAAGAACATATAATGGGCGAAAGAGAAAATAAAATGGACAGGATTGAAACATTTTTAAAACCTCTTCGCATATAATGATATATCACGAAGTAAGTTATCCGTAACAAAATTTAAAGAGCCAACTGGTGTATAGTATTAAATGGTCATCTGATCGTTGGTGACTATAACATTTTCACTTGTTTTAAGATTTATTTTTCGTATAATCCATTAAGTTTTTACTTTTTCCTTTCTCACATTCTTTTTAAGGATGTTTTAAGAATAAACAATATAGCGGAAGGTTTAAAAAAAGATTAACTCTTTCATGGGAAATTCTAAGTCTGGGGTGTAACAGTAAAAATTATTATTAACTTATGTTACATATGATAAAGGTTGTAATGATTTAATCATATTATCTCTGATTATATCACATCAGTAAATACAGTAACATATTTGACATAATACAAAAAGTAAAAAGTGTGACTTGATTATTATATAATAACCAAAGAACGTATTAAATAAAAAACGTAAACATTATAGCAACAATTTATAACTTTGACATTGAAGTGATGTGTTTTATTGATTTATTTAATTTGCTTATATTTCACAAACTCAAAAACAAGCACCTAAATACATGTTCAGAATTTGTATCAGGAAGGAATTTTATTGAACCTGGGCGCCGTTGAGCTTACTTCCGTTAAAAGGTATATTCTAAAGGTTGCATCATTCTTTCTGCTGGTCCTCTCCTTTCTTCTTGTTTGTCTTCTCTCTTCTTTTCTTAAGAAGATTCATCTGATCGTCGGCGACGGGATTTCGCATCTTCTGAAGCATATACATGTTCAACGGTGGGCTCAACTATTTTAAAAGTACAACCACAAGGTTTTTTTTCTTCACTTTCTTCTGAAGATGTATCATGTGATCGCCGACGGCGAAGTTTCTCATCTTCTGAATGAGTTACAGTTTTAGATCCACAACCACAAGGTGCAGTTTCCTCAGGGGTTTCATCGTCACTCGACCTTCGACGTCTAGAATCAGTATGGTGTTCCTCTGTCTCGCCCTTTTCACTATGTTCATTGTCATGACCGCTTTTTTTGTCTTTTTCTTCTGATGAATCTTCTTCGGAAGATTTTTGATGCGTTGATTTTTTATTTTCTGTATGAGATTCATGATTTTCTTCCGAAGATTCTTCTGATCGTATGCGGCGAATTTTCGCATCTTCATTTTCAAGTATTTCCTTCGGAATGTGCTCATTTAATAGTGTATTGTGTTCGTCATCCTTTATTTTATCTTCACTATAAACATCGATATTTTCGGAAGTTTTTTCTTGCAATTTCAAATTGTTTTCTGGTAGAATTCCCACCAAGTGCTTTCTGGAAATACCCCAACCAATACTGTTAACATTCTTTTCTGGTGTTACACTGTGAGCAAAAGTCACATCCAGTAAGTAAAATATTAAAATATACACAATGTATTGTAATTTCATGACTATTCAGTTTATGATTACAGCACTCTTGCTGTTTGTTGTGTTTTCTTTAACAAATCTAAATGTACTGATTGGATTGACTTCCGTCGAGATATTATGAATAAATTTCGATTTAAATTTTTTATAAAACTTTCTTATCACCATATTTATGTGGGGGTATATTAGTTTTGTTCAATCGAATTTATTGATAAGCGTCAATAGCCGAATCAAATTAGCCCTTCTATTTGTCCGCGTATAAGTGCGGCTGCAACCTATTTTTTAGCAGCCTCTTGGCCATAATTATTGAGATATTGTATTATAATTCGGTTCACATAGTCTTCACCAGGGTTTGGACCTCATTATTCAAATTGAAAAAGGAGAAATTGTTTCAGTAAATTTTCCAAATGACTTAAAAAGAATAGAAAATTTATTGATATATAGCCTCTTCGTGAATCTTTCGGGCATCGATTTCAAGATTTGGCCTCAGCCACATATAGCTTTTTTACTTTTTATTTCATCTACTTAGATGGGGGGTATACTAACTTTGTTTTTCCGTTTACAACATCTAGGAGGAGGCATCAGAGGTCTTACAATTTTTGATCAACATCAAAAACTGAGTCAATCTAGACATGTATGTCCGGGTGTCCGTCTGTTGTTGGTATTCTCACTCATTTTGAAATATTGAAATGAAATTTTGTACAACGCTTTTAGTTTTTGCACGCAGATCGCTATTTAAAATGGGGCATTCAATTCATTGATATGCCAAAAATGGACGTGGTCGAATAACAGGCGCTTCCACTATTATAGATGTGGAGGGTATTTAAGATTTGGCCTAAGCCACGTTTAGTTTTCTTACTTGTTTATAACTCAAAACAGCATTCTAAGCAAAATACACAGCAAGCTCATTCTCTTAATCACTTATTTCATTGTTTTTGTTATCGTAGTATTAGAAATGACTTTTAGGTTAAAAGTTATTAGATTAAATAAGCAAAAAGTAAAAAAAACTAAACTTGGCTTGGGCCAAATATTAAATATCTTACATGTTCCTACAAAGAGTGGGCATGGCAATTGCATAATTACGCCCTCTAATAATGTTTACATTAAGTATGAATTTGAATGTATACTTCTACACTTTATAAAGTTTTTTTGTAAATTATAGGCGTCTACAAATGGAGTAATTATAAATATGTGTAGAAAATTCCAACTTCAATAAGAGTGACAACCCACATATCGTATCCCATTTTTTTCTAAATATTTCTTCTATTGTATTATAACCATAGTGCTGGGTTGGTTATAAATTATTGCAGAGCTATTAAATTTATGTTGAGCATAAAAAATATTTTATTAAATTTCCTTTCCACGTCATTTGTTATTAATAATAATTACAATCATATTTTCCATTAATAGTTCATGTTATAAGTTAAGAAAATGGTTAACCACAACTCTCCGTTACATTATCATTATCATGAATAACATAGAATGTCATAAAAAAGGTACATGTAAAATCTTCTTACACCATTACTGTGCATTGAGTTATTAAAATAGAATTGAGTAGAAGAAAACATTGGTAGCACGTCAGTTATATTGAAAAATGCATTATGACTAAAACATAGACGTGTACAATTGCTTATTGTAGGGTTGTCATCCCAAGTATTTAAATATGTATTAAAATATAAGCCGAAATATATCAAGTTTACGATAATTTGTTTTTGCATTAAAAACTAAAGGGCGAAAACAAAAGTCTAACTATTTTAAGTCGAAATCACTGTCAAAGAAACGGGAAAGAATAAAAAGCTCTTCTTAAGCGCTTTTTGAAGAGTTTGGCAAAAAAGACAACCGCATTCTGGCATGTGGTGCAGAAGAGTTTTAAAACAAACCGCATACATAACATTTAATACACCAACCCAAACCAAAAGCAGCTTTAAAGTATTAAATAGGATTTGGTAGCTTCTACTTATTTTATACCCTCCACTAAGTTTATCATTCCATTTGCAACATCAAAAAGAAGGCGTCAGAGTCCCTACAAAATATATATATTCTTGATAAGCAACAAAAACTGAGTCGACCTAGATATGAATGTCATTGTTGTTTCGAAAAAGGGCGTTATCAAATAAGATACACGCCCCCCAAGGATTTATAAAAATCCATACTCAAGTTTTACGCTGACTTGCAACCTGAAACGTAATACCTACACTATTATATATATTTTTCCAAACGGATATCTCAACAAAGTTAAAGTTTCATAATTTACTTTTAAACATTTAAAGGTTACATTCTCTTTATGGAAAGTTATGCCAAGCTGCATTGCATCTCTTTCCTGTTAGATGCGATATAATTGAAATAAAAAAGGTATTCAATTAAATTCTCTTTTACATAAGCAATGACCCACATATTCTTCTGTATATAAAATACTACATAGAAGTTGAACGGTCATGAGCATTTGCATTTGAATTTGCCATTAACATCAACATCAACATCTCGTGCTCGTTTAACAACGTCAATCATGAACGATTATTTAGCACAGATAATGAAAACATATAAAGAGTGAATTATCTGTATACGAGTATACAAGCTATTCATATCTAGTGTTATTATTGTTTTCTTTTTACTGCGTTTATTTTGAGTGAATTTGTATCAAAGTCATGCTTAGGTATTTAGTACATATTCGAGTGCACCTCTCTACCATCATTTATTTAAATATTACTCCATGTGTTTCTTTACTTGGTTACATAATTACAAATATGCAAATATATGCTCACTTGTGTTGATATGTGTCATTTCAACTATATATTATTTAAATATGTAAACGGTACGGTGGCGCATTCAGTCACATGCTGTGGGTCGCCTTTGGACGGTGGCACCACACTGACATCCATCAAATATTAACATTTTGTTTATTTTACTAGAATTGCAATGACAACAATAACAACAAATTTTTCATTTATTCAGCGTGCTTACCAAACGACGGGTTAGCGTAACATGGAAATTGCAAATTCACATCTGTTCCCTGTTTGCAGCCAGTATTGGTTAAATTGTCAATATTGTTTTTCTTTTTTTTTTTTTTTGGTACATTGTGTGTGTGGGTGTTTATCTCAATCCACTTAATTATTTACAACATGTGTACATAGATAATACATATAGGTTTATATTATTAACGCTACTGTGGCCTGGGTTGCTGACAAATTGTTAGAGATTCAAATTTTTTTGAAAAACTGGAAAGACACTTCTAGTTTTGGTCTACTATATAAAAATCATTCTTTTATCTGTGTTCCCACTTCTACTGCTTGGTTTTAAAACATTTTCGTCAAAGCGATGAACACGATCTATCTACATAGCAGAGTAATACTCTGCACTCCGGGATTTGATTTTCAAATATCTAAAAATGGATCATAAAAGACTTCATATATCATATAACATATAAAACATGTCGTGGAATTCGTGGCAATACAGCAAAATATTGTTAGTTTAGTTAATCAATATTAAAAGCCCCCACAAATATGTATATACATAAATCATGGACGTATATGGGGCACGAAAACATTCATTTTCGGCACAACGATAGATGCACTAATTTTAAAATTTCAATTTAATAAATCAGTTCTTATAACTCATTAATAGATTTTTCAATTGAAATAGAAATTTCCGTGCAGTAACTAAACAATTGCATACAATTCAATTTTGCAAAATTTATAATTGAAGGAATGGCAACAAAATAAGCAAAAATATCCAGATCACTTCAGATTTTAATGCTGATTAAGAAAATGAGTACTTTGTGGAGTCTCCGGCGCCTTCTTCTGAGTTTTGGAAGCGCAAAAACAAATTGATTTTTTTTTTAAATTAAGAACACGAAAGAAGAGTAAATTTGGCTTAGACCAAATCTTAAATACTCTTCACATCTACATATAAACGGTAGGCGTGCCAAGTATATAATATACTCTAATAGTATATATATTACGCAACAGCTTGCAAGTCCATGGACGCTATGGACGCGTCTGTTATATAACCGTGTCCATTTTTGGTACATTGATGAATAAAATAATTATAAATACCTATATCAACATTATAGTTCACTTTTTGTGGCAGACAAATAGATATTTTCCGATTAAGAGTGTGACTCTTGACCAATTTTTCCCAATTTAAATAACGACTAAAAGAGTCTGTACAAAATTTCAACTCAATATCTCAAAATTTACTACCGTGAGACCACCACAGACGGTGACAAATTTAATATCGGTTTTTTAGTCTAAAATGAGCACCTTATGTAAAGGGTATAAAAAACAATTCTTCTCATAAGAAACGCCGTATTTGGAGATCTACTTTTTGAAAAATGCAAAATTACATAAATATACCTTTTCTCTCAGTCCTCTGTTGTTGTTGTGGTTGTTCTTTTTTCTCCTTAATTTGCCACATAAATTGTGTATGATATGTTTGTTTGTTTTTAATTGGCATAAAGTTTTCTGTGACACTTATCATAAACTGACACCGCACACGTAACTACAATTTAAGATATTGTATAATACAAAAAAGAAAAAAAAAACGAAATAATGTCCAACCAACCACAAAGCGATAACCTGGCAACAATAAAAGAAGCAGAAAAAAATCACAACATCACAACTGTCTACGTTTATATGAATTTTAAATTGCTTGACAAAAGTCACCAAAAAATTACACATATGTGTACATTCATATAAGCACTTATACATTCATAAGAAAATAAAAAAACTATTGTACAAAAAGTAAATGAAAATTGAAATATGAAAAATGAGGGTAATATACAAAGATCAGATATTCCAGGCAGATTAAAAGGAGTGCGCTGCCTCAAAGTAAGCATACAAAGTAAACAATGTGCACTGTAGTAAATAGCCCATCAGAGGAATGCGAAACGATTAAAAAGTATAACCGACTCAATAAAATAAAATCATTCTCCTTGTTGAGTTACCTTTCTGACAATACTCGCATCAGTACTGAACATATTTCTTTAAAGAGTTACACGTTAAGCTTCGCATTCGTAAGAGATTATACCACAAAATTTTGTATTACTTTGAATAGCTATCGCGTTGAAATGGATGGGGTCTGTATATATATTTACGGTCAATATGAATAATGATTAATATCAATCATATCCATCTACACGTCCATCTGTGGTAACTGTCTTTCTAATGGGATATCGATTTCAGACAATATTTCCCGGTCTCCAAAATTCGCTGAAAAACTATTAAACACAAACTGAGAAAAATTCAATTTTTTAAAGCGTTTCTAAAAGATTTTCCTTCAAAATTTTTATCGCAATTAAACAATTATTAAGTCTCACTACGCCTCATAAGTTAATAACAACCGAGCCATGTATAACCATTCTTTTATTTGTAAAAATATGTATCATTTACTCTAAGAGTTTGATATATGTCAGTGCGTCTGTCCTTTAGTCTTTACCACTATTAAGCATTTTGTCGTATCTCTTAAAGAAATTGTATGATTTAATGATTGATGATGAAGTTAACTGATGTTTTGTTGTATATTTTTTGCTTTTTGTGCGCTTAACTTTTTAACACCAGCCTTCCTTCAGCATTATATGGCTGACAGTGGGTAACTCTATTTAGACACTTATACGATATTTAGTCAACGCCAGATTAAGTTATTTTCTGACAGATAATATTATACAATCATTCGATTATTCACGCTACACAGCATGTAAACAACTTTGAGTAAAAGGTAGTTTATCAACTCAGCTTCAGCTGTGCTTCTGCGTGTGTGCACGTGTTTTTATAAGAAATATCATTCAAGATATTTTTTCAAGATTTGTTGCACACTTCAATATATAACAATTTCCACTTTGACAATGAGTGAATTGTTTGCACATTTAAAGTGTTTGCAGTGTAGAAGGTATACAGCACATACATACACATACTTGTACACATTTATAGCAATCCAAAATGATTTGTTGACATATTTTAAAGGTTAAATTCAGTTGTGCTCATGTGTTCATGTGTAGGTGCTTGTGTGCATAAATGTATAAAAAATAATTTATTATTCGTTTATATGTAAGAATGGATTCAAAATATGACAAGAAAAGAGATAAAAAAAAACTAAATTTGGATTAAACTAAATATTAAATACCCTATATATATGGGCAAATAGTGGGCGTGGCATATGTTAAATAGTGTTTCTATTCTGGTATAAGTAAGATTCTTTGCTAGATGAGGCCATATTTCTTAAAACAGATACACTTTGTGCGGTCATCAACGTCTTCTGAGTGTTGAACACGTTTTAGCATCTTATGTGGAGCGAAATATATATTTATTGAAAAACAAGTAAAAATATTATAGTCGGTCAAACCCGACCATTTAATACCCCACACCACCTGATTCTTTAAATTTTGCTACAATTAATTTGGTTGCATCTGTACACAATTCCATATAAGTTTCTTCGTATATAAAATTGGAAAGGAATTCTACAAATGGTCCGAAGCTAATTGACCATATAAAGACTTCCATTATAATACGATTTTATACGGGTTCTAAAAAGACTTTGATTCGGTCCATTTTCATTAGGCCAATAAATAAATTTGAAAATTTCATTAAAATATCTCAAAAAATGTGCAAATTTATATGGACAGACAGACGGACATGGTTAAATTGAGTCAGATTTTGATTCTGAATTGATCGGTTCAACTTAAGTTGGGTGTGGCATTTGCCACTTAGGAGTTGCAAACATCCGCATAAACTTAATATACTATATAAAAATGTCTTAACATTTTAAATCTTTTATCCCAAGCATTAAGACCTTGACTTAATTAATTTGTAAGAGCAATACTAACAAAAAAAAAATGAAACCTTACAGGTTTACAGTCACAAAACAAAACGGAATAACAGTAAAAGAAAACTATTATTATCGTCATTTCGACGAAATCTACACTAAAGTGTAATACAATGAGAGATGAACTGTAAAAGAATATTAAAAATAAAAGTTATACGAGTACAAAACGAAATAATTATAAACTCCTTAAAAAAGATAACATAAAAAACTCTCTCTATGAAATTTCTTTGAAGTTTACAGTGGATAAAATTCTTTTTTTAAGAGAACATTTTACAACTTAATCGTTATAACAAATGTTTAGAGTTGGATGATAATATAAGAAAAAGTCATTATTTGTTTAATAAATTGCTATATTTTTTATTTATGTTGTGCACAATTTCACGCTTTTGCAAAGCAACGTATATTCACTCGCTTACGATACACATTTTATAGATTATTTGCCTAAACGTCTATAAAATATAACATTTAATATATTTACAACAACAACAAAAACAGCAAACAAAATCTAATAAAACATTCTATTGTGCTCATAGTTCGATATTTTCTAAGATTGAACTGATTCACATAAATCAGACACAGTAGACCGAGAAAAATTTGATGCCACCGTAAAGAGAGGAAGGGATACGGACGGTGTTTGGAAATTTTGTATTCATTGGCTTATTGCCCATATTTTTTTTTTTTTTTTTAGCATACACATCATGTAAGTTTGCTGTATGTGTTTGTGTGTATAGGGGGGTGTTCATATACTTGCAGTGCGTACACAACCGCATGCAATAAACTAAACTGACAAAAGGTGTCGTCTCGTTGCGACACGCTTGTTGTTACATTACATGAACTAAATGTGACAAAAATAATCACTTGTATAAACATGATTTTGATTAAGTTTTTAAAGATATTTTTTTACATTATGTCGCATGTATACCTAAACTAAAATGACACTGATGCTGACATCATCAACAGAGATTTGTGAGGTTGTTATTATTGCTGGCAACTTGGTTACTTGAGTACTGCTTTTTTAACACAATGAAAGAGCCACGCCTAAATTGTACAAAAATATATCATAGGCAGGCCCACACTTGGACTCATTAGTTGATACATAATACATAAACTACACAGAACGTAATCGGCACATGCCACACCCATCTTCAATTATACGGACTATTTTTAAAACCTCTTTTCCTATAATTGTATTTCACGAAAAAACTTATACGGCAGTGCCTCGCGTATACAGAAACAACCTAACTAATTGTACAATAGCATTTAATTTAAGAAGCTAAGTGGTGGACTTTTAGTTAAATTCGTAAATTAATTAAATAGTCTTAAGTGAAGCAGCGCAGCGGAATGAAATGTGAGGCTTTACTTTGGAATCAAAATATTTCATTCTCTCCGACCTTTGCGACAAATGAACATATTGCCAAATGTTACTCTACTCCTTTAACCTTGAAGAAGCAAACCAAGGAGGATGGCTCAGTACAAAAATTTACGAAACGTAAGCGTGAACGTATACAATGAGATTGTGATCTCAAACGTATTAAACGAAGAACTGTTGCCATTAATTTAAAAGTTTATTATTGTCACTGCTCACTGACGCGGCACTGCATTATTTTATTTTGTCTAAATTGAATATAACATCATTTTTAAACAAATTTAACAAAAAAGCAAAAAAAAAAACTATTTTTTCTAGACATGCGTCGGCAACATCAATATTGCCATCATTTTGATTTCAATCTTCTATGACGTGTCTTTCCAAGTCATTTGAAATTTTCACAGAAGTAACGAAAAAATGTGTAGCTGTTTTGAGAAATAATAATTGAATTAAAAAATGATGTATTAAAATACAATTTTGATATGTTTCAGATGCGTTGAAATTGCTTCAATTTCTTAGAAATTTCAAATATTTTTATTGAATGCGATTTTGGACTTGATCGGATTATATTTATGCCGATTGCTGTGAATGTATATCTAAAAAACATACCATCTTGCTTTTATATAAAATAGATCAATTAAAAGAAATTATAATCGTTTTAGATTTTTTTTTCTATATCCACCAGCTTGAGGTGTGCAATACTTTATTAAAGTATTATGAATAATTTGTACTGCATCGGCTTAGCGTTATGTAGCGTTATTTCTCTGCCTGTTGGGCCGTGTGTCTGTAGTCAATAGTGTTTGGTTGGTATTAAAATTATGCAAAACCGATTAAGCGATTTCGTTTAAGATTTAATGTGTGTTAAGTACACTAAGTTTATTGTTCCGTTTGCAACTCGCAAAAAAAATGTCAGCGTCAAAAACTGTCGTGAGATATTAAGGTAAATTTGTGTACCAGCACTTATAATATCTACGCGCAGATTTCTATTTAAAGTGAATCCCAACTCTATCTTAGTTTTACGACTCTTATTGACTCAAGAAATGGAAATTTGAAATAGGCGTGGGAGAATAACAAACACTTCCACAATTACATTTGATTCTTCTGGGTTGATTCGAATTAAATGCGCTTCTACAGAGTTTACACAGTTACCTGCCACGCCTACATATTGTATATATTCATGTTGAAAATGTTTAAATTTTGGCCTAAGCCATATTTACTATTTTTATTTGTTTTTTATCATCAATTAAAATTTTTATGTAAATGGAGGTTTTTCCTCCTTCCATAACTTTTATTACATTATCTTTAAATTTTTGTTTATAAATTGTGCAAATATGTGTTATTACAATCATTCATAAAATTTTTATCTAATATGTGAAACAAAGCAAATAAATAAAAAATAGAATCCAAAAATAGCAAAATTTAATCATCACCATTTGTTAACTTTTGTTAAGATAAATGAAAAAAAAAAACAAAAAAACTGTTGTAAACGTTTATGATGTTTTTAGTTTATAATAAAATTATGAATAATTGGGGATGTTGAGGCATCAATTATAATAAAATGTTTCCTTGATGTTATATGGTATCAATGCGACTTCCGGTTACTTGCACCGGTACTCGGCCTCACATAAATAACGACATAGTTAATGCCGTTTCATTGTGCCTGCAGAATGATTTTGTGCAAACATGTTTGTAATGTGACGAATATTAATAACCTTTACTAGTCCTTTAAAACCATGGCATACAATGGTGTGCAAAACATATTTCTTTCCTGGGAATTACTCTACTTAACAGCAGAACATTACATTACCTATTACTGCAAATAGGCAACACATATACGATCGCATTACGCATTGCATTAAATACATCACGCACGTACGCACATTTGAATCCAAAAAAAAAAAAATAATTAATGAATGAAATCTGTTCCCCTTCATTTGATAATGTGGAATTATCGAAAAAGTTGTATCCATTGAGAGGTACACATACACACTTGCACTTGCACACATTTTAACACATTTGGAAAAAGACAAATTTATGCACGTGCGTTGGTTGGCATTTGCGGCATGCTAACAGCAATTTGTTGCAACAATTGCGAACAAATTTACTTTGAATACATTTGCTTTGCGTATATGTATGTGTGGTATTTGTTATTGTATATAATACGAGTACGAATATGAGGGAATGTAAAATGAGCAGTAAAAAGTTTATATGTGTGCAGCAGCAACAGCAACAATAACATCAACACCATTAGCCAAATTTTCAGGCGTGACTACAAAATGTAAGGCTGGCTATAATCTAATACGATATTGCCTGAATGCCTTTTGGCGTTTTTTTGGTTAAGCGCTTATGTTATTATGGTAGGTTGGTAATGTATGTATAAACCTGTGTAGTGAGTGAATTATGTGTTGCTCGGGGTGAGTGCAATTGTTATTACACATCATTACGCTGAAGAATAGGATTGACAACCACATAATGTTGAACGAATTCTCAATAAGATTAAGTTGGGAAATAATACAAAATAGACAAAATAGACAAAATAGGCATTTTAAGTAAAAATGGAGCACAGCCACGCCTTCACCTACATCTTTCGAGAAAGGTATTTTAACTTTGAGTCGATAATGTAAAATTATCTTCAAAGATTTTTCAATTAAGTGCCATTCACAAATATGGGTCTTTAAGATGGCTTCGCCCATTTGATCAATTTTAATTAATTTCAATATCAACAGAGGCTTCTATTAAGTGTAAAATCGATATTTCAATTGACTGGCGACTTGGAGAAGGATTTCACCATTCAGACCGGCATACAGACATAGGCTGATTCAGAGTATATAACTATATACCAAACTGGTGGGTCTCCGACGTTTCCTTCTTCAAATCTATTGACAAAATAATATACTTATAACCACAACCTTGGGGTAGCGGGTACAAAAAATGAAGGAAATGTATAAAATATGCATAAAAAGCGAATCAGTCTCCATACAGTTAAGCTTTTTGCCAAACTTTTAAATCACAACAAATAGTTTTAACTGCAAACACATTTCAAAATAAACTATTTGAGTAAAGAAAAACTTATTTTTGACAACTGTTGCTTTACTTGAAGAAACTTGGAAACATCAGCTGTAAATATATCTCAGCACGAATTGTTGCTGTTATTTTTTTAAGTGTGATTAGTGTTACATGCAGCGTATTCATGTTTCATGTAGTGTAACGCGAGACTTGAGTAAAATTCTAATAATTGAGCCTGCACAATCTATTTCCTATGTATGGCGGAACTCAAAAAATGCCATTGTCAATGTTAAGGTGTTTTAAGCAATTTACGCAATATAAAATGTAAAATATTTATTTAAGCAGATAAACTAACGTTTCCTTTAATTATTGTGGTAATAAAAACAGTTGAACACTTACAGAGATAATAATTTTCATGATCATATAAAGTGATATAAAATGATATTCAAATTGTAAAACTATTCAACAGCAACCGCTTACGTAAAGAATAAGTGGGAAGTGAAAGATTCTAGTTGTTTTGTAATTTAGTAAGTATGACCATAAATCGAATCTTAAACTTTGCCCGGATGGACTTTAATTATTATATTATACAAAATTATCTTCTGAGTTTATTTCTGCTAATGACAAATTTTTTCCCGCCTTAAGTTTAAATAAGTACAGCACATAAAACAATATGCAAATGCGGTGAATTTTAGTTGAAGGGAAAATACTAACTTTTGTTTAGTAAAGCTTTAAGACAACTAAAATTTATATTTCTCGTGTTTGTGAAAATTTTGCCTCTTCCTTGAAACGTACATAAAATACAACACCATAAATGCTGTGAAAGACTATAAACTGTGGCATGAATACATAAAAGAAGGAGACGAAAACGGCCAACCAGACAAAGAAATGTTGAAGGTTTCTGGGGAAGTAAAGCACCCACATAAAAAATGCATTACCACTTTTATACAATCTCAGACGTTAAATTCAAGAGTAGCGTTAGCATGAAACCACAAAAAGATTGCAATGGAATCTTAAAGATAACACAATGCCAACAAAGGCTTAACATTTAAGCGGCCCTGTACTAATGCACTCACAAAAATTAATCTACTTGGCAAAGAAATTGGACAATGCCATAAAAATGCCATAAAATTAAAAACTGCAATAATGTTGCAACAAAGCGTCTTCATTATTATTAATTGTACTAGTAACGAGATCAATTTATTTCAGCATTTTTTAATCGAAAATTTTTATTTTATTCAATTCAATGAAGTATAATAAAGGAGTGCATTTGTCACAATGCATTGAAGATTTATGGTCATTGGTTATTATGATCCGGAAAACCAAGAAAACCAACTTGAAATCAAGCAACCACAAAGTATGTGTAATGTACTAGCATGTGGAGTTTATTATACAGTAAGAATTTGTGGTATTGTGGAGTAAGAATTTGTGGTGTGTGCATGTTGTTGCTTGCAACGGGGTTGAAAGTGTGCTGGAACAACCATTTATTATAACTGTACTTTTTTTCCATTAAAGCACAAGTTACTGTAAATTATTATTATTTTTATTTATGCACTTGAAATACATTTAGTTGGGCTCGAAAAATAATGTAAATCTTAAGGAGATTAAAGGAAATATTTATAAAATTTAGGAGATATGCGGAAGAGAAGACTATGAAATTAAAAATTGATACAAATAATTATAATTAACTCTTCCATCTATGGATATGGAAATATGGGCGCTGTAGGATAATAGATCCCGCGAAATTTATAAAAAAAAAACTTGGTGGTGTATCACACTTTTTAGTTGATACATAAAATAAAGATGACATAATCAGGTCTCGGCTGCAGTCACGGTTTATAGAGCAGCATTTATACGTATGGAAAGTATTTAAGATTTGACCGAAGCCAAATATACTTTTTTATACCCTCCACATAACTAGGTTTGTCATTTAAGATTTGGCCTAAACCAAATTTATTAGTTTCTTTATTTGTTAGTACTTGTCACAACAAATTTTTTTTATCCTTGTTTTCGGATCTAAAAAAATTAGTACTCAACGTTCCGTCTAAGCCAAATAAAAGTTGTTCCATATACTAAATTTATGACCTTAATGTTCAAGTCATTCTTTGTTGAAAAGCTTCTTAGGAAAAAGAAATATTTGCACTTTGATATAAAGTTGTGGGAAACCGTAACCAAACCAAACAGTTTGTATATTTTTCACAAAATAATATAAATGATGTGCAACCCACAGTTATTTCCAAATATGTATGAAATACGATAACACCACAATGGAGTCACCAGAACAGAGAGAGAGAGAGAGAGCAAGAAATCATGTATTTGGGCAAAAACAATATTTTGTTATAATAGAAAACGAATCATTTTAGCGTCAATATTGTTTACATTGTCATGCGTGTTCTTTTGTAAATAGAATGAAATATTGGCCATTAGTGTATTTAAAGCGAAAACGCTGTACGGGTGGTTATTTTGTTAATATCTGTAACCACATATGCGGCATTTAAAACATATCAATAATGACACATTTGATCCTTCCGCTTATAATGATAATCACGTTCTAGTCATAAATATAAACAATTATATTGCAACACATTGAAAACGGGAAAATCCAAATTTATTAATATTACATACGTGTAAAACTAAAAAACTAAATTTAGAAGAGGCCAACTTTTGGAAACCCACTATCAGTACAACAAAAATATCCGAGGAGCCTAAATATATATAAAAAGTTTTAAATATTTCAAGAGTAATTTCTACCGAATTCCATCTACAGACACTAAAAATGTCCGTAAAGAATTTTTTAAACTTTAACGTAAATAGTTATTTAATGAATATCTTGATCTTTGTTTGCCGTTAAACAGCTGAAGAATTTAATACCCGCATAAAGTATAAGCGTAGACGTATAAACAAATCTAACTATAAATATACAGGACGAGGGAAAAGATGTGAAGCCTTGTGTAAATTTATGCGGTGAAATTTTTGGAAAAAAATTTATATAAAAATTTCATACACCCCTTATCTCCTTAAACTATGCTACAATTAATTTGGATGTATCTGTGTACACTGGCATATAAGTTTCTTCGTGAAATATAATTATATGGAAAAGATTTTTAAAAATGGTTCGATCGGATCCGAAATTTGTACAGCCACATATGAAGCTAATTAACTATTCTTCACTAAATTTTGTCCATAAATATTAAAAATTACGATTTTTTACCACATATATATATAGAGAGAGATTCTAAAAATGGTCCGATCAGGTCTATTTTAAATAGAGTTCCTCTTAGCTAATTTATGTTCTTGTCAAAAAAATTTCATTCAATTATCTCAAAAAATGCGACCTATAAATTGCGCACAAATTTACATGAACGGATAGACGGACGCAGTTAAATCGATTCAGATGGTATTTGCCGTTTAGGGGTTACAAACATCCGCACAAACTTTACCACAAATGGTGCAGGGTAAAAAAAAAATATTGGTTAAAAAATCTTGATCTGCCTTCTTCTAATTCACAACCACCTCTCTCTATACGAAGTTTTTTCGAAAAATTTCATTCGATGATAATAGTTTGTACCTTTTTCCTCACCCTGTTTTTATGTAATCCTACATATGTATGTACGTATAATGTATGTAAAATTGCAAAAGCTAGAAAATTTTTCATTTTCATGAGTAACGTATAAAGCACTCTTCAGAGAAAATACCACCAAGAACGCATTTAAACAAGTTTGTCTATAGTCGGTAAACAAAAATAAAGGAAATCATTTTTATTGATAATTACACTTTAAAAAATTTACTATAGGTAGTAATAAGGAAAATTTACAAACCAGTTAATACTGATGCTGCATATTTTACAGTTGTTGACAGAATCGTGAGAACGGTATTTTTATATCCTCCACATAAGGTGGGGGTATGCTAAGTTTGTCATTCGATTTTGAACACCCAGAAAGAGGCATCAGAGGCTTCGCCAAGGATATATAATCTTGGTCAGCATCAAAAACTGAGTCGATCTAGAAATGTATGACCGTGTGTCCGTTCGTCTGTCTGTTCTTGGCACTGTCACGGTAGTAAATTTTAAGATATTGAGCTGAAATTTTGAACAGAGACGCCTAGTTGCTACATTGATGATGAGTATTGTTTATATTTTTATCAATTCAATTATGTTTTGATTCAATTGAATCATGTATTTCATTGAAAAAAGTGTTTCGGTCACATTTATGTCCCCAACTGTAGTCTAAATGTTTGCATGAATCGACCGCCAAGTATTAACAATCATTAAAACAAGTTGTGCTGTCCAATTAAACAAGTGTACTAGTTGGTAAACCGCACCACTGGTCACTTACTTCAACACAGAGACGAACAAATACTGGGGCTGTTGTTGTTCTTTTTTTCTTTTTTTTTTTTTAATGCACCATTAAAACATTTTACAAAGAGCAACCTTAAACTAGCAGAAAGCTGTACGTGTAAAACACAAGAATAGCAAAATGTGCTTTTTTGCCACACACACGCCTTTGGTAATAGAATGAAAAGGAAGATCAATTTATCTCTTTAGTCACCTGTCTAGAATCAACCAGTTATTCAGCTAATGGAAAACTCTATTACGATGTTCACACATACACGTACAAAAGCAAACATATTTGTGCGTATTATGTTTTTCTTTTTCTTTTTTTTTTTTTTAATTTCTTTTATTTATTGAAACATTCAATCTGAAATTTTCCTATCATTTATGTGTCAGAATGTGTGGGTTTATCTCTGTATTAATAAATTTCCGTAGGCTGTAACAGTTAATATAGAATTATTGGCATTCCATGCCAGGTACTTTTCCGCTTGTCTCTCTCCTTGACGATACTTTACTATCGTGTCAATCTCATACACCTTAAATCAATACATTTGACACCTCAAGTGTGTTGAAAGAAAGCATTTAAAATATGCGCAAATACAACAAACAACCATTTAATTAGTTTAATGAACAGCACGAAGAGCTCTACTGACATGGATTCAAGTTAATTGATAACACTCAATATAAGGAAATTGTTGACTCACCCTGTTAGGAAGGAGACGTTAAATACAACTTGAAGAAACTTGTTCTTCTATATAAGGGGGTTGTAAAGTTTAGAAATATACGACCACGCCAATTTTTGGCACATCATAGGTCATTGTCTCAAAAAATATGACTCTAGAGTGCCAAAAATAGACAGACATGTTCAGTTCGCTTCAGATTTTGATTCTAATGAAGAATAAATATACGTGGTAGAGTGTCTGAAGCCTCCCTGAAGCCTGAAGTAGGGTGTCTGAAGTCTCATTATGGATGCTGCAAACGGAACAACAAAGGTATTTTGTGGACGGTATGTTTTTTCTTTTAAGTAAATTTTCCTCACTACTTAAAAGATATTGAAGAAACGGGAAGCTTTCCATTTCGGTGGGTACTCAAGATTTGGCCACAGCCAAATATAGTTTTCTCACTTGTTCACTTTTCTACAGTTTTCCTTGATTTTGTAGTAAATATTGATTTTGTAACTTAAAGTATCTGCCAAGGGATAACTGTTGTGTATATTTTCTCATGGATATCCGCTTACAGCATTATACACATCAACCTCAAGTCATAGATTCTTTTATTCAAGGAACTTGTTTTGAGACAAAGTTTTTTAAAAAATTATTTAATAATCGGAAACCTCTTTATGAGTGTGAGTTTAAGTTTAATGGTACGCTAAGTATGAGAGACATGAAATAGACAATAAAGGCTACATAACTTATAATATAAACCGTCCCTACACCAAGCATACATTTTAATATTGTTATTATATATAATTTTACAAAGCTTGGTGTATGGTTTACGAGCTGCCAATATGTATTTATTGCTTAACTTTATTAAAACCTAGCATATCTAAACACATACCTACACATGGTCACATGGTTGAATGGTTCAATATTTATTGGAATCCGTAAGATGGTATAATTTTATTAAACATTGTTGTACAACATTACCCTGGAGATGAACGAAAACAAATTGATTGATAAGCTTGTTTTATGGGCTTTGAATGCAACAATGTTTTAATATTAGAAGAAAACAACTAAGAAAGTTAAATTTGGCTTAAACCAAATCCTAAATACCCTTCACATCTATGTATATACAAAAGTGGGTGATTATGCTCTTTAATAGTGTCTGTAATAGATAACAACTTGAAACTACAAATTTATACTTTATAAAATTTTTGATAAATTGTAAGCAAACTTGTTATACGACCACATCCATTTTTAGTATATCCATGGAAGAAATAAATGTTTATCAATTATCAACTTTATAGTTCACTTTTTGCGGCAGATAAATAAATTATTGTCAATTATGGGCATGGTTTTCAATCGATTTTGCTTAATTCAAATGTCGATCTGCTTTCAAAAAGTGATTAAATGAATCTGTACAAAATTTCAGCTTAATATCTCAAAACTTGATGCTGATCAAAGATATTTATACTTTGTAGGATCTCTAACACCTCCATCTGAGTGTTGCAAATGGAATGACAAAATTAGTAGTGTATGGTGTAAAGAGTATGTTCCTGTTGGTACGAAAATATTACTACATACATAAGGATAATACATGCGTTCATATAAAACTTTCAAGACAATACCATCGTAGAATACTCTCTCGGTGAAACAACGTAAATAAACGGAATGGAGTTTTTTTTTATAGCATTTATTGCAAACATACACAATTTTTACTGTTTTATTTATAACGTGCATCCGGTGTGTATTCATGTATAGTATATACATACACATATACATGCAAATTATTATTCTGTAGCACATGTGTACATGTATGTTCTACAGGATAATTTCTCCATTAGTGTCATTTATTCAATCAAACAAATTTAACAATAGGCATCAATGGGTGGTTATGTTCTGACAGTATCTCCATATTATTAAATTGTTTGCTTTTATAATCAATTTAACGATTGTTGCCTTTTCCCTTTTTTTTACATATATAAAGTGGGTTTCAAAAAAAATTGTAATTTATTTTTTTTCTTTGGTAAAATTCAACATTCAGTCAATAGCTGTTTACGAGTATATATCTCCATCCACCAGCACACATTTCAAAAATTCAATTACAAATAAAATTTTCAATAAATATATCCACAATATTAATTTGATTATATACAAACATATACAATTTGATTATTATCATTATCATTGATATTCGTTTTTTATACTCGATGCAGTATTGAGCTGCACCAACTTGTTTGTGTTTGTATGTGTTATAAAGTGTGTGTGTGTGTGTGTGTGGTTTTATGTTTATAAAAATTTTACATCAACATAAGCATAACTAAGTATTCCAGGCATACTAAGTGGGTTATTGTGTTTGCAACATACCCAAGAAGGCGTTAAAAATTTTCTTGATCAGCATGATTATTTCATTTCATCTACCCAGGTCCGTGCGACATATTCAAATTTTCACCAAATTAGCCACGCCCCCAATATACAAAGAAATTAAATTTGGTGCATAATTTGATCGTTCAACTGAAATGCAACCACATTTCAGTCGTTTAAAAAGGCGGCAAATCCAATGTAGAGCATCCCCAAGAATTCAAACTACTTTATTTGTTTTATTTATTTAAGCACTTATGGGACGCACTTTAGGAAATCTAACGTTATAATAACAGAAAGAACTCAAATCAAAAAATGCTTTCCATCCTTCTCTTAACTTAATATGAAGCTATACAGTTAGTTATCTTTATGAATAATTATTTGGTAAATACAATTCAATTTCATTTAAAATAAGCCGGATATACCATGAACTTCTTCTTTATACTCGTATATATATATGTAGAACAGCTTTAGGTAGCTGAGGACAAATTTTAGTGCAAAAAACAAGAAAACTAAATTTGGCTTAGAGCAAATTTTAAATACCCTCCACATCTACAATAGCAGGCGTGGCAAATATTTGACTTCAAGTTCATAGGTTTTCGTTGATTGTGGGTTTGCCTATATTATTCAACCACGCCTATTTTTGCTACATTGATGGATGAGGTAATTATTGATATATGTACTAGATTTTAACTTAATAACTCATTTTTTGTGGCAGATAAATAGATTTTTGCCGATTGTCGGCGTGGTTATCAAACGATTTAGTCTACTTTCCGTGAAGTACCTGCAATACAAATGTATATAGTACTTATATAGATCAACGTCTTATTACAACCGTATCCATTTGTGCGCATATATGGACAGACATATGGCTAAATCGACTCAGGTTTTGATAGTAATCATGTAAGTGCTTTACAAAGTGTCTGAGGCCTCCGTATAGTGTGTACTGTATTTAGTGAGCTTCTCTAATGAGAAAGGTACAAAAAAGTGTCCAACAGAAGGTGCTCCTATTGATGACACCTTTCAAATTAATTATGTCATTACCATACCATTTAGTATCGTCAATTTTTATCCAATATAAACAAGGAGTGTCTTTGTGTCAATTATTATTCAAAAAAAATATTTTATATATATATGTAGAGAGAGAAATATAGTAAGATAGTGGCTTTTTAGAATGTAGTAACAATATTTTTTTTGTTTTTTAATTAACTTTGTTTTCATTAAATTCCATGATAAGCAGAAATGAAGTTTCGAACAAAAAGCAAAAGCACTTCATTTTGTAAGATTTCTAAACTATTTAAATCTATTTTATCAAACCAAACACAGCCAGCTACACCTACGCATATATATATACATAAGCCAAGGACCTTTGTGTCCTTTACATCTGTAATAAGTCTGTGTAATCGCTTCTAAAGTTATTGGTACCTCGTGCCATCTCTTTATGTTTTACATTGCATGCCAATATGAGTTTTCCATTTCTAGTATCTGCTTACTCACCTATAGGGCAGTTTTCGTTCAGATTAAGTGATTAAAATTTATTTTACACACTTTTAATAGCTTTTTATCGCCCTTCTAATCAACATTTCTATGATTTCAGCTAAAATGATGACTTTTAAACATTTGAAGCGATTAAATCAAAATTGAAAAACCATTTACAACATACACCCAACGCAATTGATTATAAACTGGCGCCAAGTGTATGCTTCATATTATGTTCTCCTTTTTTTTTTATATTAAATGCAAATTAATTCATTACGTATGTTCTAGCGTAACGCAAACAGGAGTATAGAGTCAGTCAATGATTTCATGTACATTGCACTCTCGCTGTGTAATTAGTGTGTATGCGGATCGAAAATGAAAGTAAAATGAATACGTAACAATCTGGTGGTGGTTGTGTCCTTAGGGAATTAAATAAGTGTACGTTATTAAAGTGCACAGCGTGCTTAAAACAAGCGATCTAATGGAAATGTTAAATTTACTCATAATGGATTTTGTTTGCGTTACATGAAGCTGCAGAGAATCACAATCATAATGAAGAAATAAATCATACGTTATAACAAATATTCCATCTAAGCGGTTGTTGATTAGTTTTTAGCGATCATGTATTTTAAAATACACATTGTGGGTGTGTTATTGAGATTGTTATCACCTTACTATGGTTCGGCTTGTTTCTCCACCACTTTGCTTGATACTGTAAACAGTGCTATTGACCAAGCGGGTGACTAGTACTTGTTTTTTTTTTAATTAATATTTTCATTAAACAATTACTAATATTTACTTTTGAATATTTATGAAGAAAAACACCAACACCAAAATCAACACACAAATCATTTGCTTTGGTTTTTTTTTTTTGTTAATGAAATGTTTACCAATTCATTCATTAACAAATTTTAACATCTGTTGACATTGTTTTTTTATTAAATAACATAAACATCAATAACTTGTCATAATTTTAATTTGGGGGTATATTAAGTTTCTCATTCCATTTGCCATCTAGCTGTTTAAATTGGCCAAAGTCGGTTTAGACACATGCCCACAATCGATAAAAATTTAGCCATAAGGATGACAATTTTTACGCTAATTTATAACAGACACGCCCACAATTTACAAAAAGCCTTACTCAGCTTGCAAGCTCATACGTAATGCCACCGTTTGTATATAAATGTGGAGGCTATTTAAGATTTGATCTAAGCCAAAGTTTTTTTTTTTTTTTCTTCTTAAGTAAAATACAATGAGCTTATATTATATATTAATTAAATCATTTTATTACTTTTATTATTGATATATATTAATATTAATTCTTCAGTAAAAATAAAATTTTAAAATTCTTCAACTTGAATTCATTTATTTCAATAAAAACCGCAAAAGGAAACAATTACTTTGTTTACATTTATTAACGGCACCAATTTAACATTCTGTTGCTTATCCGCGTTCAGCTGTTAAAATAGCCGGCAGTTTGTTAAAGACTGAAACATGATTCGTGTTTTGAAGAAGATTGTCCTCGCACAAAATATTTTCTTAAAAATTTCGTAAAGAAAATATGCAACACCCTCTAGTGCAACAAAGTATTTGGTTGTTTGAAATGCAATCTAAAATATTTTATTTCTCTAGGTGTAAAAACAAACAGCTGTTCTTACTTTATGAAACAAGTGTAAGAAGAAGATAGTCCGTTAGTCTAATTCAAGACTTATATGAAAAAAGAAAATAAATATGAATTTATTTGATAGTTTTTATATAACACTTTTTATACCCTCCACCTTAGGGAAGAGGGTATATTCACTTTGATCATCCGTTTACAACACATCGAAGGAAGCGTCGGAGACCCCACAAACCATATATATTCTTAATCAGCATGAAAAGAGAAATCGTTTGAGACATGTCCGTCCGTGTGTCCGTGTGTCCGTGTGTCCGTCTGTTGTTGGCACTCTCACGGTCGTAATTTTTGAGATATCAAATTGAAACTTTGCATACGTATTCTTAGTTCAATTTCGCTGTTCCGTATTGAAATTGGACGAAATCGGTTAAGAGACACGCCCACAATAAACGAAAATCTCATCATACCTCGAAAAAATTGTATCTTAAAAAAATTATATATCGCACAATACTATGCCTATCAAGTTGAAATTTGGTATATATATAAAGGGTACCGTTATCCAACACTGTGCCAAAAATGGGCGTGATTTAATAACGCAAACGCCTATAATTAAAAAAAAACACTATTTGCGTAAGTACATGAAATACATAAATATGGCAATAGGAGCTTATTTTTTAGAGAATTTCAAAAGGTGGAGGGTATTTAAGCTTCGGTCTTAACCGAACTTTTCTATCTTGTTTTTATTTATTTGTAATTTATAAAATCTTTAAATCCGTTTGCGCCTACAAGATTATTACAAAAAAAACGCCAATTTGGTTTAAGGTCATGGTTTCATGTGAATGACGTTTTTCAAGAAGAAAGTTTCTTCACTATTCACAGGTGGTGATATTCTTGCTTTGAAAAAAGCGTAGACGCAGGCATTAAAATTCTATAAAATTTTGGGCTTTTTATATTGGTTTACTTAAGCTGAACGTTTAAAATTAAAAACAATAATTAATTAATTAAATATCATATAACAACAATGTGTTCGTGGAATAGAGAACAAACGATGAATTTAATAGAACTTCACAGTACAATGGAATGTTTGTACAATCACAAACATCCAGAGTATTTAAATAGGAGTAAAAAGAGTGAATGCTGGCGAGAAATCACCAACTTAATGCAGGACATTCGTCCTGGATCAACTATACCGGAGGTAAAATTAAAAATCAAAACATTGCGAAATCAATTTTTAGTAGAGGGATACAAAGTGACCAGATCCCAACAAATTGGAAGCGACAATGTTTACGTACCCAAATTATGGTGCTACAATGAGCTCAAGTATATGGATCAGAAAAATTATGAACATTATGAAATCCCTCAAGAAACAACCATAACATTTTTAAACGTAAGTGCTTTTTATAATATTATTAATTTCTAGGCATAATTTGTATGTTTTGTATAATAGAATGTGGACGATTGTACAAACTCTCCAATTGAAGAAGTTGACCCACAACCATTTGCAAAAGTGAGTTATAGAATATATATTTATATAAATATGCAGGACAAAATATTTGTAATTTTTATTTGTTGAAAGGTTGTTAAAAAGCCCCGTTCTCGGGTAGTAAAGTCCATCTCAACAATTGCTACCCCAAACTCACCCTTAAAAGAGTCCTACTCTCCGGTAATAGAGTCATCCATTAGTCCTTTCCTAAAGAACTTGGAATGTGAATTATTGGAGTTAGACAAGGAAACCTTGCAAGAAACAAAGTGGAAAATTTTGGATATAGTAAAGGAAGCTCAGCAAGTGAGCCGAAACATAATTATTAATGAGTGATACCTATTTATTTGTATTTGTATGTATTTAAACTGTAAAATTAACAACAAAACTACTAACTTGTTTGTTTTGATGTTTTCGTAACAAAATATACAAGACAGTGTTCCTTGTAAAGTGTTTATAAAAATTAAAAATGTAATATAATGCGCGTCAAACTAAAAAGTAACTACTGCAATGAAATAGAAAAAATCTCTCACAATTACAAACCGACTCATGTGATTTGTTTATTATTGCTTTACGCGTTTTTATTCCTTTTGTTATTTTCTTCTATCTTCGCAAAACAAAAATTGCCCGATGCAGTCGATTTCTTGAATTGTTGTAAATTAGTGGAATTTATTAAAACAATTGAAACTAATAGTAATAAAAAAAAGGATATTTATACCAACAAAATGTCGCTGCCTACCATTAAACGTTTAAAATTAGACAAAACCATAGAAATTAAAGCGGTCTTACCCGAGGAATATACACAAAACATACCCTTGGTTAAGGTGTTTGCAGCTCATGTCGTAAATAAAAGTGTTATCTCCAGAGTCATGCAAAAACTAACATCTCTACTGCCTTTAACAGATTTGCAACACCTGAAACGTGTCAATCAAACTAAAATTTTAATATGTAAAGTTCAATGTATAGAAGATAAACATGTGACCATAGAAGAGTTTTTAAAAAGCAATGGTTTTAATGAGAAAATTATCGATTTATTACAACAACAAGATATGGAAGTGGTTTCGGTGCCCGCATTTCCTCCGAAGTTACGTTGGCAATACGAACAAGCGCATATAGTATGGCCTTGTAAGTTTCACCCCAATAAATATATGGAGCAACGTTTTGACGGTACGATTTTCGGGGAGAAGGAACTAAAGTTCCATTTTCAAATGATCAAAGTATTAGAAGATCTACCACTGTGGCGGCCAACCATTCAACAGGTGGGAATATGTGTTGATCCGCGTTTTCAATGTGTTGTTGCTGTATCAACAAGTTTGAAACATTTAAATCCCGTTCTACACACTTCTATGGTGCTTGTAGACCATGTAGCCCAATCTCAATTCTCAGGTGCCTGGCATAGTAAATATTATGATAAACATGACTTTTTAAAAGAAGAAAAAAGTTCCAGTAAGTGTTTGCAAGGTATACCAAAATATTTTGAGGATTTCATAAAGCTCTATAAAGACGATTGTATCAACTTGGGAGCCGAACTTATACAAAATAAAGACAACTGCAAATCGTTTTGTGGACATGAAATGATGTCGGGCGATAATCTAGCCAAGTATGGCCCTTACCTCTGTACTGGTTATGACATATACCTCAGCCATGAACCCTGCTTAATGTGCTCTATGGCCTTAATCCATAGCCGAGCCAAACGTATATTCTTCCTTTACAACACCAGCAATGGAGCATTAGGCACACGCACAAAACTGCAGAACATAAATGCCTTAAATCATCACTATGAAGTGTACCAATGTGTGGCGTCAGACAAAAGATAACAAAATATATCATATGAAAAACAAGCTTGCAATCATTTAACAAGGATTTTTATTCAGTTTTACTTTTACTAGAGGGTACTCTCTGGGAGCGGTCTTGTCGCGCAGGTGAAGATATTAAGCCCAACAATTGACAATCGGCTTCCAAAAGAGTCAAATCTTTAGAAGCTCCCAAAAATCGGGAAGACAATTCTAAATCTTTGATTTTTAATCGTACGCGGGCACCTCTTACATAATCCTCGCCATTACGGTGAGGTCTTGTGCATACACAGTGGAATTTCCAACCAAAATCAATGTACAAATCATCCTCTACCACGTGAAATATTTTACCAGACACAACTTTGCCTTCGGGATCACCCAGCTGGATTAATAGAATCGATGAAATCATTGACAGAACGATTGTAATTTCATTTAAGTTTAACTTACGTCTATAAATTTTGATTTCCTTAATAGAGAAGCAAATGTTTCGTTTACTTCGGGCTCTTCTGGATGTTTTAATGCATCACTATGTTTGTCGAAAGCCTTAGCAAAGCCACCACGATTATCATTGTCCTCATTTTCGCTTTTTCCAATATTGGTGATATCACTCGTTAGGAAACGTTGAACTTTATTAGTATTCGGCCCATTATTTATATATAATTTCCGTAATCTGTTCAATAATACCATTTTATTAAAGTGCCAAAACATTTTTTATAGGTTATGTTATATATGAATATAAAAATAACCACAACAGCTGTGAATTATAAATAAATTACTTTATTGCTACCCTGTACTTTAAGACATGATTTTATTTTATTCTTTATAGAATTTTTTCTAATAAAATTTAAAAGATTATAATTTAATTAATAAAAACTAATCTGTTTATTGTTCGAAATGATTCAACAGCAGCGCCAAAGGATTGACCAAGCTGTTACAGAAATGGTGGATGATATGGATAAAACACATTTACGTAAAATGCAGGTACTTTATTCTCAAATGTACATACAAGTTGTATCCGGCACATTATAAATAAATATTTCTCACTAATTTCACAGATAGATATGCATAAATGTGCGGCCAGATGTTGCGAAGACATGAATGCCAGTATGGACACAGTGCAGCGTTGTGTTGAACGTTGTTCTAACCCTTTGACGAAAGCCCAAAATTATGTCCAACATGAATTGGGTGAATTTCAAGGCCGTCTGCAGAGATGTATTATGGTTGGTAAAGTCATTTAAAGTATATTTGAATCAATAGTCATTTTCAAAAGTTTCCAACAGCAATGTAATGATGATATCAAAGTGAAAATGGCACCGAATCCTAGCGAAGATGAAGTATACAAATTTACCGATCAATTTGAACGCTGCGCTGTAAAATGTGTCGACAAACATGTTGGTCTATTGCCTGCTATGATGAAAACTATGAAAACGGTTTTATCCAAAGGACCGGATAATATACCTCAAGTTTAAAATTACTGAAAATTTCTTGTACGTTTTGTACATTTTGTTTTGTTACGGAAAAAGAATAAATACATTACGAATTACACATAATATGGAATGAAATTTAATATACTTTTTTTAATTGTAGGTCTCTTTACTAATAAGCTGTCATTTGGTTTTTGTTTTTTTTTTTATTCACTTTTATATTTTTCACATTACAGCATGAATATAGCCCAAAGAAATCCCAGCGAAGTATTGGAGGAGCAACGCAAACGCGTCGATAAAGCTATTAGCACCATGATAATCGATATGTATAGAACACATTTAAGGAAAATACAGGTTTTTAATTTAATTTAATTCTTCCAAAATAATGGCTTTTAATGATTATACCTGATTAGGGTGAGATGCATACTTGCGCTGTAAGCTGTTGTAATGATTTGACAAAGCTACCCACAATGGATAATGTACAAAATTGTATTGACGGTTGTGCGGTTCCATTGTTGAAAGCTCAAGATTGTATGCAACAAGAACTGGGTCAGTTTCAAATACATCTGCAACGCTGCGTCACGGTAATTCAATGACAGCTTAAGGTTTTTTTATTCTCAATTATGGTGCGGCCACTTCTTTGCAGCAATGTAACGATGATATTCGTGGTAAAATTCCCAGGGAAACGGGTGAGGCAGATTTTCTTCGTTACCGCAATCAATTCGAACAATGCACCGTAAAATGTGTAGACAAACAAATTGGTCTTATTCCAAATATGATGAAAACTATCAAAGCAGTTCTGGCTAAGGGACCTCCCAATATGCGCCAAACTTAAGCTGCTCTAAAATGCGTTTTTTTATTTTTTTTATTTTGCGTGTAACGGATATCATTCTTCATCGAATAAAATTATGAAAAAATTGCGGTGTTGCCATTTTTGTGTGTAATGTGGGTTGGGTCTCTGGTTGTAAGGCATTTTCTTTGTAGCGTTATTTCTGCAATCACTTAATTTTCTCTCTCTTTCGCACATATTTTAGCTGTAATCTAGCGCTTTACTAAAAAGTGCGTTATTAAGTAACGACATTTTTCATTTCAAGTTTGAATTATACTAGAGGTGAATTTTATTAAAAATTCTTAACTAATTATTTGAACTTATATAACTTATTAAAACGATTGTGTTATTAAAGTAAATTAAAAATCCATTCATTTCTCATAAATAACCTTTTGGCCGTATTTACTCCAGAAAGTCATCGGACTTTGAATGCGACGACCCGAATTCTTTTCATAAATAGAACAACTGTCAAAGGGCGGGCAATACAAGTGCAAAGACACTGCAGTATCGGAATGTGAGGTATTTTCTACACGATGTAAGCCCAAGTTGTCTGGAAAAGTAAATAGAAATGAAATTGACTTTGTAAGTACGAACGAATAATACCAAATGAGTTATTACCATTAATATAAGCCACATCATTTAAGGCCATAATACTCTCACCGATTTTCTCCAGGCCTTCATAGCTCTCCATTGTGTTAGTCTTAAGCTGTTCCGCCTCATTGCCATCCGCCAAAGGCATAGCATAACGTATCTCCCTTAACTCACCCTGTAACATTTTCATAAAACAATGCGAATCGGAGTGATCGTGTATGCTGGACTGATGTCCTTCCCCCCAACACAATATCATCAAATTAAATTTATCATTACCGGCATCCACCAAATTTCGGGTATATTTGTAACGATCAAATTTAGCAAATTTTTGCCATTCTTTCGGATTCGATGTATACGCCAGCATTAAGTGATTCACCATTTCAATGTTAACATATTTTGTGGAGAATTCCCGATGTAACGCTTGTATTAAATCGGTGAGTGTTTCAACGGGGGGACCATACTTTAAAGGCTTTTCAAGACCCCGATAATGATGAGTGATCTCACGTAAATATTTCTCCTGTTCCACTTCCGTTGACGTAATGTTTTTTGACAGCGACATTTCAATATGATTTTGATGAACCTTTGAAAAAAAAATCCCGACAATTATACCATTTATAACAATATTAACTTAAGAAGATAGTGATTTTCATAAATTCCAATCAAATTCGTAGTAGTGTGGAAAATTCTCAAACACGAGTATCACCGCCCCGTTCTGACATCACAAATAACTCTATAGTGCACTTATATAGTTTCTTAAAAAAAAACATATCACAACGAAATTATTATCAATTTATTATATATATTAACACGTACTTAATGATCACTTCACTTTACATTATATACACAAAACAATAACAACAACAACAGCAACATATAAGCAATTATAAGTACTATGTGGTAATTATTCGATAGATCAAGCCCCTCCGCTAATAGGCTACAATGTGTATTATTAATGATTATATTGCGCCGTGCTTATGGATTTTGCTAAGACAACTAATTACCATGAACGTGATCAACTCGGTAAAAACGTTTAATTACATTTCCATATAAACTAATTGAACTCTATGAAATAAACAGAATATTTAAACAAGTAGAAAAAACTATATTTGGCTAAAGACTAATCTCAAATACCCACCATTTATGCGTCAAAGTTTCCCGAGGAGTGTAATCGGAAAATGTACTTTATTCGTGGACATGTCACTTGACCGATTTGACTTGACCAGCCTGTGCATGGAAAGGATCAACACTTCTACCACAGAAAATACACATCAGAGGGACAGAGTTGGTTAGATCGTCTCAGTATTCAAAACTATTCGATGCCTCCTTTTGGGCGTTACTAACATTTTGACCCCCGCATACATACAACACCCCAAATATAACAAACACGTTACAAACGCTGCCCTTAAATGAATATATTGAAGAGAACAAGGTAGGTAAGAGATACGTTCAAAAGTTTATCAGTTAAATTGCTGGCAGGAGCAGTCATTTTTCTAGTATTTATTTGTCACAACACTTAATTAAAAAAAAGAAAGCAAAAGAAAGCTTCTCTCCAACTTAATACGCATTAATTATTGCCCCGTTTCATCATTATAAACTTTTAAAATCTTTATTATTAAATAATGTTCATGGCATGTCATGGCATGGTCAGCTTGTTCAAAAAGTATACAAATCACGACTTTAAAACTGGATCGATACGTTGATGTGGGCAATTGTTGATGCAGTTGTAGATCATTAATTATAAGCATTGCACAACAACATAAATAAACACGGTCAATGATTCTTTTATGAGACAGATAATCCATGTATTCGAATATTTTGTAAACACAATAAGTTTGTAAACAATTACAATGAAAGCATTTATTTTTTTAAATATTATTTGGAGAAATGTTGCAGGCTCGTAAATTACAAAAACTGTGTGAAATTACTAACGTATTAATAATTATGCGGAACTAATAGCAAAGCTTGAGGAGGTTATATAGAAATTCATATCAATTTGGCACAGTGTAAAACTTAGATACTTTACCTCACTTAGGTTTACAATTTATGCTAAAACCTTTTTTTTTTTTTTGTTAATTTGTTGGTTCTTGAGTAGTTCGATGAATATTTTAAGATCTGAGTATAATATTTTAATTTTTTTTTAAGAAAACTTATAAGAATTAGGACTTAGGTTACATCCACGCCACTATAGACGTAATTAGCGACAACGTGTTAATACACCCTTTACGTGGGGCAGGATTCTTCAGCCTTCATAACTTAAAGTTAAAGGTTCAGTTCGTACGTTGTTATGACTATTATCTCAGAGCCTTAAAAATTGAGATATTATTAATAAAAACGAATGAGGACAAATCTTTAATACCCTCCACATTTACAGCGGTGGGCGTGGCAGATATATCTATTACGTCCTCTAATAGTGTCTAGTATTACGTTGAATATGGTTTTTTGTGTTATCCGACCACGCCCCATAATTTTTAGCACATCGGTTGACGGTTGAACTATAAATATGTTTATGAGTCAATTTTTGTGGCATTTATATACATTTTTGTCGATTATGGGCGTGGCTCTTGGCCGATTTTGTCTATTTTAAATAGCAATCTACGTGCAAAAACTAAAAGTGTCTGTACAAAATTTCAGCTCAATATCTCAAAATTTACGACCAATGCCAACAACAGACGTACACACGGAAATATGTTTCTAGATCGACACAGTTTTATTCGCTGATCAAGGATGTATATACTTTGTAGGGTCTCTAACGCCTCCTTCTGGGTGTTGCAAGCGTAATGACAAACTTAGCATACCCCAATGCTTATGTGAAGGGTATAATAAGATTCTAAGAATGAACACACCAATTATGCACATAAAATAATATTGGTTTCTTGTTTTTTTTTTTTTTTTTTTAATTACAAATATTATTATTTGTTTGAAAACAATGGGTACATTTAGTGTTTAAGAAGAAGAAATGTTAAAAAAAAGTTAACAAGGCCCAAATTTGTGGAAACAATGCATTGCATGCAATGTATTGTACAAAGTTATGGTAGTACATGTTGTTGTTATTGTTATTGTTATTGTTGTTATTTTCATTTAATACATAATTAATTTATAACAATGAGTTGCAAGTACAAGTTTAATAACAAGTCCGTTACGCAAACTCAAACTCACTCTTTTTAAACGTTACAAAATATTTCACAGCAATGCACACAATAGAGAGTCTATGTCTATATGTATAATAGATAAAAAAAAGTTATTTCCTTTTATTAGCTGGCGTTTTTCCTAATTGACAAAGTCGTTCACGTATCCACTACATTCGCTCTACGAACCACCCGAGTTATGCACAATTCAAAGCTTAACACAACATTGATTTCAAGTTGAGTGCTGTTCTGCCGTTTATTTTCAAATAGCAACGAATTTTTAATTTATTTACAATCTACACAGAATGTAGAATAATTGTTCTTGCTGTTGTTGTTTTTTTATTTATTTTTTTTTATG
Organism: Ornithomya fringillina; assembly: GCA_963978525.1. Lineage (NCBI taxonomy): Eukaryota > Metazoa > Arthropoda > Insecta > Diptera > Hippoboscidae > Ornithomya > Ornithomya fringillina. Next base: position 8,409,165 of record OZ021694.1, read on the forward strand.
CCTTTCCTTCTCTATAAGTATACACTAAAAGATGTATCAATACACCGTACATCCGTATGTATAATCCATAAACACATTAACCAAGTGTGCATGTGTGTTTTTGTGTTTGTAAGTGTATATATATATGTGTGTATGTGTATGTGTAGTATAAACAAGTCAATCAAATGCAATCAGTTAGGACTTATCAGCAGTTTGATTTGTATGAATGTTGTATGGAAAGTTCAGCAAATACACGGATCTGTGAATTTTTTTAAATGTAAAATATTTTAATAATAATTTATTAAATAAACACAATGGAATCAGATCAGACTATTTATTCATTACTATTAACTTTTCCTAAACAGTCTATGTCACTTTTTCAAAACCACATCAGGAATTTGAAAATTTATAGTAACAACTCCATTTAGCCATTTAATCAAATAGCTAAAGGAAGGTGTTGGAGGAATTAACTTAGAGCACTTTCAAAATTATTAATTCGTATAGAACATGTCTGTCGTAAGAAATGAAAAACTTCCGCTTTTAAAGACTTCAGAGAAACATTTCTTATCTCTGTAAACTGGCTGATATTCTACATAATTCAATTTAGAAATTGTAAATTGTCCGTCTACTTAATACCCCACACCACTTAGCCCCTTAAATTATGCTACAATTAGTTTAATTCTGTATTCAGTGCCATATAAGTTACTTCGTCAAATATAATTTTATGGAAGGGTTGTATAATTATCCGACCCGATCCATTTTCAAACATGTCCTTGTATAAAATTCCATGCCTTCTATAAAACGTTAACAGGACTCATTTCGTTTGCAAGCAATATTTTTTCTAATCTTATTAAAGTAAAGAAAACCGTGAAAGTAGTTACATTTAAAACCACACCCCCAATCATTTCCAGTTATAAATTTCGTTTTAATATTCCAATGACATCCGTCACGGTCAACATTAAAACTAATTTGAACATAAATTTTTTTACACTCATTCCTTGTTCGCTTTACTCACCATACTTTTAAAAGATGTTTTGCAAAAACACTTAAAAGAAAGAAATTGTAATTGTATGAAAAATTTAATTGATGATGTTGTTTTTATAAATCACACAACTGTTTTCACTCGCTGGCTGATTAAAATTAATAATTTTCCTGTCTTTTCTTCACTATAAAATTCACCTTCTGCACTTCTTCACTCTTGCATGAGGAAGTACTTTCACGTTATTTCCTACATTCCATAATACCAACACAAGCATTTACTTCATTTGTTCTCTATGCAGTGCACACATACAAACACATACGTTGCCGCGTATGAGAGTAACTAAGCAGATGATCATGCTTTGAAGTCTTCAACAGTTGTGTGAAAAATTTGGTTTTAGCCTTCTTTGTATTTAATCTTTCCTTTTTTGTTTTTTATTTTTGTTTTTGCTTGAGTATTATTTTCTGCACGTTGTGTTGTTAACTCAAGAGGTGAACGGTTATGAATGAATATGAATTGGTTGCTGTTGACTTAGTTGAGCGAAGCATTTGTACTATGAAGGTATGTAAGTGACCATTTTGTGCAAATACAGATAGCGGCGCACACGTTCTGCTGTCATAATTGACATAATGGTGGTAACGTGATTAATGTGCATTTTGTTTTGTTTGACTTTTTTCGGTTTTTACTTTCTTTTCATAATCATTTCTCACCTTTTTACTTTTAACCAACATACGAACGTATACATTGGAAGCAAGTAGATGCACAGAAAAAAATAACGTTTAGGCTATATTTTGTTTCAAATTGCTAAATTTGGCCTTGAACGGACCATTTTTAGAACTCCCATCCTTATACATTTCACAATGTAATTTACATACATAGCAGTGCCTCATGTTTACTGGCCCAACTAAACTAATTGTAGCATAATTTATGGAGCTAAATGGTGTAAGGTATTAAATGGTCGGGCTAGACCGACTATAACATTTTTTTTTTTTTTTTTTGGAAATGGGACCTTTGGATAAACGAACAATAAAAACGAAACGAAACACTATTTCTCTCTATTTGATTTTTATCGGTAGTTGGAGTTAGCTAAGTCGACATTTGTCCTTCCATCCTTCTGCCATCATTACTACCAAACCAAAAATAAAATTATATTTAGATAAGAATTTTCCATTTATTTATACACTTTTCAACTTATCAACTATACACACGACATTACATGTAATACATAATAATAATAAAAAAATATGCATTAGATACACATATAATACATTCATAGGTATAGATATTGTGTACAAAATAAATTTCTAAATGCATTGCCTAAATAACATTGAGATTTAATTCAATTTTACTTAATTTGTATATAAAAAAATTCCACAAATCAATCTGATATTTCCACATAAGAGTCAGTATCGGAAAGATAATCGATCATCTATAAAAGAAAGCGTACATTTTTTTTTTATAAAGCTGATCTTTAAAATGAATATTTACCTCGTCACTTAACTTAATGGTGTCTTCAGAAATGCCAGTTAAATCCTCTAGAAATTTGCCACTCTCGAATACTTTATAGAGAAAGTCATGACCATCTTTAACGAACGCTTTAATAACTTCCTACCAATGTAATAAAAATATTCCATTAAATTTAAAAACAAGTAAAAGAAAAAAAAAAGAGTAACAAAATATTATTCGGGAAGAAATTTTCTTAGAATCATGAACGAAGGGAAGCACTCCTGCCCAATAAATCTGCTATTGTTAGCACTTAAAAGAGACAAAGAAAGAACATTAAAAAAAATTTCCATTTGACTCGAATTGTGTATTTAGTAAAATTCTAATATGAAGGATTCGTGGCTCCTTATTCCAAATTTCGTCGTAATATGTAGATAATAGGACTTATATAAAAAATGAGATGGAGAGGAGAGTCGAAATGGCCACTTCTTCATCAAGGGAATTCAAAAGATGCTCTTCAATCAAAATCAAAGTTGTGTCGTTAATTTCCTCCGGTCTCAAATTGGAAGAAATTGGCGAGCCTTGCTAAAGTATTGATTATAGGAGGAGGAATATGCGGCCTTCGCATTATATGCTTTAACAACAAAAAGTAAAAACAATGGAAATTGAACAACTTTGCGGCCACCTTTATTACTAACTAAATTATATGTGACCCCACCTATGTTCTTTGTTCTATGGAGTATTAAAACTTATAAGCAAGAACACAAAATTATTATTACCTGTGAACAAGCGATACATTTGTTAAATTTCGGTGAGGCCGGCAATAAATTTTCATAATTAGTTACTGAACCACGTATAGAATGCGGTATTATACCCAAAGAGGTTTCCGGCAAATTTTCACGCACTTTTAAAGACAACGTATGACTGGTGGCATAGTACGCTGGAGCGTGACGCTGAAGTGGATGATGCAGCAAAGCTACTAATAATTCAACAGCGTAACTGGCTGCTATATTGGATACACCAGGTCGTGTCACTGTACATTGTTGATCCAGAGTGCGATCTTTTTGAGACTAATAATAGAATAAAAATCAAATCAAAAAATCAAAATTAATTGGAAACGGCATAATCCACTTATCACCATGAGGGAGAGTATAAAAAGTTGTACTACGCCTTTCCTTATAAAGTAAAATACAATTTAGTAGAATTCCCAATAACCACTTGTAAGGCATTTAATTAAATTAAAATGAATTGAACCCCTGAAATAAAGCTTCGTTCAAACGCGTGCATCGCACCAAAAAAGCTTTCTCCACAATATACAGTTTTGTGGTACACTCTCACACACTTTCGTAGGGAAACAAACAGAACTTGTCTGCTAAAATTAAAAAAATGATCATAAACTGATGATCACGCATAACTTTAAAAAAAAGAAACATTCAAACTAATATTTAAGTGTTTTGATTTTACTTATAAAATATTATAAGCAAATATAATGTTTAGAAAAATTAATAAAGGTTACTAAATAGAATAAATAATAACGTTATTAATATACATACACATGTATGTATATAAGCTTTGCCGCAGACTTTATATCCAACAATACATTTGAATAAAGTAAACATTGCCTGATTAGCTCAACCGTTTGGTTTCATTTGAAAAGATACCCGACGATTAGATAAGAAAAACACAAGCACAGCCCAACCTTTACATTGCTCCAGTAAAAGAGAAATCAAACGTTTGTGTTTGTTTAATGATAAAAGAGATTGAATCCAAAAATCAAACGGCTTTATAAGAATTGAGAGCTTTAAGAAGGTTAACCGTTGCCAGCAAAAAGAAATTGTGTTTTATTGTGAAAAGAAATTTCGCGAAAAAGAGTTTAAAAACAAACAAAAAAGACCAAAAACAATCACAACAATAATGATAACGGAATTTGCCGGCAATTTATCACATCATTTGGAATTCGGCCATTGTTTGGTAATTGTGGCAAAAACCATAGATGCGGCTGGCAGGTATATACGTTTATAGTGCTTAAGCGTGTGTATATAGTTATTTACAATGAAAATAATTCGATCTCATCGTAATATTTATATTTTAAACATGTTTTACAATGTTTAAATTCATTTACTAAAACGGATCAAATAACTTACTAACAATAATGCGTGATAAACCATTTTTTTTTAACTACATCACCTTCTATTAATAAGTTTTGCATCAAGCAAAACTTTCTATTCAATATTGATTGAAATTGTTTGTCATTTTTCAGATTTACTTTGTCGTTGTGTTCGGAAAAGACTAGCATAAATAAAATAACTGACATCGCCCTACAATTTAAGGTGAACTTTCGTCAATCGAGTTATATGCGCAACTCGCGGATAAATGGACGCTGGGGAGCTGGGGAAACGCTTGAAAACCTAAGCCCGCATAGTTGCGTTTTATATCCGATAAAGCCGGGTCAATTTTTTATGATCTATATATTAGCTTGTGAGGAGAAATTCCATATAGCGATAGATAATCGTGCCTACTGTACATACACATACCGTCTACCATTATCCAGTATACGTACGGTGGAATTAAAGGATCATATACAGGCAATTAAACAAATCGATCATCGTACAGTATTTCCGAATCCATGGCCCCCAATACACTTTTCCGATTATTTGAAGGAATTCAGTAATGATGTGCCCACCCTGTTTACACCCGGCCATGTCATTGTTATAACAGCCCTGTGCTTTGGCAAGAGGGGTCATTTTATTATAAAATTTACAAATTCCGACACCAAGCGAGAAGAACTGCATTTCGCTGTACGTTTCGATGAACGTATTGTGGTGCGCAATGCTCACAATAGATTGTACGAGTAAGTAGGACTTTTGCCTACTGCACGTTTTGGCACTTTCTATTCACAATATTCTACTTTTATGTAGTTTTATGGACGAAGAACGTCACGGCGGCTTCCCCTTTGAAATGGATCAACAATTTAAACTGGCTATAGCTTTTACGAACGATTCTTGGGTATTTGCTGTAAACGGTTGCAATTTTTGCAGTTTCATGTACAAATCGGTTAAGACGTTGGAGAATTTGGTGGGTTTTAAAATCACCTGTACTATGGGCTTACAAATGCAAGTGAGCGGAGTGGATCATTTGCATATGGGCGATCCCCATTGTAGTGGTTTTAGGAAATATTCGTACAGTGGGTATGTGTGCGTTTAACTTACATTGCTGGGTGCTGTGATCTCGTTACAAAAATAACAGCCCAAATCTTGCCCTGGAATACATTTCATGTTCCAAACTTGTACCAATGGCGCTGCATTTGTTATGGTATCACCAATTTCTTCTTCTTCAAGCTTGCCACCGCCACCATGACGTTGTACCAGATAGCTGTCAAAACCCAAAGCAGCATTAATAACTATCTGTGCTAGATGCAAACAAATCTTTCTCTATATTAAAAAATACTTTTAAATTTATAATAGATTGTCATTTCACCTTATTATAAACAGCTCCCATTACCGTTGGTAACCAACGACTCTCACGGGAATCGGTTAATAAAAACAAAACATCATGGGCTGCTACCAAATCTTTTATAACATTCAGATCAGTTTCGGTTTGTTGTTTAAAAGCTTCACCAATGGGATGGCCAGGCATTGGTATATGTACCACGTAACCTGCAGCAATCTAAATGAAAGAAAGAAAGAAATTTGATCATAAAATTGATTTGAATTTTTTTATATAACAATTTTATCTTTTCTACCGTTGTTGGGTTAATCTCTTTAACACGTTCAGCTGCTGTCAACGCTTTCATTGTATTCCCTTTGACAGCATCTGCGTGTGTATATAGGTATTGACGCACCGGATTAGAATAATTCACTTTGCCATTATCAATAAAAGTGATGTGCTTGAAGCCCCAACCCTGTAACATTATAGAATAGCACATAAATCCGACACCATAATAAAAGTAATTGCAGGTTTGGTTACCAAAAGCATTCTGGCTACAGCACAACCCAGAGTACCCGCTCCAAACAGCAAACATTTAGTCTGAGCGATAATATTTAACTTGAGGTCGGGCAATAAGCGCCATTTCATTAATTTTAAATTCAAATTAATAGAATTTTCTGCTAAACTGTACAAATATTTATAAATAAAGAAATTCGTTTAATTTCTATTTAAAGGAAATCTTACAGCGTGGGATCCATGCTTTCCTTCATGTTCACCATACGTGGCATAGCTTTCAGATTGCGATTCAATTCCCAACCCACAAAGTTTATAGAATCATTGTTTAAACTTAAATCACACCTTTCGAGTTCAATATGCCAAAGAGGACTTTCATCCAAATTTAATTGATTATCATACCGCAAGCCTACAAATTTGATTGTTTGCTGTAATAGAAAAGGGCTGAAATATACAATTTAATTTTTTTTTAACATAAATGAAGAGTTTTTAAGATATTATAATTATTTACCATTTATAGAATAAAAAGTTGGCATAAGTTCTCATTAACCAAGACGGTTCCTCATATTCACTATTGTCTGCAAAGCAAAAATATACAGACTGCAGATCGACATTTTCAACACTTTTAAACGTATCTACAAATTCCTTTAAAGTAAAAAATTTTTGTTCTTTCATTGAAGCTAATACAATGCAAAAATTTTCTTTATATTCAGCATTTCTTGTATTCAAAGCTTGTTTTATTAGGTAATGTTCCTCGGCATTATATTTTAATTTGGTGGCCGGAGTCAGCAACTTGAAAGTGTTGTTTAAAGGGCAGGGAAAACAAAACCAATGGTAATAACTGTACGTTTTCAGGTCCTGAAAATATTTAAATATTCAGTATATGTGAAACTTTTTAAATAAAATCCTATACCTTACCGCAAAGGATATTATAAAAAAACGTGCCAAATAGCTGGGATCCTCTAAAATTTTATCACTTTCAAAATCCTTGATTAATTTGACACCTTCTTCTTTAAGTAAAGCAGTTTTATCACAACTTTTAAAATCCTCTAAAGTGTTTTTATTGTAAATGGTACCACAGGCCTTAAAGCAAAATTTTGGTTCACGAAAATCACTAAATAAATATCAATTAATATGAAAAGTTGCAGGTGCAAGTTACAATAGATGATCCGTAATGAAAACTGACTTGTTAAAGGCTGTATAATCCACTTCCAAAAGGCATGAGTTGTTGTTGCGATTAGTATAATAACCCCATATAGATTTGGGTTCATCACTCAAACAATCATAATCTAATTTAATTTCAGCCAATTTATGCCAAAACGTTGGATTTACAAATGATTGCAATGGTGTAAATTGCAATATTTTTGTATCTGTAGACATTTTCGATTTTCAATTCAAAAATGTTTAATTTTTTAAGTTCAATTATATTAAAAAGGAATTTTATTAATATTATAAAGAGTTGCCACTAAATAGAAACTATTAACAGCTGTTGCAACAATGAGTGTAATAAAATGGGTATTGAGTCCCAAAGGAAAACTTTTGTACTAAATTCTCTTGTGAAATCCATTTTTGCGAATCTTTTTTAATAAATACAATAAAACAATTAAGGAACGATATTTTTTGTTATTGGAATACGCAAATATTCCAATTATTTGTAGAGTATAATATAATGACAAGTAAGAAAACTAAATTTGGCCTTATCTTAAATACCGTCCACATCCACAACAATGGGCGTGGCAAAAAAATATATATATTTTGGACCCTCTAATAGTGTGTATATAACATCACAGCTTGCAAGTCGTTTGGTTAATATAGTTTTTTGTAAGTTATGGGCGTGTCGATAGCTTAACTTTTGTGACAGATATATAGATTTTTATCAATTGTGGGCGTGGCTCTTGACCGATTTTGATCATTTTAAATAGCGATCTGCGTGCAAAAACTAAAAGTGCCTGTGTGTACAAAATTTCAGTTCAATATCTCAAAACTTACGTCCGTGAGAATAGCAATACACGGACACACGGACATACTTGTCTAGATCGATTCAGTTTTTGATGCTGATCAAGAATATTTATACTGTGTAGAATCTTTGACGCCTCCTTCTAAGTGTTGTAAGCATAATTTTTCAAATAAGAATTGAGAATCTCTGTACCAAAATAATACTCAATAGATCAGTGACACACACATTAATGCATTACAGAGAATGATACTGATGAAGAATATTTCATATTTTGGTTTTACAATTTTCTAAAACGTATCTGATATTTCCAGCTGGGTTAAGAATATAGTTTGTAGAATCTTTGCAGACTCTTCCGGTTCTTCCACATACTTACTTGATATTGCTAACCCACTGAAAACCCCTAAATTATCCGAGTTTCCAAAGGGTGCCTCAAATTTATATTGCAACGCATTCGAACGCATCTTCAACGAGTAAGAATTATTTTTATTATGATTATTTTATAAATATTATATTGATTCAATTTTATTATTATTAAACTCTTAGGCATTATTTAGAGGTATAAAATAGAAAATCTGTAAAGATAGTAAAATTAAAGTAAATTTTCAGTTATAAAATCTTTTATTAATTGTTTTCTTAATGTTTTGTTTAATTTTTTCTATTTTCACATATATAAAATTTTCATTTTTAAATTTCCACAATTACAATTACATATAATAAATAACAACAGTTTTAACTAAACTAAAATTTTCTTTACAATCACGAATTAAATTTAAAATGCTCGGTTTGACTGTCTTAAAAATTAAAAATTTAATAAAAGTGCCTTTTCTTATAATCACTTATTTGACTTAATATGCTCGGTTTGATTGCCTTAATGAGCTGGGTGCATGGTAAACGGTTATAATTGTCAATTTTAGAACATGAAGCACATTCGGAATTGACTTTATCGAAGATTAAATTGACAGACGAAAAGTTTGAAGCCGTTTTAAACAACCAATATAAGACCTGTGTACGGATATCTTCTCTTTGATTTGTAGGTTTGGTTAACCACGAAGAGAAATGATATTCTTTGAGATCTTTTAATATAGTAAATATATCGTTCTTTAGAGAATCTGACCAATGGGGGAACAGATAATTCGCGGAATCATTGATTAGGCACACCCTAACACCGTTACTTATGACTACAGCTTGATAAAAAGTTCTGCCCACCTCAGAGGTGTCTAAACCATTTAGCATTATCTGCTGCGGGCTTAGCTCGTGATAATATTCGAATCTTAACAAAGTACGATAAAGTATACGTTTTGTAACATATCTAAAATCCTTTTCAACTATTACCTGTGATGATGACGAGGACGATGGCAGCAATTGTTGCGGTGTCATAATAATGGGTGGAATATAGTTGGTGGTAGTTCCTACAACGTTTGCATTTTCTGCAACTCTGGTCAGTACAGAATTATTGAAGAGTGTACAGTCTTGGGCTAATTCTTGTGAAATACTTGATCCTCCAGTATGAGTGGGCACTATAGGCGGTAGTAATTCCGGCGAAGTACAGCGTAATGCAGATTTCTGCCGTTTGCTGTATGTTTTTACTGGTAATGCACGAAAATCATGTTTCAGCTGGGGTACCAACGTTCCCGGGTTAGAAAGGACAACTTTATTTAAAGCCACTAAAGGCGTTTTTCTCACTGTAACATTTGAAAATATTGAACATCCCGGAATGTCAATACTGGTGCTTTCTTTTTGTTTCTGCTCATTTGAATTATTCGGCATTTTTTCGCAACTGCTACCATTACTACGTAAAAGCACTTCCGGCAACTGGTCAAGATTTGGTGCTTCTTGTAATTGATTGTAATTCTGGGATTCGTTAGAAAATGCGGCAACATTTTGTGCCATCTCAACTGTATTATTTGAACCAGAATCAATTCCACTTTGTGCTGCAAGTGTATGATCTTGTGTGCTGTTGTTTACTTCAACTTCTAGCGTTGGTTGATCTAAATTAATATTATTTTCATTACTATTGTTGGCCGTAAGAAAAAATGAATTTTCTTTATTGTTCACGGTGCACATGTTAGACGGGTTGACTGTTCTCGCAACAATATCTAAATCTAAACTTTCCTCGTTATATGAATCATCAATTATAATTGGTTCGCTATTTATCGGTGAACACTGAAACATATCACCGTTCTCATCTAAATAAAAATGCAGATTATGCAACATTGGTACAGGTTCTGCTTTAACCTCTTCATCATTACTAGTCATCGCAGCTAGAGACACTATAACATAATAAACGATTAAAAAGCATAAAGGGAAATAACTTTTTTAAATATTATAATTAATAATTGTGTTAACCTGGTTCAACATTGAAATCACACTGGTCATTAGAGTTGTGCATTTCTGGTGCATATTCAATCAAAGGATCTTCGGCTACACTTAATTCATTGGGCAACATATCAATTTGTTGCTGTGTATTGGGTACACTTATAAAATTATTATTATTAACATTTTCGGTTTGATTTTCGTTGTCAGTCACAATGTCTGCAGTGGGAGAAGTTGGAACAGTTTCTTCATAATTCACCGATTCAACAACAGCTGCAGCATTCTGTTCTACATTTTCAATATCGACTGAAGGGTTCAAACTTTCTTCCATATCAACCTCTATATATATATATATATATATATATAATTAACAATTTGAATAACTTTATTATAAAAATTACAGTTATTTACCATTGATCGATACCATTGGGAATGAAGGCGAAGCGACAACGTCTTTTTCCTGTTCAGCTACTAAGAAATCTAAATCCTGTAACAACTCGTCCTTGATGAGTGGCACCTTCCATAGCCATTCATCATGTTTCCAACAACGATAATAATAATTCTCGCAGGCATTTACTAAAAGCATTTCATTATTCATGTCAAGTTTGATCAAACTGCTTTTGCCATAATCGTTGTTTACACATTGAATGAAATTTGTATGGTCACATAAGTCCATCCAATGGAGGAATTTCGGTGATATATATTCCAATATATGGCGACCATCATTTGTAGGAAATTGAATATTTTTCTTTTTTAAATAAGTGAAGAAATCCTTTAAATTTATATACAAATTAGTGGGCCACACCTTTAAGTCGGTGGTAACGTAATCATAGAGGCTTTTCATGAAATTTTCGTCGCTTTTTAAGCAATCCGTATCATAAATATGCACAAGATCTTGAAATTCGTTAAATGTTATTTCCATGACAGCACGCACAATGCCATGCTTTAGGCCATGGCGCGTACGTAGAACGTAAGACAAGGTGTGAGTCTAAGAAAAAACTTTGTTGAAAAGAAAAATTGTTTAAAACTTTTATATAAGATTTCAGCTACCTTGTCCACCTGGCATAAAAGTGAACTTTTCACTTTTTCTAATTTATCTTCATCTTTAGAGCATTGGGCTGGTTGTTCGGTGACACTGGGATATTTCGCTTTAATCTTTTGCAAGATAATCTGCTGTTTTAATGGATCCTGATGTTTAGCGCCAATTAAACGTAAAAGGAATTCATCACTTAAAATACCAGAGAAAAATTTATGATTGGCGGGTTCAAATTTCACTGTTTCATCATCATCATCATCATATAATTTATAATCATCTTTCTTGTCTGTCTCTGCTGTTTCTGCTATATCATCTTGTGCATCTACTTGTTGTTGGCATTTTTGTTGTGTTGTTGGTTTGGTATAATCCTCCATAAATAGAGTCATTTTCTCTTTAATTAATGCTGGGCATGATTTCAATTTTATAGGAAATTTATTACGTCTGGTCGAGTTGGTAAAGTAATGGATATAATATTCTTTCAATAGTAATTCGCACAACTCTGCATCATTTGCTATTTTTTGCATAAGTTCTGCATCATTCGAAGATATGCTTTTAATAATATCATTTAAAGTTTCATTGTACACAGTACAGCGCTTGAATGTGTTGTAGTCTACGGGTAAATATATGACGCATTTCCATAAATTGGTTATATTTTCAACTAGTTTCGTTTTTATTTTACAGTATTTTACAAAACTATAAAAAGAAAGAGATTCATATTTAGGTTAAACAATGAAAAGTTATCAAAAATTTGATCTGAAATTTGTATTGAATATTTCCTTAGAATACACTAATTTGAGATACTTTTGATTTGTATTATTTTTTAAATGAATAAAATATTTGTCCATACGTCCGTTACCAAAATTTTTGCATTTAATAAATGCACATGTCGAAATCCTATAAGCAGTAAGAATTATATGTTCCTTACGTCCGTATATGGTAAAAACTTGCAATTCTTTATATTTTTTTCCCCAAAATTTGGTAAAGAATAGTTAATAATAAGTACATAAAATAAAAGTTTTGATTTCATAAATAAAAAATAAAAAGTAAAAAAATTTATTGTGACATTTTAATCATTTTCACATTTTTGATAACACAATTAAGTATAAAAAGTAAAATTTTTCATTCTTCAAAGGAAAAATATTAAACATGAAGTGGTGTAGGGTATATTCTTAATTAATTTAGGAAATAGATGAAAAGCGATCGAACGTTATTTGAACTTGAACTGTGCCACTTACCCCTACACCATTCATGTAAAAAGCGGACATACGTACGATATGTTATAATGTAACTAATAAATTTGTGTCCGAAAGTGCGTTTTAAATATTACACATTCCTTGGTATAATCACTTGCCTTTTTGGGTTGATCTTTGCAGCTTGAGGCTTTTTATCATCCCTTGGAGAACTGTAATTGGGAAATAAATGAATGTTTAATATAATATATTTAAGATAAAATAAGTAAGAAAACTAAATTTGGCTTAGGTCAAATCTTAAATACCCTCCACATCCACAACAAAGGGAATGGCACATATATATATATATATATATTGCGCCCTCCATTTTATGTGAAGGGTATAAAGAAAATAATTACGTTTTAGATGTCACACATTCGGTGGTTTTCTCTCCTTGATCTGCAGACGAGCTAAAAATAGTAATTTTACACAAATATTATTATTAAGGTATTATTTCACTTTAACCCCGTTTAATAACTTTGACATTAAAATGAACAAATTATTATTTGGAAAAACATTTATTACACCTTTTCGAAAGGTTTTCTCTCTCCACGTTCAATTCTAATTCCTCAACTTGTGCTGCACCAACAGTTTCAGTTGTTTTCGTATTACGCTCAGGATAAAATATTTTTTCCATTTCTTTTCTTAAATTATTAATACGTTGTTGATAACTTAATTTCTGAACATTATTAATTTCAGTTCTTCTACGATTTTCAGTATTGAACATTTGCTTCAGTTGATCAGTTATGTTATCCACTGATGTTAAATTATTTTGTTTTTTCATTTCAGAACTAATCAGTAGAAAAATCGTCCATGCTATTTGTAATTAATGATAATAATTTATTAATTAAGTACCTTTCCTTGCATGTTTCTTGAGTGGATATCGCTGGCTCATTTTGTTTAGTTTCAGTTTGTTTAGCACTTAAATTTGGTGATTGGTCCTTATTAGGAGAACTAGAATTAAATAAACATTATTTAACTAGGACATATAGCATATTTTTTAACATATACTTTTGCTCCTCCAACTCAAGGGGAGACATTTCGAGCGCCATTGTTTCAAGTTCAACAGGACTGTTCCCTTCACGTACATAGCTATCATTTGCTACAGACCTTTAAAAACAAGCATTATTAATAGTGAACCAAACAAATGTTTCCTAATTATTCATCTACCTTGAAGCACCAGCATTACAATCCCTCTGAGGGGTTATAGTATTGTTTTGTGCATCGTTTAATTGATAAAGATTTAAACAGCCTGAACAAATGTCTCGATATTTCAATAAAAGTTCCACTTTATCCAAACTAATCGTAACCTTATCCATGTCATGGGGTTCAAGACGTTTCGTTAAATATTTTATATAAAATGCACGCACTTTTTCTTGCAAATTGGACAACTCTGTTATATTTGTAACTAGTGCAGCCAGTGTTTGCACAACATTCGTACATTTTATAAAATCATTTAATGAAAAGTGACAAAATATGCAATTGTTCTGGTTGGGTGTTCTAAATATATAAGCAAAAGAAATTAGTAAATTGGAGTATATGGGAGTACAATCAAAACAAACCTTTGCTGTACATCACTATGTTCTACATGATGTTCTATGGGTCTGCAGCTTACATTACTTGGACCTAAAGCTTCTTCATTGACTACTACTGATTGCAAACTAAAATTGTGTTTTTAAAAAGGTAAAACTTTTTCGCTTTGTGCTTCTTCAAGACAAAACTTACTTGTGCTCCTCAGCAAGCGGTTCACGTTGAGTGGGTTTTCCTTGAACTTGCGTCTCGCATCTAAAATTTAAAAAATTTTTTAATAAATTAATAAATTTTTGTATAGAAACGTTTCCCCAACCCTTCATTGTTTATAGGTGCTATAGGTGGTATAATGCGATGTTCTAATATCTCTACAAAATCCCTTGCAGCACCATTTGATATATCATCGGCCATATTATTTGTCATTGATGGTGTGTCACTATTAGGCATTACTACTGCTACACTCTTTGTTGTTGTTTTGCTATAATAAAAGGTGCCATGGACACATGAAAATTGTTTACATTTTACCATAAATTCCATGTATCTTGTTTTATTACCTCTGCTCATTATTATTATCCGTTGCAAGCTCTTCATTTTGATATATTTCGGGTATATCATAAAATTTTTGTTTTATATCTTCCGGGCATGAATCAGTCAGTTTTATATCTTTAAGTGGTGATGTAGAACGTAATTTGGATTTTAAATAGAATAGAAGATAAATTTTTTTCATGAAATATGGCCACTGGCGTGTAGGCTTCTTAGGAAAATGTTCCGCTACCACAACCTTAATATTGGTGAATTTTTTGAATTGGACGTATGTAACAGGACAGCAATGTTCAAAGGGTTGTAAATCTTTTATGTGTATATTATCTGTCAATGGCTCGTTGCAGTGCTGCTCATTTGATTCCTTTATTATGGATTTTTCTATTTGAGCCTCTAACTCATTACAATTCTGTGCAGATGTTTTTCTTTCCATGACTTCATCTGTCGTAAGCAATGACTCAGCAATATGGTGGTTAGCTTTAGTTGTGTTTACTTTTGTTAACTGTTTATCACAATGCTCTCTAGTTGATTTTCTTTTCTTCGATATACTTTTGCCAACTAACGGAATGTTGCATTGTTGAGCCGAGGCGTCTGTTTCCTTAGATTTATCTACTAACGATTAAAAAATTTTAATTAAAATGATTTATTTAGGGTTTTTTATTGCTATTTAATGAGAGAATGACATATATTAATTTGTACCTTTTAGACGTTTCGGTTGCACTTCCTCATTAGCATTAAAACACAATCTTTTAGAAGCTCTGACTCGCTGACAACTCGGCGCTGTATCTTCTTCTTCAGCTATAGAATACATGAATATGAAAAATACAAGTCAAAATATTATAATCGGTCAAGCCCGACCATAAAATACCCTACACCACTTGTTATTATTATTATTTTACTTTTATTTTTTTCTTTGAAAAGGAAAATTTTTATTTTTGTATTTTCAAAAATTTCAAAATGATGTCAAATTTTTTTTTTTAATTTTTTGTTTATGAAAAAAAAAAATATGGGGGGAGGGGCTCTAATAATTAATGGTCCAATCCTATTCATTTTCAAAGGGGTCTCTTTTTGGGTCAGTACATATCCTTGTACCATATTTCATCAAAATATCTAAAAAAATAATAGGACATCATATGGGGAGGGGTAGTAAAAAGGGTCCAATCCGGTCCATTTTCAATAAGGTTTCTCTTGGGTCAATCCATGTTCTTGGACCAAATTTCATCAACATATCTTAAAAAATACTGTGCAGGGTATAACAAAGTTTGAATTAGTGAATAGGGGTTGTCAAAATCTATGACACTAGGCATGTAAATCATGTATAATTTATACCATTGTTTATAAAATAGTACGCAGTCACTTTACTTACGCGCTGAATCGTCCATGGCTACATCTTCATTACATGTGGCATGTAAACGCTCCCTGTCATCGTTGTTGTGGTTTTTAACATTTATCTCCAAATCATTTTTTACAGGTATTTGCAAAAGTTGATCTTTGATACGTTTGGGCATAGGTTTCAATTGAATTGGATGTTGTTGTCGTATTTTAGGTTTCAAATAAAATGCTTTATAATAATTTTTTAAAGCATTTTCTTTAACAATGTCATTATTTATAAGTTGTTGATATTTCCCTTCATCACCTTTGGCAGCTGCTCGTATTATTAAATCAATCATTTCTTCATAATGAGTGTGTTTCTTAAAAAAATTTAAACTTACGGGTAGTACACATCTAAAATGATATAAAATCATTGTTAATAACTTTTTGTTGTGGTTGGAATGAAATAAGAGAAATTTATATAACAAGAACAATTCAGTTCGATGGGTGCATTCATGCAGTTTCATTTTATGTTGAATTAAATTTTTTAAAGACAACAAACAACCCGTCCCGCGGGCTATGATCATTTAAACTACAAAAATATTCATTCTAAATATTGGTTATGACGCATCGAACATAAGTGATTCAACCGAAAGACTGTCCAGTTGTATGTAACAGGTCGTCAAATACATTAGTCCTATTGAATTATTTATCCAAAATCCGGTGATACATACTCATTTGATTTTGTACATTCTGCAGCCACTGGTGATTTTTCATTGTGTAAAGTATTTTTTTGTACGGAAGGGCTTCCTTTATTTGTTCGTTTAGAATTTTGGAACATTTCTTTTAATTTTCTTTGCTTAGGTGCACTTGATTTATTATTATCAGACATTTTGCTAATATTTAAACACAAACAAAAAGTTTTCTTCACGAAATTTAACACTAACTGCACAATCGCGAACTTTTAGAACTAAAAAATTTTTATTTGGTAAAGGTTTGATTAGGCACACGTAACCATTTTTTCATATCAAATTTTATTAGAGATTTTTAAGGTTATAAAGTTAGAGTCAGATAGCTTACGTTACCGCTCTTTGCGGTTCTGCGTGAGCTATCATACTCTAGCATCAGTGTTACGTGCGTTACGTAATAATTTCACCATGCTACGATAACTTTGCTTGTATAAAAGTCTTATTGGTAACAAAGCATACCGGCGTGAAATTGCAAAAGCGGAATGGAACGAGATAACAAACCGTTAAACAAAGTGCATATATAAATAAATAAAGGCCGTTTTATTTTGATATATAAAATTCAAATTTAATGAAATATTTTTAATCAAGTAAAAATTTACGAAAAATCGACGTATAAAACGAAATCAAATCTCGACTTTATTTATTTTTGTATTGTAGAATAGTACGTAGTTTAATTTATTAAAACTTTATTGTTTCTTTAATAATAATAATAATTTTGGATTCGCATTCAATTCAAATCCGTACTTATAAAATTAATAAATTGATGAAAACAATTCCTCGACTAATACCAACAAGAAAAATGCTAATCTTCGATATTATCAAACTTTACACAATTCGTGGGTGTGGCATATACTGAATAGCGCTCTTTGGTAAAAAGAATCGAAGAATCTTCTTTGTTTTACATTATGGAATGCAACTTAGACAAAACAATGACTGAAACGGGCTGCAGCGAAAATTTCCCACCTCAGGAGTCAAATTTTAAACAATGTGAGTGTTTCCAAAAATAATACGCACAACATGAGAAACCAATTATATTATAGGTATTAAATATTAAATATAGATTCTGAAATTCGTGAAGAAAGAGAAAAACGTCTCGAAATTGAGCTGTTATTGAATGAAGGCTGTGGGGCAATAGAAGTTGGTAAACTACAGGAGTTGGCACGGTCTGATTATGGTCTAGTCGCAGATGAATTACGCAGGGTGTTGTGGCCTCAACTGATAAGTATTGATGTAACAAAATTGGAGGCAGCACCGAAGTTATATGACCTGCAAACACATCCAGAATACCATCAAGTTGTACTAGATGTTAATCGATCATTGAAACGTTTTCCACCCGGCATACCTTACGAACAGCGCGTTGCACTGCAAGATCAACTTACTGTTCTAATATTACGGGTTATAACTAAATATCCAAATCTTCGGTATTACCAAGGCTATCACGATGTAGCCGTTACATTTCTGTTGGTGGTGGGCGAGGAAATAGCATTTGCTGTAATGAAAGTGTTGTCGACTACATACTTTTTGGAGTGCATGTTAGAGACGATGGATGCTACACAAATAAGGCTAATGCATATCTGGCCAATTATTCACTTAGAAGATGTGAGATTATGCCAATACCTTCGTCGTTCTGGTGTTGGTACTCTGTTTGCTCTGCCATGGTATCTCACGTGGTTCGGACATAGTTAAAATTCGTATAAATTAGTAGTTCGCCTATACGATTATTTTCTCGCCTCACCAATATATACACCCATCTTTGTTATTGCTGCTATTATATTATATAGAGCAGACAATATATATCTCTTGGACTGTGATATGGCTTCAATACATTGCTTGTTATCTAAGATTCCAGAAGATTTGCCGTTTGAAAAACTTCTTAAATTATCAAGTCAACTTTATGATAAATATCCAATGGAACTACTTTCTAAGGAGGTTGATAAATTAGAAAAACTGGAACAAGAAGAACGAATCATGGAAGAAAAGCTGGCTAAGGAAGACGCGTGTAAAGATAACACAAATTCCAATCATACATTGATTTATTGGTTGGCACAGGTTTTGACGCGAAAATCTGTTATAGTAACTACGGCGTTTTCTATTTTTGTGGGTCTTTGTGCTTACTACTACAAAAATCAGTATATATCCACGGGTTTTAGTTGAGTACAAGGGGCCATTACTTCAGTTATCGCATTATGCCTTACAGAAATTATATTGGAGCGGCGGGCCTTGATCATGGGGGTTTGGTGCCTTAATTTGTTGATAGATCTATTAAGTATTCGAAACATTTTTAGCAACAATTTATATTTATGTTTGAATATTACTTAAGTTTAATTTAAAGTCTTAAGCATTTATGTATATTTGTGTATATTAAGGTAACAGCAATACACAATGTCGTGTTTTCACTTTTTATTTTATATTGTAATTATTGAAATATTTAACAAAGTAAACAAAGGGAAAGTTGCTTGAATTAAACGTTAAACATAAAATCTGTTAAACCTACTATCAAAAAATTGAAACGTGTAACGGACTATTTTTTACTCTAGAGATGTGTTTATATATAATAAAATAGTAAACTCAACTAGTTGCCTTGTCGATTTGTTTACGTTACACCGGTTAGTATCATAAAATGTTGCTAACTGTGTGTGTGGATGTAGAAATTTAATTTATCTCGAAATAATCATTTCGTAAAAATGCTCTGTGACGGAACATTGCAAAATTGTTTACTAATCTATAACATTTAGTTTAATCCGCCTAAGCTATTAAAACTTTCGCAAAAGCGGTTGAAAGAAAAGTGTTGTTCATGTGCAAAATGAATTCCATTAAGATAATTTCGCAATTTTTAGTAAGATCGCCTGTACTGGGACTTAACACTGGTTGTCGTTATTTATCAAATAATGCAAATGTTTACCCATTTAATCAAATAAATAGAGAAATGAAAAATGATGTCCAACCAAAAGGCGCATGTAAAACATCTTCAAGGTATGAATTTTTCTTAATTGTATCAATTTTTGTGCTCTTGTTCGTCATTTTTTTTTTTTTTTTTGCAACAATTAGAAGAAAGTTTTCCAGACCTTGCACGATAAACATATTCTGGAGCAACATCAAATTTATTATTAAACTGACATTTAGTTTGGAAATTGTTAGTGAAGAAAATTTCTTATATATGTACATTAAGCAAAATGCGTTGGCCCATGTTCTGCAAAAAATCTTTCACATTCGCTAAAGAGAGAGTTACGTTGATGGTACAATGTTGACGTTTGAGGCGGTTTTCATTTAAACAACAATTTAACGTAAAGTTTCTATTTTGTCTGTCCAGGTACAATCCGACTACAGATGCACATGATAACTAAACTAATTGTGGCATAATTTGTAGAACCAAGTGGTGTAGGACACTACATACTCGGGCATGACTGACTATCACATTTTCAATTGTTTACTTATTAATATTCGGTTTTCGTGCGGTTTTGTATGCTTACGTTAGGAAATTCACGATATTTATTTAAAGGAAAACCAGACTGCTTTATACTTCCTATTGGGACTTACAAACACATCATCTCACAAATCAACAGCTGCTGTAATGCCTAAGATCCTAAAAATTAAAACAGTTTTCTTCAACGTTCTTACTTTTTGTGATGTTCGGAAAGAGGTTTCAGGCAAAAATACAACTTTTCAAAAACTGAACAACATATAAAAAAGATAAGACCGATCATAGAATCATATACTTTAGTCAAAAAATGGAAAATGTCCAATAACCAAAAGTCAACACGAAATTCAGATCCTAAAAAATCGCACTTAGCTTAAAATTTGACAAAATGCTGCGTAAATTAAGTGAAATTTTGAAATTTTTTATTATTAATTCTACTGGGGTAACACTTTATATCAAAGCATGAAAGTGTTTAAGACTAAAAAGTTATTAAACGAAATGAACTCGTTCAAAAATCTAATAAAAAATCATTTATTTAAATTTCTCGAAGTTAATTAATGCAGTCGTATATATGTATGTACATAGATGCTATTATTGTACATGTATTGACATGATAATCTTACGATCGTTTTCTTTTTTAGAAACTTTTCAAAAAAGAACTATTCAGTGTCAACGTCCACTCATGCAATAACGGATGACCTCCATGACTTTGAAGCTTTATATCCAGGTATGCTCTTTGATCTTTACAGAAAACATAATTGACGAAATTAACATAAATCTAGAATATAAAGTAAGAAAACTAAATTTGGCTTAGACCAAATCTTAAATATATTCTCCACATCTACAGTTTGCAAATGGAAGTTTACGTGGAGTAGTTTTTTTGTAAATTGTAGACGCCTTCGATCACGCCCACTTTTGGCACATCGACGGATGGGATTAATATATGCACAAAATTTCAAGTCCATAGGTCATTTTTGGGGCAGATATATAGATTTTTGTCCACTGTGGGAGTGGCTCTTGACCGATTTTAAATAGAGGTCCGCTTGTAAAAATTAAAAGTGTATGTGTTCGCAAAAAATATACTGTCGTGAGTAGGCCAACAACCCGGACACACGGACAGTTTTTAATGCTGATCAAGGATATATATACTTTGTAGGGTCTCTAACGCCTCCTTCTGGGTGTTGCAAGCGAAATGACAAACTTAGTATACCCCAAATCTTATGTAGAGGATATAAAAAATTAATTCATATAAAATATTGTACACGAGTACAAACTGTTTTACTAACAAATATTAGATATGCTGCATTCCATGTTTCACATCTGTGAAATAACTTTCTAATTGTACACTTTCATTGCAGATATTGTACAAGAACTAATAGAAAGGCTAAATCAATTTGGAAGCAAAGAAACCACAGGTTGGTTTAAACGTGTAAGTGGACGTTATAGAAGTCACAACTAAATGAGATAATCATATTCTTGGCAGGCCTTAGAGTACAATGTTGGAAAGGGGAAAAGGTATCGCGCTCTTTTAACAACATCTACCTATAAATGTCTCGCTGAAGAGATAACGCCAGCCAATGTAAGATTGGCACATGTGCTTGGATGGTGTTTGGAATTGGTAATGCTGCCATTAACATACTTAGGGGTAGAAATTAAATTTACATATCTTTGCAGCAACAATCCTTTTTTATTGTCTGTGATGACATTATGGACGATAGCGTCACCCGTCGCAAACAATTGTGCTGGCACAAAGTGGACGATGTGGGAATAATGGCCTTAAATGATGGCATAATGCTTGAGCAATCGTTATATTACCTGCTAAGTAACAACTTTCGCCACTTGAAATGTTACTTGGACTTGGTAAATACATTCCATGAGAGCACACTCATAACTTCCTTTGGCCAATCTCTGGATTTGTTGAGTGCCAAACAGAACGTTCTAACATTTACTCAAGAACAATATCGAAATGTTGCCGTGAATAAGACAGCTCATTACACGTTCTATACACCTGTGGCCTTGGGCATGCACTTGGCTGGGTAATACGATAATTCATTGTTATATGTCATCATATCTTGTAAACGGTTTTTCATCGTTTAGCTGTAAAGATAGCGAAGCTTTTGAGGTAGCGAAGGGCATCCTTTTGGAATTAGGCGTAATGTTTCAAATACAAGATGATTTTTTGGACTGTTTTGGTACCGAAGAGATCACTGGCAAAATTGGTACTGACATCAAAGACAATAAATGTTCTTGGTTGGCGGTTGAGTGCATGCATCGAGCCAACGAGCAACAAAAAGCTCTCATGCTAGAATGTTATGGATCAAGCGGTAAGTATTTATAATAATGTGATTAAGTGGTTAATTTTGTATAAAAAGCCAACTTATCATTTAGATCCCCAAAAGGTTGCATGCGTTAAGCAATTGTACGTGGACTTAAAATTACCTAAAGTATATGCAGACTATGAAGTAAATGTGTCAAATAAAATTAAACAATCATTGGAGCAAATACCGAAGCATGTGCCCAAAGAAGTCATTTTAAAAATGGTGAAAACACTTTCTCAAAGATCAGCTTGAATACTTTCGGTTTGTTTTTTAATTTGCTTTAAAGTCTAGTATTTAATATTTTTTCATGTAAGCCTTTAAGCTTAACATGAAAGTTCAGAGAGCAATCATATAAAATAATGAATTATTTTTTCTTTTGTATTTTATACCTTGTTGGGTTTAAGTTATGTGGATATTTTAAAATATAATTTAATTTCGTACTGTTTTTAGTGTTGGGGTAAAAATTAAGCACAATTCGTTTCATTAGCCGTCTCATTGCAGACCATACGCACATGATTTGCTGTTAAAATAATGCATGTACTTCATAGTAAATAAAAATGTATTGTAAAAAACTTTCTAATGATTGTGTGATGTAATGTACAATACATGTGTGTGACAATACAGGTAACCTTTAATTTACGCGACAATCAAATTACTTAATTAAAGCCGTAAAAACTGTCATTACATTATCTTAAGTTGCATGCAAGGTCGATCGGTCCAAGCAAAAATTACAAATTGCACGATTTCAATTTACCCGTCATATTCCTAAATGTGATCTATCGTGTAAATCGGAGAGTTGCCTTATTGTTTATTGTTCAATATGAGATTGTTTGTATTCATATAGTTTATAATGCTAATGGCATCGCTTGTACTTAAAATGAAGTCAACTGTATACGTAATACCACGCTTTTTATTAAAATCCTTTTCGCTAAGGACCATCAATAGCATTATTGTAAAAAGTTATGCCAATATGCGTTGCATCTTAACCAACCAGAACATTTGTTCATATAATCAATTGAATAAAAAGGAAAATAATGATGTTTTCAAGAAAGATTTGGTATCTTATGAAACATTTAAAAAAAACTCATGGTATGCAACAACAACAACAAATAGTGTTCTACTTATAGCAGGCACGGCGGTATTGTTACATTCATTCAAATGTCATGAGGAGCTGATAATATAAGAAAGGGCACCAGTTCAGGTTTTTATACCCTGCACCACTTGTGACAAAGGGTATATTAAGTTTGTGCAGATGTTTGTAACTCGTAAACGGTAAATGCCCCACCCACCTTCAGTTGTACCGATCAATTTGAATCGAAATCTGAATCGATTTAACTATGTCCGTCTCTCTGTCCTGCAAATTTGTGCGCAAGCTACACAAAACTATTAAAAATGGCCTGGATTGTACCATTTTTAGAACTCTTCCCCATATAGGGTACCGTTATAATAGAGGTCTTTATACGGCAAAAAGTCACAATTTTTAATATTTTTTCACAATATTTGGTGAAGAATAACTAATTAGCTTAATTATTGGTTGTGCCCAATTTGCACCTGATCGGACCATTTTTAGAACCCCTCCTCATTCAACGTTTAACATTTCAAAAGTGAAATTTTTCATTTTTCAAAGTATTTCAAAACATTAAATTAAAATATCTTTACATACTAGTATCTCGATAATAAGGCCACAGAGAAGAAGTCAAAGTGTTAGACAAAGGCGTCGATTACAGAGGTGTACAGAATATATAGAGTGGTGTAGGGTATTTTATAGTCGGGCTTGATCAACTATATTTTAATTTACATTCATTCATGTTGATCGGCGCTTATTATTAAAAAAAAAATCAAGCTATAACAATATTTCACCTTTGAAGTGAAATTAATTTTTTTTATACATAATTAATTCTACTATTATTTATATTTATTTTGGATGTAAAATAATTTACTTAGGAGTTTTACTACCGTAAAGAATTATTCAGCAGTTTCAAATATGTCACAGGTTTTAAAGGATGATGCTCGTCAACTGGAAGCTTTATTTCCAGGTAAGTAAACTTCTTTGTATCACAAAAACAAAAATTCTCTACAAAATATGTTATTTGGAGTGTAACGAGCAAACACTAATCCCACAAATCATGCATACAAGGTGAACAAAAAACATGGAAACTTTCAGACACCAAGCTTTTTCTTCACCCTGTATATTAAACAAGGCGATTTTGTATAAAAATTAAGTGATTTAACAGTTTTGATAAAAATTTCAGTTATTGTACAAGATCTTGTGGAATGGCCCACCAGTTTTGTTAGCAAAGATACGGGTAAATGGTTTAGGCGGGTAAGGATTATTTTAAAGAAATCCTATAAATATTGTCATTGATGTATTGTATGTATTACAGGCATTGGAATACAATATTCCAAAGGGGAGACAACTTCGGGCACTGTTTATGATTTCAACGTATAAAAGTCTAACCAAAGATGTGACACCAGCCAACATGAGACTGGCATATATTCTTGGGTGGTGTTTGGAGTTGGTAATGTGCAATAAGTTACTTATGTTTTAATAACACCCTACCTACCTTATGATGTGGAGATCTATCATTAATCAACCATTCGGAACAATTTTCTAATATCAGCATAGTCTGTCAGTCCATGCAAAAGTATGCGAAAGCTCTAAGCTGCAGTTTTAAAGATATTTCCATAGAGATACCTGCTACAAAAAATATTTCTATATAGAAGTGCAGGGTATTTTTTGTCTTGGCGATATTTAGCTTGTTTTTACTTGTTTAATATAAAAGTAGCTGCATATCATTTGCTGTAGGGTATTAAACAATCGAACGTGACCTATTAATTTAAATCAATTCTTCTCGTTTAGCAACAATCTTATATTCTTCTCTATGATGATGTTATAGACGAAAGCACTATGCGTCGCAGTCAATTGTGCTGGCACAAATTAGACGATGTGGGCTTAATAGCTGTAAATGACATTGTAATGATCGGTGAATCTGTATACTTTCTGTTAAGGAAACATTTTTCTCACTTGGAGTGTTATACGGGATTGGTGAATTCATTTCATGAGTTCACCTACGTAACCGCTTTTGGACAGTCTCTGGATATGTTGAGTTCCCAACAAAGCGTTGAAACATTCACACGTGAATGCTATTTAAATATTACCACGTACAAATCAGCTTATTATTCTTGGTACATGCCTGTTGTTGTTGCTATGCATTTGGCCAAGTAATGAGCTACAAAGATTACAGGTGGTTTAGAATTTAATATTGATTTTTTTTTATACTGTAGCTACAAGGATGACGAAGCCACGCTTGAAGCAAGAGACATACTCTTGAACGTAGGTGTAATATTTCAAGCTCAAAACGACTTTCTGGATTGTTTTGATTCACTTCATGGTAGCCACAAACTAGGAACTGATATAGAAAGCAATAAAATTTCCTGGTTGTCAGTGGAGTGTATGTGTCGAGCTAATGAGGAACAGAGAGCCATTATGTTGGAATGCCACGGAAAGAAGGGCATGTTTGTTTTTTAATTCTCAATGTTTCTCTAGTTCTTAACAAAACGTTATTTCTTCTTCAGATCCTCAAAAGGTTGCACGCGTTAAGCAGTTGTACTCGGAGTTAAACCTACCCGCTGTATATGCTGATTATGAGAAGAAGGGTCTCAATCAAATTGAGCAAGCACTAAAGCAAGCGGGTAACGGTGTGCCAAAGAAAGTGATTAAAACATTTTTAGATATAATTTTTGCAAAACCAACTTAAACTTAAACCCATCGCTATTGAATAAAAATTTTCATGCCGCGCAAATTTTTAATTATAAAATTAATGAATTTATTTTTTCTTTGATTCAATTTTTTACTCCTTTTTTGTACTAGTGAATAGTTTCATTTTAGTTTAAACTGAAAACTTTAATCAATCATTAAATTTCTTACATTTGAACGCTTACTACTATTTTTTCGTTGCAATGGATTAAACGGTGAAATCAAATTTTTTAAATTTCTCCCGAAACTGACTTACCAGCTCTATTTCAGATTCTTTGTCTAATTTACAATCGTGCCAATCAACTTTTTCATCACAATTCAACAAGTTTTCATTACAAAACACATCTCTGCAAAATAAGAGGAAATACTTATGCGGGCTTATGTTCTATATATTAGGAATTACCTGGCAAAGTGTAGGGGAAAACGTTTCATTTGTCTGGTAATCAAAACAGTGCCATTGGGCAGCTCAGCCACAAAGTATGGACCTTGGCGTGGCAATATATCTGGTGTTTTCAGTTCGTCTAATTTCTCAAACTCCAAATTGAACTCTTCGGCCTTATCCTCAAAGGCATGTTCAATTTTCCATGCATAGCCCTCCTCAATGCCGAGACAATTGATTTGTAAATGAGACGATTTATAGTTTCTCTCCGTGAAACAAACCACTTGACCTTGGGATGTAAAGAATTCTTTTAAGGCTTGTTTAAATTTTAAGAGTTCCCGCCATTCTTCATTATCCGAGAGATGAGATGCGGCAGGTATATGGCCGATGGATAATATGAGAGCGTGATAATCGTTGATGGGACCCTTGGCCAGAGCCAAATAAAAATATTCCCCAACAGTGATAATTAAGTGTTTTTCTACATTTGGACAGGATAGGCAAAACCAGCAGATTTCTACGATCAGTAAACAACAAAAATGTTTAAAAAAATGTATTAAAATTCCAACATTTAAATCAATCGTCGTCATAGCCATCATTACCTTGATCTATATGCATTATTCGAGGTTTTTTTGCATGCGCATGTTTATTATCTCCAAGTCTTTTGCGTGTTTCCACATTTTCAGCTTTCATATCGAAAAAATACTGACAATTATCAGACTGAAATTGGTAAACAATTCGTTTCAAGTTCAATTCGTACAAGAGGAACTTTTTGTTTAGCAAACCTTATCTTTTATTTCCATATTTATACTTTGGCAAGCGGAAGTCATGTCTGGTGGCCAACTTTTTTCAATTGTTGTTTTTTGTATCAAATCTAAAACGCGCATCTTTTCAACCGGAGTCAAACTTAAAGCATAAATGTATTTCTCCTTAGAAGCATTGGCGACAGACGCTAAACCAATAATCCGTACACACAATTCTAATTGTGTGGTGTGATCGGAGGGTAGTCTGAAACAAACGATTTATTAATACATATAAAGAAGCTAAATGGGGCTGAAGTTTAATCCAAAATATTTTTCACATTTACATTATATTTAAGTGGGTGTGGCAAGTTTGTAATTCTGTTCCGTCCTCTTTTAATCACCATAAAAATATTTATCAAATTTTACTTTAAAAGTCGAATTGTGCCTAACATAGTTTTTTATAAATTGTGGGCATGTCAGTTATCTGACCTTGCCAGTTTTTAGAGCATCAATGGATACATTAAGTAAAAATATATATTTTTTTAGTGATATGTTTCTTCGTAAGTTGCGGGCATTCTGCCCATTTCAAATAGAAAACTATCTTGGACTTGCACCGCTTTCATTCACAGCGGCTCAAATCGATGCATATTTTTTTATAATCATAACCAAAAACACCATAAATGTACTTTAAAGCTATCTTTTCGAAGAACTTCTATTACTGAGAATTTTGAATATTAAAATATGTCACAATTACCTGTAAGGTTGAGCCTCCATATATTTACTTGTTCGACCAAAAAAGTGATATCTGGGCTTTACTTCTTTACACAGATATGTAATCAGTTTAGAAAGTTCCAACTGCAATATAAATGAAATAATTTTTCACTTCAAACCATAATATAACAAAAATTAAAAATCATTACATTTTCACCATTACTTAAGCCATAAGGACCTAATGATGTTAACAATATATCCACTCCCCTGTAATCACTGGCATTCGATTTTTTAATTAAGCAAGAGTTGCGTACAGCTAAAATGTCATCTTTGGTAAAATTGCACGAAGCAACAGTTTCCTCAGATTTCTGTTCCACACCACTTACGTAGGCAATCTTTACGCCGGCACCTAATGTATACAGGCCACGTTTACCCAAATATGTTAAATTGGGGCAAAGTTCTCCGCCTTCATTATCTGCATAATATTTTTCCACTTCCTGAGTATTTCCACCCAGTACAAATGTGGGCACTGATACTAAGAAATGTTTAAGATATATTTTGAAATGCTTTTAAAGCAATTACATGTATTTACTTGTTTTTTGGCCACTTTTATAATCCATCAGTTCCTCATTTTGCTGGTGATCAGCACTGAAGAAATCTCCAACACAGAGGAGCAGTTCAAAAGGGCCGGACTTTTTGTTAATAGCATCCACGCGCTTAAACAATTTATTAAAGTGACCACCAACATCGCCGGCAACTAAACTAATGACACATTGTACCCATATTACACAGAATTGGAAACGATTATAAGATTTGCTTACATTTTAATTTGTTTATCCATTTTTTAATTTATTGTTACAGACGGCGTCTATTCTTAGTAAGGCAATATTTTATTTACAAAAATGGAAATCAGCTGTTTATTTTTGGAACGAATGCACGATTTTGACTTAATAAGAACACAATTACATTTAAGATTCATTTAAGTTCAATGTTTTATATATATATATATCAGATATAAACAAGTGAAAATATTATTATTAATAAATAGTCGGTCAAGCCCGATTATCAATTACTCTACTCCACTTGATGTTCCCCTTCTTTTTTGTTGATGTTCTGTGATTTTCTTTGAAAATGCAAAATTTTATTTTTTATACTTACTATTAACTATTCTTCAACAAATATTGTGAAAAGATATTAAGAATTGCGATTTATAAAGACCTCCATTATAACAGGACCCTATATGGCGAGGGGTTCTAAAATTGGCCCGATCCTGACCATTTTGAATAAAGTTCTTTAGGCCAATACATATCCTTGTACCAAATTTCATCAAAATATCTCAAAAAATGCGGGCTGTAGCTTGCGGACGAATCTGCAGGGCAGAGAGACCGTCAGACAAACATGATTAAATCGTTTCAAATTTTTATTCTAAATCGATCGATATAATTGAAGGAGGGAGTTACAAACATACGCACAAACTCAATATACCCTTTGCCACAGGGTGGTGCAGGGTGTTCACAAAACACTGCTTCATGCTTTCTATTAAAGCTCCAATTCATTCAAAGATTTTAGTATTTAAATTGTTAACTGATAAAAAAGATCTCATATTAGCTCTGCTGCTGTTGATGTTGATCACGGAAATTCACAAGATAAATAATTTAAATGTGTATATATAATAATATTTAAAATAATGAATTCATTTGTCTCGAATATAACTCCATTTTTATTAAAATACCACTTATTCCGGCCTAATAATTTAGTTAACTCCTTGACTAAAATGGGGAGCCGTTATATATCAAATTATGATAATATTTCTACGGAGGTTCGGAAATATAAAGAGAAGAGTTATTCAACATTAGAGAAGCCTTCGAGGTATGTAAGAAAAGTACTGTTATAAAAAGTTTTATTTATTTTAAAATTATCCCAACCTAACAATTAGTTTACCCACGCCCTTTTGAATCCCCATATTTGATGAAAATCCTTTAGGGTCACATAAGTTGAATTGGAATTTAGTATGAATTTATGTTAATAGCTGATGCATACAATGTCCACCATTTTAAATTTGTGTATAAATAGGGATTTAGATTTAGATGACGCCTTGAATCGAATTGTGGTTTGAAATTGAACTTGTTTACTTTTATTATATTATTTCTTTCAGTGTTCTTTCTACTGACGAACACTCAATATCATCGGCAGAGTATCTACATAACTTTGCAGCTTTATATCCAGGTAAGAATATAAAGCATTAATTAATTACTTCAATTAAAAACAATAGACAATGTTAAGGTCGCAATTAATTAAATTCAAAATGTTAATAACCTCATGTATATAAATTACACCCATGACGTCATAACGCCGGGGGAAGAATATTAACTTTTTCATTTTCTTTCAAAAGCATGCATCTAGGCGGGTATTAAAATTTAATAGAAGACAATTTTTTTTAAATAGTTAGGGACACAGTACCATGTAAATGTGTTTATGTTGGGAAAACATAGTTTCTGTAAAGGAGGGCCATGAATTTTTGTAGAGATTAAATTTTAACACATCATAAAATCGATTTAAACATGTCCATATGTCTGTCCATGTAAATTTGTGTGCAAGCTGCAGGTCGCAATGACATTTTGTACAAGCTCATGTATAAGATCGGTATTGCTTTGTAATTAATTAATATTATAACTAATTAAGAAATAAGAGTGTACAAATATAACTAAAGTAATTGTAGCATAATTTAAGGAGCTAATGGTTCGGCGTGAGCGACATACATTACATTTTCATTTGTTTTCATTTAAGGCGTTTAATTACAAGCAGTAATACTTGAATTAAATGTTTGAGAGCAACCAACAACAAATAGTTTTACTTGATTTTTCTAGATATTATACAGGAACTTGTAGAATATTCAAATTCATTAACGGGTAAACGTACAAGTGATTGGCTCAAGCGGGTAAGAATTGTATAAGATTTTTTATACCCCACACATTAGTGATGTTTGTTCTTCCATTTACAACATCCAGAAGTAGGCATCAGAGACGCTACAAACTATATGTATTCTTAGTCAGCATCAAAAACTGAGTCTATTTAGATACGTATGTCCATGTGTCCGTCTGTTGTTAGCATTCTCACCGGCGTATATTTTGAGATATGATATACCTGCCATGCCCATTATTGTAGATGTGGAGGGTATTTAAGATTTGGTCTAAGCCAAATTTGGTTTTCTTGTTATTTTTAAAATCAAGTAAAAGTTAATAAATTTTTTTTTCTTCCGTAGGCTTTGGAATATAATGTCCCCATTGGTACACACTTTCGCTCTCACTTTACAATATTAGTGTATAAAAATCTAGTCCAAAATTTAACACCAATTAACGTAAAATTGGCACATATTCTGGGCTGGTGTATACAACTGGTAACGATTTTTTAAAATGATTCCCATATTAGGTGAAAGGGTACGCTATTACTTCTATTTTAGCATCAAACTTCTCTTCTTACGAATGATGACATTATGGACGCAAGTTTAACCCGTCACAACAAACCATGTTGGTACAAAGTTAGCGGTGTCGGTTTGGTAGCCTTGAATGATGCTTTAATGTTCGAGCAATGTATGTATTTTCTGCTGAAAAAGCACTTGGGACACTTGGATTGTTACATGGACATAATTAATGAAGTGCGCGAGATATCGTTTATAACGAGCAGCGGTCAGTGCTTAGATGTGATAACCTCCAAACAGAGTGTAGCAACATTTACTCGGGAAAAAGCCTTAAACATTGCCTTAAATAAAACATCTCATTACATATTTATGCCAGTGGCTTGTGCTATGTATTTGGCTGGGTAAATGACTTTGAATTTAAAAATTTAGAACCTTTAGAAAATCATTGGTCATATGTTAGGTGTAACGATGTCGAAGCTATGCGCAAAACGAAAGACATTATCTTGAAATTTGGCATCTTGTATCAAATTCAAGACGATTTTCTGGATTGTTTTGGTGATACAGATGTTACTGGCAAAGTTGGCAGTGACATAAAAGACAATAAATGTTCTTGGCTAGCTGCAGAATGTATGCACAGAGCCAACAAGGAGCAGAAAGCTATTATGGTAGAATGCTATGGGAAAGATGGTAAGGTTTTCATTTGAATATATTTTCGATTTAACTAAATATTTGTTCAATTTTATGGCCGCTACCTATAGATCCCGAAAAGGTTGCCCGTGTTAAGCAATTGTACTTAGAGTTGGATCTACCTGCTGTATATGCTGACTATGAGAATAAAGAATTTGATAAAATCAAACAAGAATTAAATGAATCATTAAGCCCTGTTCCAAAGGAAGCGATTTTACATATGATGAATCTTCTTTTCGAACGCAAAGCTTAAACTTATGATTTTGCTAAATTGGACTCATATATTTTTGTATAATAAAGGCGAAATACGTTCAAAGGGACTTTTTATTATTTTATAATCACTACACACCCGGTGCTCGCTTTGAATATTAACGATGTTTCTCTTTTACTTAGACTGTAATGGCTCTCTCCCTCTCTCTTCCTTTTGATGATTTCCGGAGAAATTTTTCTACCACTTTTTGAATTGCTTAAGATAAGAAAAATATATATTAAACTAACCTTTATTACCTCCGCGAATTGCATAATTTTTAAACATATATAAATATAACTGTTGTTTTATATAATTTTATTAAATTTATGAAAACTTTCACGGAGATATAAAAAGTGATATATATAAATTGAAGCAAGTAAAGTAAGGAATAAGAAATGAGATGCCATATTACTATAACCATTTTTAATATGCGCGTTTTGTGATGTCTCCGTTTGAATTACTTTGGGAATGTACTCGTTAACTACGATTTAAAAATAAATTCGTTTAAAATAAAGGAAAGACAAGGCAAAATGTACACTCTCTATTGTAGATCAAATCAAAAATATTAAAGTGAAAAGAAAATCCAAGATAATCTAAAATTTGTTTAAAATTATTCTGGCTTGTACAGATTTGCCTTGCTCGGTTTATCACATTTTATCTATTGCACTTTTTTTTAAAAATCTTAACAAAAAATATTATTAGCATTAATTAATATGATGATTAAAAGTACTCAACTAAAAATTCAGATAAATAACGGAAATTACATGTCGCCTCCAAACGTTACAAATTTTCTACAAATAAAACATTGATGGAAACCTGCAGCAGAGTGAAGTGTAATCAGCTGTTTCTTTAGGTTATAATTGAGTTTTTGGTTGAAAAAACTTTTTAGTTTACAAAATCTCAAAAAAAAAAAAGATTAGAAATTTACTTAATATGAGTGTAATTAAAGTGATAAATTTAACGTGTGCAATGATGCCGCGTCAATACTCAAAACTTTTATCCGCGCGTAATTATGCTGTCGGTAAGTAATTAAGTCAGGAATCATTGGTCAACAATTATTACATGTTCCGTCTTGTCTTTAAGTTGGGGGTGGTCTTGGTGCCCAAAAGAAAAAGAAATTGGGCAAATTAGGTCCCATTATGGAAAAGAAAGAAATTCCGGTTGAAACAGATGTAAATAAATTGGTAAACTATGTGTGCGGCAGTAATTTAAATAAAACTGGAGAAGATATAAAAGTAATGCACTTGGCTAATACAATTTTACGTATAATTATAAATATGTACCAAAAATGTTTACTTGTTTGCAGTTAAAACCCGATTCTGAATATCCCGAATGGTTGTGGTCGCTGAATGTGGATCGCGTTATACCATTGGAGGAACTGGATCCCAATACCAAACAATATTGGAGACGTTTACGCAGAATGGGATTAAGACATAATAATCAATTAGCCAAGTTAAAGAAATTTTAATTTATTGAAGTGAAGAGCTTACTTTCACTATTATTAGCAACATAGTTTATTAAAATATTTTACATGAAAGTTGAACGCATTATTGAATTAAGTGATCGTTGTGCTAAATGTACCCTTCATCTCAACGTAAGATGAGTAAAAAGCCACCGATTTACAAACCAGGGTTTGATAAGATTTGGTAACAACTTAGCAACAGGATTGCACATTGAATAAGTCGGTGGATTCTTTTATTATAATCATTCTGGTGGACGATACATTAAGTTTTTGTTCTCTTGTCCAATTAGTACTAAAAAAAGCAATTCGTGTACGTACACGAATACATCGACATGTAACACTTTGCGGAGTCCCTTTTGCCCCTTTTCCTAATCTTATGATTATATTTACTGTTTTTGTTGTGTTTATTTATAAGAGATTATTTCTATACACACATATCTTAAAATTATAGACACACACTTAGTCAGAGAGCAAATACTTATGGAGTAAAATTGGGCTATTTTATAAAATAACATTCATAGCGCGTTTTTAATAAAGAAAAAAAGTGTCCAGGAGTTGTAGCGCGTTTATATGAGTTCAACGTGAATGTACACACAAGTGTATACAAAATTAAATGAAATGCTTTATTCTATACGCGTCCGTGTAGAGAATCGCACCGAGCGTAACTCTTTCTTTACAAGGCGCAACAACAGCACCATGGCAAGTATATCCGATATAATTAACATATAAAAGACATCTTGCCAGCCATTATTGGATATGATACCAGCCATTAAGGGACCAACAGCTGCACCTGTTAAATAAACCCCAATCAAACAAATTTGATGAGTTGTGAGTAAATATACCAACTGACCTATGGAACCGGTGCCATCAATAATGGCAGTAACTGTGGCCAATGCTTTTGCATTGCCTCCCA
The DNA here is from genome assembly GCA_963978525.1 of Ornithomya fringillina. Lineage (NCBI taxonomy): Eukaryota > Metazoa > Arthropoda > Insecta > Diptera > Hippoboscidae > Ornithomya > Ornithomya fringillina. Next base: position 8,444,223 of record OZ021694.1, read on the forward strand.
AGGAACTGTGCTGTCCCAATTCAGCACTTACAGAGGTGGTTATTAATGCGTAGGGTCCATTAACAAGAAATCCCGTTATTACCAAAAGGTATATGCTCATAAATACCGAAGTGGCACCGAATTGTTGATAAATAAAAAGCTGAGCAGTTAAATAAATATGCTGTTAAAAACGGGCAAAACATTACAGAAATGTACTTTACCACAGGAGCCGCAAGAAACAGCATAACTGCACAAGTTGTTGCTGCCATGCCAGAGCGATCAGATATCAAGCCGGCGATTATAGCGCCGAAAATACCGCCCACATCAAACAGCGTGGATATATCCGCCGAAAAACTGGGACTGTAGGGACCTTTAGCAAAACCATAAATATATATATAAAAAATAGAGCTTTTTTGTTTTATGCACATACTTGAGGAATTTATGTATAAAGGCAGCCAGTAGAGGAATGTATAGCTAACCAATTTGGAAAAGAACAGACATAACGAGAATTCCAACACGCCAGGTATATAAAGAGCATCCCAAAGACCGATAGGTCTGGTTTGTCTGGGTACACCTGATCGGGCCAATATAGGTGTACTCTCAGAAACAGTAGGATTAGCTTCCTACAGGTACATCATAAATAAATATATGGAACATTATAAAACGAAACGCAATAGTTGAAAATTAATACATTACCTGCTCTTCATTGAGATAATTCGCAGTGCTATTGCTCGCAGCAATTGCTGTACGTTGTGGATTGCACCCCACCATGTGAGGATTATCAACCACAAATAGAAACAATAGAGCGCCAGCTGCAGCTATTATAATACCCGGTAGAATAAAGGACAAGGCCCAATCGCTTTCCACATATTTGGCGGCTATAAGCGTACCTAGAATGTTGCCTATGGAAGTGTGACTATTCCAAATGCCAAAAATTAAACCACGCTTCGATTTGCCAAACCAGCGGCCTACCAAAGTTACGACACCTGGCCATCCTGTACTCTGGACGATACCCGCACACGCCTGAACAATCACAAAATAACTCAAACTATGTATATGCCACGTTTTGGCCATGCCAAACATATACGACCATACTCCAGACGCAATCATTCCCCACGCCAAAAAATAACGCAACGATACGCGCTCAGCCACAAAGCCTGATATGAACATGGCGCCAGCGTAAGCAAATAAAAAGGCAGAATCCAAGGTGGCGAACAAAGCGGGAGCATTAGCACCATCTGACAAAAAAAAAATGTATCATACCCCCTCTTAATTAGTTATAATAAGAAAATGTTTTTATTCTACCAAACGGAGCATAACCACAATTATTAGAAACGTTAGAGCTGGACGTCAGCGATGCTGAACAATTTTCATGTAATACAGACTTTACCACAGATATCGGTTTCCTGGACATATGATAGCATGTGTACGCCAAATAGGTTAATCCAAAGACGGAGCTCTTGAATCTGAAAATAGAATGTGTTCACAAAGTTTCCTGTAACACCAATATTTATACTAACACTATTTCTTTATTCCATCGTAAATGAGGGCATAAATTGCGAACTAAGTGTTGTACCGTTGTCACACCCAAGGGAACATCGTTGTTGATGTGGTTCATTTTACGTACACGATAAAATCTCATTAATGACTGTGAAGGAGAATCAAGCCCTTCCTCTATCCCACTTATATATTACGAACACTAACACTTCTATTAAATATTAATATTAACGAAACAAACTTATAATAACGAAAAAAAGAAACAACAATGCAATTGCAGTGATAAACTTATAGCACGACTACAATGCTTTATAGTTTGTTGGCATTGTCAACAAAAGAGATTAGAACTCTTTTTTTTTTATACTTGTACGCTTATGCTTTTCATTTATTCACTTATTTTTCATATGATGATAACATGATTATAAAAATAATACCAGCGGCCAGCATTGCAATTATAATGAAATACATCAAAAAGCACATTAGGATTATTGTATTGTATTGCCTGCCATTGATGAAAATTTTAAGAAAATTAAATTAAAAGAACAAGAGGCATAACTAAATTTTTCACCGTTTATTATATATATGTTAACTCGCTCACTCTAGTTACTTCTATTATGCTTTCTTTCCGATAAATCGTATGAAAAGAACACATACCAAACAGAGGAATGAAATGCTGAAAAATGGTCAAGCATTCGCCAGCTGATTAAGAGTTAAGTAATTACAGGGTTATACTATTCAATAACAGGATGACTTTCACACCATTTGATAAACATACAGTTTTAGTACTTCCACCATTACAGTTTAAAAGCTACTGAACAAAATACTTTTTTTGCATCCATGATCATAATCGTTGTTTGTGAAAAGTTGAAGCATTTTTTCGCCGGTTCTTACAAAGAAAATCATTTGGAAAACAAAAAATTATACCCAAAATAGATTACAAAAATATAACGAAACGAATTAAAGTTAATATTGTAAAAGTTTTGTCCTGTTACGCAATGGTAGCAAAAAATATTTTGGAAAGTAAACTTGCCGAAACCTTTAAGCCTGAATTTATGGAAGTGTTCGATTTATCAGATGGCTGCGGCAGCAAATACCAAGTGATAATGGTATCTGAAAAATTCCAGGGTAAAACATTATTGCAAAGACATCGTTTGGTAAATAATGCATTAGCGGAAGAACTGAAACAAATACACGCTTTTTCACAAAAGACTTACACACCCGAAGAATGGAAAGAATTGCCACCAGAGAAAAAACAACAACAATAATAACATAAGAAAAAAACTAGTTTTGCATACGAAATCCAATCTGAAAACAACATAACCAGTTTTTGGTAAAGAGATGGTGCAAAGAGAATTGAAAAAAATATACCTGCAAGTTATACTGATGGCAACAACTATTCAACAAAACTATTAAATGAAAGTGAAAGCGTTAAATTAAATCACATTTTACCCCATTTGCATGTGTGCAGAATGCGTTTCAGTTAACTTTACTAAAATAAGTTTGAAACTAAACTCTTGTGAACATTTCTAATATTATTAAATATACTATACATATATATACATTATGTATGTGCAGAGGTATTGTGTGTAAAATATTTATTGTTGTTTCAATTGTTAGGAACTAAGTGTTGTCATTGTTGGTGCTTTAAACGAGGCAAACAATTGATAATTAATTCTGTGCTGCTTGATATTTAAACTTTTCAACAACTAATTATCATTAGGAGGCTATCCACGCACTTATATTTATAGTGAACTTTGATATAATTTTTGGTCTAGTGGTTATTTATAAAAAATGCTCAAGTTTGAAGTTACCGCACCCGGAAAAGTTATATTACACGGCGAACATGCTGTTGTGTACCATAAACCTGCTGTGGCGGCAGTTATCGGGTTAAACACTACTTTGAAATTTTCTACTGTTCATGGCAGTGAAGAGATAACACTTCAACTGGAACAATTAAATACAAACTTCACTATACCGTTGAAGGCTTTTAATAAGTTGTTAAGCAACTTCCGTGAAAAGTATGCCACAGAAAAATTTGATAATGCCGCACAACTTTTGGAGGAAGTGCGACTAGAAGTGTCCAGGCAGCAGGAGCAGTTGGCAGAGAGTATCTGTGGTTTATCTAAAAAACTGCAAAACCAAAAATCTCTCGTTTCAATATATTATTTACTTGCCGGAGCTATACTGTCTTCGCCAGAAAAAAATTTACAACTATCGCAGGGTTTCTCTCTACATTTGGACAGTGAACTGAATATAGGAGCGGGTTTAGGTAGCTCAGCATCATTTGGAGTCGTCTTGGCTGCTGCCTTTCTCCTTTACGCCAAACATTTTGATTTCTCATCCTATCAAGAGCCAGAGAGTCTTGCTTTAATCTCCAATTGGGCTTACGAGTCAGAACGTGTTATACATGGCACTCCATCTGGAGTGGATAACACAGTGTGTACATATGGGGGCATGGTAAAGTTTACTAAAGGTCAGGGGTTCGAATCGCTACAAATATTGCGACCTATGAATATTCTGTTGGTAGACAGTAAAGTAAAACGTAGCACCGCTGACATTATAGCTAAAGTGCGTCACTTGTCCGACACCTTTCCCGCTGTTATTAATGCAATTTGGAGTGCTTGTGAAGCTTTAGTAACTGAAGCGATTCCATTATATGAGAATTTTGGTAGTGGAAAAGATGATGGTGAAAAATTTGAGAAACTTGAACGTCTCTTTCAAATTAATAATGATTTGTTGAGAGCCATTGGCGTTACTCATCCCAAGTTGGAACAAATTTTTAGTATCGCTTTCAAAAGAGGATTTTTCAGTAAATTGACTGGAGCTGGAGCTGGCGGTTATGTAATTGTTTTGTTGCCTGAAAACTATGCGACCAACGAAGTTTTTGGGAAACTTAAAGAGGAGTTGCAAGCGTCTGGATTTGGTGTATACGCCACCACAGCCGGTGGTCAGGGCTTACGCATAAAGAAGTTGTAAATACGAATCTTTATATGTACAACTCTTTATTAATACTTTTTTTCTAAACTATACGAAGGATATACGTTCGTTATGTTAAGTGAATACAATTATTAAAAATTGCTTTTCTTCCTTTGATACGAATAAAACTTTATCTTTGACTGGTATCTCTTGGCCTGTAAGGTATTCCACGACTTTTCATTTCTCTTAAAGTTGCTTGAGGTAAATTGCCAGAAACAGATATAGCATAAACGCCCCTTGTAAACCGCCCTATAATATATTACTTGAGTCAAACATGTTTATATGATATAACTCAATACCTTACCAATTCTTTGCCATTTGGCTACCCAAGAGTCTTCAGGACTCATTAACGCTATAATACCATCAAAATTGTTGCTCGTATGATCATATACATTTTCTTTGTTGTTTTTCATTCGCAAAAAATCGTCACAATTATCGCATCCATCGTATTCAAATTGATCAAAAGTCTAAATATTTGGAATATGAACTAAATTGTACAAACTTTCAAATGTGTTTGTTACCTTAACTAAAGAGCACACTAAACACGCTCGCAGACCTCTTAAATCTTTGGGAATAGTATCAAACGACATTATATTGCAACTAACTTATATTTGATTACTGTTATTTATATGCTTCAAAGATAGTTAATTAGTTATATGCTTTACTGACAAAAATGTTTTTTGTTTTTTCTTTGCGATGTGTAGAGAATGCCTAAAGCATATGATTTATATTGGCAGGGTATACTATGCTGAGAAAGAACACCAGCAGCCTTTACTACCAGGGTTGTCGTTTTATATAAATCTTTTTAATTTCAATCAGCTGGGTTTTCGTTTTATTAAAACAATTCTGACTTTCAATAAATCTGGGAAAAATTATAAATATAACCTTAAAAATAAAAATATTTTGTAGTTATGCTAATTAAATGTCAAACAAAACTTTTAATAAAGAACTTATTATTGATTTCACGTTTTTATGGCAAAAAATCGGCCACATCTTCCACCATGCAGCGTATACACCAAGAAACCTTACGTTATGTTGACCCTTACGCCCATATTAAAGTGTTGTCCGACGTAAATATAAAAATTAAAGTAGCCGATTTGCATGATTACCCAGATGGGAACGCTTTTATAGCTGAGCTTCATGGTGGCGGCGTCAATAATACTACCACTTCTATGTTAGTTAATGTCAGTGCCGATGACAAGAATGTAGAAGTTGTATTAAAAAATCTTGTTCCTCATAGTGATTTTCACTGTGAGTTGGCTGTACCCGTGAAAGCGGTACTCACGGTTCAGTGCAAAAGAGGAGTCAAAATCGAGCAAACCTATGGAAAAGAATTAAACGTTTTGGCTGAAGATTCCATTAAAACACAAGAAATTCGTTCAGAAAGAATAATATTGGAAAGTAAAGGTGGTAATATTACTTGTTCCGGTTTGCTATTGGGTAAACGTACCAATATACAAACCAAAACAGATGGGGTAAAGGCAATTGGACGTGAATGGTTCTATAAATTATAATTAATAGTGAATTAAATATATTGCAGAACATTGCTTTGGACAAAATCCAGGGTGATCAATTCATATGCAAAACTATAAATGGTAATATCAGCACCAATTGCAGCTATGTTGAAAGCTCCAAGTTTGAAACTGATACTGGTTGCTTGCATCTGAAAAACATACACAAGAAAACTGAAGTGTTGATACACAAACAAGGACAACTGAATATGAGTAAGTAATTGTGAAGACAGGAAAAAGAAAATTAAACAGATAAAGTTCCTCACACTACGTAAAGCCGGCTTTCATGGAAATATTCAGGTAAAAAGTAAAGGTGGCTCCATGAATCTGCAATTATCCGAATTAAGTGGAGACAATTCAATACAAACAGAAAATTTACAATCAGCTCGTGTGAATATTTCCGATAATATAGAGCACAATGTCCACATGGACGTGCAAGCTGCAGGTGAAAATAGTTTAGTATATTTGGACAATAGCTTAAATCATTTGGCAGATGGTTTAAATGAAAACAAACAGAACTTTTGTATATCTGGTGAGCAGCCTCTAAGCAAATTGAGTATTTTCTGTAACCATTCCGTAACTTTGGGCAAAAGTTCTTGGCTAGATGCAATGAAAGAGAATATTTTGACATCCTCAGCGTCCACCAGCCAGTAATTCAGTTACAAACGATTTGTTCTTAAAAAAGTTTACTCTTTAAGAGCTTGTTTTATTTTATCATAACATTTAAGTGCATTATCGGAGTTGTTTTTTTGCTTTAGCATTGTAAGTAATTGATGTTTATCTGTATCATTTAATAAATTAAATGTTTCCTTTAGCTGGCTTTTGTTGGATTTTAAAACACAATGCAATAAAAGATTAAATAATTTTTGTCCCAACTCATCATAATCAATAGCAATACAACACTCAGTGTCACCACTATTACGTTTAGCGGTGTCAACCATACACCATAAGCTTATCAAGTAACTGACTATGTTTTTATCGAAAGGTGAGTTAAGAATCTGGAAAGGAAAACAAAAAGGATAAACAAAATTAAGAGAAAATGCTAAACTTATGCTTACCCTTAAAACATCATCTAATGTCTCTATCATCTCCAATTCATATTGATCCCAATCTTCTACATTAGTGTCCTTTCTGATAGGTTGAATAACTTTTTTTAAACACCACAACATATCCTCATTACATGATATATATGCTTCTACGGAGTTTTGCTGATATTGTGTAAGAATACTGTGTATATTGCAAAATGTACAATTAATTTTTAGTTGCATTTCATCCGCCGCTGTATCATTAAGAATCGGATTCTTTGAGATTAAAGTTTTAAAAGCTTCTATGGTAGCACTTACTACATCCGACTTGACAAACATTTCCGTGAAATGAGTAGAGTCCAAAGAGCTGTCCGCTTTTTCCTTATCAGTGGTTTGCAGTAGTAGTGCAAACTTGGCCATTATTGCATTTAATGCTTCCATTGTTTGCACCAGAACATTCGGTACAATGGTGTTGTTCAAAATGAAGCAAATATTTTCAATAAAGTTGGCATATTCGGAAATCTTCTTATACCACATTTCTATATAGTTTGGCGGACATTTGGTAAATATTACGGACCATAAACGCATCAATTGTTGCAACGTTAGAGCGTCTAGGAATGCCGACAAATCTAATAACACGGTCACCAACTGCAAGTTCTCTACACATAATTTCAAACGTACTTCTTCCAAATTACACATATTAGCCAATATACCGACCAGAATCTCCATTAAACGTTTATCATTTGTGTTTTTCATTATTTCGCCAAACAATTCTAGAACGTCATTTTCCAACAGATATTTAATTACATCCCTTTCCATCGTCATATCCCAGAGAGTACATA